>JALGBA010004188.1:662500-1363198 GCA_023970755.1 Azemiops feae | reverse complement strand
AGGCGAAGCTAGCGGCCACATGGCTGCTGCGGAGACTGGATGTCTGGAGACCCGGGCATGCTTGCTCTTTTACAGTTACAGTTACCCAGAGCTCCTTGTATAAAAGGGCGGAGCCAGTTTCATTTTCTGTTCTGTTTCTGTGTGCAATGAATAAACCTTGTTGTTGTATTATCAAGTCTCTTCAATGTCTACCACCCTAAGGACAGAACAGAAGCCAAGATGGATGAATAGAGTATTAGAGATATTCTTGCAAGGTCTTTTAACAAAATTCTCCAATTTGTTGACCAATTTGTTTACCAGCTGTGTGCTAAGGATGATTTTAAAAACCCTCTCAAATTACTGAGATGCAAACATGTGGAGAATGCTATGATATTATCAAGGCAATTTCACAAATAATTGTAACTTCACAAGTAATTGAAAAGGCAGAAAATGCAGAGCAGTGCATTACAGTTTTGGAAGAACCTGATACTTTTACTATTATGGTGTTAATATAAAATTCACAACACAACTGAAAGAAGAGCGCTGAGAAAAAAGACAAATTTGGGACTTTCTCTTTAAGGACTTTAACAAGGCTGTGGATTCCCTGATAAAAAGAAACTCCTGGGTAAAACTTCTAGACAAGAAAAAGATTTTACTCTATGAAGATAAGCAGGAAGGAGTGACTTAAACTTAATGAGACAGCTGGAACCAGGATGGACTTTTCTTTGTTCAATATATGTAATTGAAAGAAAGGTTCAATTTTAAATTTGAAAATGTAATCTTTTACATACTGTATATTTATCCAAGGAACAGAATGCTACATGTATTTCCGTCATGAATTATAAATATTCTTATTCAAATAGCAGGTAATCTATGATTCTTAACCATTGGGAGTCCCCCAATCACCTCCCCACCAAGTCCTACTTCATTCCCAGGTTCCTACAATTTGTATCACCTGGCCACTCCTGCAAAGCTTTCATTTCATGTGGGTGGATGGCCAGAGTTTTTAGAATCCTACAATATATGTATCTAGCAATGGGTCCTTCTTTCTTCCCTAATCCTCAAGAAGGGTCAAGTGATCCCTAACTCCTAACCTTACCAACATGGACAAATAAGCTTAGCAGATGTCAGGGTTTAACTGGGACCAGGATTGTTGTTGTTAGTTGCGAAGTCGTGTCCGACCCATCGCGACCCCATGGACAACGTTCCTCCAGGCCTTCCTGTCCTCTACCATCTTCTGGAGTACATTTAAGCTCATGCCTACTACTTCAGTGACTCCATCCAGCCACCTCATTCTCTGTCATCCCCTTCTTCTACTGCCCTCAATCTTTCCCAGCATTAGGCTCTTCTCCAGTGAGTCCTTCCTTCTCATTAGGTGGCCAAAGTACTTGAGTTTACGTCAGTATCTGGCTCTAAGGAGCAGTCAGGGTTGATCTCCTCTAGGACGGACCGGTTTGATCGCAGCAGTCCAAGGACTCAAAGGAGTTTTCTCCAGCACCATAGTTCAAAGGCCTCAATTCTTTTGGTTCAGCTTTATTATGTCCACTTTCCCAGCTATACATTGCAACTGGGAAAAACAATGGCCTTGACTATAGTACTTTTGTTGGCAGGGTGATGTCTCTGCTTTTTAGTATGCTGTCCCTAAATTTGCCATAGCGGTCCCTCCCAGGAGCAAGCGTCTTTTAATTTCTTGGCTGCAGTCACATCTGTGGTGATCTTAGAGCCCAGGGAAGATAAAATCGGCAATACCCCATTTCTTCCCATCTATTTTCAGGAATTGAGAGGGCGGAGGATGCCATGATTTTGGTTTCTAATGTGGCGTTTCAAGCCAACTTTTGCACTCTCTCTTCCACCCGCATCAAGAGGCTCTTTAGTTCCTCTTCACTTTCTGCCATTAGAGTGGTATCATCTGCATATCTTAGGTTGCTGATATTTCTCCCGGCAATCTTAATTCCAACTTTTGATTCATCTAGCCCTGCCTTTTTCATGATGTGCTCTGCATATAAGTTAAATAGGCAGGGCGACAGTATACAGCCGTGCCGGACTCCTTTCCCAATTTTGAACCAATCAGTGGTTCCGTGTCCAGTTCTCACTGTTGCTTCTTGACCCGCATATAGGTTTCTCAAGAGATAAATAAGATGGTCTGGTACTCCCATCTCTTTAAGAACTTGCCACAATTTGTTGTGATCCACACAATCAAAGGCTTTAGCATAGTCAATGAAGCAGAAGTAGATGTTTTTCTGGAACTCCCTAGCTTTCTCCATAATCCAGTGTATGTTGGCAATTTGATCTCTAGTTCCTCTACCTCTTCGAAATCCTGCCTGTACTTCTGGAAGTTCTCGATCCACATACTGCTGGAGTCTAGCTTGTAGGATTTTAAGCATAACTTTACTTGCATGTGAAATAAGTGCAATGGTGCGATAGTTTGAACATTCTTTGGCATTGCCTTTCTTTGGAATTGGAATGTAAACTGACCTTTTCCAATCCTGTGGCCACTGTTGAGTTTTCCAAATTTGCTGGCAAATTGAGTGTAGCACTTTTACTGCATCGCCTTTTAAGATTTTGAATAGCTCAGCTGGAATACTATCGCCTCCACTAGCTTTGTTGTTGATCAGCTTTCCTAAGGCCCATTTCACTTCACATTCTAAGATGTCTGGCTCGAGGTCAGTGACCACCCCATCGTGGTTATCAGGGATGCTAAGCTCGTTCTTGTATAGTTCTTCTGTGTAATTTTGCCACCTCTTCTTAATCTCTTCTGCCTCTGTTAGGTCCCTGCCATTTTGGTCCTTTATCAGTCCCATCCTTGCATGAAACGTTCCCTTCATACTCAATTTTCTTGAAGAGATTCTCTGTTTCTCCATTCTATGTGTTCTCTTCTAGTTCTTTGCACTGTTCATTTAAGAAGGCATTCTTATCTCTTCTAGCTATTCTCTGGAATTCTGCATTCAATTGGGTGTATCTTTCTCTTTCTCCCTTGCCTTTCGCTTCCCTTCTTTCCTCAGCTATTTGCAAAGCTTCCTCAGACAGCCATTTTGCTTTCTTGTATTTCTTTTTCTTTGGGATGGTTTTAGTTGCTACCTCTTGTACAATGTTGCGAACCTCCGTCCATAGTTCTTCAGGCACTCTGTCTATCAGATCTAATTCCTTAAATCTATTTGTCACCTCTACTGTATATTCATCAGGGATATGATTTAGTTCATACTTGAGTGGCCTAGTGTTTTTCCCTACTTTCTTCAATTTAAGCCTAAATTTTGCAACGAGAAGCTCATGATCTGAGCCACAGTCAGCTCCTGGTCTTGTTTTTACTGACTGTATAGAGCTTCTCCATCTTTGGCTGCAGAGCACATAGTCAATCTGATTTCTGTGTTGACCATCTGGTGATGTCCATGTGTAGAGACGTCTCTTGGGTTGTTGGAAAAGAGTGTTTGCTATGACCATCGTATTCTCTTGACAAAATTCTATCAGCCTGTGCCCTGCTTCATTTTGTACTCCAAGGCCAAACTTGCCTGTTATTCCCTTTATCTTTTGGCTTCCTACTTTAGCATTCCAATCCCCCATGATGATAAGGACATCATTTTTTGGTGTTGATTCTATAAGGTGCTGTAGGGCTTCATAGAACCGGTCAATTTCATCCTCTTCAGCACCAGTGGTTGGGGCATAGACTTGGATTACTGTGATATTGAATGGCTTGCCTTGGATTCGCACTGAGATCATTCTGTCATTTTGGGGATTGTATCCCAGTATTGCTTTTCCTACTCTTTTATTGACTATGAAGGCTACTCCATTTCTTCTGAGGGATTCTTGCCCGCAGTAGTATACCTGATGGTCCTCTGAATTAAATTCACCCATTCCTGTCCATTTTAGTTCACTGATTCCTAAGATGTCGATGTTCAGTCTTGTCATCTCTTGTTTGACCACGTCCAGTTTGCCTTGATTCATGGATCTTACGTTCCCGGTTCCTATGGAGAAAAAATCTTTACAGCATCGGACTTTCCTTTCACCACCAGATGCATCCACAGCTGAGCGTCCTTTCGGCTTTGGCCCAGTCGCTTCACTCTTTCTGGCACTACTAGTACTAGCCCTCTGCTCTTCCCCAGTAGCATATTGGACACCTTCCGACCTGAGGGGCTCATCTTCCAGTGTCATATCTTTTTGCCTTTTAGTACTGTCCATGGGGTTTTCATGGCAAAGATACTGGAGTGGGTTGCCATTTCCTTCTCCAGTGGATCACATTTTGTCAGAACTCTCTGCTATGACCTGTCCGTCTTGGGTGGCCCTGCACGGCATAGCTCATAACTTCATTGAGTTACGCAAGCCCCTTCACCATGACAAGGCAGTAATCCATGAAGGAGAAGCTAAGCATAGAAGTAGTCAAAGAGGTGCATTGCAAGAATGCCAGAGGAAGCTCTGTGTGATCCTCATCCCACCCTTCTTGAGGATCATAAAAGGGATGCAATCCAACCAAATGGCTTGAAGACAGAGATTGGAGTCTGTAAAATAAAATGCCCAAGATAAGATGAAGCAGAATGTCTGGATAACAAAACTGAATGAGCAGTGTGTAATTATGCATGCATGTGGACTGCAAAGAACTTAATATAGCTAAAATGGATTTGACAGCCTTGTGCACTTTCTTGGAAAAGAACAGCATACAGGAAAATGAGCAATAATTCTGCATTATTGTGTTGAGTTGTCATATGCAGCTCCACTCTCTCTCTCACTATCAAAATGTGGATAACGTTGCATGTATTATTATATGCTACTATGCCACAGATTCCCTCTTTTCCAATATTTGGATATAAAAACAATGGCTGAATATTGTACTGATATATTGCCAATGGGCATGAAAGCAGAGAAGGAGGGAAAGTATTTTTTTTAAACAAGGCCCAAGTTGAAAAAAATATATGAAATCCTGCCTCTTTTTGTCTATTTGGCTCTCTTTTGTTTCTCAGATATCAACTCTTTTTTATCTGTTGGCTAAACACGTTGAAAGACATTTTTCCCCTCTCACAAAATGAATGGGAAGAATAGTATCCATAGTTTATCAAACATATAGGGTTCTTGCACAAACTTGAGATTTTTACTTAAAAAGTTCAAATGTCAGAGAACACATTTTTTTTCCTCATTCCTTGATTAGAAAGGAAGAACATACCTTGAGGCTACGAAGTAGAGTTGGGTATAAACAACATCTCCAAATTTTCTACCCAGGCTGTAAACAAAAATTGGGTGATTTCTCTCCCCCCCCCGCAAGATTTCTCCCAGGGGAAGGAGTTTTTCTTCAACAATTTTTCAAGGGCAAGTTACCTCTTTAATGGGGCTGGATTTATTATTATTGGACAAGCTAACTGTGAGAATTTCCTCATGATAGTATTTGGCATTAATTAAGGCTGCAGACCACAGGAAAAATGGTTGTATAAAGAAAGGCAGCACCTTTGCACATACTCCTCGGTTACCCTTCAATTGAAGAAGTACAAAAAAATTAAAAGGTTTTTTACCTCTTCTCCTTGAAAGAATGTCTAAATGTAAATTGTCTTTCATCAAAATAAAAGGAAACTGATAGAAGGAGTGTTGAAGGTGCATCCTGACAGAACTACAAAGAGAAACTTAACCTGGTTATTCTTATTTAAAGAAATGTGATGATAAATTAATAACAAAAAACTTGGAGGCTTCATTGAATATGACATGAAAAAAAAATCATAGGTATAAAGAGCCCTAGTGGCCAGTAGTTAAAGTGCAGTATTGCAGGCAAACTCTGCCCACAGCCTTGAGTTTGATCCTGATGGGGCTCAAGATTGACTCAGCCTTCCATCCTTCTGAAGTCAGTAAAATGAGGACCCTGATTGTTGGGGGGCAATATGCAAATAATGCTTCTACATTGTAAACCGCCCAGAGAGTGCTGTAAAGTACTATGGGGTGGTATATAAGCCAAAATGCTATTGCTATTGCTATAAACGTAGAATCTAATTGAAAATAACCTGAATAATAAATCTATCAAAGAGGTCCTGGATTTATTTGAAATCTGTCTGCTGCAAATGTGATATACTTTGCAGAACTCACTCAATGATTGATTTCTTATCAAGGTTCTCCCCAAACTATTTTATTCTAAGGACTTCTGTGCCTTGGCTTTCCATTTGTTTAAAAGCTTCCCATTAGACATGCATATGTGATACATTTGGCTGTTTTCTCTTTCATGCTCTTAAGTTCCATTTTTTAATTCAAATCCTATTATCAGCACCAGAATATGTTAGCAAATCAATAAATCACAAGCTACTTACTTGACAAGATAAATGAGAACCCAAGTTAAGTCTGTACTCTATATGCTATTACTGTTTTATTTTACTGCTGAGTCAAAAAATATCTAGATAACAACATGCTTCCTATTAAAAGTGCCACATAAGGGGCATTCCCAAATGATTATGAGGCTAGTATGATCTAAGCCATTTGTGATTTATGTAAAGTTGAAATTTGTTTTAATAATAAGTCTGAAATGAAAATCATATAGGCAGCTATACTCAGAATGAACATTTTCCATTAACAGGCTGAGCACCTCTGCAGAAATTTTCCCGTTAGTGTCTCACATTCAGAACCCTAGCTGTGTAATACACTGCTAATGGTTAGGTAGGTCACTAAGTGCTACCTGAAAAGGAGGAGGGAGAGAAGAAATTTGAGGATACCTTATACTGATTAGGTTAAAACATTAGTCCATTTAAGGTAATCTCAGGGCAGGTCTGCCTTCACCATCCCACACCCTTGGGCAGCTGTCAAAGTTCCAGCACTCTAAAAAGGGTGGCTATCTGGCTTATGAGGCAGACATGTTCCCTCTTCATTTCCCACAGGGAGACTTTCAAATGGAAGTAGCCTTTCATGAGGCAGATGAAGAATATTTCTGTTCACTAGCCTTAGAAGATCCATTATCCATTTTGGCATTAGAATTCATGTCCCAAAGGCACTACACTAAGAATGTTTTCCTGGGACAGCATGCAGAAGACTCTTCAAACCTTACTGCCTACAATTCTTACACCGGGGATGGTGGAGACTGAAATTCAGAGCTCTCTGCATGAAAAGTGTGTGTTCTACCATCAAGCATGGAATTTTTCTCACTTTAAGCTTTCTATACATTGAGAAGTGTGCTCTAGCACATGGGTCCCCAGCCTCCAGTCCGTGGACCAGCACTGGGCCATGGCATGCCAGAAACCAGGCCATGCAAACAAGCAAAGCGTCATCCGCAGGATGCAGGCAGCACCCAAAACGATGTCCCCTCCGGTCTGCAGAAAAGCGTCTCTCCATGGAACTGGTCCCTAGTGCCCAAAAGGTTGGGGCACCAGTAGTTCCATTAGCAAGATTCTAACCTTCAGCCAAGATACTAGTTCACCTTTAGCCATAAAAGCTCATTAGGTAATATTCAGTCATTCAACAATCACCAATCTTACAGGGCTGTTATTGCCTGAAAAATTAGAGGAGAAAATACTATTGGTGTTTCCAGTGCAATGCAAATTTAACAAAGAAATAAAATAAAAAACTGCTGCTTCTCTCATAAGAGGATTTTTATTGCTAAGGTAGAAAAGAGAATTGTTCCATGCAGTTGGCTGATAAAAAGGACCCACATACTCCATTTCAGTATAAGAATATCTTGTCCAATTTCAGCCTTCTCTACAAAATTCTAGATGAATTTGTCCACCTTTCCACCATATGATACAGGTAGTATTTGTCTAAAATCCAGTATCTCATAGGAAACTATGTAAAACTGATCTTTATTCCAATGAATCAAACAATTAATCTACATATACAAAACTGTGACATCAGATTTCCAAACTCTCGGCCTACTTGTCATCCTTTGGTTGAAAATAGTGGAGACTGAACCATAAATATCATAGGTGTACTTAACATTGCTTAAAAGAAAAGGATAGATAGATGATAGATGATGATGATGAAGATAGACAGACAGACAGACATATGTTATTATTGGTAAGTTCATTAGCAGCCACTACACATAGATTTTAAAAATGTGAGCACATGAGGCTAACAATTTGATGGGCAATAACAGTTTGCTCTTAACTGGAAACAAATATATTTATGAAGAAATGTATTTGTGATTCTAATGCCTACTATATCTCTACAGAGACCATACAGAATGTACAATTATTTTACTGCCAGCATTTGAATATCAATATCCTCAATTGATTCTAACAAAAGGAGCTGTCCTAACATGAGTGCTGAAATAAAATTCAGTAGCTAATCTGGCTGACTTTGAATCCAGATGGTAAGAGTGCTCTTGTTGCTATCTTGTTGTTTCCTTTAGATACATGTTTTTGTCAGGTCTGCTTAGAGACCTGGCAAATTATTGGAAAAAATAGTTCCGTTTAATAAAACAGTTCCACATTTATATTTTCCAAAGTGTTATGAGAACCAAAGTCCAATTGTCCTTCAAAATACACATGTTCTTAAATGTTATGATGCAGTTCCCCAACCACCTCTGCCTACTATATAGGGAAATGCACACACACAAGCATGTATTATAGAAGAAATACACACAAACATGCAAACTGATGTTGAATATTTTAAAAATAAAATGTGAAAACTGATGTGAAAATGGAATTAACAAAAGGTTAGAAACATAAAAGACACTAATTGAATCTAATAGCTTTATCTCTTCCTAGGCTATTCCCTTACAGATGGTATTTATTTGTCTGCTGATTTTTGGCAACAGATTTTAGTGGCAACTAATAATTTGCTATTCATATTTCTCTTTTGGATTTAATTTAACAAAATAACACCTAAATTAAATGGAAATCTGTTTTCAACTAGCTTATCAATGCTTTTAAAGATTTTATTTTAGTAGTGTCTTACAACTTGAATTAACACCAGATGTGTGTGCCTTTGCTTTTTTCTATAGTTTTGTGTACAATCTCTAGCACCCTTCAGTGGGTATGCTCTCATACTCTAACCTATGTGCAATGCTATCATTGGAACAGATTTTTTTCTTCAAATTCTTAATTTCTGATATTTCTCTGTTTCTCTCTTTATTAAAAATATGTATCATGCCCATCCCAAATAATTCAGAAAAATTTATAAAAAATATGACTATTTTAGTTATATAATCAACAGCATTAAAAAAAAACCTTGAAAAGTCATGGGTAAAAATAAATATTATACCCTCCTCTCCTAAACTATAGCAAGAACTTTTTCAGTTTTTGGAGTGGTAAGTAATGAAATGGTCTTCGTTCATGACTGGGCAACTATGACCTGTGCACTTCAACTCCCAGAATTCCTGATTGCCATAATTGCCCATTCCTATCTTAGATAAATGTCATTAAATGTATTAAATGAAATGCTTATTACGTTAGCTATTATACAGCTTGAGTAGGTATCAAACCTGCAATGATGTATATATTTTTTTTCACATGAATAACAATACAAACTACTTACATGATAATACTACAGTGCTGGTTAGTACCACCATATCTACTCCTTAGCCTCAAAGTCACTGGCTATTTTACCCTGGATTCAGTCAGAGAGGATATCCATTGGTTCCTGTCCTTCATGCTTACTGTGGCATAGGTTGTACCATATCTGATTTGATTTGTTCATATCTTTATTTCTTATACATTATTGATTTTATTATAATTTCTTTGTTTGATTGTTGTGATCCACCCAAAGTCATGAGAGTTGGGTAGCATTCAAGCTTAATAAGTTGTTACTGTTGTTATTGTTATTATTCCTCCATCACAGTAATTCAAGCCACTAGCCTTCATTGTTCACATTATACCACCCAGGTGCTTTGGACATTCTGTATTAAGCTGGGAATGACTCTCTAAAAGAATGTTAATGACCAGCTGTCTGCAAGGAATATAAATTTTTCCATTCCCCACCATCCAATCAGAGATGGATGAGAAGCAAAATGTCTTCAAAGAAAAACAAGAAAGTCCAGTTGCCTCTTGAAAAAGCACTTTTGGGACAACCATGACCTGGATGATTGAGAATCTCCATCTACTTTAAGCTGGGAACTTTGTTTTTAATGCAGCTCTATTTTAACGAATAAAAAATGCAATTGTCTTGCTTATTTGTGCCTCTTCTAAATGGTGAAATTGATTGGCCTGCATCCCTGCCCCTTCTACCTTCCATTCAATAAATGTGAAAAGAGTTTCTTTAACCCCAGATCATGTGGATAAGCCAGCTGACCTCCTATGTGTGCTTTTCAGGTGACCTTGCAAATATTTTATCAGTAAACATAGATTAGTAAAAATGTTATCTAGTTTTTCTAAATACCCACGTTAGGAGTAGTTTAGGAGCGTATAATGAAATAGCTTGATTGGATCAGAAGTTCATTTTTATCAAAGGATTTTAAACAATACAGTATATAGAAAGAATAAACAGAGATGTAATAACATATTTAGCTTTATTGCTGCAGTTCATTCCTCTAAGATAAATGTAATGTGGCTCATCTGTCAACATTTCTCCTTTATAAGGGATCAGTGTTACAGTGGTGTACCAAGGGGTGGGGATAAGAAGTGGTCTCTCCACCCCACCCCCAGTGCAAACAATAAGGCTGGTGCTGCTAAAAGCATGAGGGGGCTAGCAGCAAGTGTGGAATTGGGTTGCTGCTGCCCACCCAACAAGCAGCTGACTTTGGGGCAATCATCTCTCTCAGACCAACTCAGTTCATAAGGTTATCTATGGAGATTCTCAGTCATCCCAAAGGTGCTTTTACACAAGGCAACTGGACTTCCTTGTTTTCCTTTGAAAACATTTCACTTCTCATCCAAGAATCTTTTTCAACTCTGACTGAAGGGTGGGGAACGGAAGCATTTATACTCCTTTTAGACAGCTGGTCATTTGCACTCTTTTAGAGAGTCATGGAGGCCACCTGAGTAGTACAAATGGGTGTGGAGCTTTCTTGGAACTGCTGAAAGAACTGTGTTGTAGACTGGAGATAGATGATGTTGTATCCTCCCCCTCTGTTGAGAGAGGTCTCTTCAATTTTGACATAGATGGCCTCTTTGACCCCTCTTTCAAACCAGTGGTCTTCTCTGTCCAAAATGTGGCCTTTGTCTTTTCAAGGCAAATGACTGTCTGCAAGGAGTATAAACCCTTCCATTCCCCACTATCTAATCAGAAGTGAAGAATCTTCTTGGATGAGAAGCGAAATATATTCAAAGAAAAAACATAGTCCAGTTGCCTCGTGAAAAAGCACCTTTGGGTTGTTGTTGTTCTGGGGAAAATAGGAGAAAGGTGTTCATACTTCTTGAGTTGTGTATAAAGAAAAGGCAGGATTATAAATAAATAAATAAATAAACAAACAAACAAACAAACAAATCCTGCCTTAATAGGAATTGCCAGGTTCTCCTTAAGATTAAATGTCAGTAGAGAAAGGGGCAGCTTTGTGAAATTCTGTTAACAGGGGAAGGCAGCTGTTTTGTGGCAAGACATATATACAAGTTTATTATTCTCTAAAGGTCATAGATGGCTGATTAGTGAGTTGGTTAAATCTTTGGCAGGGACAGAATTAATATTTTGCACTTTGTTTTTGCTTGAGGGCAGAGGTATCCACTCATAATTTTGCTTCTATTAAATACTTACATGCATTTATACATACAGCAACTGGTAACCTGTGACTTGCTTATTCTTGCTTGGAGTTTAGTGAATACTCCAATGCAGGTGAAGGGAAAAGGAGATGCTGAGGTTCTAGAGCTTTCTGACCACTTATGTCCAAAATTCCCGACATTATCTTGTGAATAATCAGTTTAGACATTTTGTTGTGATGTATCCTGAGACAGAAATATGATGTATCACTGTATCCTTGTCCTCAATCTATCCAATCTACAATTTGGACCTGTAGCAACATATTTCATATCACTGGTTATATTCCCACTTATTTAGATTATGCTGAATGCTGTTTTTCTTCCTTAGTTCTGTGCATCTTTATGTTGTTGTTTTTTTTAACATGCTTTACAGATTTAATACCTTTGAAATCAGTGTTTGGTTATATGGACTTGACAAGACTTAACTAAAGTATGTCCTCTCTTATACATTGTTCCATCTTCATCAATGTCTTCAGAGGATGTTTTATGATATATATTTTAAAGATGGGAATAGAAACTATGAGATCTTTTTAACAGTATTACCTCAATATGAATTACCAATATTTAGAAACTTGTTATTTTTTCTCTGTTTAATCTCAGAAAGATGGATAGATCAGATCACTACTTTTGTAACTTCTGTGACCTGGTTGGCTTTTCATTTCTGATCTCTGTCCTGGTCATTAACCTTTTGGTGAAGATGATAGATTTGTCAATATTTGCCAGAAAGAAGGTCAGAAGTAATTTATTTTAGTTTCTTCTCTGTTTTTTTTTCATTCTTTGCACTTTATTATCTTTTTCCTTTCTTTCCTCCATTCTTCTTTTTGATTGTATTTATTTATTTTTATTTATGAACAAATACTTAATAAAAATTACAGATCCTGATAAAGCTTTCTGTATAGCATATTCGCTTGTTTTGCTGATTCCTTTCTTCTTCCTCCCTGGAATTGTTTTGCAGTTATACTTTTAATATCTTCTCCTTTAGGAGAAGCAATATGTGGTCTTGCACCCAATGTTTGTACACCTCCCAGAGTCACTCATTTGTGAGATGAAGAGCCATATGCATTTGATGAATAAATAAATGTTATGGATAACAATATTCACTCAGGGCAGAAACAAAATTGTGGAAGACATGATAATCTCTTTATTACCCTCATTTTCTAAATATTGTTTGATCTTTATGACAGCCATGTGGGGTCATTATACCAGAATATAATAATTCAATCAGAATCATAAGAGCGAGTCCATTGGGAATTCAGAATAACCCTTCCGGCTTTGTGTAATTGCATCACTGAAGGGTGGAAAATGCCAGACTACATTTGTTCAACACACAAATACATAATTTACTGAGTTCTGATTTCCTGAGTTAATCATGTTATCTGAATTCACATAACTATTGGACAGGTTCACACAATATACTGAGCCCAAACTACCCAACCACATTTTAGACTAGTGTTTAATAAGCCCAGCCTTCATGTGAAAGAATTTTCAATAAAAATGTCAAGGTACAAGGGGAAAAAAATAGGGTGTTCCCTATTCTTAGAGTACACTCTGCCCAGCTAATGATAGCATCTAGGCAATCTTGATTGATTGAAAAAAGCCAAGCAGAATCAGACTTGGCTGGTATTTGGATGGGAAACTATAAAATGAACATAGTGAAAGGATAGACTGGGATGTCGAAAACGTTTAGGAAAAATAATGAAGTATTTCCATATTGTTACCAAAAAAACCCCTACATGAATGGGTCCACGAAGTTCACCAGCTGTTGAGTTTTACTTAAGGGAGATTTGATTTATGATAGTGTTTAACACTCTTTATAATTCATAATATTTATTTCTCCCAATAATTAATTATAATTGCATATTTTCATATGTTTAACCTGTGGGCCATTTTCTTAAAAGGTTCACGTTTTATCAAACTGTTTATGAACTACCAGAGAACTTAAGGGTTTGCTGTTCTGAATTTCCAAATGACACTTTCTTAATGTGTAGTGCCTTCCAGGAAGAAGCTGTAAAGAGAAACTGAAACTTTCAAATGTTATTTTATGCAAATATTACTTTCTTTCCTTGAGTTTGAAAAGAAGTGTGATATGTTTTATTCTCGCCAAAGGGTTTTAAATGGAATGATCTACAGGGTTTTGTTTTTTTTAAAAAAAGAAATAATATATTTTCCTATTTGGCATAACATCTATCTCATGAAGAGAAATTTAAGAAGTTGGAGTTTATTTGTCCTTATTTATTTTCATCGATTTATTTGGAAAACACATAGGGCTGCCTGATAAGATGAGGTGATCCATAGTAGCATTCCATTAAGTCAAAATAAATATAACCAACAAAATCCCACAGCAATATCATATCATCATCACAGCATCACATCTCAATGACTCTACATTTGTGGAGTCTATCCACTTCTAGCCTAGTCTGATGTCTGGATAAAGAATCAGGTCTTCCTAACTCTCTGGAAGTCTAATACATGGACTGAGTGGGTTAAAGACAACAAACAATATTTTTGAGCCAATGTAAATGAAATGTTCTGGAGTGACAACTTTGAACTTAAAACAACCATTGAATCAAATTTTCTCTAAAATGGTATAAATTATTAGATGAGTGTCAAACTTCTTGGAAATTCCATATGTGCCAGAACACAGAAGTGTATTGTTGACATCAGTAGTAGCTAGCTACCATATCTGTCGCTAAAGTCCAGATGATCAGTAAAGGGCAGTGCAGAGTTAGATTTGTTTTTTCCACTGTTAGCCTTTGCTGTCATCTAATGGCCATTCTGATTTTGCATCCCAGAACTGGTAGACTTAGAAGTAAGTTATTTACATAAGCATGCAGCTTTCCTGTCTTGGGCAAGATTCACAAGTGCAAAATTAAGGCAGAGATGTTGTTCAGTAATCAACCTTTTTATTACCTTTTGAGTCATTCCAGATATGAAAGATGATGGAGAGAAAGAAGAAGAAAAGGAAAAGCTAGTTAGACAGTGGAGGAAAAAGAGGCCCATCTTCCTGCTTTGGACATCTGTTCACTAGTTTATATTGCCACCATCTAACTTTGGGGAAAGAAATGCTATGAACTGGCTTCCTGTCTCTTAAATTTTTTGTGCTTGCATGTGTGTGTGTGGGGAAGGGGGTTATGTATGTGAGGAGATGTGACATCTCACAACCTGAGTATTGAGCACTTTTAGACTCCTGCATGCAATGCAACCATTTTGCAAGATCCCTATTTCCATGGGATTCCCAAGCTTGCTGATGGAATGAAGTTTTAAGAGCCTTCTGGAAGGTCAGGGCCAATCTCTCCTAGGGGGGTGGAGGAGGGGAGGAATGATAGTCCATATTCCATGGCAGAAAAGGCAGTCCTCCTGGGTCTATCAGCTGAAACTCCTTAGCAGATGTGACCTGTAATATGCTCGTCTTGTCAAACCTGATGGGATAAGTAGATGTAACTGAGGAGAAGTGGTCCCTCAAATTGAATTGAACCTAGCAGCAGACATGAACAGTTCTAAAGGCACACATAACTGACTGAGCCCCTGCATTTTGAAGCTTCTGTAGTCTCTTTGAGTCTAGCCCCCTGTACAGCACATTACAGTTGTCCATTTAGGGGATAATATGCTGGAATGTATTCTGGAGTCACAGGAGGGAGGGGCTCTTTTCCAAAGGGCAAGGAAAGCTTGGAATGTCTAGTAGACAGGAAGAGGGTGAAAGCAGACCCCCTGCTCCCCCCAAGCAGTCACAGAGCATATTTTATAGTTATTGCACATAACTGCTTTAGTCTAACAAGATTTTATTAGTAAGCAAACAACAATTAAGAACTACTCAGAAGTAACTCCACATGTTCTTGGTTCTTTGGGCCTGACAGATGAGCAGGGGATGTGTGAGTGAGAGAACAGTTTCCCCTCAGGTAACTGTCTCACAAGGTGAAATTACATAAAGGCCCTCCTAGTTATGACTGTCACCTGTTCCTTGAGCAGGATCCATAGATCCAGAAAACCTCTAGATTGCACACAGGATCTATTTGAGGGAATGCCAGCCCCATTGAGCACCAGAAGTGGTAAATTCCCAGATCCAGAATGCCTCAGATAAAATAAGCCGTTTAACAGTGATGAATAAATATATTTCCCATAAATGCTAAGTATAATCTGAGCACAGTTCTATGATAGATCTGAATGTCACACACCTAACAGCAGTGCATAACCAAAGAAGCTAGATGGACTTACAGTCTTCTCAAGTTTAATTCTAGGAAAGAGAATTAGGGTATAGTATTTTGGAAACTAGATCAGTCTACTCCATCTCTTATTTATTCATGAACACCTTATGAGCTGTCTAAGTCTCTTTCTCTGACCAATAGATTGACATTTCACTTAATAGAGAAGGTAGAATGTCCATTTGGTCCACATCTATCAAATTTTCACTTTTATTTTCTTTCCCAGACTCGGAGAATATCCTTTCACTAAAGCTCAAAATAAAAACACAAGACCTAAGTACAATAAATTTCAGCTACAAAACCTCCTAACATCAATTTCCAAAACCAATCAAAATATCAGCGGCAATAAAGCTAGTCAACCAAATCAACATCGTTGCTTGTGAATTCTCAGTTAAAATACCTCTATACCTCTAAAATAACTCTACCTTAGAGACAAAAGATTTTCCCAGCACACATTTCCTGCTTGCTTTTTCTGAATAATTCCCGATTTAAATAGATTGCAGTTTTATCTGGGGCCTTAGGAATAGTATCTATTAACTTCTTAGAGCAGGGGTCTTCAAACTTGGCCCTTTTATGGCTTGTGGATTCAACTCCCAGAATTCCTCAGCCAGGCACACTGGCTGAGGAATTCTGGGAGTTGAAGTCCACAAGTCATAAAAGGGCCAAGTTTGAAGACCCCTGTCTTAGAGGCTCCAGAATCACTGTCTCACCAACCTTTTTCAGAGAAACCAGCTTGAAACTCTTTACAATAGATACAGTTTTTTCCCTCTTCCTATTACATGGAAGCTTGCCAAATATCCCTTCATTCTACTTTTTCACTTCCTGAATGCTCTTCCAACCCCCATTCCAAAATTGCCCTCTCCTTTTCTGAGCAACTGCTCTATTTCCTTGGTCTCTCCTCTCCCCTCCATTTTTTCTACCAGCTGTATCTCCCAGCAACCATTCTCCTCACATCCCAAAATGGCCTTTAGAGCAGCAACCTTTGACCAGAAGACATACAGCACCTGAGGCGCAAATATTGCATAGATCAGTTTGCATTTATTTCTTTAGTTATGTGTGAAAGCATTTATACAGCCATCAAACTCAGTCCATGTACCTTTGGGCAATGTACATAAAGAAAACAAGGAAAAAGGAAATCATTGTTAACCTGTACAAAGTAGCATATTAACAGAATAACAGAGTTGGAAGGAATCTTGGAGGTCTTCTAGTCCAACCCCCTGATCAAGCCGGAACCCCTATACCAATCTTAAGACATACTAAAACAATAAAACAGTGATCAGAAGTGAAATGTTCTATGGTTCATCATTTGGGGGGGGACTCGATTCATTCTCATCCCAAGGCTTGGGCAAAGAGCTGGCTTTTAATAGACTTCCTAAAGTTCTGGAGAGTTAGAGTCAAACATATGTTGGGCAGAAGATTGTTCCAAAGGGCAGGGGCCACCACAGAGAAGACACATCTCTGAGTCTTATAATATTGTTTCAAGGAAGGGACTTGGAGTGTGTCCTCTTTGTTGGAGCAAGTGGGATGGCAGATCAGAAAATACCAATTTTGCAGTGGAGTATAAGGGTTGAGAAAAACTTGTGTTTTGTTGGACAAAGCTCTCTTCTTTCCTCTTCCTTTTGTGAGGCCAGGATTTCAAAACAAGTAAAGTTTTATTCTCTCAGACAGAAAGAGAGGCTTGTAGCCTATATGCTGTCCATCATGTTTTACTCAGAAAGGGAAAGTTTTGACTTTCTCACTAAGGGAGATTTGTGTATTGGATATTTGGAGAAGGCCTGAGGATAGCAGAAGGCCTGCCTGCTTGCCTTGCCTTTGTGTGGAAGATTTTAGTATGAATGGGCTTGCCCTTTCACTACAGCTTTTTAAACCATTATTAAATTCCATGTTTAACTACAGCTGTAAAACTCGATTGAGTTGGGGGGAAAGGTTTAATGAAGTAGATACAGAAGTTTATGATGACACATTATGGCAACTATAAAAATATAATCATAAAAGCTATTAGTTGAGTAAAAGGATAAAAATAAAGCAAAGGCAGAGTTTTGACCACCAAGGAGATGGAAATGTGTAAAATGCAGATCCAAATTGTGAGGCATCCATGTTACTCAAGCACAGCCCAACAATTTGAATTGAAACATTTACCCAGGAGAATGGTGAAAAGGCAAACACCAGATTTACATGGCAGGGGCAGGAACAGCATATGTCATACACTTACAATCTCATTTGCTTTCACCATGTGCATGTCTTTTTATTTTAAATATTAGAAACAAAACCTTTATGCTCACTCATTACTTTTGTTCACCTCTATAAGTAACCAAAAGAGCTTCTCCCTATTGGTTGGGAATTCTGTGTGTTGCAGTAAGTATAGTACTAGAAAGCACCTGTTGAGAAAGACTAAAGTAGAGCATAATTTCTATTCTGGTGTGTGCAACTTTATTAATTAACTGAATTAAGTGAAGAAATAGTTAACTACCAATGTAACTAACAGAATAGGACAGTGGTGGCGAACCTATGGCACGCGTGCCAGAGGTGGCACTCGGAGCCCTCTTTGTGGGCACGTGCACCATTGCCCCAGCCCCGCCTCCCTCCGCAGCCCCCTCCTCCCCAGCAGCCCCCCCGGAGGAGAGTCTCCCCCCTGCACAGAGCAGCACAGCCAAGGACATGGCAGCCGGGCAGCAGGGACAAGACTCCACCCTTGTGCCCCATCGCATGCAGATGATGCTGCGGGGTGCGGGAGGAGGCCGTGGCTGCCACAGCACTGCAAGGCCACCTGGTGATCTGCTGCAGCGGGCCGTGGAGGCGGTGAGTGGCCCTGCAGGCGGGTGGGGCAGGGGCGGAGCGCGGGCAGGCTGGGGGGGCGGGGTGGTTTTTGGGCACTTGGTCTCTAAAAGGTTTGCCATCACTGGAATAGGATAATGAGCAGAAATGTAATATTTCAGATTATTTGCTGCTGTAGTTACAATGCTAATGAACCTGATGCAATTTCACATACATTTAATCAACATTAAACAGCTTATACGATTATTCCACATTGACATCCACTGGAGAAGCAAGAAGGGCAAGTCATAATTTGCATTATAATGTGCATAATACTATTTTGTTGTCATCGTGGTTTGTTATGGATGATATTCTTACCAGTCATTTAGTTAAATATTTTCCCCTTCAAAAAGAACCTTTGCTGAAAACTCTTGGAGAGATTTGATGGCCCTGCACAAAGCAAATTGGAGAGAATTAGTTTCCTTTTCATTCTCACTTAACTTTTTATTCAGGAATAATAGATTTAAATAAGGCTGTTTGACAAATTTAGAATAGAATAGAATAGAGCTGGAAGGGACCTTGGAGGTCTTCTAGTCCAGCCCCCTGCTCAAGCAAGAGAACCTATACCATCTCAGACAAGTGACTGTCTAGCCTCTTTTTAAAAATCTCCAGTAATGGGAGCAAGCTATTCCAATGGTTAATTGTCCTCACTGTCAGGAAGTTTCTCCTTAATTCCAGGTTGCTTCTCTCTTTGATCAGTTTACAACCATTGTTTCTTGTCCTGCCCTCTGGTGCTTTGGTGAATAACGTGACCCCCTCTTCTTTGTGGCAGCCCTTCAAATACTGGAATACTGCTATCATGTCTCCCCTATTTCTTCTTTTCTTTAGACTAGCCACGGATTTATCACGGATTTCTTTTCAGGGAAAGGGATATTATATGACAAAATGAAAGCTAGGGGCAGATATGCTGGCTTATAATTTAGAGTTGGCTAGCATCCATTCCGAAATATTTCTTGGCTCAAAAAGATGTATGTTGGGGAAAAATATGTTGTCCAAAAATACTTATATTAGGAAAAATTCCATTGAATACACAATGCAAACCAATTGCATATTTGAGAGCAAGTTCCATACAAATCCAATGTGGTGGTATTTATTTTGTTTTTTGCTTTTGTTTAGCACTTGGGTAGCAGAACTGCATTGCTGGAAATTTGCCTGAAGTACATATATGCCCAGTTTTAGCAAAAATACAGAATGCTAAGAGTAGTAGTAGTGTATACCTTTTTCTAATGAAAATTATCAGCACTTTTGATCAGTGACGTCATCAAAGTAAACAAACCCACGTGTTGATTACGTCAGCAGGGCATGGCCCTAAGAGGAAGTGACGTGCTCAGCCCCCACCCTCCGGATATGACGTGCATAACCCCCTCCCCGGATGTGATGTGCATAATCCACCCCCACGTGGTGCAGGGCTCACAAGATCATAACCCTATTCGGATATGATGTGTTGGCCTAAACCCATCAAGATAAGCTTGAGCAACCTAACAGCCCTATTTTCAGATAAGATGTGTTGAACCTAACCCCCATCAAGAAAGATGTGGCAGTCAAGCCTCTGGGGACATGATTAGCTTAACCCTAGATTAATTCTATGGTCATTCAAAACCAAAAAAGCTAAGTAAAGTGAATAATTAACAGAGGCCTGTGTTTTTGGGAAACAAGCCCTGCTTTGGGGATCTGTGAAATAAAAAATGCTTTTTATTTCTAATCATTCTAGCCTAATGATGCTTTTAATTTTTGTGGGTTTTTAAAAATCAGTGCCTCAAAAACTGGGGGGAAAAGGAGCCCCTAAAAGGTAGCCAGGGCCTGCATTTAAACCCCCCTTTTTTTCTAAAAGGTATTTATTTCTAGGCGGTTTTAAAATCATTTCCTTGAATGCAGGGAAAAACAAACAAAACACAGCCCTTTTAAAACCTGGTTTTTACTTTTGTAAAAATCTAAAGACACATATTTTGCCAATTGCACCCTCAAATCCCCATGTACACGTAACCGTTCGAAGCACGGCCTTAATAAAATTTATTCTGCCCCCCTACAACAAAAGACAAGGAATATTAACAGGAATTAAAATGCTCACAAGAGGCAAGCAGCCAGGCGGCAAGTAGAGGTTTAAACCTTGTTCGGGCGTGTCAGGACAGCGATTCGTGTTTGTGTCTACTAGTAAAAAAAGGGGAGTTAGGCCTTGTTTGGGACATGCCCAGGCATGTCATACCCCCCCCTCCCCCCCGTGATTCTGGGCATGCGTAATGCTCAAAGACGTGACATTGCAAGGGGCAGGGGAGTTTGTGCGGGCAGACCTGATCAGTTAGCAGTCTTTTGAAGATGGCAACCTCTGATTCCAAAGCTGTTTTTAAAACAACAGCAGAAGCTAGCGTCGCACGTTCTGATACAAGGCCCCAACCGGCAGAATGCAACAAAATCTGTTGCAGGGGTTATGATAAAGAAAATTTTTTATTCAGACCCGTTTTGCACGGATGTAGCATGGCGTGTTGTAACTTTAACGATGAGGTGCAGAGTACTTACCGGACAGCCTGTGAAATGGTGAACAATACTACATTATCTCCCAGCAATGGTAAGTAAATATCTTTTTATTTATGATAATGTAAATGCTGCTGGAACGGGTAGCACACTAACAGGATGTGTTTTATATTTTGCAGACTCCGAATTAATAACACCTAGACAGCAAACACTTCAAGACATCCCGATTTTATATTCCTGTGGTAATCGCCGTGGTCACAATGCTTCTGCAGATTTTTCTGATTTAGACTATAACAGGGATTCTGAACTATCCCAGAGACCATGCTATCTACCCTGTGAGTTAAAGAGCTGCAATTTGTGTAAAGACTGGTTTGCTTGCGACTGCGGATATGATTTGTGGGGTACAGGCGGGTCAACGTATTGTAAAACAGCGTGTTATGCCCCTTTATCTTCTGATTCTGATAGTGGTGATGAGGGATATTTTTCTGATGGTGGTACCAACCCCCCTGAACTCTGTATAACCAATAAAAGACTGTGTTAACGTCAACGCTTGACCATTTTGTCAGTGTTCTTTCAATATAATGCATGAAAAGCTTCTAAGCCGTATTTATTATACACCAGGATGTGTAGGGAGTTATGGAGGTGTGAATACCCTTTTTCAGGAAGCTAGAAAACATGATAAAAACCTGACCATGAAGCAAGTCAAGACATGGCTGTCAGGGCAAGATGCTTATACGCTTCATAAGCCTGCAAGAATTAATTTTCCTAGAAATAAAACAGTAGTGTCTGGCTTAGATCATCAATGGCAGGCTGACCTCATAGATGTCTCCAAATTTTCTAAGGAGAACCATGGAAAAAAGTACATCTTAGCAGTTATCGATGTGTTATCTAAATATGCCTGGGCCTCCCCTTTATCTGATAAATCAGGGAGGGAAGTTACATCCGCCTTCCAGAATATCTTTGAAACAGGACGCGCACCCCGAAAAATACAGACAGATGCAGGTAAAGAGTTCTTGAATATTCCGCTGAAGAAACTTTTAGCACGTTATGGCATTCATCATTTTGTCACCCATAGTGAAACTAAAGCAGCCGTTATAGAGAGGTTTAATAGAACCCTAAAAAACAAACTCTGGAGATATTTCACAGCTAGAAATACCCATCGGTATGTGGACATTTTGGCAGATACTCTTCAGGGGTACAATAACACTTACCATCGTAGTATCGGGGCTGTTCCTAACACCGTAAATTTGTCTAACGAAAGGGATGTGTGGATGAGGCTTTATGGGGTAGCTTTAAAAAGTAAAAGAAAGAAAAAATGTCTTAAGATGGGAGATCATGTCAGGGTATCCAGACTGAAGGGTAAGTTTGAAAAGGGCTATCTGCAAACCTATACAGATGAGATATTCATCGTCAAAGAACTGGAGACAAGGGGGGAAAGAGCGGTGTATAGATTAAATGATTACACAGGTGACCCTGTAAAGGGGGCTTTTTACTTTGAGGAGCTCCAAAAGGTTCCTGCTGACCAACAGCGCATATACAGAATAGAGAAAATTATCCAAAAAAGAGGGCGGGGGAGACAGAGAGAGTTTCTAGTCAAATGGACTGGATGGCCAGAGAAGTTCAACAGTTGGATTAAGGAGACTGAAGTACAACATCTTTGATATGGCGGAGTTTTACATCACCCTTCCCAGCAACGCATCAGCAGCAATTTTCCCCCAAAACAAAAATTCTAATTTTACTATTCAGTTAGCCAGATCGTTGGATCTTCCAGGGTCATGGGAAGTAGGGCTAGCAGAGATACAGTATCCACATAGCTGGCACACATTAACTTCTCCTGGATATTTTGAAATTGCTAACAAGAGTAAGATTTGGCATTTTTCTTTGAGAAGCGGGTACTATAGCAGCCTCCAACAACTGTTAGAAAATATGAACAAGGTTATATCAAATGCCAAGGATGGACCTAAGACAACCCTACATTATGATTCAGTGGGTCGAAAAATTAATCTTAAAGGGGGTGAACCACATACCATTCTAGTTAGCGGAGAACTTGGACATCTGTTAGGTATGTTCCCTGGATTCAGCACCTTATATGTTTACACAGACATTGTAGAGCTCCAGATAGTGGGTGACTTCTATGTGCCATTACTGCGCTGTGTGCCTGTGCGAGGGCAAGACAATGATTTTGTCACAATGACCTATGACCGTCCACATTATGTACCAGTCAGCAAACATCACATCGATACCGTTACTATAGAAATCAAAACCGACCAGGACAAAAACGTGCATTTTTATCACGGGAAGGTGATTGTCAAGCTTCATTTTAGACCTCGGAAAAGTGAAGGATGGTTGTAATCAAGGAGCATGGGGACCCTCAAGACTACGTGGCTTACTACAGGGCACAAGCCGGTGGCGGCCTTCCAGGCTTCCGAGGAGCCCCCATTATGTACGGGACAGGTTTAGGGGGTCTGTTCCGTGGACTTTTTCGAAAAGCAATGCCTTTTTTGAGGCGTGGTTTAGAAATCATTAAGCCGCATGTCAAATCTGCTGCCAAAAACATTGCCAGAGATGTTGCGGGGCATCTTGTATCTCGTGTTGTTGAGAGGGGGCAGGATGGATCAGGGATGTTCATAGCCAGGAAAAATTACGCATCGGGCCCGCCTATTCCGTTTAAAAAGAGAAGACTTGTGAAAAAGACCCGTCATACCAAGAGGAGACGTGCGCAGAAGAGGAAGCCCTGTGACAAGGAAGACATATTCTAATACAATATGTCATTTATTCATTCTGCTTCAGAGGAATGTGTTAAATCAGAACTGGATCTTTTTCAACTGGCGCCTACACAGACCAGTATTGAAAACAGTACCTATGTCGAGATCCCTCCTTTATCAGCGCTAACACCCAACGCGCCCTTGGAATTTTTTATCACGGGGCATGGTGAGCATTACACGGATTTAAACAACACCCTGCTGTATGTGAGTTGCAAGATTGTAAAGGCTGACGGGACGGATATTGATGATGGGGCAAGGGTGGCCCTGACCAACTACCCCATAGCATCACTGTTTAACCAGCTGGATGTTACCTTGGGAGATCGGCTCATTACACAGAGTCATCATTGCTATTCTTATCGGGCCATGATTGAACTGATTCTGAACTTTGGTAGTGATGCGCTGGGTACCCAATTTACAGCTGGGGGTTTTTACAAAGATGACTCGGACCTCATGGAGAGTACTCTACTGACAGCCGCTGGGAACTCAGGTTTCAAAGCGAGAGCAAGACATACGGCCGGTAGTCGTAAATGGGACCTGCTAGGGCCTCTGCATAGCGATCTATTTTTTCAAGACAGACTGCTAATTAACGGCGTTGATGTGAAAGTCAAACTCACAAGAAGCAGAAATGAATTTTGCGTGATGAAGGATGGCAATGAGAATTACAAAGTGCAGTTCCTGGCAGCTTCTCTCTTTGTAAAACGTGTAAAAGTAGCCCCGGGAGTGCGCCTTGGCCATGCAGAAGCTTTGCTCACCTCCAATGCCAAATACCCCATTGATCGAGTGGGGGTGAAGGTTTACAGCATTCCTGCAGGTAGCCTTGTGTGTAATCAGGAAAATCTATTTCTGGGGCAGCTACCTAAACAATTAGTGATTGGGTTTGTGGACAATGCATCTTTTAGTGGGGATTATGAAAGAAACCCGTTCAATTTTCAACACTGCAATGTCAATTTTTGCGCCCTGCATTGTGATGGCGAGCAGATCCCCGCAAAGCCTCTTCAGCCTGATTATGAGCACGGTCTTTTTGTGAGAGAGTACATGCAGATGGTGCAAGCCACAGGCAAAGGTATGAAAGACAGGCCGCTGTTAATCAACCGGGAAGAGTTTAACCGAGGGTATACTTTGTATTGTTTTGACTTGAGTCCTGATCAGGGGTGCTCTGAGCACTATTCTTTGATCAGGAACGGTAACCTCAGAGCCGAAATTAGATTTGCACAGCCCCTCCCCAACACCGTCAACATGATTCTCTATGCAATCTTTGAAAACCTTATTGAAATAAGTCACACAAGGAATGTGCTTTTTGATTATATGTGAGTATGGACACACTGCAGCTCCTCCACTTGTTCTCTGGAAATACTGCCTTTCTAGGGGTCTACCCTTGTGACCTACTACCCCAGAGACAAATCTCCAAAAGACCTTTTGGATTAATTGCAAATACACACCCTCACACTCTGCCTGGTGAACACTGGCTGGCCTTCTACTTCCCATCTCCTGGATATGGCGAATTTTTTGATTCTTATGGAAGGCCGCCGGATAGCCCTGACTTTCCTGACTCCATAGTGATGTTTTAGAGCAGCAAGCTGAGAGGTATACATTTCACCAACGTCAACTGCAGCACCCCAGCGCTGTGACCTGCGGGCAACACTGTGCGTTTTTTCTACTGAACCGGTCTAAAGGAGTGGCCTATGAAAATATTTTAAAGATGTACTCCAATGCCGATATTAAAAATGATCAAATGGTAAAGCTGTTTGTAAAAACTATAAAGGTGGGAAGGGGGCTTGGAACCTGTAACCGTCACCAATGCATGCAGACATGCTTGCCTTACTGTAAAATAAAGAAAAAGACTTAAACGTTTTTACTTGTTTCACTGTGTTTTTATTCATTTTACAAATTGAGCCAGTCACCAAACCTGAACCTACTTCTAGGATTTAATGTCCAAGGGCTAGAGGGTGTACCGGTAATCAGAGTCTTCTGAGTCCCAAAAGGGGTTGTCATAACAGAGACGGGGCTAGTAGCAGTTTCATCCTTAACAACCAGAGAATCTTTCAACTTTTCTATTTGCTCTTTAACAGTTGTGGACCCCAACACAGAGGTCGGAACATTCACCTCTGCCATAGCATTCATAAAGTCATCCCATCCTTTAGGTTTCCGCTTCTCAGTAGGGGCTCGGTGTTGCGAGGCTCCTTTCACCAAGTCTAAAATATTAGTACCAGGAATAGGGACCCCTTTGTATAAAAAGGTACCGCGATCATCCCAGGTTGAGACGTCCTGATGCTGTTTCATTTTGTTCAGCAAAAGTTCCGCATTTTTCCTGTAACGGGTGCTCACACCCCTTAGGATCTCATCCATCCCTGTGTCCTGCGGAGATGGCTGTGGCGGCTGTTCTGGTAATGTTGGAAGTGGCCGAGGCTCTTCCGGTGGATAAATGAGATTCAGTCTGTCCTTTTCAGACTCATTTTGCCTGGTCAGTCTTAGATACCTCTGCAGTGCAGAATTGTAGAGCTTAATCTTGTCATCCTCACACAAATCAGCTCTCTGAAGAATGGTACGCATCTCATCATCCAACTGGTTAGTGGCTATAGCCCCCATAGTAGGCGGCCTGCCCTGTAGCTGATCCATCTGATGACGCGACACCAGATACATTTTCTCGGCATGGTCCATGGTTTATCCAGCTAACAGGCTAGTCAACAGCGGAATAGCTGTCCCTAGTAAGGGACCGATAAAACCACCCGACTGAAGTATGATCTGCTTCTTCTTTTTGAGTGAGACCTTTCTATCACTCAACTTTTTAATGACACCTTTCTTTCTCTTTAGAGACCGGAATTGTGAAGGTTTCAGAGGAAGGTTTCCTTTTAGGGTGTTCAGAGCTATTTCTGCTATTGCCCCCACCAGGTCATTATTAGCATTGCATAAGATGGCTTTTCTCTGTCTTGGTCCGGACTTTACTAAGATTTTTAAAAGCCCCCAATTTCTACGTACCCTCTCTGACATCTTAAATGAACTAGTGCTAAGATAACCGGGCTACTGTTTTTTACACTTCTTTTTCATTGTGTAAACAGTAGGCCAATCAGGTGGGAAGAGGCCTGTTCTCAATCTGTAGGATTCTGGAGTGGTGGCTGCCAAATCTACCAAAAGGTACCCGTGTGGTTTGTGAGTGGCATCTTGGAATGCTTCTAAAAAATACTTTGTGTTAGTGGGATACATCTGCCTGGCCAGTGTGACAATTTGCATCTGATCACGAGGGCTGCTGAATAAAACCAAATATTTGGAATTCAGAGCTATTGTTCTCATTTTCTTACCTTGGAAAAACAGGTTTTGTAGTATGAGAATAATGCTCAGGTTTCTGTGATGAACGTATTGTGTAAAAGCCTTCTCTATTTGATCGCTGTCACCGGCCGATGCCATGAGATCATCTATCACGGCTAGAGTGATTTGATTTGACGGAAACAAATAATCATCTTCAAAAGAAGACGGAAGCCCCTCCATAAACTTAATATAAGGGAATTTATTAAGCAGTTCTTTGTACAGAGGTTGCCAACAGCTATAAAACCACACAATGTTTTGAGGCATTTGAGACAACGCAACATCACCATGTTCTAACATTTGTTTGATAAAAAAAGATTTACCAGAATTGGACGGCCCGCTTATAATGCAGGAGAAAGGATGTACAAATTGTGCAATATTTTCCACCATCCTTAATAGCCGTAAGGCAGCGTACAATAATCCTCACTCTTTAATAACCTTTTATTATACACTACTTTTAAAGTTTTTCGGAGGACTCGCGTTTCTAGGGTCCACTGTTTCTTAACCCTAACAATCCCCAACTGTTCAACCCTGATCTCTTTTTTTCTCTCTGCACCAGACAGACAATAATCATCTACCAAATCTTTCAAGCTGTCAAAATTAACCTTATTGCTATTACCACAGTTTAGCGTGATTCCCTTCACCTTTAGTACCGCTTCACCGTTGGACAAAGCATAAGCATACGTTTTGGGACCGGCCGCAACAAACTCTGTTATCGTAGTGTTTGGTGGAATCTCACTTGTCAGATGCCCTAAATAATCACCCAAAGGAGGTGTCCACGCCCCCTCTCTACTTACAAAAATGACTGAATCGGTATCATGGTACAGGCACCTATCGCCCAGCCCATCCAGTAGCCTGTATAATTCCAGCCGTGCATAAGCCGTTGTAAAGCTGGCTATGAATACATTAGTGCATGTGGATTTGGTGGGGTGGTTCTTGGCTATTTTCCATGTCACAACGGCTGTCTCTGTATCCACAAACTCACATGAGGAAACATCATAATACGGCACAAAAAGGTATTTGAATAAATCCTCAGGGTTTGTCACCACGGATGTGGTCAGGTGATTGGTGCTCTGGCCAAACTTACCCCACAGCGAATTTAAGAAGAGTTTGGCAATTTGTCTTTTAGCAGGATTTACTTCAATGTGGTCACGTCGTAAGCGGACGCCTTCCATCTTTTCATAATCCTGAATATATTGCTCTTTATCCTGTTCTGTTTTGCACCAGTCAGGGTAACCACTGGCCTCCTGTTTCTGCCTGAGATGCATGTTCATATAACCTGAAAATAGCTCATTTGATGTTCTTTCAAAATGCCAGATCTCATATATTTCAACAATTCTGTAACCTTTTTCTAAAGCTACATTCAATTCAACAGTACACCATGTCCCAGTCAGAGCTCTTTCCTCATCACTGTGTTTACAGGGGGTGGTTTGCAGTTTTTCTGTGCAGGTTGCACACAAGCTAAACATTAATTTGCCTCCTGTTTTGTGGGGTAGGACTGGGAAATAGAGATTCCTTGGTGGGTACACTTTGACTTTGGCTAACCCAAAATATTGCTTTATGTCCCCAAAGTTTTGAAATATTATTTGTGGATGGCCAATTGGGTACTCCTTGGTCTTATTCACAAAGGGGTACAAACTGGTGAAATCGTAGTATAAGATTTGTTCACCAGGTTTTGGTTTGTAGTACAGGCATGTAGCATTTGTTCTTCCACCAAAAAAAGCATCTCGAGGATTCAAAGGAGTTGGGAGCTTATTCTCAACTAGAAACTGCTTCAAAGAAGTGTCATCCTTCACCATGGCCCTCCATTCGTGTTCCCAGATGCAGCGCACAGCATAGCCCTGGTCCCTGAGGTACTCTTCTTTAATCTTAGTACGGTTGTGCAGGTTACCATATGTTAAATCAAGTACTTTGTTGAAGTCTTTTTCAGAGTAGCAGACAGGGCACCCATGAAAAAAACAACCGTGAAATTCAAAAGCTATGGGAGTTCCATTTATGACAGCAAAACCATCCAAAAAATATTTGCCTACTTGCTTTTCACCACCCTTCAGAGCATGCTGAATATTGAGTTTCTCAGTGTGCTCTATATGTAACAACCATTGAATCGCTGGAACTGAATATCTTTTCTGTGTCTTGTGATAACTGTCCAAAGGAGCTAATGCAATGGTATTGCTCTTCAAATACATGAATCGATACTGTGCCATACAGACAGATGCCAATGTGATATATTGGAAGGGGTCAATGCATCGAATCTCTATCTCCTCAACAATCTCACCCCCGACCCCCCTGAAACACTCACGCTCAGTCATATCCATCACCTGTTCCCTAAATCGAATACAGGCCTCTCTTAATATATCTACATCTTGTCTGCAATAGTGAGCCAGAGCCTTCTTTAGTTTAAACACAGTACCTGTATTAGCAGCATGCCATTTCATGAATTCTTCTCTCTCCCCGGGCATCATGGTTTCAGGGCTGTAATACTTGGTTTCAGGGAGTGGTCCCACATAGTCTCTATTGGCCATTGTATTGAACAAGTGGGGGAAATATCCTTTGCTGCCTTGAAACCCCATAGCTTTGGGTAATTTGCTTAATTTAAGGGGCAAAAAAGAGAGGCTATCAATAAACCGAATCTTATAAGCCGGTAGGGTGATACACAGCAGTTTCCCTCCCTGACTTATAAGTTGAACCCTAACCTTTTCACGGATCAGCTGCCTCAGTACTAGGTACCCGTCATAACCTTTGGAGTTGTGAGCTATAAAAGTACATCCTTTAAACTCAAGATTTATAAATTTCTTTACAAACTGATCCAGGCATCTAACACCATAACAATCCCACCTCACAACATCTTTATCATACCAATCCTTCAACATATCCCTGGCGCAGACATAATTAGGTATATGGGTGCCTGTCTCTTGACAGCATTCAAAATCATAAATGATATATCTTTCGCCAATTCGCGGTCGGCACAACGATTTTAGAAAACATAAATGCCCTTCCAAGCTTTCAACCTTCTCAGAGCATTGTCCACACTTGGTTCCCCTGCACTTTTTGTGGGGTTTAAAGACATAAACCCCACACGTTTCACAATATTTTTTATTCTTACAGTCAACTTTTCCCTCCATAGCGAGTTGTGTGTGTCTTTCAAGACATGCCTTAGACCGACAAAACTCTTTGCACCTACAGCAGCGCGCCTTCTCCTCCTCCACCCGCTGACATTCTTGCCTGAGGCATGCTCTACAGATATATTGACAGCCATGATTAAATTTGTGGTGGTAAGGTGTGTGGCACAATTTACAGAAATATCGTTCACCCAGGAAGCCCTTGATATTTTTGATGCCATAGTAATGCTTGTCGTGTAACAATATAAATACTATTTTTTCTTGCTGGGGACTACCTGTGACAAAAAACCTCCACCCGTCCTGCATATAAAACAAGATTTTTATAGTGATCCTTAAAGCTTCTTCAAAGAGGTGTATCTGAGAAAAATCAATCCTGTTTTCTGTGGAAACACCCAGTCTGCTGTGAAGTTCCCTGGCCCTGGTAATAATTTCTTGATTTCTAACATCCACACCAATCAGCCAGAGCAAACAGCTAGCAAAACACAGAAATTCACCTCCCACATTGAAATCTACTAGGTGCTGTCTTTTTTTCTGCAGTACTCTACTGAGCAGCACAGTGTTTAACTTCCTAAGCCCTCCCCCCTCCTTGTTCTTCACGACGGTAACCACTAATTGTAAATTACTCCCCCACAATATCTCTGCCTTACTTTGAAGCAGATTTTCAACACTGGTCAGAAAATCATCAGCATTTAAGTCATTCACACACCTCCTAAGAGAAAAGAGAGGTTGATTTAACCCCTCTGCATCCAACCGGAGTTGAACAAAATCGTTTGGCCCTATGTCCCTAGCAACATTATTCAAAAGTGTCTGTATCGTATTATGAATAGCCTCTATAGCATCTACAAAAGACCGGATTCGGTCAAGATTAACAAATCTATAACGATGATAGTATTCCACAGCCCTGAAATTTCGGATAGGCTTCTCCCATGCCTGTATCATATCCAGATAAACATCGTTCATATTCTGAGTGTTTGCAGAGTTAGGGGCTTGTAGCTGTGGCTTAGAATGACATATCTCTTCTTCTGGTTGAGACACAGACATAGCATCACAACTATCACTGTCTGCTGGGTATGCGGGAAGTCCGCCTCCATGCATTTTTGCTTTTTTGCAGGCCGGCTCTGGTTAAACAAACAAACAAACAAAAGGCTATCACCAACATTCCTAATAATGTAATACCAACCCCCCACAAAATACTAATGGTTTTGTAGTTGGATAAAATGTTAGATATTATACCTCCTAACAGCATTCGTGTTGTGTGGCTTGTGGTAGGCTGAGGGCTCATGTCATGCTGGGCCCCTTGGAGCTCTGGGGGGATTGCAAGGTCCACAAATGGCTGCTCATCCTCCCATTCTGAAGGAAAAGAAAAACCCCAATGGTTAGAATTGTTGCAGAAATGTTTATAAGAATCTAAATATATGAAAGTATGAAAAGTCAAATACCTTCATATACCCTCAAACATTCTGAGTCTGTCAATTGTTGTTCTGGAGGAATTGCAATGTCCACAAATGGCTGATCGTCCTCCCATTCTGAAGGAAAAGAAAAAAACCCCAATGGTCAGAATTGTTGCAGAAATGTTTATAAGAATCTAAATGTATGCAAGTATGAAAGTCAAATACCTTCATATACCCTCAAACATTCTGAGTCTGTCAATTGTTGTTCTGGAGGAATTGCAATGTCCACAAATGGCTGATCGTCCTCCCATTCTGAAGGAAAAGAAAAAAACCCCAATGGTCAGAATTGTTGCAGAAATGTTTATAAGAATCTAAATGTATGCAAGTATGAAAGTTAAATACCTTCATATACCCTCAAACATTCTGAGTCTGTCAATTCAATCTAGTGAAAGAAAACAATCAATCAATCAAACAAGCAAGCAGACAAGAATGTTATAAGCTCCATTTTGCATCTAAGTGTTTAAAAAATTAGGCATAAAACTACTTACAATAGTTGGTTCCATTCTGAAAAGGGTCTTCTTAGCAGATCAAATGGCTCCGGAGGTATGGGTATGCCAGAAACCAGCAAACGTGTCAGGACGTGACAGGACCAGTATGGGCCCTGCTTTTATACATGTTGGTGATGTCACAAAATAATCACATCAGAGGAGGTGTGCTCTTCACACCTTTTGCAAAACTGGCCACCCTTAACTACCTAGGAAGAGTCATTTGAATAGTAGGTGATGTTACAAACTAATCACATCAGAGTTGATGAGTTCTTCTCCCCTTTTGCAAAACAGGCCAGACCCACTTTTATCAGGAAATCCCAATTGAATAATATCACATGAGCTTTGATTAAATTGTATCTCTGTGTTTAAATCTGACAAGGTTAAACAGGGGTCAGCAAAAGAAAAAACATAATACATCTTTCATGTGATTTGTAAAGCACATTTTATTATAAATTTCATAGCGTTAACAGTTTCTTGTAATTAATTTCTGTTACATTCTGGCATATGAACCTCTTCAGAGACAATGGGAATTCAGCTTCGATCTTTGACATTAATGACAGTGGTTTACTGTTCTTCTCGATACGCTGTATGAATGTCTTGAGCTCACCAAGTGAATCCTGGGTGAAATATAAGTTATTCACTTTGTCAGAAATATTGATGATGATCCAGACAACATGAGGCATAGAAAGTCTAAAGCATAAGCTGCTAACAAGCTCTGTTTCACTGATACCATCCGCATGGTCATCATCATCTGCTTGTAGACAGCCCGTTAAGCAGTGGTGTAATATTTTAATGATACATGCTTTCAGAATCTGAGACATGCTGACATTTTGAGGCTCCACCGTTTCTAAAGCAGGAAATAAGGTAGAATTAGGCTAGCTGTTTCAACTAATCAAAATACTGTTTTCTTAATGTTTAGATTTACTTACCATTTGATGTTTTGCAGAACCTGCAATAACAAGGTTTTATAAGTTTGTTCTCTTCAATGAGGCCATATAGCTCAGGTCCTTTTCTTATTCTACGCCCACGCTTGGGCGGTTTGGGGGTCAAATTTACATCAAACAAATCTCCATCAGAGGTTGCCATCTTCAAAAGACTGCTAGCTGATCAGGTCTGACCGCACAAACTCCCCTGCCCCTTGCAATGTCACGTCTTTGAGCATTACGCATGCCCAGAATCACGGAGGGAGGGGGGGGTATGACATGCCTGGGCATGTCCCAAACAAGGCCTAACTCCCCTTTTTTTACTAGTAGACACAAACACGAATCGCTGTCCTGACACGCCCGAACAAGGTTTTAAACCTCTACTTGCCGCCTGGCTGCTTGCCTCTTGTGAGCATTTTAATTCCTGTTAATATTCCTTGTCTTTTGTTGTAGGGGGGCAGAATAAATTTTATTAAGGCCGTGCTTCGAACGGTTACGTGTACATGGGGATTTGAGGGTGCAATTGGCAAAATATGTGTCTTTAGATTTTTACAAAAGTAAAAACCAGGTTTTAAAAGGGCTGTGTTTTGTTTGTTTTTCCCTGCATTCAAGGAAATGATTTTAAAACCGCCTAGAAATAAATACCTTTTAGAAAAAAAGGGGGGTTTAAATGCAGGCCCTGGCTACCTTTTAGGGGCTCCTTTTCCCCCCAGTTTTTGAGGCACTGATTTTTAAAAACCCACAAAAATTAAAAGCATCATTAGGCTAGAATGATTAGAAATAAAAAGCATTTTTTATTTCACAGATCCCCAAAGCAGGGCTTGTTTCCCAAAAACACAGGCCTCTGTTAATTATTCACTTTACTTAGCTTTTTTTGGTTTTGAATGACCATAGAATTAATCTAGGGTTAAGCTAATCATGTCCCCAGAGGCTTGACTGCCACATCTTTCTTGATGGGGGTTAGGTTCAACACGTCTTATCTGAAAATAGGGCTGTTAGGTTGCTCAAGCTTATCTTGATGGGTTTAGGCCAACACATCATATCCGAATAGGGTTATGACCTTGTGAGCCCTGCACCACGTGGGGGTGGATTATGCACATCACATCCGGGGAGGGGGTTATGCACGTCATATCCGGAGGGTGGGGGCTGAGCACGTCACTTCCTCTTAGGGCCATGCCCTGCTGACGTAATCAACACGTGGGTTTGTTTACTTTGATGACGTCACTGATCAAAAGTGCTGATAATTTTCATTAGAAAAAGGTATACACTACTACTACTGCTAAGGCAAAGAAAGGACAATAAAAGGACTTCCAATTAAGAATATTAATTAGCGATCTGAAATCAAATTCCATGCTGAAGAAAATCCTGATGTTGTATTTCTGGGACGGGCCATTAAAACCAACAATCAGGATATAGTTGCTTCTAAGTGGTAGAGAATAAATAGAAAGGACACTGAATCGCTGTCTCAAATGCTGGGCCAGTGCCTGGAGACTAAGGGTTTGGATGGAAAGGAACTGACTTTGATCCAGCTCTAGCAAGCTGCAATGACTCTGGGTTTGTAGTTCCCATGGTTCTGATGATGGTATCCATTCAGTCAAGTCCGAATCTTGGTAATTCTATGGGCCAGAAAGGATATACTCAGTGATGGGATTCAGTCGGTTTGCACTGGTTCAGCAGAACCAGTAGCTAAATTTTGTTGAGTTCAGAGAACTAGCTGAATGCACACTGCTTCTGGAAGTCCATTCTAGGCCTGGGAGGCCTGGAGGAGGCCTCCCAGGCCTAGAACGGCCCACCAGAAGTGTGTGGATGCCACTTCTAGAAGTCCATTCTAGGCATTGGAGGCCCAGGCCTGCATCCACACAGAGAACCAGTTGTTCAGGTATTTGAATCCCACCACTGGATATACTGTATTTCTAAAGAGCTGTGGTGGTGCAGTTAGAATGCAGTATTGCAGGCTAACTCTGCATTCCACTGCAAGGAGTTCAATCCTGACCAGCTCAAGGTTGACTCAGCCTTCCATCCCTCCAAGGTCAGTAAAATGAGGACCCAGATTATTGGGGACAATATGCTGACTCTGTAAACCTCTCAGAGACTGCTGTAAAGCACTATGGAGAGGTATATAAGTCCAAGTGCTAAGTACTAAGTGCTATGGCATTGATGTGTGAAGAAAGGATATACCAATGCCATAGAAATACAGCATATCCTTTCTCCCTCCCTTTTTTTATTCCACTCTGGATTTTGAGGCTAATATTTCTTCCTCCAGTTCCAACAGGGAAATAGCTTCTGTTTTAGAAGCTGAGAAGCTATTGCTGTAATTATACAAACCTTGAGGCTGCTGCTGTACTCTGTAGCATATTCATTACCTGCTGTTTAATCTATACCTGTGTAGTGTAGTCGCCACAAGCGAGGAAGCCAAAGGAATGCTGTCCTACATAGGGGAAATGTCACTAGGATTTTCAAACCATCAGAAATCAATTGTGAGTCACTAACACCTCCAAATGTACCTCTGCTCTCTGAAGATAGGATTTGTTATCAGCGTGAAATGATCGTTCTAGCACACGGTATTCATGGATCCTATTGAAATGCTGTAAGAAATCCGCAGGTTGATGTCTTGGATGCCTCATTGTGCTTCCCTGATGTAGACAAATGGAAGCCCAAATACACACAGTCCCACTTCTATCACAGTCCTGCCCTCAGTTCTTTCCAGAATCTCTTCTTTCCTTTGAAGTCTCTCCAGTTAGCTCAAATTAGCTACTTCACCCTGCCACTTTCTTATGTGGCCTATTATCCCTGGAAAACAATACTTGAAAGTCTAAATGATTATCTGCTGCCTTTATCTTACAGCTCATACAAGTTTAAGATTGGGAACTGTATAATTTTCCTCACCATGAGGTAGATATATAACAGAGGTACACAATTTTTTGTCAGCTCACAGGTTTTCTATAGTAAGCTGCAAGCCACTGCTAAAATAGATGGGGTGATGGATCATATAGGGGGGGGGGGTTGATAAGACAATGTGCTGTAAAAATGTAGACATATACTAGATGTAGTTGAATTTCAGACATTTCTTTGCTCTTATTTAGTGGTTGTCAATGTTTTGCTAGGCCATATATGGTTGTCATAATTCAGGAATTTTAAGAGGTGAAATGGGCTCCTGAAACATTCACAAGCCTTAAGACCATTCTTTGCATCCATTCTATAAAACATTGCCTCTGTTCACATAAACTCTGGCTCACAAATTATACTAAAATATCATGTGAATCAACAATTCTGCATTCTGTGTTAATCAGGAAATGGCGTTAGTTCCATAAATTTATCATAATAATGGATTCACATGTCATAGGAAAACAGCCTGATAGCAGACAGGAAGAAAATGTCCTGGATATGAAAAAGGGAAATTAGTATCTTTTCCCTTCCTTCCCAAACTTCCCCTTGTAGTACAAAGAAGCAGGGTATTAACTATAATTAGCCTAATGACTCATCCAGCCAGGTCTCCTAATTCTTATTCAAACACTTGAGGTCTATGCTGTCAAAATAACCTAGATTCTAGAACAATATATCTTGCTTGAAATGAAGTTGCAACTATAATTAGAAATAAGCATGCAACATTAAAAGAAAAGTAACACAGTAACACACCACAGATTTGTTAATGTTATTCTAGCAATGAAGAATTGGAAACTGTTAGCATTAAGTTCTCCAAGTTTCATCCAGCAAATTATTCTCCAAGAATTCCAAATCCTCCTTCACATATTAGCCCTTTGTATCACAGATTGTCAGATAACAACAGGAAGCCATCACTAAAACTAAGTAAGTTTTGAATTGTGCATCAGCTTGTATCACTTCCTCCAGCTCCACTCATATACCATCCCTTGTACCCTGCATTTAAACTTTTAAAATTTTCAGATACTAATCTTCTCAGTAGAATAGCCAAATGCCAGTCAATATAATGTGTGCAAAGAGACACTTGACTATTTGATGGGTGATTTAGCCTGTTCTTTTGTGAAAGGGTTATTGACTAGATTTACAGCAGAATGCATTAACATTTTCCAGCACATCTCTTATTAGATGATTATGCTATTTGCCTTTTCCCCCCCCCAGCGGGCTGCAGAAAATGACATAGGTAAAAATAGAAGCATGCATTTTGAGATTATAGGTACTAATCAGAAGTAAAACCTACTATATTCTATAGGTTGAATCTATGATCAGGTATAGCAGTGACATATATTATAGAATTCTTCATTATAATAAGTCACATTTAGAATGTTTAGAATGTTGTATGAATCCGGCCACTGTGATTTATAAGGAATGGTATGTAGCTTACCATGTTGTGTAGACCAAACTGTGGTTTATGCAATAGGCTGTGCTAAAGCCAAGCATGGGTGAGCACAAGTCAATATTGTGTTCTTTCTTTCAAGTTAAATGAAATGTTTGAAGAACAGTGCATGTTTAAATGCACTTAAATGCCAAGACCAAAACTTCAAAAATTCCTGAAGTATATATTGCATACATATATATTGAGAAAGCTCAATCATAGCCTCTCTTCATAAATTCTGAACTAAAAATGGCTAGCTGCTTGTCATTTAATATGATGTGCAAGTTCAGCTAATATGGCTAAGTTTATGGTTCAACTTATTGTTAGCATCTAGGGAACAGATTAATTCAGTAAATCATGATTTGAATAAACATACCCCTTATGGAGACCGCCATCCAGTTAAGGACTGTATTAGAATAAACAGGAAAGTGGGGGGGAGAGGAGTCAAGATGGCAACATATTAATAGCTTCTGCAATATAAATTCCTGGCTTGCAACAGGTATTGCCCCTTCTGTCTTAATCCCAGAAATGTCATCCGGGGCAAGAAAATCTGTAACCCGTAAATCTAATACGGCAAAAAAAAAAAAGGAGATGAGGGAAGTACTTTTAGATCTCATAACATGCACCTCACCAGCTCCAACATTTATTGGGGTCACAGAAGTTTATCAGAGATCCTTCTCTAAAATCTGGTTCAAGCACCAGGCTAAATTACACAGGTGGTTTACAACAGTTTATTTAGTGACCATTCAAAGATACAATGGCACTGAAAAAAACCTACGATCATTTTTCACTCTGACGACCGTTGCAGCATCCCCAAATTCATGTGATCAAAACTGAGACGCTTGGCAATATGATGGTTGCAATATCCCAGGGTTATGTGATCCCTTTTTGTGACCTTCTGACAAGAAAAGTCATTGGGGAAGGCAGATTCACTTAACAATCGTGTAATTAACATAACAGCTGCAGTGACTCACTTAACAAGTACAGCACGAAAGGTTGTAAAATGGGGCAAAACTCACTTAACAAATGTCTCACTTAACAACAGAAATTTTGGGCTCAATTGTGGTCATAATTTGAGGGCTACCTGTACTTTGCTTTTTTTTTTGAGCACAGCCTCATTTTCACTTTCCAATTTCTCCAAAGCATTTGAAATCATCTGTGCATTTGTCTTCACTCTTTCCTTCCTTGTGTTCCCTTTAGACACACAATAGGAAAGTGTGAAAAATTCATTCCATTCATGCCCTGTCCCAATCAGCCATGGCAGCTTGTAGATATTACATTACTACATAACTACATTAGCCTATTCATGTAGAAAGGGAAAATGATGCTCCTCTTTTCCCCTCCCTTCTCCCCTCCCTCCCCACTGACATGTTTCTAACATGTGTCTATGTGCATCATCATTTCCCTAAAAACTGAGGAGCTGGAACAAAGAGAAGATTGTTTAGCAATGGAGATTGCCTCATCAAAATAAATTTATACTGAAAGCAGTGATGAAATTTAGCAGCAAGTAGGGTTGTAGTCATGTTGTTGGTGCACATTCAGAAAATGGTAATTGATACTCCTTTATCAGACTGGAATGAAATATTGGGTGGGGTGTCACAAGGCCCTGGTTTCTCTCTTTATCAGGATTCCCACTAGTGATTTAGATAAAAAGATGGAAGGAATCCATACAGATGCCACAAAATTGAGTAAGAAGACAGAAATAAAATTCAAAATAACCTAAAAAAGTTACAGAAATGGGCTGAACAGAGACAAATGAAATGTTCTTTATTCACAGAAACTGGGGAATACCTGGCTTGATGAATAGTAGCTGATTGCAAACTGAATAGAAGCCAGCATGAGTTTTGGAGACAAAAAAAGCAAATGCAGTTTTAGGCTACATGAATAGAAATGTAATTCCAAATTACAGGAAGTCATCATTTCACTTTATTCTTCATTGGTCAAATCCCACCTTGACTATTAGATTCAGTGTTGTACACTGCACTTTGAGAAGGATGCAGAATTTTTGCAATTGATTCAGAAAAAGGCACCAGAAATTAATAAGAGAATAGCGACTAAGTCTGAGGAATTGTAAGAAGTTGGGTAAGTTTAGCTTTCAGAAGATTGGGTAAATATGTTTCATTCTCCAAATGCCTGAAAAGATGCCACACAGAGTATAGGATATGAAATAGAGGATTTATGAAAGCAAATCCAATTGAATGTTGGGGGAGGGGGGCTGTGGGAGAAAAGTTACACTAATATCAAAGAAATGGTGGGATAGAATTATTAAAGAAAGGATGCAAAAGGAGGGACAAAATGAAATGTGAATGCCAATTTTTTTTAAAAAAAAATTATTTTAAATAATTAAATTGAATTATTGAATTGTCCCGTGGTGAGTCGTCCCATGGCGAGTTGGCCATGGTGAGTTGGTCACCATGAGTTGGCCCATTCTGCTTTAGATTTTTTGCATTGAAGAAGCCTGGGACTGGATACCTAAATGGTCCTTTCAACTTTTATACTCCAGTTATGATTATGACTTGATACTGAGTAGAAAAATTATGATCTGCTTAGCTAGTAAGGCTGCCTGTGTAATCTATCAAAACTCCTAAATTGAGATTGTTGGAGGCAGAATGCAGCATGAGTTCCAGCAAATGGAAAAACAGACTGCTACCAAGACCTGTGTTGTTCCAGTGTCTCACCCTTGAATACAAAAGTTTTATGATTTCTTATGCCTTGATCTCTTGATCAATCAATCAGCTCAGCTAGCAAACATTCACGATTGTGTGAGGTGGGGATGCTAAGGCCAGGAGATACTTTCAAACTGCTGCAGAATCCTTATTGGAAATGTTCCTTCCTTGTTTGTTGACTAAGGCACAATTAATTTAGTCAATTATAAACAACTGTACTTTAGAATACTGCACACCACAATGGCTTGATACACAAATGAAGTGTCCAATACAAAACCAATGCTATTATGAATATATATTCAGTTTCTCCACATGACTTGGATGTATTGCATTCAGCAAATCGTAACACATGTGTGGCAGTTTTAGGAAATTAATACTGCTAATCTGGGGGCACACTTCAGCATCCACAAGAAGCTGATCCATATTTTCAATAATCATAAAGTATTCTGCTAATAATAAATTTGAATTGTGACTTCCATAGCTGGTCTGGAGCCTAGTTTCAAAAAGAATAAATATTGGGGCTACTGGCATGAAGCATTTGCAATAAGAAACAATTGCTCCGTAATTTACTTTCATTTTGCAAAATCTTATCAGTTAATGGTTGGACAAACAAAACGAAGTCCAAAAATAAAAGATAATTCAATAAAGCATTATGTCGAAGCAAACAGGCAATTTCCTTGCCTGAGTCTCTGAAATTCATTCGCAATTCGGTTTTGCTTGGAAACACTAGAGCTTCTTAGTTCAGCTTATAGCAGCATGGCACAAATAACACCATAAAGTCAGTACGCTATGCAACACTCCATTAATGTAGCTCTTGCATTCACTTAAAGTTTCTGCTCATGTTATATAAAACCTTTGGCACTGAGTCATAATTAGAGGTAGCCATGAACTTTCTTTTTTAAAGGCATATATTTTAAAAGATGCCATTAGGGCTCTCAACAATTAACAATTTGAGATGACATGTTTGTGCTACATTGGTAAATTTAAATAACTTCCAGGCCCATTACCAATCAGAATTAAAATCCTGGAAAGCATATTTGGAAAAGGCTGTTTAATCCTTTTCCTCTCCCTGCTATGTCCCTGCTCCTTCCTCCAGGAGGTGGAAGATCACATATTGTATATACAGAATAAGTTCTTGATATGGACAGGGATTTCATTAAGTGGGAAGTATTTATTGGAAGATCTACATATTTAGATCGGGGTGGTAAAAATATGACAACCACTGGGTGGTGGTAAATAGCAAAAGTGGCATTTACCTGTTTGTTGTCACCTAGAGAGCATCTGGATTATTATTTTTTTACTAGAGACAAATTTAATTTGGGAGAACTTAATCTTTAACAAGAAAATGACATAATTTCTATATTGGAAGTATATTTAGAGATTAATCCTCCTGCAAACATCTCTCCTCCCATGGCCACTTTTGTACTGAAGAAAGAAAAAATAAGAGTGTAAAACTTTTCTTTTTTAAAATATTTATTATAATAGGAAGTTTAACCCATCTTTCCTTTTCTGAGCAGCAACTCTAAACTGCAATGAAGAAATACACAGGATTTTGCTATCCGAAACACATGGTTTCAATAATTTTTTTAAATATTTATTTATTCATAGAAATACTTCAACATTTCTGAAACAAAGCCTGTATTTGCGTGAAACTTTACCTTTGGTTAACTTAGTTTACTCAATGAATACAATTTTCTGGGTTCACATGAAATACGTGGCTACTAGGCTACAAATAGGGTTGGTTAGTTAGTGAGTCATGTGAACGCCATCCAAAAGAGAACAGGTTTCTTTTGCTACCTGGTTGCTTGGTGAAATTGTGAAGAAGACTGTTTTGTATTTAACACTGGCTATGTTCACATGATACAATAAACCACAAATGAGTCATTATTTTTAGCTATTGTATTTAAAATAATATATTAACTGAGTAAATGATGGTTCAGTTAATCACGGTAAGCATGTTGTACATGTGGCCAGTTTGTTCCATCTGCCACCTACTTAAGTTTGAAATGATTTAAGCATAGCATTTAAAATTTCGATTGAATGGACTTAAACCTGGCAATCTTCTATATCCCAGCAATGGTCTACCAGAGAGTGGGTGAGATCAATATTTGATCTTTGCTTTGATCACAAATTCTGAACACTTTCACCGTAATAGAAAATTTTTCACTCTAATAGAAACATGTTCCTTTCTTAGTTCTCAAATGAGGCTTGTCAAGTATTTAGAGGTTCTCTTTAAAAAGCAGTTGATGTGCTTCTTTCTTTAATAAGAAGTTTGAGCCATATGCAGAACTAGAGCAGTTGGAGAGGTTTTCAAGGAAACCTGGTAAATCTATTTGTTTTTAACCTATTTTGCTGCCTTTTAGGAACATGAACAAAACATGCCTTCCTCTGACAATATTTGACTTTCAGTATCTCTATACTGAAATACCATCAGAAGCTTTGAATCAAGCCTTTTCTCCTAATAAGATACCTACGGAGTCCAAAACCTGCTTTTATAAGGCAAAGCATTGACTTATGGGATACTTGTCTATCATTTGTTTCAAAACTAAAGTCAGCAGTCAAGCAGAGGATTTAGAGCAGGGGTGTAACTGCTACCAAAAGACCCTGTAAAAAGTTGCTAAAGCAGGAAAACAACACCAGACAGAAAATTTCACCTTTATTTCAAGAATGCCTCAGTGCTCCATGTAGGCCTTGTGCTGTTTTCAGAAAATAATATGGCCGGTGGCTGTGCTGTGCTGTGCTTTGCTTGGAAACAGAGCAGAAAAAGACTAATGCAAACTGAATAGCAGAAACCATCCTGGAACTATATAAAATGTGACTATTTGCTTTCTAATAAATGTGTGTTACAAACCATGTCTGTAATCCCTTTAATGGTAGTCCTTTTGTTAAACACAATACTCCCCAGACTTCTCTAATGATTTCCCTCTTATTTTTCACAAGGTGTTTTAATTCCTATCTTTTCCATCTATCTTGCAATATGATACACAGATTCCTTATACTTTGAAGCAAGAACATTTTGAACATTGTTTAAAACAATAGGTATTTTTAAAAATCTCACCTCTATGCATGTGGATGTGTGTTTTGGGGATGTGTGTATGCATATATATATAAAATCTTCTTGGCTAGCATTAAAGTAAACAGCTTTTGTGTGGGTTTTGGCAACTGTTGCTGGCTGAAATCAGGTGCTGGACAATCTAAATAAAAACACTGCTGTAAGTCTGCCGCAGGTTTTGGTTTGCACTGTAATTGGATCAAGTAAATAATCTTAACTCTATTTCTGTCCTTAAAAAAAGGTATTAAACCTGGAATGAACCATTTAGTCATTTCATTCACAGGGACCATCCCATGGGAATTATAGCATTTTCAGGAAACACCATCAAGATTTGGTATTTGCAATCCTTATAGCATCTTAGAGTAATTATTTCCTAGTGACTGTGGATAGGCAGCTGTGCAAAGTGACAAACTGTTCTTCCTGTGCTCTTCAGGGATCCAGCACATCTGTTTCCAGCTTCTGCGAAGGGTCCAGTTTAGTTTGGAACTTCCTGTTGAAAAGCATCACTCACTGAGTTTCTCCCTAGTGCCATAGAGTTTGTGCCACTTCAATGATGGTTGATTTTCCTGGATTGCTCATTGTCCTTCTAATATGTGTGGACTTCAAACTGGATGGCCTTTAAACAAGCCACAAATGACCTTCAATGTGATCATTATAATGCAAATCCTGCTGGCTTGGCCAGAGGGAGACTGCCTTTAGTCTCCCTGGTTGTTCCCGAATACTGGCAGGATTTTAGCTTAAATATCAGATATGTTAAACTATAAGGTGGAGGAAGAGGCATAGGGGAATATTCATACACAAGAATTAGTTTGATATGTTTTGCTTAAGGCCTATTTTTAGTCTAACGTTTATTTAACTAATGTGTATAGCCACCCATTTCACTAAAAGTGACCAGGCAGAGTACAACAAAGGAAAAACAGTGAATAGATAAAATCATATCGTTATTAAGAAAATATTTATATTATAAAAAGCAGGCAAATTCTCAGTGAACTACAGTCATACACATATCAATCAGTAACTCATCACGGAAGTCAAAGCAAAACCAGCTTGAGTAAGGCTACCAAATCTGGTGTGGAAAGTGCTAGATATCTACTACATGTCAGCAAAGAGATGCAGAGCACATTGCTGCCATCTAGTGGTCATTCAGATTTTTGTAGTTCAAGATATGATTGCCCTAACATAGCACTTGAATTCATGCAAAGCTGGCTATTTGTCACACAGCCTGCAGGTAGTGGAAACTCTACCTGTCTGGTGTCATTTGGTAATCATTCATATTATTCCAGATCAGATTGTGTATCCCTAAATTGGGGTCATAACATTCAGGTGGCAGTCAGGATCTAGGCAATGAAGAGTAGATATACCAATGAAGTCTATTGGGAATTGGTCCGAAACACAAACTAATGCGCTTTGAGCTCAATGTAATATCCTCAATATACTTCTAAAGCATTCTTCATTGTAGGGGAACACTTGGTTCTTCCTGTCTGCATTCCAATATGTAATTTAGTGGGGCTATCATTCATATAAGTTAGGGATTATCCTGGAGTGTACATTAGAGGTCTGGGCAGATAGCCCTGGGTTAGTGGCACTTATAGTGGAGAGGTTCCTATGCTATGACCTGGCACAGGGGCATCTACATGGGGTAGGGAATGAAAAAAACCAAGATGGAAGCTATGAACACATGAAGTTCTGATCATTTTTATGTGCAATACACATTACAAAGGACAGGGCTTTTATTCCATGGTTGCAGCTGCCCTAATGAGTTTTAAATTTCTCCAGGGGACACTCCTCACCTTTCTCCTTTAATGCAGAGAGTTCAGGGACAGTCCCGATCAACCCCTTCTTGAACAGTTGACTAGAATCCAAACTGATACAATTAACTGAGTCTTTCATTGGCTGTAAGTAATGCGCATAGTGCTAGTGACTGACTGGGTTTTAGACTGCACAGAGCCACAATTTTGTGAAGCATGGATAACTGATCAATCACAAATTCATAGAAGCTTGTAAATGAACCTATTATATTTAGCAGTGAAACATTATTCCTGGGTTCATACATCACACTAACTCAAAAGCCTGCTATACAAACCTTTGCTGCTGGGCTCACACAACAAGAAACCAAGACCAACCCAACCACATTATGACTCAGCACAGCATATGAGTTCAGCTTGTGTATACAATTTTCCTGATCAAAGAGAGTCAAACAGCTGCCATAATCCCGGTTCTCAAATACGAGAGTTTTAAATGATTAAGGGGAAAGTGGTAGCAGGAGGTAGCAGACAGAAGACAGGCTTTAATTAAGCTCTTGCAATGTTGTTTTCAAGGACAAAATTGTCAGAGCATGCACAGTCTTATTGCGCTGAAGTAACCCAGGGGCAAATACAGTAAACAGTGGTTTGTATTAAATGTGGTTTATCATACACTATCTTTTACATTAGAAATAAAATACATATACGTGGTCAGTGTTGGGATTCAAATATGTGAACAACCGGTTCTCTGTGTGGATGCCGCTTCCGGAAGTCCATTCTGGGCCTGGGCAACAAAAAATTAGCTACCGGTTCTGCCGAAGAGGTGCGAACTGGCTGAATCCCACCACTGCACGTGGTGAATACAGCAAACTCCAATATACAGCAATTACAGCAGTCAAACGGACGAGAGAGAAAGACTCCAGCAAGGCCTTCCCTTTTATATTCAAGCTCTTAAAGGGATACAGACTCCTGCTGAGTCATTCCTAACATTGCATCATTCATCTCACATTATACAAGCTGGTTAGCTTCTAAATTATTACCTTGAAAACTGACTCAAAGTTTTTGACTTCGATGGAAACATTTCAAGTGATTAATGAGCAGACTTTACCAAGTTAGCATCAGTCTGCATGTAAAGTTGCTGTGAAAGGTACAGCAACACTTCCAATTTGAAAACTGGGCAAGTTTAACGTCTATTGTGTGAACAATGTGCCTTATTGTTGCATCAAAATGGGCAAAAATATAAAAGCTGCCTTTTTAATTTTCCCCAACTGCATTTGGAAGCCAAAAAATGTCTCATGCTTTTCCCATAAAAGTCTGCAGCTGAAAGTAATGTACTTACTGAGCACTCTAGAAATCAAAGTTGATGATGTTGGAATGGGAAGCCAAAAAACGTTTCCATATTTTTAATATTTACAGTGAGAATTTACTGGTCCAATAAATTTCTCCTTCAGGTTTATTATTGCTGAGTATCTCACTGTCAGAAAACAGCAGTTTGGTTTTAGACCCCTTAATCATTTAGACTGGTACAGAAGATGGTTTTTTTTTTATTAAACTTAGTCATTTTATGACTGTTTTTTGTCTTTGTTTCCCCTCATAGCCCTAGAAGCAACTTGTATTGATTTTTCTTTGACCAATGGGGAATTTAAAATGTAAAGTTCTCCTGGGATCCTGAAAAAATCAGAGAAGTGAATGAAAGGCTAAAGAGTTCATCACTTCTTCCAGATAATCAGGCAAAGATGATTGCAGTTAAAGCTGGCCTGGCTGATCTCTTTCTACACAGTTTCATTCTTTTTATTGAAGTACAGTAATGACTGTAATAAACACATTTAAAAAATCTTGACTGTGACAGCTTGCATTATTTTTTCTCATCATGAAAGTATTTATAGTAATTATATTTCAATTCCTTTGTAAAAACTTCTCCAAATATATATAATACCTATATTTGGAAGCATAGAAGTGGCTTGACAGCTCCTAAGAGTTACCCATATCGTGAGTCTATAACTTTTTGTCCTTTGTTTTGAACCTAGCTTCTGCTAACAGAAAGATATCAATAAAAAGAATTCAAAGAATGAGACAACACCAAATTCATGTTCAAGGAGGTGACTAATAGGAAATGTATTTATTTTATTTGTATTATACCTTTATTGTTTTTACAAACAACCCAAGGTGGTGAACCTATCCAACACACCTTCCTCTTCCTATTTTCCCCACGACAACAGCCCTGTGAGGTAGGTTAGGCTGAGAGAGGGTGACTGGCCCAAAGTGACCCAGCTGGCTTTCATGGCTAAGGTGGAACTAGAATTCACAGTCTCTCACTTTTTAGCCTGGTGCCTTAACCTCTAGACCAAACTGGCTCTCTTTTGTAGTAGCAAGAGAAAAAACACAGGGCATATAAATTATAAACGTATTAAATTACGTTAGGAATATATAATTTCATGAAAGTGGGAAAACAGGTGTATGTGAAAGGGAATATTCAAGATAAAATGTGCTGTGTAAAGATGATATCAGACCATACTTAATAAACATGTTCAAGGTATACTGTCGTATGATCTTTCATATGGATGTATCCAGTCATAAACCAAAGTGAACCAAAGCCACATTATCAAATGATTATTTGATTTCAAGATGTGGATGGTTCTTAAGACTACTCTGAGCTAGTGAATATGAAATACTTGGCTTGAGTTAAATGGAAGAATGTAACTTTCTACAGATGATATAGATTTCTAACCAGTGGTGGGATTCAAATATGTGAACAACCGGTTCTCTGTGTGGATGCCGCTTCCGGAAGTCCATTCTGGGCCTGGGCAACAAAAAATTAGCTACCGGTTCTGCCGAAGTAGTGCAAACTGGCTGAATCCCACCACTGTTTCTAACAGTGATGTTTTGTCATTGTTATGCTGAAATGATTGGTAGGGTATCTTCTGACAAATCTCCTCTGACAGGTTTTATACAAGTGAAAGATCCAAACTAAAAGTACATTATTAAAAAAGCCACATCATTTCCCCGTCCTCATTTTGTTACATGTATAGGACCTCTGAGTTTTCATAGGAAGGTAGCTAAATCCTTCCTTCCCTAGTTGAAATAATTTAAAAAACAAAACAAAACTATGATGTTTCACCTAAAAAAGGATTATAGATTTTGAGATCGTTTTAGAAATTTACTATACACAAGTAAAATATAATTTCCTTTTGAACTTGAATCCTGGTACTTAAATGGTCACATCTATATTGTTTTCTTGACAATAAAACAAAATTGGTTTTCCACCTTTTCTTTTGGAATGTTATTGTTAATTTCCAGAGGAAAAAACGTATCCATCTAACCCTACTTTAAATTGTTTCCTTCATACAGTAAGTTAAGATCTAGCAATAAATTAATTTCAACTACTTTTTTTGTATTTTTTCCTGAAATAAATGTTTCTCAACAAACATTTCTGCCTTGCTTCATTTGTCTCTTCAACAACTATTTAAAATATGCCATTTGAACTCTCCTTCCCGGAACATCAATAAATCAGAAGTCAGTTTGCTAAGTTTCTATTTGCCTTTGTAATTACATTTCAGTTTCTTATGTATTAACTTCTTGAGCTTTCTATGACTTTCTGAATTCCATAACAATAAAAAACCTGAAAGCAATCATTGAAACTGGAAACAAAAACAAAATGGCTTAGCATTTCCTTCACGACTTCCAACTGATTGCCATTCCCACCAGCCAATTAACATGGTCTCCACTACACTTTATTTCCCAGTTATGGTAGCCCAGCTATGGAAATAGGGACATTAAGGTTGGGTTTAATGTGAGTTCCTTTATCAAAGTGCTTAAAATAATGCAGCTAAAGTTATAAGCATCTATGAAATTGGTGTCTATGTGTGTGAGACAGATAGACAACATAAAAGTAATGTACCACACTACAGCTTGTTTCCACATCATTAATAAAAGATACCTTGCAGATGAATTCTAACCAGCGGAGCTAAGTACTACCTGTTTGAAAGGGTTTTTTTTTTAAAAAAAATATATCTTAATATTGCCTCTGCTCAAAGCCACTTCATGAATTAATGATCAAACAGAAGGTTGAATTCAAATTGCATTTTTTGGCAGAAACCTGAAGCATTTGCTACAGAGCTCCACTGAAGAAATTAACAAATCTGAGGATATTTGGTAGGCAAGCCAATGGTTGTATTACTGAAAAGAGGAAAGAGAGGCATCTAGTATAATTATTTTGATTTAATGGTAGAAATAAAAAGCAAAAGATATTGACTTGAACAAGCAGCAAATTTCTAAGAGTATGACTCCATACTCCAAGTACTCAGACAATATTCCAAGCTAGACACATAATTCAGTTTATGCTCTCAATTATTTCCTTCATGGAAAAAGCAATTATAGTACAAATGAATCAATAAATAACTTTATTACATATTAATATGTAATAGCCTTATTTCCTAACCCTAAACGTGTGCTCTCACATGTCCATGAGGGAAGCACAGAATACATGACAAAATATGAATAAAGATCTTATAACATAAACCTTGTGACTAACATATTTGCCTTCAGGGTGGAGATGGAACTGTAAATGACCAGGCTTTACAGTGTGATATTGTTATGCATGTTTCATCATTCTTTCATCTTGGTTTCTAAAGGGAATGTCTGTAGTAGTTGCTTCTGGAATCAAATTTGTACTATATAAGATTTATATTATCCTTTTATTCTGTGTACCTTAATGTGCTATACATAATGATTCTACTCCTATTTTCTCCACAAAATAATCCTGTGAGGTGGATTAGACTGAGAATAGCTGACCCAAAGTCACCCAGCCAGCTTTCAAATATTCTGCGTGAAAAATTCCTAACAAACTACCACTAAACTGCAGTCCAGATTTAAATTGGCTTGCTCATACGAAGCCTTTTTTTTAAAAAATATTACTTACCAAAAGAATCATAAAAATGTCTACAGTTCCCTTTATGTACAGAACACAGTTCATGATGTGGTTGTAAAGCTACAGGTGTAATCATGCAGACTAATAAAACAGACAAAATGGCTCTTGCAGAATGGAAAATACAGCACAGACCACAGTTTTCTGGCTACTTGGCCCTGCCATAAGAAGGATATAAGAAATAGAAATGTAGAATAGGACACAAAAGAAGATACAGGTGAGATGTTAGAGAGAAAAGTCACATTGAAAAAAGATAGTAAAAAAGGCCCTTATTCAAAATGGGAGTTTTCAGAAACCAGCAAGATTAACCATCTCCAACATGAAAAATGAAACAAGCAAGGACTGTGACTGAAAAGGGTTGGACTTAAAGAGAGCGCTGAGGCACTAATCCTAACAGCAAAAGAAGAGATCCATAGAATCAGGGGTCCATAGAAGACAGGACCAAAGGTGCAGACTGTGCAAAGAGGCCTCAGAGACAGTCCAACACATAGTAGTGGGGTGTAAGATCATACACTGAATGGCATCAGCAAGTATTTATTTATTTGTATCCTACCTTTATTATTTTTACAAATGTGTACAGGAGTATCTGTACAGGGTATGGACTAGACTCTCCTAAGTCCAGTTGGGAGATTCCACAGAAGGTCATGGAGAATAAGAAGATTAAGATCCTGTGGAATTTCCAAATTCAGAGAGACAGGCAGGTAATGGCCAATTACCAGACACTATGGTAGTAGGCAAGAAGCAGAAGATAGTGATGGTAATAGATGCATTGGTGACAAGTGACATCAACATCATGAAGGAGTATGAGAAACTGGAAAAGTATCTGGGCCTGAAGGAGGAACTAGAGAAGATACAGAAAATAAAGGAAATAAAGGAAAAGCGGTCCCAGTGCTAATTTTCTTCCCTGTGGTTCTGTTAAAGTGTTCTTTTCCCATTTATGTCAGCAAAAGATTGGAGCTATGATTCCTACCTTTGCCAGCCTTGACAGATGATTTCCAGACAGGAGAGCTGAGAATGAAGAGGAAAGGAATTCTGATTGATGACTGCATCCATGAGTTGAGCCATCTGTCAAACCATTCCAATTACTGCAGTATTATGACTGGAGGATCATTTTTTCAAGTTGGTGATGCCAAGAAAGTGTGGGGAGAGAGCCTTCTTTGTATGGGAAAAGGGATTGCCCCATTCTGTTGTATGCCAAAACTGAGGCAATAGGGAGTAGCAGTAGAAACAGCAAAATCTATATCAGCTTTTTGCTGACTCATAAATGGGAGAAGAACACTTTAATAGAACCACAGGGAAGAAACTTAAACCATAAAGATCAGTGTGTTATGTAAGTTAGCTATAGTCTTTCTTTTGTGTAGGGTGACTGTCAGGTCCACCATTCATGTCCTGCCATTATATTGAAGGGGAGGGAGGGAGGCTTGCTGGCATTTTTTGCATGCTTTCACTTTTGCTGTTACTGCTTGGGAATTAGGGAGGAGTATTGTCTTCGGAGACAGACAGTTCCAGCCTGGTTCTAAGGCTATTGTGCCCTGAGAGTGACCTATTATCGGCCCAGCACCTCAGCATTCTCAAAACAACCTTGCAGCATCACATTGGCTACCAGTGGACTGGTCAGGGGGGATGGGTTTGGGGAAACGGAAGAATTGCTTTGTGCTTTACCCGGGACCTTCAGATTCTGCCTGACTTTCCTGCAACCACTTTCTCTCAGTAAAAGTTCTTTTGATTCAACTCAGTGGAGTCAAGAGTTTTACTTTCCTGAGGGACCAGCTGCGGCAGGTCCTTACAGTAACATTTCTGCAGGTTTTTTTTTTATTAGGGTAAAGTATCTAATATCTGTGATTTAAAAATACACAGCACAAAAAGAAATGCAAAATTTATATCCTGAAAGAACTCCAGATGATGATAATTCCTTCCATATCAATACAGGCATCTACATTACAGGATTCAACATCTTCATCTACAATCTGAGAGTCCAATTACTGAGTCACCTTCCAACCTGATATGTTTCACTACACAGAGCAATACATTATTTTTAATGAAAAATAATGGATACACGTTTGTCAAAAGGGTTGTATTCAGAATTCAGAAGATATTCCTGGTATTCTATTGTTCATCTATACATTGCAGTTACCTTACAAAAACATTTCAAAAAGACACTTTAAAATGAAAGTGCAAGGTTTTTTTTTATTTCTTTAGTTTGACAATGAATGAGAAGGAATATTGCTTTTCTGTTGCACTGGAGATATTCATTAGCTAGCAATATTAACATTGTTTTTATTTATTAGTCATTTAAAACACTTCTAGTCAGAGCAAAAAGATTTAAGAAATTAACGCCTGCTATATTTCCTATTTCTATTTATTTTATTTAGTTCGTCCCTGTCACTACGGAAGAATTCAAATCCCAGCTAAGTTGCCTATTAGTTATATTAGCATCCTTCAGAACTAAGTCTATAAATCTGCTCATTTTTTATCTATATCTGATTTACATTTACTTTTGAAAAAAATGTTCCACAAAAATATATATATTGTTGTTGCTTATTTTTGTCAGTTCTATTCACTGTGTAATGCATTCTTAGGTATTGGAAGAATGTTAAATTCCTTCCCAGTTTATGTTTATCTTAATATAACAAACATAACTGACTTGTATTATGGCTGCAGTCTAAGTTGACATAGTGCAGTTTAATGCTGTCTGGGCGCTATGTCAACAAACAGTTTAGACTTGCCAGAAGGGAAAAAAAAACCTTTAAATTGCACATTCTGAAACATAGGAGGATCATAATAGAACAGATGATTCAATCCATTCCTGGAACAGATTGAACAACTAAGTTATGCTCCCTAGTAACTGCTAAGGAACAGACTAACATACAATGGAATATTGAGAGTCTACTGTTTATTATGTCCAAATCAGTAGCCAGATTAGTTTTCATAAGCAAATCCATATTTTCCAAAATTCTTTTTCCCTACATATATTATGAGGACTTCCATCCTGCTCTGGGTACTATGATCACCATTAGAATTCATATGATTGCCTGATGCTAACCCCATATTCTGTGCAAAAAGGAAGCTTTTGGGTTTTATCAGCAACTGCTTTTCATATTCTTTCAATCTCCAGGCAAGACTCACTGGATGTATTTTGTACCATATAGAAGTGCATAACTGCTATGATGCTGAAAAGCCAAAGCAAACGAAGATCTGAAAATTCATATTGTTGAAGTTCATATTTTACGATTAAGCATAGTTCATTGATAAGCCACACATTATTATATTCTCACAATGTGCTAAACCAAAACTAAATAAACAAACCAAAACTAAATAAACCACTTACCAATCAGCATATGTCACACAGTCTATTTTAAAACAGGAATGGGTAGCCATTCTGGGCTAGGTTCCAAAATGTCTGCACCTGTCATTAATTGTCAAGCTTCTATAATTTAGCCCTAATTGTTTTTGCTAATAGTTTGATGTGATTTGATTGGTGGCAGTTTAAATAATTACAGCACTTATTATACTTCCTTTGTTTTAAAAAAATGTGATAGAGCATATGCTGATGACACAATACAATGAGTTCTTCTGTGACAAAACGTAATCAGAAATAAGTTCCAAATATAGACTAGTAATAGATTTTAAACAATGCCTCTGCAATTCATCTCACTAGAAAGAGATGTAAGGAAGATTAGTAAGTTCAGAGCTTCCAAATTTGTTGACATCTACTCACAGAATCTGTTCCCTTATCCTAATCCTTGAGTATAGTAGAATAGGCTTACCTGTTCTGTTTCCACTTATCTGTTCCTCTTCTGAGGAAAATGAGACAATTTGTTGCAGCCATCTTGCCACAGCCAACTCAGTGTGGAACAAGTCGCCATGGCCAACTTGCCATTGGCCAACTTGCCATGGACAATTCCACAAGGGATATGTTATCCGCCACTGTTACTTTGACATTATTTCCATTGACAAAAATGGAAATAATGTCGAAGAAACGATGGGAGGTAACATTGATCATGTTGAGTTATCCCACATGAAATTGTCTGTGGCAAGTTGGCCATGGCAAGTTGTCCCATGGTGAGTTGGCTGCAGAGAGATGGCCATGGTAAGTTGGCCATGATGAGTTATCCTAGACCAGGGGTCTTCAAACTTGGCACTTTTATGACTTGTGGACTTCAACTCCCAGAATTCCTCAGCCAGGCACGGTGGCTGAGGAATTCTGGGAGTTGAAGTCCACAAGTCAAAAAAGGGCCAAGTTTGAAGACCCCTGTCCTAGACCCTTCCTCTTCTATACTGAGCTCTAGAAACTTTCATAATATGCCCCTTTGCTGTAATAGAAGATTCTCTATACTGAGAAGTGTCATTCTATACTGACTTTCCTGAGTAGCATGCATCAAAAGAAAAATTAAGAAGCACTGGCAATAGTAACTCATGCCCTCATTGCCATAAGACTAAACTATTGCATTACACATTATACTGCTTTCATGCAACACAGCAATGTAACACTTGTAGATGCTGCATTGGCTCTCAACTGGCTTCTGTTTTATAATCTGACTCTGATGTTTAACAAACTACATGGCTTGGCTTCTGAATACCCAGACAGGAAATATTTGTAAAGTGAGAACTGTGGGGACCTACAGATGGTGTTTTTACACAGTGGCCCCCATATTAGGGAAGATTTGCTCTCCCTGAAGCTTGGCTGTTTTTTGATCCTGGGATTGTTTCATAAGGCTGCCAAGACAGGACTCTTCTGCAGGGCTTTGGCAGTCTGATGTTCACATGCATACTGATTTGCTCTACGTGCATTTTAAAAAGGTGGTAATTTGATCATCTGCCATTTTCTTCCTGTTGATCCCTTGCATTATCCCAGTCTCCCGATTATTGATAAGCAATTATTATTGCTCTCCCAATAGAGGACAGCAAAAAGTGACCATAGGAATCTTGCTAATTATAATTATATTCCTTGGAGTCAGTGTGGAGTGGGAAAGGACAGAAGAGAAGTACAAATGAAGGGGGTGGTTAGTAGCTGTATGTCTCATGTTGCCCTCATTAAACAACATCAGTATTGTAGAACTCTTGGGCAAACTGTTGTCTGAACAGTACCCCTTTTGCACAAGTATACATGCATTTATTCTTATAAATGCATGTATACTTGCAGCCTGGTTGAACATGGGAGCTATTCACCTGGGAAGGATTATATGATTCAGAAGCAAGAAAGAGGATGTGTCTTTCTCACTGCATGCCAATAATATTGTGTTAAATGAAGAATTAAAAAACTGTAGGAAAGGTCATCTGCTTACTTGGGGGGGGGGAAGACTTCTTGTTATTATATTGAGGTAGTTGTATTATATATAAAGCAACCTGACTCTGTTCTTATCTTAAGCTCAGAAGCACCCTGACTTTCTATTACAACACCTGCATGAACCTTGTATAATAGTAGTCTACAGAATTTGGGATGTCAGAACTGCCTTGCAAAAGCCTATTTGAGTGCTAGACCACCATTATCTAGCAATACAACAAATGTTCATAATGACCTTTAAAATCAACACACAAACTCTGAAATAATTCATTTAGAAACATGCAGAAACCTGTTTTCCTTAGGCAGTAGAAACACAGAAGACCCAGAAACACTGAATGCTGCCATTTAATGGTTAAGGATTTTTGCAGCACAGATTTGGGAGCCTTAAAGGAAATCCTCCCATCAGTTCCAAACTTACCTTGGATGGGAAGAAAAAAAGAGGGAGTCTTTTTTTTTTATTGCAGAACTCTTTTGCTTCAAAGAGAATTGTTTATTCCATTCCCTGGAAGCCTTTGACTTAAAGAACCTGATTTCAATTGTTCCTTTGCTGATATGTTTTCTGACAGCCTTTTATAATTTTTATCTTTAAAATTTATTTACTCTTTGATGTTCTGCTCAGTTTGCTACTTAATTGTTTATTATTGTTCAGGTTTCTAAGCCATCTTGAGGTTTTAGAAGAAGCAGTCAATTTAAATATTTGAAATAAAATAACTCCAATGTAAGATCCTAGATACAGGATGGCACGCATACACAGGATGGGCTAAGCAGCTTTGTTAAAAAGCTCGGTCTGTACAAGCAGGCTCTCAGAATTATCATTTTCACAGAAATAGGAAGGTTAGCTAATCATCCATGGGGAAAGAGTCTAAGTATCATTTTTGGACTACATTGCCATCTAAGCTGGCTGTGTTCTAGCTACTGAAGCCAAATTTTGTGAACTACATTTCTAGTTTAGCCTAGCAAAAATAATACCCCTGTAACAAAGCAAACTGCTAATCTTTTGGGGAGAGAGGGGAAAAAAAGAGGCAGCCATTACTCTCCTCTCACAAACATAGTGAACTGGGACTGTGTAGGTTTGAGCTGAAATCAATGTAATTTTTTAAAAAATCACAGGAGAAAAAGAAGGATAATGGATTGGGCTGAGGAAGAGAATATGAGGATAATTTCTTCCTAGAAAAATGTGTCATCAAGGGTATATTATGTCCTGAGGATTACAGTGGGGTAAGTAATATCTGAAAAAATATGGTGTTGGCTGAGAATGAGTTGTCCTATTGGGAGTATTTTTTATTGATTTTCAGTTCCTCAAGGTAATGGCTTCCATTTCATTCCTGTCAGATAATAACCACTTTGCTCCCATTTTGACTTTTCCCTGTAAAATGCTCCTGTTATAAACATGCTTTATTTTCTCCATTTAGTATTCCACTCTGGGGAATGTCATTTAGCCTTGCAATCTGTGAGATAGCGTGAAAGATAAACCGTTCGACAAGGTCATCTTTTTTGGAGGTGGGGGGGATTCAAAATGGTTATTTCTAAAATGGTCCCTCTAAGGTGTACCATTATTGCCACTTCTGCTATAATGTTAAGCTAATTTTATTGGATCATGATATATTTGTTTTGGTTTGTGGCTTTTCTTGGCATGTTGTTGTCATGTATTTGTTCCACTTGACTGTCATGTATTTGTTCCACTTGATTTTCATTGGTCTTGAACTTTGCTAACACATTGAACTTAGCAGTCAAAAATAAAAGTACAGAACAGTTATTGATCATTATAAAAGTAGTTCCATTGTTAGTGAAGATACATTGAGGCCTACAAATGCAGCATTGTGCCAGAAGGGGCTTTATTACTATAGGTAGAGCATATTTAGACTTGTATGAAGTATCTATGGAGATTCTCACTCATCCGAGTCAGAGTTGTCACAAAGGTACTTTTTCAAAAAACAGCTGGACTTTTTTTTTCTTTGAAAACCTTTCACTTCCTATCCAAGAAGTTTCTTCAGTTCTGACTGAAAGGAAAAAAAGTCCAGTTGCTTTTTAAAAAAGCACCTTTGGGACTTGTATAAGATGATTAAGATTCATATAACATGGAAAAAACAATTTTCCTTAATTTTGAATCATCCGGTTACCAGTTTAGAACAAATGAGCTCCTGTCTCTTTTTGTTAATACATGTATTTGCCTAGGAGAAGTTTAAAAATGCAGTAGCTTTGTCAGAACCACTAATAATGACTAGAAATCTTGTGTGGTAAACAGACCACAGGTCTGCAATAAAAGCTGTCTGTTTGGAAAAATAATTGTAGAAAATCATCTTTAGTCTAAAACAGTTGCCTTGCTCTTCTGATATGCTTGAAAAGTTTTATACTGTGCATAGTTTAACCAGCAATTTCAACTATTTTAAAATTTAGACAAAGAAGGACATGTTTTCTTTTGCAAACTGCATTATGCCCAAGTAATCTTCAGAAAACATAGCAATCCCTTATAAATTGAATTGTTTCTATCCATGGGAACAAATGTTAGAAAGGGGGGAAAATAACCTTTTTGAGACAATGCTGTGGGTTGACCTTTTTTAATAGGAGCAGCCACAATAAAGATTTGTGGCTTGAAAACTTGCAACAAAAGGGGAAAATAAATAAGCAACATAGAGGATTCCCATATGTCATTTTTCATTTTGTTTTTAATTTTATTTTTTTGGACAGGCAAAAGTTGCAAAGAAATTGGGCTTTTCACTTTAGTGTTTGTCTATTTAGGGTCCTGAAAATAATTTTTAGGCTAATGATTATTGTTATGTCCTGGGCCTTGCTGAGTCATTCAGCAAGGCTCAGGAAGGCTGCAGGAAGGCTGCAGAGACCCGGACAGACCACATGTCTGCCCGGGACCCAGACAGGCTGTCTCCGGCCTTGCGCGCATGCGCAGGGCGGGAGAATGGCCTGCAATGATTGGATGTGCATCCCCTTGCAAGAGGAGTATAAAAGGCAAGTGGCCATTGTGTTTTTGCTTCTGTTTTGTGAATGTGCTTAATAAAGAGATTCTTTGTTGTGAACCTGCCTCGTCTCGATGTCTGCTTTGCAAGAACAGAACATTGGCGACGAAGGTGGGATATGCCGCATAGGAGGCCAAAGGAAAAGAAGCTAGGGCCAACTCACCTGAAGGCCTGAAGCGAAGGGAAGCGCGGCGTCCAGAAGAAGCAACCGCCTGCCAGTACGAAGACGCTGGAGGTGGGCTTGGCTTCGTGGGACCCCTTCTCCTTCCTTGTGGCGAGAGACGTCGAAGAGGCTATCGGTCACAACAATGTCCAAGCTGGGCCATCTTGTCGAGTTTGATACTTCGCACCCAGAACGATGGAACTCTTACGCAGCTCGTGTCGAGAATTACTTCAGGGTGAACAAGATCCAAGAAGATGAATTGAAAGCTACTACTTTGCTGTGTGTCTGTGGGCAAGATTTAAAGAAAATGCTGCGTGAGCATTTTGAGCCCAAGCTTTCTGTAATAGCTTGGAGGCACCAATTCGAGCAGCAGGATCAGTGGCTGGGAGAATCAGCTGCGGATTTCATCGCGGCTTTGAGGCAGGCTGCTAGGCCATGTGCGTTCCAAGACTTGGAAGAGAGGCTCCGAGATCGACTCGTCTGCGGATTGCGAAGCCGTGAGATGCAACAAAAGTTGTTTGCTAGAGCTGATGTTTCCTTCCAAGATGCCCTGAGAGAAGTTGCAGCTGAAGAAGCAGCCGGCGGCGCGGTGAAGGCCTTGCGGTCGACCAAGAACCCTCCAGCAGCAGTTCCCGTTCATCAGGAGGTCGTGCGAGAGGCATCCGGAGAAGAATCCGAGGAAGAAGAGGTGGACAAACTTCAGCAGTCAGCGGTGAGAAGACTGCAAGAATGCAGAGGACAGATGCCTGCATCCCTTTGGTGTTTCGGCTGTGGGGGTCGCCATAGGAGAGACAACTGCCGTTTTCGTTCTGCTGTTTGCCGGGCATGTGGCAGGCAAGGCCACATCGCATCAGCCTGCATGGGTCACCAGAAAAACAGGTCCCCTGAAGAATTGCCTCTGAAAGGTACCAAGGTCCCCAGCCAACACAGGGTGGGTTTCTGTGCATCCCGTAGGGAGGTATTCAAAACTGGGGTTCACCAGCCCCTTAAGAAAAAGCTTTGCGTTGATGTAAGAGTGCAGGGAGTTCCCCTGGCCATGGAGCTGGACACAGGGTCCACTCTTTCTATTATTTCTGCAGACACCTTTAAAAAGGTTTGTTCCAGGAGTGGCTCACGAGTCAAACTCAGGCCCTCCAATCTCATCCTCACTGACTTCCAAAATTCACGAGTCAGTGTGAAGGGGGAGGCCACACTTAGAGTACAGCATAAGGAATTTGATGGGTTGTTAGATGTGGTGGTAGTTGGGGGTGATCGCACGAGTCTTATCGGACTCGAGTGGTTCGAGGCACTTGGGATCCAAGTGACTGGTCTTAACCATCTACAAACTGCCAGCCTTGCAGCAGTCTGTAAGGAGTTTGCTGATGTGTTCAGCCCAGAGCTTGGCTCATACAAGGGGCCTCCCATTACTTTAAGGTTAGATCCAGCCATCACACCCATCAGGGTTAAACAAAGGAGGATGCCTTTTGTCCTCAAAAGTAAAATTGATGCTGAGTTGGACAAACTGCTCCAACAAGGCATTCTAGACCCTGTGGATTTTAGTCCATGGGAAACCCCCATAGTGACACCATTAAAAGCCAATGGTGAAGTCCAAATTTGTGCGGACTATAAATGCACTCTAAACAAAGCCTTGCAGCAACATGCATATCCATTGCCTGTGGTGAGCCACATTTTGGCCTCACTGAAAGGGGGGAAAGTCTTTGCTAAGCTCAATTTAGCTCAGGCCTATCAACAGTTACCTGTTGATGAGGCAACAGCTGAGGCCCAAACTATTCTCCCGCAGGGAGAAGAGAATGGCCTGCAACAATTGGATGTGCATCCCCTTGCAAGGGGAGTATAAAAGGCAAGTGGCCATTGTGTTCTTGCTTCTGTTCTGTGAATGTACTTAGTAAAGAGATCCTTTGTTGTGAACCTGCCTCGTCTCGATGTCTGCTTTGCAAGAACAGAACAATTATTATGTTCATCTCCAAAATAGAGTGCTCTGAAATAAAAACACAGCACTCTAGTGATCTGCAAGTGCCTGTTGAGAAGAATGATCAATACACCACATTTGCAAAAATCACAGGCCATCAGATTTATGTGCTTGGTGGTCTGCTCAGTTCATTTCTCCCTGTATTATGCTAACAGAGAGGCTGTCAAATACTTCTCTAGAGATAAATAACTGCTAAAGCTCTAACACTGGTTTTGAATGAAAGTGTGAAATCTGGGCATGTCTGGAGGAAGCAACCCTCAACACTTTCACTGTAAAGAAGGAGGCAAGGGAGGGAGTTAATGATGACAATGTATATCAACAAACTCTAAGTAAAGATCAGGTGACAAAAAAAAGCCTGCAGGGACACAGGTGGCTGAAGAGAAGGAAGAGTGATCCAAGAGCACTCTATAATATTAGAGTTTTCAGATTCACAACACAGATGAATGCAACCGACAAGTACAAATGTGAGGTGATATTTAGAGTGACAGAAGAGGGGACCCAGCTTACTTAGGGCTGAGAAATGTGAAAGTATATAATAGAAGAGGAATGGCACATCCTTACAGTGCTTTTGATTGATATGGATCTGATCACTGGGATTTTGTTTCAGCTGAAACTGTCTAATGGCCACACACAAACACACTCATATATATATATATATATACCTAATTATATTAAAAATGCGAATCCTGGGTAAAAATAACAAATGTAAAAATAACAAATGAATTCGAACACCAGGATAAGGTTATAAACAAAGCTGTTTAATATACAAGAATACTTAGCTTTCGTCGGCCAAACTGCCGACATCATCAGAGTATAAAAACAAGGATTTGGGAGTTCACTTATATCACCGGCTGCCTCTGCGCTCTGCTCCTCGATCGGGTCATTGGTCCAGTGGTTGGCTGTCAGGTTGCTCTCATATGCGCACCAGGGGAATAACAATAACTGGGGGTGAGAGAGCAGCCTTGGAAGCTGCCAACACAGTGACAAGTGCGGACCCTTTAAGAACAACACGATCGGTGATAATGAGTGGACCAATGACCCGATCGAGGAGTATATATATATGTAAAGTGCCTATGTATAATTTTAACTTATACAGATCAATTGATATTTTATTCACATATGTGGTTTCTTTTGCTCTCCTTCTAATTTTACTGAATACATTTTCAAAAACACAATTTAGTCAGAAAGTTCAGCATTACTACATTGGGGACAAAGACCCCAAGATTATTCAGCCAGGTGCATTTAATATCTCCCTTCAATCTGTTACATTAAACCTTTGTTCACACAACCTGGGATAATCAAACATATGTTCAAATAATATGGTATATTATTTGTAAAATAAGTTGTAAAAACATTACAACTTAAGCTGGTGATTTTGTTTACACCCTATATTGACACAATCACTGGTTTTCTGCTGGAATGCAAACTACAAATCCCATATTCACCTACTCTGATTTGGTATGTAAACTCAGCCATTGTGGATAAATGTCAAGAATAGAGATGGTAGAAATATTAAAAATAGGATTTGGGTAAGAAGACCAGGCGGTTTGGTTGGAGACTGTTGTTCAAGCAGGAAAAGCTGTAGAAGCATCTTCAAACTACTGTACATAAAGCTAACATGAAGAATTAAAAACAGTATGATTAATTCCTGGTTCATATATCAATCTCTTTGTTAAAAAGAAACCTTATTTTTTTCTATGAGTACCACAATATTTTTGGCCAAAATATTTTTAAAATATTAAAAAGAACAAAGAACAATTGCTAAAAGAATCGGTGTGGCAGATGGGAGAAAGGGAAAAAAAATTATATACTTTTGCTATTTATGGAGCTTGAATTCTCTGATGCCGTTAAAAATATAAACCTATTCTTTGAAGTTTGGGCCTAGTTTATAACGCACACTACTTTTATAGCATTTCCTTCTATGTTATTATAAAGAAGAACATTCTATCTATTACTACTTATTAAGGATATGATGTCATTCAAATAAATGCACCATATGGGTTGACACAATTTTGTTTATATAAAGCTCATTCTGTGATATGTATTTGCAGCTTTCTGGAGAAACAGACAGACCTTTTGCAGGCATAGCTATGTCTTACAGGGAAGACATAGTGGGGGAAAAATAATCCAGAATAAGGCACCATAATCCACAAAACTACTTTCTCAGAATACCCTGCTCAAGTCCTGTCAGACCCTTGGTAACAATTGATGTTTTTAAAATGCTTCATTTCATTTAATTAAAATAAATGTATACAAATCTGGCATGCTTCCTAGCTTCTGATGAAGATTAGTTATTTGTCTAATTTATATAACTACATATCTCATAAAGCAAGTAACTCTGGGAAACATACAATATAGCTACAATAATTAATAAATACATAAAACCATAAACACTGATAGTTAAGAAAAGATTAAACACTATAAATCAGAGGTAGAACAAAGAAATAGTAAACAAAGGGATGTTAATAATAATGTAGCCACCTCACTACTTCACCAGTCCCCTGGCAGCCCCAGGCCTGGTGACATAAACAGGTCTTGAGGGAACTTCAGAAGCTCAGAAATGATTGGGCCAACCTCACCTCAGGGGAGAGAAGATTATATAATGTGGGTACCATAACAGAAAAGGCCTGCCAAATGTAGTTCCTAGATGATGGAACCCATGACATGCCCTCTCTGCTGGATCTTGTGGGATGGGCAGATATAATCTAGGAGAGGCAGTCCCTCAAATAACGTGGTCCCATGCCATGTAGGGTTTAAAAGCCAACTCTACCACCTTTAATTGTACCCAGAAACAAATTGATAACCAGTGCAGCTAAGTTGCAATATGTGTTCTGCCAGAAACACACATTAGTGCTGCATTTTTCATTAGCTGAATTTTCTGGATACTCTTCAGGGGCAGCCTATGTAGAGCACATTACAATAGTCCAACCAGGAGGTGACCAGGGTATGAGTGACCAGAAGCAGAGTATTATTAATGTATAATATTTTTTAACATAGATTTTAGTTGGAAGATTGAAAATAATTTTCAAGAATTTATTCATGAGGATCAATGTGGGCTTTTACCTGAAAGTCAGTTAAATGACAATGTTAGAACTGTGTTAGACATTTTGGAATATTTGGAATGCCAGAATAAAAAGCTGCACTGATATTTTTTTTAGATGCAGAGAAGGCAGTTGACATTTTGAACTGTTTTTTTACTGCTTAAAGTTTGGAATTTATGAATTTATAAATTTTATAAAGTGGGAAAAATCAATTTATACAGAAAGCACTAACAATTGTTAATAGAGATATAGCCAAACCCTGTGAAACAAAAAAAGGAATGAGACAAAGCTAGCCCTTGTTCCCTCTCTTGTTTATTTTGTTTTCTGAAATATTGACTGGAGACAGAATGAGAGGATTGGGGGAATAAAGATCCAGAAAGAGACATATAATTTTAGTGCTCTTGCAGATGATTTAGGATTAATTCTAGAAGATCCTTTAAAGGGAATTGAAATATTAATGAGTAAGTTCAAACTATTTGTTGTATTAGCAGGTTTAAGATTAACAAAGAGAAAAGGTAGAGGAGGGAACTAGAAGTAAAGCTATACTGGACCTAATTCTTACTAATAGAGAAGAAGTGATAGAGGGAGTTGAAGTTGCCGGAACCTTGAGGGAAAGTGACCACATCATACTGGAATTCAATCCAATGCAATCACAAGCAATAGAAAATAATTCAACCAATGTCTTAAACTTCAAAAGAGCTGATTTTAACAAACTCAGAGAGAACCTAGGAAAGATTCCATGGATGAAAATCCTAAAGGGAAAAGAACTAAAGAAGCATGGGAAATTCTGAAAAATGCTATCATAAAAGCCCAATCCAGCACAATGCCACTGGGGAAAAAAACAAAGTCAAGAAGAAACCAGCATGGCTGCACAAAGATCTCTCAGACAAACTGAAAGACAAAAAGGACAAGTACAAAAAATGGAAAGAGGGACACATAAATAAGGCTGATTATCAGCAGACAGCCAGAACATGCAAAGACAAAGTCAGAAAAGCAAAGGCTCAGAATGAACAAGACTTGCAACAGAAATCAAGGATAATAAAAAAAAGTTTTTCCAACATATTAATAACAAGAAAAAATCAAGGAAACTGTAGGTCCACTAAAGAGAGAAGATGGCAAGGAAGTAACAAGCAATAGGGAGAAAACAGAGCTGCTTAACTCATTCTTTGCATCAGTCTTCACACAAAAAGAAATTATAGCACAACATACAAAAAAAAATACTGCAAAAGACAAACTAGAAACAAAAATTAAAATAAGCAAGAAAATGGTAAGAGAACACCTATCTGACCTTGACGAATATAAATCACCAGGACCTGACAGATTACATCCCAGAGTTTTGAAGGAGCTGGCAGATGTTATTTCAGAACCATTGTACCATATCTTTAAAAAATCCTGGCGCACTGGGGAAGTACCTGAGGATTGGAAAAGGGCTGATGTGATTCCCATCTTCAAGAAAGGAAAATAAACAGATCTAGGAAACTACAGACCAATCAGTCTAACATCAATACCTGGGAAGATCCTGGAAAAGATAAGATCTGCAAACAACTAGACAGATCTGCAAACAACTAGAAGCAAACAAAGTTATAACTGGTAGCCAGCACCAGTTAAATATAAGGTATACAAGGTACAAAGGAAAGAGGAGGATTGGATTTACGTGATTTGAAATTATACTTTACTTCTTATTGTTTAGTTGGATTAAAGAGTGGGTGTGGCTGAATAATAGATGGCTCTTGGAGGGCATGATCTAAAATTTAAGTGGCATGGATATTTGTGGTACAATAAAGCTAAGTTTAATGTAGATTTTAAAAATCATTGTCAGATGATTATGAGAGTATGAAATTAATATAAAGCCAGGTTGTGCCCAAAAACACCTCTGGGGTTCTTACCATAAGAAACATTGTATAGATATGAAATTATAAGCAAACATAAACCATTAACTTACTGTGATATGTTAGTTTTCCAAAGAAAATGTAAAATAAAATCAAGAAAAGACCCTGTAGCAGAGGGATATGCCTGTCCATGATTTTCTTATTTATAACCATCAGAAGGGTTTAAAGCAGACAAAAGAATTTAGAGTTTTTAACAATGTAAGATTGAGTTTGAAACAGAATTATGTACAAATAATGAACATATTATTGCTAATATGTACAAACTTCTATTGAAATTTGAAATAGAGGAAGACAAGTGAAAGAATGAATGATAAAATGGGCTAAAATTTGGTTTTACAAATATACAAATGGGACAATGGGAAAATATGTGGTTGAAAGGATTGACATTTACATTATGTTTTAATCTTAAAGAGAATTTTTATAAAAAGATGCACGGTTAGTATATATCACCAGAGAAATTGGAATATTGGAAATGTGAAGAACAAGAAGGGGAATTTTATGATGTTTTGTGGGTATATATAAAAGCCAGAAAGTGTATCCAATTGTATTTGTGTCTGTTTTACTGGAAATAAAAGAACAGAAATATAAACTACAGGCTTTTGCAGATGATTTAGTTTTCATTTTGGAGGAGCCACTGGAAACAGCTACTAAACTTCTGCAGAAAATAGAGGAATTCGGAGAAGTAGCAGACCTGAAGATAAATAAGGAAAAGACTAAGGTATTAACAAAAAAACTAACAAACAGAAAACTCAACTTGCAAAAAGGTCAAATCTTCAAATAGCCAAAAAAGTCAAATATTTAGGTATCCACTTAACATCAAAATATACAACATTAAAAGAAGATAACTATGAAAGATTAATGAAACAAATAAAAGTAGATTTGGAAAAGTGGAAAAACCTCCAACTGTCATTGTTAGGAAGAATAGCGACTGTGTAGATGAACATCTTACCGAAGCTACTCTTCCTATTTCAAACGGCCCCTGTCAAATTGGGTAAGAAATTTTTCGATGATTTAAATACAACAATATTGAGATTTATATGGCAAGGGAAGAAAGCACGAATTAAAACCAAACTGTTACAAGAAACCAAAAACAGAGGGAGTTTTGGACTTCCGGATTGGAGAATTTATTACTAAGCATCTATTCTGCTTTGGCTTAAAGAATGGATCACATTGAGAAATAAACGACTTCTTTACTTAGAGGGGCATGATTTGCAACTGGGTTGGCATGCGTTCTTATGGTATGAGAAAAACAAAGTACATAAATATTTTCAAAATCATGCCATAAGGAATGTTTTGTTTTCAGAGTGGGAGAAAATCAAACATAAAATTTATATGAAAATACCTGAGTGGCTTTCAACAATGGAAGCGTTTGCTTATCCAAATTTAATTAATTACGACAAACTTGTCACTTATAAAGACATTTTGGATAAGGATGGAAAACGTAAAGACAGACAAACTCTTCAACAACAAGGCATTGACTTAACATGGTGGTCCTATTTACAAATTCAAACAAGATATGAAAAAGATGTAAAATCAATGGGCTTTTATAAAGAACAGACATTATTTGATAAAACACTTTTGAAAACAGATGAAAACCTGATTAAGAAGTTTTATAAATTTCTACTAAGATGGAAGATGGAAGAAGAACAAGTAAAAGAAACAATGATAGTGTGGGCAAAATTTTTTGGACATTCTATAGATTTAGAAGATTGGGAAAAGCTTTGGGAGAGAAATATTAAACTTACTAAAGCAGCTTCATATAAAGAGAATTTATATAAAATGTTTTATAGATGGCATATGACACCAGTTAGATTAGCGAAAATGTTTAAAAATGTATCGAACATCTGTTGGAAATGTAAACAAAAACCGGGTACTTACTATCATATCTGGTGGATATGTCCTAATGCTAAGAAATTTTGGTTTAAGATTCATATATGGCTGGAAAAGATGACTAAAATACAGATAGAATTTAAGCCAGAACTGTTTTTGTTAGGAATTTTAGGACTTAATTATGGCAAAGAGAATGAATCCTTAATATTACATGTATTGACAGCTGCGAGAATTGCATTTGCCCAACTTTGGAAAAATGAAAATCTACCACCTGACCAGATTATAATTATGAAAATTTTAGAATGTGCAGAAATGGACAGACTAACTTTAGAGATTAAAGAGAAAGAGGATTCAGTGTATTTTAGAACATGGGAAATTTTTTATCAATGGCTAGCATTGATAAATATGTGGGTTCCTGGGGGTTGTTTGTCTGGTAATGTTTGATCGCCCCCTCCTTTCCTTTTTGTGCCCTGCTGGATCTGGGGCGTTGTTTTGTTTGTGGGGTGTGCTTCTGGTTCATTGCTCTATCTGGGGATTGTGGTAGTCCTCCTTTCTATTGCCTCGTCCTTCCAGTTGTGCCTGGTGTGGGCAGGTTGTTTGTGTTGCCAGTTGGTATGATGCCCTCCCCACCCCTTTAACATTTGGTACGCAGGGCCAAGCTCTATATGCCGGTTGATGGAGTTTTTATCCGACATCCAGGCTTCTTTGAGCAGGCGGCCTCCCTTGGTGACATCACGGGATAAAGTCTCCGCGTTGGCGAGGTCGAACTCATGTCCATAGTTGGCCATGTGAGTCCACACCTGCGAGTGCTGTTCCTTCCTCTTAATCGCCAATTCATGTTCGTGCACCCTGGTTGTAAGTCTCTTGGAGGTTTCTCCAACATAGTTACAGGGGCAGTTTTTGCACCTAATCCTGTATATCACTGAGGACTGCTCCCCAGTGGGGAGTGGATCTTTTGGGCGCATAGTCCTGGTGCGTAGGGTCTGGTCAGGTTTGTGGGCCACCCTCACGTTAAAGGGGGCCAACAGTCTGGCCGTGGCCTCCGACACGCCATTGATATATGGCAAGGTTGTCTGTGCCGGTTGGGTTGGTGCCCCGTCGGCTTGTGCGCTCGTGCGAGGTCTGTATGGTCTGCTGTGACGCCTAACAAAATCTACTGGGTAACCATTGCGTCTGCACACTCGGTAGAGGTGCCTCCTATCTTCCGTTTTGGTCTTGTTGGTGTTGCAATGAGAGCCAACTCGTTTGAATAGAGTCTTGATACAGCTGGCCTTATGAGCAACCGGATGGTTGCTTCTATAATGCAGCATCCTATCCGTGTGGGTTGGCTTACGGAAGACGGCTATTTGTAGGGACCCATCGGACTGTCGTTTGATCCATACATCCAAGAAGGCCAACGCGCCTTGATTTTCCTCCTCTGCGGTAAACCGGATGTCAGGGTAAACAGAGTTCAGTTTGTTCAGGAAGATGGTTTTATCTTGCCTTTTAATCACCACAAAGGTGTCATCCACGTATCGGGCCCAGAACAAGCCGACGGGGCACCAACCCAACCGGCACGGACAACCTTGCCATATATCAATGGCGTGTCGGAGGCCACGGCGTGTGGACTCACATGGCCAACTATGGACATGAGTTCGACCTCGCCAACGCGGAGACTTTATCCCGTGATGTCACCAAGGGAGGCCGCCTGCTCAAAGAAGCCTGGATGTCGGATAAAAACTCCATCAACCGGCATATAGAGCTTGGCCCTGCGTACCAAATGTTAAAGGGATGGAGAGGGCATCATACCAACTGGCAACACAAACAACCTGCCCACACCAGGCACAACTGGAAGGACGAGGCAATAGAAAGGAGGACTACCACAATCCCCAGAGAGAGCAATGAACCAGAAGCACACCCCACAAACAAAACAACGCCCCAGATCCAGCAGGGCACAAAAAGGAAAGGAGGGGGCGATCAAACATTACCAGACAAACAACCCCCAGGAACCCACATACAAGGAGACACTGGGGCGGTGAGTAAAAGAATGGAGGAAGCCTACCCCATAGGTCCCCCAGACGCACACACCCTGATCCATACAAAACAAGGGGAGCAAGACAACGAACAGGAAGGACCAGACAGCCAATCTCGTGACACACACACAGACGAAAGAGGGGCAGCGGAGGCCGGGAAGAGAAGGGGAACAGCAAAGATACGCCCTGCTAAAAACCAGATGATAGGGACACGACTGCGCTCAGCGACGAAGGAAACAACAAACAATGTGTGCAGACCGTGAGACGACTATTTCCTGCGCCCCCGCACACGCGCTGAAGAAACTACACGCTCCACGGGTAGCTCAGGGACATGGAGACAGACTAATATGAACAGGACCATGGGGATGGGAGGGGAAGGAGAGAAACAGAAACGATTTGACACCCGATCCCCCGGAACGAAACGGGAGGAGCAGGAGCGATTGGACACTCGACCCCCTAACACCAACACACATGCCCTAAGAACAACGGCAACTGGAGGAGAGAGGATACCTGTGGAAATGGCCCCTTTAACAACGGTGCGCCCGATGCCGAGGAGCGGACCGATGACCAGGTCGAGAGCCCGGGTGCAGAAACAGCCAGTCATATAAGAACGGACTCCCAAATTCTACGTTATATGCTCTGATGATGTCGGCAGTGTGGCCGACGAAAGCTCAGCTTTTTTAAATTAAACAATCTTTGTTTTAAGATTTTTATCCCGGTGATCGTTTTTATCTATTTGCTTTATGACATATATATATGTTTTGGATACAAATACATGCATCAATTCAGAAGGTCTTAAAGAGTAATTTAAAGAGTAATTTTTTGTACAGTTAAAACCAAAGGCCTTTTTTGATACTGATAGACAGCTGGAAAAATGTCATGGAACTTTGTTTTTGATATGCATGATAACTGCAGTGAGATTATTATATGCTTAGAAGTAGAAACACTATCTACAAGTGATGAATATTATTATAAATAATAATTGGTGAAGATGATGGAATTTGCTGAGATGGCCAAACTGACTTTCTTGATTTAGAGAAAAGACGCTATCTAGTTTACTGCTGACTGGAAACCCCTTAGATACTTTCTGCATGAAACAGAAAAAAATGAACTTATGATATATGGCTTTGATCCTAACCTGCTCAAGGTTGACTCAGCCTTCCATCCTTCTGTGGTTGGTGAAATAAGGACCCATATTGCTGGGGGCAATATGCTGACTCTGTAAACCGCTTAGAGAGGACCTTAAAGCATTGTGAAACAGTATTTAAGTCTAAGTGCTATTTGAGGATCAGAAACAATAGATAATAGAAAAAAAGAGCTTTTCTTTTGTAAATCTAGAGTGAGAGATAGTTTTGTACTCATAATTATATTTGCTGAACCTACTTCTTTCTATTCCTTTCTATTCCTTTTTTGTTCTTTTTGCCCTTTTCTTTCTTTTTCTCTTTTTCTTTCTTTACTTTCTTTATATTCATTCTTGTTTTATTTTATTTTCAAAACTGTTAATAAAATAGTGGACAATCATTTAAATATGAGCCAGCAGTGTGCTGCAGCTGCCAAAAAAGCCAACACAGTGCTGGGCTGCATTAACAGAGGGATAAAATCAAGATCACGTGAAGTGTTAATACCACTTTACAATGCCTTGGTAAGGCCACACTTGGAATACTGCATCCAGTTTTGGTCACCACGATGTAAAAAAGATGTTGAGACTCTAGAAAGAGTACAGAGAAGAGCAACAAAGATGATTAGGGGACTGGAGGCTAAAACATATAAGGAACAGTTGCTGGAATTGGGTATGTCTAGTTTAATGAAGAGAAGATAAGGGGGGACATGATAGCAGTGTTCCAATATCTCAGGGGCTGCCACAAAGAAGAGGGAGTCAAGCTATTCCCAAAGTGCCTGAGGGTAGGACAAGAAGCAACGGATGGAAACTAATCAAGGAGAGAAGCAACCTAAAACTAAGGAGAAACTTCCTGACAGCTAGAACAATTAACCAGTGGAACAACCTGCCTCCAGAAGCGGTGAATGCTCCAACACTGGAAGTTTTTAAGAAGAGACTGGACAGCCATTTGTCTGAAATGGTATAGGGTTACCTGTCTGAGCAGGGGGTTGGACTTGATGACCTCCAAGGTCCCTTCCAACTTTATTATTATTATTATTATTATTATTATTATTATTATTATTATTATTATTATTATTATTATTATTATTATTATTATTATTATATTATTATTATTATTATTATTATTATTATTATTATTATTATATTAAAAATTGGGGGGGGGGGAAATCTGGCATGCCACTAGTCAAAATAAATGAATGTCTTTAAGCCCCACCAAAACTCATTTGCATAGAACAGAGCATCCCAGGCAGCTAATTCTTCTTCAGATAAATAGGTATTGTGTGACTGGCCTTGCACATATAAATTTGATAAATAAATAAATAATATTTATGCCACTTATTGATGGGGAAAATAATGGGGAAACTAAACAATTAGACAATAATTGCATCCTTCCTAAGTTGTTTATATTCATTGTGGGAAATCCCATAAATGGGACATGAATGGAAGGAAGTGCAGCTGGTCCTACAGGTTGATTAAAAATTACAGGGCTTTATTAGAAATTGATTGTGATTTTTAAACATTTCTCTGAAGAGCTATTTTCCAGATAAATCACTATAATGATTCAAAGGAGAGGAATACAGAGGTCTTGAGCTGAACAAAATAACAAATTATAGCGAGGGAGAATGAAATATAATTTAGTTCGAAGAAAGAACAAATAAAAAAAATGTAGAATGATAATTAAAATCAACCTTTTTTTCACTATAAGATATGTAAGACTGCATATCCCATCCTATCAGCCTGGTAAAGATTATAGGACTGTAGCCAGTGGTGGGATTCAGCCAGTTCGCACCAGTTCGGCAGAACCGGTAGCTAATTTTTTGTTGCCCAAGCCCAGAATGGACTTCCGGAAATAGCATCCACATAGAGAACCAGTTGTTCACATATTTGAATCCCACCACTGACTGTAGCCAATATGTATAGAGGCCCAGGCTGGAGCAAAGGTTCATTTAAATGACACTAACTAAAAACCTCAGGAAAAAAAACCCACCTAAGAATGCAACCTTAATAAATAGAATAGATTTTTTTTTCTTCCCAATGTGTGGAATTAAAAGTGACAGTTGAAGGATTACATTAATTAAATCTGTATTTATTAAACAAAGCAACATTCTCCATATTAAAGCTTGAAAATCTGCAGGTGATAAACAGATCAGAGTTCCATTTATTAAAGGTCTCAGCACTAATGGAAAAACAGAACACCATGAAGTCTAGCTCTTGGGTATTAACAAAGCAGAGAAACCATCGAGTAGGAAATGTATTAGAAAGAATTCACCTATCCATATAAGTTCATATATATATATATTAAAATAAAAATGTCAGTTTGAGATGGTTGGTCTACACACAGTACTCGTAGGGATCCTCAAACTCTTCAGCCTATCAACCCCTTCATCAAACCCCAAACATTTATTAAATGAAAATAATTTAATACAGGTAGTCCTTAACTTACAACAGTTCATTTAGTGACTGTTCAAAGTTACAAGGGCACTGAAAAAAGTGACTTATGACCATTTTTCACACTTACGTCCATTGCAGCATCCCTATGGTCATGATCAAAGTTCAGAAGCTTGGCAACTGACCAATATTTATGAGAGTTGCAGTGTCCTGGGGTCACGTGATCAACTTTTACCACCTTCTGACAAGCAAAGTCAATGGGGAAGCTGTAACTGTGTTACTAACTTAACAATTCCAGTGATTCATTTAATAACCGTGACAAGAAAAGTTGTAAAATGGGACAAAACTCACTTAATAAATGTTTCACTTAGCAATATAAATTTTGGGCTCCATTGTGGTCGTAAGTCAAGGACTACCTGTACATTTTACTTTAACTAATAGCATTATAAATAATAATATCAGCCACTTGTATTCTATTCTATTAACCCTTGGGATTTAATATTGATCATTTTGGAAAACCCTACTTTACATCAAGTACGGTTTTGCTTATCCATGGTTTAATGAATAAATCCCACAAAGAAATGACATAATGACTTATCATGCTGTACAAACCCATAACTGAGAAGTTTCATAAGGCAATTCAGATCCAATGCAAAATGGGCTTTGCTGCTTCCAGGCGTTCCATCTTTTTCATATAGATTTGCATTCTACTTAAGACAAAGAGTAGTTGAACAGCTGTTGATCAGATGAGATGCCATTCATTATAACTGTATCCTCTGCTGGATACAAGAAGTTTCTTTGGATGGTGACTCATTAGCCAGTTAAATATTGAATGTGATTCTCCTACAGTCTGACTAAGCAGTTCCCAGGGTGTATTCTCCCAGAGCAGACACAGTCCTCCCTTCTATGTCAGTAACTTGCTGTTCACTATTTTTGGCCCTAGAGGAATCAAGATCTTCTTCTAAAAGGAATCTTCCAAGAAAGACCTGATTATTTGAGCCCGAAAAATACCGAGAACTTCAGATACACAGGGCAAGATGTAAGCAAATTCAACTTGGGTAATAGCACAACATTGTTACAGTTATGGTCCAATAACTTATTTTCCAAATTCCTAAATATTAAGCCAACATGAGATGTTTCATTTATTTACTTATTTTATTCAGTTTATATGGTTGTTGATTCTCAAATTATTCTTGATGACTATCAATGTTAAAAACAGCAACAAACACAATTAACATCTAGGAAAAAGATAAAATGAAAAAGGACTCATACACATCTATAGCACTAGGGTCAAAATTCACTTCACATAAATGTAGCCTTAAATCTGATGTTTAGATTTCAAAGTGTGTCATTATAGCATTGGCATTATAGCATTACCTCTGACCTGGTATATTTTAATTTTCTTCATTACAGTCCAACCAAATTGATACAGGAAATTAATTGATGGTTAAACTGCCGTTAATGAATGGTAGCCATGGCTTAACTTGAAGTGCAAACTTCTCATTTTACCTTGAGCTAACAATAAATTGAGATACTATTTTATGAATTAGAATATCTCAAAAGTACAGTTGTAAAGTAATACTTTTATTAGGAATAACCAAAACTTAGACTTAGCTCTGAACAGAATGCTTAGAACTATTTAATGGAACACTTTCCTCTTATAATTATGGTATGAATTAAGTCTATAATAGATAAGAATAGAATTCCAGCCTCTGTTTGGAATCTATTATCCATCCATAGTAACTTTGCTCTCACAATACACTATGTCATGAGCAACTAAAGCAGGGTTTATTGTATATGAGCTATGCACCCTCTAACTGTTTCTTTTGCAGCCCATAGAGCATCCACAGAGTGGGTGGTTTATTGCTTCTTTTATATATTTTGGGGTAATAAGGGGTAATAAATTCTGCAGAAGGTTTTGGCACTATTTCATCATTTGAAAGCCAAAATCTAAAACAGCTGAAAATAGCCTCAGCTACGTTGCGACATAGTGATGCAAAATGCCACATTTTCTGCAACCATCAGTGGTGGTGGGGAAATGTTCGCCATCCCCCAGAAAGTGGCATATCAGTAGTTTTCTGAATTAACTGAATAATCTGGGTTTGTATTTCCAACAACATTTTAGAGAAATGAGTGTCTCTTTTGGAAACAAAATAGAGTAAGGACCCAATTTATATTCCTTGCAGTCATCTGGCTGTTAGCACTCTTTCTGAGAATCGTTGAGAGTGCTAACGACTGGATGACTGCAAAGAATATAAATTCTTCCATCCTCCACCACTGGGTCAGAACTGAAAAAGTTTCTGGGATAAGAACCAAAATGTCTTCAAGGAAAAACAAAGTCCAGTTACCTTTTGAAAAAGCAGCTTTAGGAGGAGGAAGGTGTGTTGGATATGTTGACTCTCTTGAGTTATTTGTAAACGTAATACAAATGAATGAATGAATGAATGAATGAATGAATGAATGAATGAATGAATGAATGAATGAATGAGACTTCTAGCAATTACTTGTTCTTGGAAGTGCAGATAATCTTGCTGCTCAGGATACTTGGAGTTAAATGCCTCAATAGGTGTAGACAGCTGGTGACTCAATCTGCATCTCTTAGCTATTCTAGTTTGGTTAAGGCAGTTAGTAACTTGGACAGTGTCATCCTGCCCAAAAATCCATGCTGCATAAATCCTGACTTTGGAAGGAAGATCTGGAGACTTGCCATTATAAGCTGCAACCATCATCATAAACATGACACACCTTATGATCACTGTTTGAGATGGTACTCAGCACATCTCTCAAAGTCACAGTTTCATTCTTCAGTACAATCCGATTATAGCACAGATAAGGAAAGGAGTAGACCTAGTCTGGGAGGGGAGCAGGTGTGAGTAGCTTCCAGCACATTATATATGAAATTGTGGGCCACAAGGCAGCAGATGGTATAGTGTGCAGTCTGAGCCTTGGATAATGGTTGCAGAGGAGTGAAGAGCCTATTTTTAGAACACCTTTATTTTTAAAATCTGCTCATTGCTTCAGATCAAAGACTTTCTAATTTAGAACAATTTTGATTACCAAAATCTGTTTAAAAGTACTCAAACCCTTATTTATTTCCACAGTATTTTATTGTTAAAGTCCTACTGCACTACTACTGTGTGGCAAAATCACCAAGAAAGTACATTTCTCAGGTTCTGAAGAGAGCAAGAAAATTAATAATTTTCATGAAACATCCATTCATATCTTCTCAATATCTCATAGCTGGGAAATATTTTAAAAAAAATGTTTTCAGGAAATTCAAATCATTTCCAAAGGTGTTTTTTCCCCCCCAAAAGACAATTGCACTTTCTTGTTTTTTTCCAACAAAAATGTTGTGCTTGTCATCCAAGAAGTTTCATCGGTTCTAACTAACTGGTGGTGAATGGAAGGATTTATGTTCCTAACTGGTTGTTAGCTCTCTGAGGGTCAGATGTTGAGTCTCTGAAAGTTGTTGAGGCCTCTTGGGGGTTTAACTGTATCTTCAGAGTCTCCTCAATCAAAGTGAAAACAGGTATGGAACCTTCTTGGGCCTGCTGAAAGGACTGTGTTATAAATAAGAGAAAGGTGGTGTTGTATCCCTCCTCCTCTGTTGAAGGAGAGCTGTTCAATTTTAACACAGATGGCCTCTTTGACTCCTACTTCAAAGTAGTGATCCTTTCTATCCATAATGTGAACCTTGCTGTCTTTAAAAGTATGACCCTTGTCTTTCAGATCTTTCAGCAGCCCCAAGAAGGTTCCATATCATTATGGAACCCAATTTTCTTCAAAATGACTGTAGAACAATTGGTCTTCCAGGATACTATTGCTGCTGCTCAGGACACTCAGAGTTAAATGGAAAAATGGGGGGAAAATAGGAATAATACACTTAGTAGACCAGCAACATGACAAGGACAATGCTAAGTAAGAGTACCCATTTATTTTGGTGGCTTCTTTGAAGCTGAGAAGAGAGGGCCAAACCCAGTTAGAAAAACAACAACTGAGTTTATATAGCAGTTCTTCATTCTCAGGTACAGTTTGTTTGTAGAAATTGCATCCTAAAAAATCAGCACGTAAATGCTTAAAATATATATACACCATGGAGACATTAAACAGGAGTTTTCAATCAATTTTAGTTACAGAAAGTACAGAGACAGGACAAGCAGTTATCATGGATTAATTAAAAGAAAATAGAAATGAGCTAGAGTGCTATAATTCCTAGGGTAGTATTATTATGCACACAGTGAACCTGCCCTTATTTAATGAAAGAAAAACTTAAATATATTTTCAGAAAGTAACCACCTCTGCAAGTAGTAAGTGAATAAACAAGGTAAAAATAAACTCCAGAGCAGATACAACTTTTTTATTTCTCACCTACGCAAGTAATGATGAAGAGAATTGTCATGATGGATTTATTAAAGTAATAAATGTGCAAAACAAGGTAGGAATGTGAGGACCTTGGTGCTCTCTGAGCTTGGTTGTTTTCTTGCAGATGTTTCATTACCAAACAAGGTAACATCATCAGTACTAGTAGGGAGTGGATTTTGTTTCCATTTTATAGACCAGTGGCTTGCTCTGTCAGTGTTGATGGGAGTCATCTTGGTGGTTCTTTGGGTGTTGTTTACTGTTAGCTTGTTTGGTAGTTTCTTGATTGGGGTATTATTTGCTTCTTGATAGCTTGTCTAATGTTAATCTTGGTGTTAATCTCTGCTCATCAGGGTGATTACTGTTGGAGGTATCAAGAAATCACCAAGACCACTCCCACCAACACTGACAGGGCAAGCCACTAGTATATAAACTTAGAACAAACTAGAATTTTGACTAGCAATATTGTTTTTTTTTTACCTTTATTATGCTACTTAAATGAATCTTGGGAAATTATTTTTAGGAATTTAAGAATTATTTTTCTTAAAAGAATTAACAGGTCATTTTATCTTTGCTACTGAAAGCCAATTCCTTAGCTAGTATGTATATATGTAGTATGTAGTATGGTCATCATACTACAAAAAAGATGTTGAGACTTTGGAAAAAGTTCAGCGAAGAGCAACAAAAATGATCAAAGGCCTGGAGACTAAAACATATGAAGAATGGCTACAGGACTTGGGTTTGGCTAGTCTAAAGAAAAGAAGAAACAGCGGTGACATGATAGCAGTGTTCCAGTATTTGAGGGGCTGCCACAAAGAAGAGGGCATCAGACTATTCTCCAAAGCACCAGAGGGCAGGACAAGAAACAATGGTTGGAAACTGACCAAAGAGCGAACCAACCTGGAATTAAGGAGAAAGTTGCTAACAGTGAGGACAATTAACCAATGGAACAGCTTGCCTTCAGAAATCGTGGGTGCACCATCACTGGAGGTTTTTAAGAAGAAACTAGACAGACACTTGTCTGAGATGGTATAGGTTCTCCTGCTTGAGCAGGGGGCTGGACTAGAACACCTCCAAGGTCCCTTCCAGTTCTATTCTATTCTATTCTATTCTATTCTATTCTATTCTATTCTATTCTATTCTATTCTATTCTATTCTATTCTATTCTATTCTACTCTACTCTACTCTACTCTACTCTACTCTACTCTACTCTACTCTACTCTACTCTACCCTACCCTACTCTACTCTACTCTACTCTACTCTACTCTACTCTACTCTACTCTACTCTACTCTACTCTACTCTACTCTATTCTTAGAGCTCAGAATGACACCTCATTCTTAAATTCTAAGTATACATTTAATTGTAAGAGTTTTATCAGAGTTTTGGCTTTTAGGTTTTCATATTAAAACTATACAGTAGAAATACAGGTAGAGGTTTACTTCTTTGACAAGCAAACTGTCAAAGAAAAAAAACCCTGCATTAGTTGAATATACAAAAGACAAGCAAGTACAAACATTGATGCAAGCTAAAAATGAAACTTACTGAATGTGTAGGAAACAAAACATGAATATTGAAATAAAGTAATAAAAACAAGAATAGAATGCTGACAAGGAAAAGCATTATTATGTGGTCAAATTCTACAAAAGATCAAGGAGAAAGTAGATAAAACATGGTAATCATTTACAACTGGAACATTTAAAAAGAGAAACTGAAGAGTTGATTTGCGCTGTTTAATAGCAAGCTAATTAAACTAAGGCAATCAAGACCAGAATTGAAAAATTGTCAAATGATTCAAAGTTTGTGCAGAGAGGCAGAAACAGTAGATCATATATTCAGCTTGTGCAAGAAGCTGAATTGATTATGAATAACCACATAACACAGCCATCAAAATGATTCATTGGAACATCTATAAAATTTATCATGTGCCAGTAATGAAAAGTTGATGGGAGCGTAGAGTTGAAAAAGTACTACAAAAAATGAGCAAATTGTGGGATTTCCAAATACAAACTGATAAAGTCTTGGCTAATAACATATTAAATATAACTTTCATTGAAAAGAAGGGAGCCTGGATTATTGATGTGATGATACCACGGGATAGTAGAATAGGAGACAAAGAATTGGAGAAGATCACAAAGTATCAAGATCTAAAAATCAAAATTGAAAGATTATTGCATAAACCAACTATTACTGTTGCAACCAATACTGTGGTTATTGGCACACCGGGTGGCATACCAAATATTCATCCAGGCAGTCTCTGAAAATCAGATATGATAGAATGGGGAGGAAAGTACTTATTACATTTTGGGAGAAAGTAGTGAACTATATAAATATGATACTGCATGAAAACCTAAGATTTTTCAGAGGATAATATTCTGTTGATTTACATACCTACTACAAATTTTACTACATGGGTCCCCAACTAGTGGACCACAGTCCACTACTATTGGCCACTGGGCCACATGAGTGGCTGGCCAGTGGGCACACGTGTGCACGCACGCACAGCCCCGCTCATGCATGCAGCGCAAGCATTTGTGGCTCCACTCGTGCAAGCGTCATGGGCGTTCACAGCCCCACTCGAGCAATGGATGTTCATGCATGCACATTTGCATGCGTCCCCCCCCACAAAACCATCCTTTCTCTCTCCCCCCCCCCCCGCTCCAGGCCGCCAACCTCAAAGAGTTGGGGAACTCTGATCTACTACATGGAATTTGACAGCTGGACAATATAAATGATTTTTCTGTGCCCTTCCTATGACCAAAAGACTGATATTGCAGCACTGGAAAGATTCATGTATAACCCTTTTCACTCAATGGATTGAAGGCCTAATTACACTTGCCACCTATGAACCAATTGCCCTTAGATGCTGACTTTTTATAGACAAGTATAATGAAATATGAAATTCATTTATACAAAATATAGTGTATACACACACATACACACACTTTCATCATATTTGCATTAAATGAGTATATTATAACTGCTAAGAGTTATAGTGACATACTTTGTTTCCTTTTTCTTCTTTTTTCATTTTTGTTTTGTTAAAGCAATTTTTATGTGTTGGTATTTTTTTTGAGAATGTATGTATTTGCATTATAATTATTTTAGTGTTTTATTCCCTTTTTCTTTTTCTGTGATTGTTTTAAAAGCAATACAAATAAATAATAAAAAAATAATATTCATCATCAGCAATATCTCTGGATTTTCATGTCTGGAAGCATTTGAAGTCAATCTGCAGGCTAGAAATTTTGCTCATTTGCAATACTGCAGTTCCATGCTGTAGTTATATTATTTGACACCATGGGTGGCAAATTAATACAATTTATTAGCCACTGGTGCCATATTAACGGAATATATGTCAATGTGATACCCGTTTGAAAAACAGAATAATTGGAAATTTCTTTATCTTGTTTGGAATACTTTCATATCTCTTTTTCTGATTCTCCTGAGTGTTATTATTCTCAGTAGCATAGAGTCTCAGTTGCCATTTGAAAGGAATATCAATGCTACTTCAATTGGCATGCAAATGGATGCTTCAAGATAAGAATATTGAAATGTAGAATGTGGAAGAATTTTGGGAGATTTGAACTTCTCTGTTTACATTTCTTTTACAGCGACTTTCCCTTGCATAGCTTCTCAACATAGAAAGCTCTTGGACTTTGCTTTCCTTTTTTTGCAAACCAGCAAGCAGATGCATAAAATATAGGATTTTTTTTTAATTTTTACCCATTTATATGGATGGTGGCACTTAGCATTCTGTATTTTGTGAAGTGAGGAATAAGGGATTTTTATTCTCAATTACCTGTGACAGCAAATGAGGCAGGGCATTGAGTGGATGATATTCCTATTAATCAGCTGGAAGATGAGCAATGGTTGAGTCATGATTAGAGATGGAAAGGCCTGGGGAAAAAAACAGAAAAAAATGGGGAAAAAACTATTTTTTTATGTTTTTTTCCAAACAGCTTTGGGGGAAAAGGGGGGAGGGGAAAAAACAGAAAAAAAACCCTATTTTCACCCCATTTTTTAAATTGTTTTCCAGGCCTTCCCATCATGATATTCCCTATATTTGCATTTCAAAATCAGCCACAATGAAGACAAATGTGGGTCAGATTCAGGCAGCTTTGTCACATACTAGGAAACAGAAACCTTGGTGAAGATATTTTCCATGTTTTGGTGCTTAATCTGTTACCCAAACTTGCAATTACTTTATAATGTTCTTGCAAACAGGCATGTCAAATTAAAGTCTGACAAAAACAAAAACAAAACCCCTCTATTTGTATCATAACAATGGGATCAAAGTAATAATTTAAAACATGTCTCTACTTGTTTAATTACAGCTGACATTAAAGTTCAAACTTTCTGGGAGCTATTATGAAAATTAATAACTGTAGGGGATTTTCTCTGCACTAGATGTCTTTTATTGCAATAAAATATTTACAGTTGGTTACACATAATTATATTAAAATTATATTTAATTGTAAGCAATAAGATTCCATAGTATGATGTTCTAATTCCTGAAGGCTATAGTGATTTTTAATATGTTTTTGCCATTATTATGATGCTAAAGCAGGGGAAATAGGAAGAACAAAAGATTTTACTATATAAAATGGACTGAAACTGTTTTGAGTGTGGATTTGGCATTTTTCAAAAATGCTGATTACAAAACTGATATTGGCGAATATCCACTGTTGTGGATCTCTGAAAATGGGTTTTAAAATGGGTTTTAAAATGCCATAATATCCAAGAGAGATGGAATACACCGCCAAAATGGATTTACAAATGAAACTAGTTTCTGTCTTAAAAATGAAAGGGGACATAGAAATAATAAATTAGGAGAGTGCCTATGAAAGCCTTTTTACTTTGGCTTTACAAAAGAAATATGTGGAATCAAGTAAAGTATTTCTGAGAAGAGACAAAGAGAAATTGCTCAACCTGGTCCAGGAAGAAGACAAGGAGAAAATGATAAGATATCAGCTTATGGGACACTACTTGATGGGACTAAAGATCAAAGTTTTTATATTATATATTATATATTTATTATATATATGTGCATATTTATATATTTATATACATATAAAGAATGGTTGCTGGGTATGTTTAGTTTAATGAAGAGAAAGACTAGGGGTGACATGATAGCAGTGTTCCAATATCTCAGGGGTTGCCACAAAGAAGAGGTAGCACCTGAAGGCAGGACAAGAAGCAATGGATGGAAACTAATCAAGGGGAGAAGCAACCTAGAACTAAGAAGAAATTTTCTGATATTTAGAACAATTAATCAGTGGAACAACCTGCCTCCAGAAGTTGTTAAGAAGAGACAGGACAACCATTTGTCTGAAATGGCATAGGGTTTCCTGCTTGAGCATAGGGTTGGACTAGAAGACCTCCAAGGTCCCTTCCAACTCTGTTATTCTATTCTATTCTATTCTATTCTATTCTATTCTATTCTATTCTATTCTATTCTATTCTATTCTATTCTATTCTAATCTTGATAAAGGAAGATTTATAAAGTGAATCTGTTTGATAAGGGTTAAGATATATGTTATGGTTTCTGGTAGCTGTTAATGGGATTTCTTTTTGATCAGGATTATGTGGCAAGGCTTTAAAGGTTTGCTTATAAGTGGAGAGAGATTTCTTCCACTTTGTGTCTTAAAAGAAAATAATAAATTTGAATTATAAAATTGAATTGTTTTATTAAGATTAAAATACATATGTTAACATTCCTGGCAGATCTTAATAGGCTTTTGCTGATTAGGGATGAATTATGTGTTTTTTGTGTAATTATGGAAGCAAAGGGCTTTTTAAAAAAATGGAAGCACTAGACAAACTATTAAGTTAGCTAAATTGTTTATACTACAGTAACTGGAAGGAGGAAATAATCTTTTATATATCTTCTCTTTCTTTTCTTTTTTTCTATTGTTTTCATTTTTCTTCTTTTTTATTTCTTATATTTGTCTTAGGTCATATTAGTTTTTCTCTTAGTATTTGTATTTTAATAGTATTATTAAAGAAAAAAAAAGTCAAAACTAACATCTTGAATCAGACGCAGAAACAAACTGGCAACCAGCACAGTCTACAGAGTAGATGGGTAACAGGAGGCCAGTCTACTGCATTCTACATCAGCTGAAACTTGCATATAGTCTTCAAGGACAATCCCATGTAAAGTGCATTTGAACAATTCATCTGGGAGGTGTCCAGGGCAGAGCCTCCTGAACTAGGAAAAGGTGCAATTGTTGCACAACATGAAGCTGTGCAAAGGCCCTATGAGCCCCAAATCAATAAATAATGCAGAAAGGTTGTAAAACATATAAAAGTTGCTATTCCAGTAAACAAATGGTTATGAGAACTAAGGGGTAAGTAAATAATTTGGTAGGATACCTCAACTGACATAAATATCTAATAAATAAATAATATTGGATCAGTGCTGGTATTTTCATGGAAAATATTGTTAAATAAATTAATTGATCTTTGTTGTTGTTAGTCGCGAAGTCGTGTCCGACCCATCGCGACCCCATGGACAACATTCCTCCAGGCCTTCCTGTCCTCTACCATCTTCTGGAGTCCATTTAAGCTCACGCACACTGCTTCAGTGACTCCATCCAGCCACCTCATTCTCTGTCGTCCCCTTCTTCTATTGCCCTCAAGCTTTCCCAGCATTAGGCTCTTCTCCAGTGAGTCCTTCCTTCTCATTAATTGATCTTAACATAAATTAAGTGATCCCTCATTAACCTTTTAAAAGATTAATAAATGCCAATGTCCTTCCATTCCTTACTACCAACTTCCAGAATATGAATCAAAGCCTGTAGTTTTTAGTTTGAGCTCTTACTTGTTATGTTTGTTTCATCAGTTGCTTCTTCGATTTTATATTATCTTATGATTGTGATCTTTGAACACCCATCGATGTTTCTGAATAGTGTTTTCATCTGCAAATGCTTTCTCTCTTGTGGTTTGACTATAGCAAAGTAACTGCTTATTCTTCACAAGTAATAGTTCTAAAGCAGTATTGTAATATTGGATTTAGCTTCCTAGCCATAAGATATGTGCTAACTGTAATTGTAAAATGTTCTTTGGTTTAAATTTGGGAACAGGGCCTACACTTAGGTGTGGTTCACAATTTCAGATATTTTTTTAAAAAAATCTATATATCTCGTGATTTCATTCATATTTTCATGTGGAAATTTCATTTTTGCAAGTAGCAAGAAAAGGAGTTATGGTTAAGTTTTTTTTTATTTACTCTCTTTTACACTGGAGTGAGAGTTATTATAACAGGATTTTATGCATGTAAGTTTAGTGTGATTCTTGTTGGAGATGTATAAAAGAATTCAATCTCTTGATGCAGATGGTATGTTAGAATCAAGAGTACAAACAAACAGTCCTCTGGTGTTCTGCCAGGCTTTGTAAGGAAACATTTCATGCTGTGAAACTATCTATTAATAATGTAGATGCTTAACAGCCAGATACCAAGTGTATCGTATATAAAAGGGTGCTAATTCAACATTATAGTGAGAAATCATGTCAGGTAAAGGAGAAAAACAGTTCGGTACAGCACATAAAAATAAGGGTGAGAATATGATGTACACTTCTACTGACATGAACTTCATTTACTCTTCTAGAAGCTTTTTTCTCTTTTCTAAGGAGCATTTCTGAATGTTGATTCCTGAGGACCTTCTGGCCAGTCTCTGCAGTTTCCTTACAAGATTCCAGAAGTGGTTTGCCATTGTCTCCTTACTTGAGGCTGAAAGAGTGTGACTGGTCTAAGATCATCCAGCTGGCTTTATGCTTAAGGTGGGAATATAATTCATGGTCTTCTGGTTTCTAGTCTGGTGTAACACTTGGAAAGCCATAATTTGGGAGCAAGGAATAGAGTTACATCAAGCCATGACCAAAGAAAAGTGATATTTTTGGTGGCTGAAGGACAAAGTTAAGAATGTTCAGGATAGGTTATGATGGAAAAACAAGAATGCAAAGTTAGAAACTGTGTCCCATGGATGAGTGTAGAGCTAGAGTAAGTGGAAGTGGTTTCAAGAGGTCCTCCCTTCCATACACACAGTAGTGTTGGACTCTGGAAGTTTTGAAGCCACAAGTTGCTCATGTGTATACCTCACTGAACACCATATTAGAAAACTTCAGTATGTATCAGTGTGTATATGTATGTGTGTATACAGGTAGTCCTTGACCTACGACCACAATTGAGCACAAAAATTCTGTTGTTAAATGAGATATTTGTTAAGTGAGTTTTGCCCCATATCACAACCTTTCTTGCCACCATTGTTTGGTGAATCACTGAAGTCAATAAGTTAGTAACATAGTTGTTAAGTGAATCTGACTTCCCCATTGACTTTGCTTGTCAGAAAGTCACAAAAGGTACACAGACATTTTCTAATGAAAGAAAAAACAGGAAAAGATATGACAAAGCTAATGGTTAAATCTCAGCTTCTACAAATATTGATGCAGTCCAGAGTGTGTCATGCCCTTTGTTTGTTTTTAGAAAACCAGAAGTGGATCCACTATGAAGGAAAAGGGAGACGTTAGCTCTGTATAGGAGAAGTGATAGCAGCCAGGAGCATTTAGCAGTTATGTCAAAAAAGTCAAGATGGCAGCCACAAACATGGGATTGAAGCTCTATCAGAAGAAAATGGAAACTCAACACATTATATCTTGGGGCAGGTAGTTTTTTTAAGTTTTGTTCATATTGTTGCAGTACACCGCTGGGTTAACCAAGTAGGGATGATTACTATTCATAACAATTACACAAAACATTCCTTGAATATTTCCTTCATTCTTTAATTCTTGTACATGAATCTATGGAAAAAGTTTGCTTTGAATAATAAGACATGGTATCTGGCTTGCTTCAGGGATTTCAATAACTGAAATCCTTTGGAATAAGAGAAGTATGCCTGGAGAAACCCTGAGTATATTGTGGCTTTTAAAATGCTTTTAAATTTCCCAGCATTCTTCTCATTAATGGTCTTTTGACATAATATGAATGGCTAACATTTCTATGATCTGCTGTCCAGGATTCTGCAAGAATATATAATTGTACACAAACGAATAAGATTTGGCCATTCAAGGCAATGGCCAATGTGATATAAAACATAAAAACACCGATTTGCAGTAAGTCGTTTTCTTAAGGTATGGATCTATAGACTTGTGTGGTTATATAAGAAAGTTTTTGGCTCTTAGGATTCACATTTATTTCAGTGAAAAGAAAGTAGTCCCATTCCCCCCAGCCAGGAAAAGGCAAAAATTGTGAAAATGCCTCTCTTCCACATCTCTTCCCAGTTTGTCACTTTTGGATTTGTTAGTGACTCCCATATTTCTGTTTTGTGCAATATGAGACACAATAGTCCTACTTACTCCTTGTAAAATTATTCAACATATTGCAGATTATAATTTTTCCTAGGACTATCTATTTTTCTAATCTAAATTTAATAATAGATGTTGTTTCCAAATTTGGTTTATCATGCCTATCAATGCACAGAGTATTTTTTCAAGTGATGCACAAAAATATATTTACAATATCCAACAAGATAGCATTCAGAGCTATTTCCGGTCAGTTCTTCTTAACTATATACTTATGTTTGTTATTTGAATAAGATATTTTTTCAGAGACTATAATGTTTTTTCTTTTCTTTTTTTTCTCTTTCTTTCTTTCTTTCTTTCTTTCTTTCTTTCTTTCTTTCTTTCTTTCTTTCTTTCTCTGTCTCTTTCTTTCTCTCTCTTTCTCTCTCTTTCTCTCTCTTTCTCTCTTTCTTTCTCTTTCTCTCGCTTTTTCTCCTTCCTTCCTTCCTTCCTTCCTTCTTTCCTTTTGTTGTTTTGCACAAACCAAATAATACCCTGAGAATATATATATATTTGTTTTCTGAGGTTTTCACGGGTGTTTGTATGTAGGTCTTTGGTAATTCGGGTTTTTCTCCCGTGTAAAATTGAAAGTGTCTTGCGACGTTTCGACGAAGTCTCATTCGTCATCTTCAGGGGTGTCTCTTCGGCCTCGTGCTTCTAGAAGCAATGTGTGATCGCAGCTGTTTCTTCACTTTTAACTGCCAGTGGAGGTATGAACTGATTGGATGGAGCTTGCTGTGTTCTGATTGGGTGGAGGTGTGTTCTGATTGGTTAGGGGCTTGGCTGTGCTCTGATTGGATGGGGGGTTGGCTGTGCTCGATTGGCGGGGGGTGTGCTCTGCTTGGGTGGGGCCCTGTTGTGCTCAGATTAGTCTGAGTTGCAGGGGGATTTGAGATGGAGAGCCTGCATTGCTGTTGTTTGGCTTCGCGTTCGTGTCGTGCCCAATCCAAGGTGGTGTCAGTTTGCTTCACGTATAAATGGAGGGGTTTATAAAATGGCCAATGATGCAGCTGTGGTCTGGTTTCTGGTCTGTGGTCGTGCCTCATCATCGGTGCGGGTTTGAGTCTGCTTTTTGCGTGGATGTGTGGTGGTGACAATCATGTGTGGCTTCGTGAGTGTGGGTCCAGTGTTGCTCCTTGTGCTAGGATTCGTCTGTCAATAAGGCTGGGTTTCCAAATGGCTGGTAGGCGGGAGGTATCATCTCGTTTATTCATGCTGTGTGGGCGTTTTTCTATCTCGATGGCTTCTCTGATTATTCTGTTTGTTAAAGTGTTCAGTTTTTGGCAATAGTTCTGGTATTTTTAAAGTCAATTTTATGTCCTGTGGCTTTGAGGTGTTGGACCAGGGAGGAAGTTGGTTCCTCTTTTCTGACTGAGTTCTTGTGTTCTTCAATGCGTGCACTTATTCTTCTGTTGGTTTGTCCGATGTATGTGGTGGGGCACATACATCTGCTTTTCACCACCACACATCCACGCAAAAAGCAGACTCAAACCCGCACCGATGATGAGGCACGACCACAGACCAGAAACCAGACCACAGCTGCATCATTGGCCATTTTAAACCCCTCCATTTCATACGTGAAGCAAACTGACACCCACCTTGAGGATGTGGCACGACCACGAACGCGAAGCCAAACAACAGCAATGCAGCTCTCCATCTCAAGTCCCCCTGCAACTCAGACTAATCTGAGCACAACAGGGCCCCCACCCAAGCAGAGCACCCCCCCCGCCAATCAGAGCACAGCCAACTCCCCATCCAATCAGAGCACAGCCAAGCCCCTAACCAATCAGAACACACCTCCACCCAATCAGAACACAGCCAAGCTCCCATCCAATCAGTTCATACCTCCACTGGCAGTTAAAAGGAAGAAACAGCTGCGATCACACATTGCTTCTAGAAGCACGAGGCCGAAGAGACACCAGCCTGAAGATGACGAATGAGACTTCGTCGAAACATCGCCAAAACACTTTCAATTTTACGCGGGAGAAAACCCGAATTACCAAAGACCTACATATATATATATATATATATATATATATATATATATATATATATAAACAGACTTGTTCTTTGAAGGCCAATGTCATGGTTCCGATAGATGAAACCCTTCAAAAGAACTTTGAGGCATTGTTTTCCGTAAAGAATCTTTTATTCGGGAAACAAAGTATTGGCACTACATAGCTGAACCCAAAAACTAAATTCCCTTCCCCCTGATACAAAGCAACAAAGTGTAAGTCCCACCCCCCAATAAGCTGTCATAAATCACATTCCTCAATTAGTTTAAAGCCCGGGCTTTCTCTTTAGCTCCACAGCCCGCCAAAACATTATCCTTGGGTTCCCACCACAGCATTATGTTATGGCTAGCTGAGCTTACATTCCAAACCCCCCCCCCCCCGGCTAACATTGGATGTTCCCGCTTTGACAGCCAAGCTAGAAGAATAATATAATTAAACAATAAAAAAGCTGGAAAGGACCACAAAGAGAGTCAAATAGTCTATATTGTGCAGGAAAATTCATTCATATTGTTGGCACCTGCACGAATTTCTGGCATAAGTATCAACAATCTGGAAAGACAGACAATATTGAACTGTAGTCTGAATAAATTGCATAACAATATTCAGAAGAATTATGAATTCTTTGATGAAAATGTACTGGTCTGCTTAGTTTTTGAAAGAGATAACAAAGCTTCCTTTCTGTAAAATTGATGATATAATTCTCTTCCAATGCTACAACTCAGTGTTTGTGTGATATTTTGGATTCTAAAAGTCATTCATTTGTGCTTAAGGTATAGTTCTACTGGCAGGAGCAGTTTAAGATCAGGATTAAAAGTGAAAAGTTTAATTCTGATTCATGTGGGGAAAATACACAACAGCAGAAATCCCTCCAAAAGTGTGCTTATTGCAATAGAATTAGCAATCTATACTGAAAAAGCTAGCAGTTACCGCAAAGCCGTAGTCAAATGCAGTGAGGGTTGCCCACCAGGAGATATGAACCACTTAAAAAGAAACTCTTACAGAACAATCACTTGTAAGAGTATATAAAGAGAACACTTTCTAATTTAAAAAGAGAAAGGGAATGAATAAAGGGAAAATTGCATAGGAGACAATATTCCATGACCAACTTGCAACTGCCTGAAATAACAGAAGACCTTACTTCATAGCAAACTTGTAATTGCCCAAAACTACAAAGAAAAGGCAATACAGATAATGTTCATTTAAGGTTTTAGAGTTCCAATTCAAATTGTCAGCCAATTGACCACTCTTGCCTAAGTTGATCTTGATGTACCCATCAGGGTTGATGGATGGGTGCACTTTCGAGAATTGCAAAATTAACAAATTCACGTCCTTTGAATTGTTCACATGGAGACCCAATCACAGTCATTCTTGTAGTCCCTGTTCTTTTTTGTATGGTACTACCTTTCCAGATGGCCTGACTCTTGACATTCTTAAAGGGATTTAAAACAAATTTCAAATGTATTGAACTGAACTGACAAAGAAATATAAGACAAAGAAGCAAACTGCTGTAGATGCGGGTGACTGATTCTGAGCAGCTTAAATGTAGAGAAGAATATTGGGCTATGAAGGATAGAATGTACATACATCTTCACTGCTTATCCATTCTTTAGTACCACTGCATGTAACAAAGCTGTAAATCACAGGACTAGACGAGGTACTACAAATAAAGCTCCTGGAATTCTTTAATTGTTCAGTTAAATATCTGAGTGCTCTGCATTCTGACACTATTTCTAATTTTGCTATCTTTCTTGCTGGACATGGTTTTTCACCACTTCCAGTATTATCATGCATAGAAGTAAGACTGGACTATCTAAAATGCACTTTCTTTAAGCATTGAGAAAATGCTTTCCTTAACAAGCAAGCACTGGATACACAGCTTTGATATCCAAGAGAAAAGGAGATTTCTATTATCATTTTGACAGAAACTAGATTTTGATGAAAGCACAGCTGCTAAATTCAAACACATTGAGATTTTGTCTGCATTCATTCAGAAGACAAGAAGAGGACAGTCTTTGACATGTGCTTTGTAGGCAAATGAACAGAAATAGAACCAATTAACTAGCCTGGATCAATTTTCAATGAATACAAAGTTTTGTTACTAGTTAATTCTAACAATAGCAAAGGCTGCCAGGTGTGATATTTATTTTTTTCTCTCTCCTAAAAGTAGACAGAAAAATGAAGTCAGGAAATAATATGGAACTTTTCTGTGTATTTCTTTCAGGAGAGCAAAAAATCAAATACATATTTACAGACGCATTTGAATCATTGTAAAAAAAAAGTGGGGGAAGCATCTGAACATCTATGGATTAGTAGAAGATCTCTTCTGTATAACTGAAAGTATGTATAGATTTCTAAACAGATGATGGGTCAGTACTTTCAAGATCAGTGACTAGCATTTTAATCAGGGTGCCCTGTGTGTGTGTGTGTGTGCCTTCAAGTCAGTGTTGACTCCTGGTGACTGCCTAGACTAGTCCCTACAGTTTTCTTGACAGGATTTTGGAAGTGTATACCTTCGCCTCCTTCACAGGTCTGAGAGAAAGTGACTGGCCTCAGCTGGCTTCACGTTTGAAGCTGGACTAAAACTAACATCTCTGTTTCTAGCCCAGTATTACTCTGTTTGGCATATGTTAAACCACTTTAAATGTCTAATTCACGGATATCAAACTCGATCGCATCACATGACGTATTGTGACGTATCGCGATGTTTTTTGCCTTTGTGGAGCTAGGGTGGGCGTGGCCTGCATGCGAAGCACGGGCCCGTGGGCCACCGGTTTGACATCCCTGGTCTAATTAATTTTCTCATTCGTGAAAGTAATAGGAGAAAACTTACATCTTTTGGAAAAATCTTCAACACAAACCATTATAGTTATAACCATCTCATATATACACATCAGACTTTTCAGGATTGGCTACCAACATTTTCATGTACTTTGTGTTTTCAGCTTTGACAGTGCCTCTTATTTTAGCCTCACTCTTTCCAGTGCCTCCATGCAGGTAATGACCACTTTAAGAGCCTCTAGTTATTTGTTAGGAGACATGACATAAGTCTGATCCAACAACGAGTGGATGGGTACAGCCAAGTATATTATTTTGCTTTTGTTTTTAAAAAGCTCAATTTTCTTCTATGCTTGGCTATTTCTTTAGCTCACGCAGAGTCATTTTGCAATACTGATCCAGCTATTGAAGAGAGTCTGTGTGCTAACAATATTAATTAAGACCTCACATGTTTTTTGCACAGGAGACTCATTAGAAGGCCCCATATGACACAGGCCTATATTGGAACTTAGGTTTTTCATCTGGCTTTCCCTTAGCAATGTGGTAACAGTCTTTATGCTTATTTTTTACCAGAATAAATCTACTGCTTGGAAAATCTACAAAAGCACTGTTATGAGTGTCCCCATAAGACATGGGAATAAGAGTGCTTCTGCAGATTTTATAAGCAGTAGATTTGTTTATTTATTCATTCAATTTCTATAGCCACTCAATTCAACCAAATGACTCTGGGTGGCTTACAATTCTAAAATTATAAAACAATTAAAAAAACATTAAAAGAATAAAAATGACCACAAAATAAATAAATGAAAATAACAGCTGAGATGATTAATCAATTAATAGTAAAGCCAAGAAACAGGAGCCTTCATGTATTCCAAGCCTCCAGGTACAAAATGAAGTTTTTAAAGCCTTACAAAAAACCGACACGGGCCATTCTAATCTCCAAGGGGATTGCTTACTCAGATATGAGCTGAGAATCAATTATTGGTAAATATAAATGGAAAGTCCTAGATCCTAGTTGCAGAATCCCCATTAGCCTCTGACTGATCACTGTGAACTAGTTAGACCTTTGCACCAACTCACCAGGATTCATAAGGTAGCCAGATATTGAAAAAACCATACATGAGCTGCTTTGATCCCCTGCATATTCACCCATGAGACACATCCTCTGAATTCATTACTCATGTGCTAGGTTATTTTTACAGATTTTTCCCTGTACTGCTGATATTTTTATTTGCCCAGAAGAAAATCCCTATGGATTGGTAAGCAACGAGACAGTCTTCAAACAAAGGACACATAATTTTCAGTTTTTAAAAAGATGCTTAAAAACTTATTATTTAAAATGGTATTTAATGGCTGTGTTTGCTGAATGTGTTGCCACTAGTTTATTGTAAGAATGAATTCTAAAATCTATGATTATTTAGTTATCTGCCTTGAGTGGGCAGAGTCCAGAAAGGTGACTTAAAAGGTAATTTAAAATTTTTAAAGAGAGTAAATAGAATTGTGCTGGGATTTGCCCAAGATATTTTTGATCAAAAAAACCCCCAAAGCTAATATGTATGTGGGAAAATAAGATTTGACAACCAGTACAGCACAAAGCCTTTTGACTGCAGCTGCTCAGAGAATGACCTATATCAAGAATTGTGTTACACTGTGCTGCACTGAAACAATTGTGTGCAATGGAAGAAAATTACCTGCAGGGCCTAATGCCTAGTAATGCTTATTTTTCACATAGAATAGAAGTCACTTAATCTATGGGTGCTTTGTGCAATGAGTTCCAACTTTATGATTATCAATCACGAGAACTTCTCTAGCCTTGCAAATGAATTTTGTGCCTCTAAAGTATCTTTTTGGTAGAGTATTCTAGTCATTATAATGATAGCAAAGCACTTTTCTAATTCACATTGCTAGACTTAGCCCATGGTTTCCATTTTGCTCATTCCATTAAAAGGGCAGCTTTCCTAAGCCATAAAAAGATGACGGAATCACCCAGACCTCTAAAGCAGAGCTGTATCTCCTTGTGCAGCCCAAAGCTCAATGTCAGGCTTTGCGTCTCATGCCTCAAGCCATACTCTAAAACAGAGGTGAGGAACTATGGCCCTCTTTATGACTTGTGGACTTCAGCTCCCAGAATTCCTGAGCCCCCCCCCCGAGTTTTAGATTGATTTTAGGTGGCCATGGAATACCATCTTTTTGGTCTTGCTCTCAAGACATTTAAAGATAAAGTAGCAGTACACAGTTCCTCAGTGTATTACATTACATTTTTTTTTATTGTTTTACAGCTCCCCTCTTACCCTCCTTCATAATTTCAGCTTTTTTATTAAAAACATTGGAAAGGAGAAGAATACAGATTCTGCCCTCCTCCAAGCTCTTAAAAGGGTTTGGCTGTCAGAGAATGGGGTAGCTGACATGTGTTAATATGCCAGAATGCTGGTGTCCCACAGAGCCATACCCAAAGCTGTGGGATGACCCCCATTGTTTGTTATTTCATTAAGCAATTGTCTCTGTACCTTTTTGAATGATGAGAAACAAACAGCTGAGCAGCAAATGAACTGCTTTGCTTTAACTAGAAAGGCAACAAAAATTACATGCTAATTTCTCTCTTCATTCAGTTAAAAAAAAAAACACAGTAAGAGCATTGAGCCAAAATGAAACTGAACAATTGTCTCGTGGGCCTGCATAAGCTATTAAGTGAAACTTAGGAAAATGGCCTCAGCAACAGTTATTTGTTCCCTATCATCTCTGCTGGTAAAAGCTAACAAGATCTAGCTGAGCTTTCTGGAGGCTAAACCACTTTTAAATGCAAACTCAGAATCAACTGGGAAGAATATTTCCAAATGTTGTAGACTCAAAAGTGAAGCCCTAGCCTCAGTAATGAATTGGACTTTGTGAAAGAGAAATAAATAGGGATGCAAGTATATTATAGTCACCTAGTTTTTCAGAGCACTGTCCTGTCCTGGCTGCCTCATTCTGAGGGGGACTTAAACCAGGCATTGTTGACTAAATGCCCAATCTCTCATCCGTGAGAATGGGTCTCAGGATGAAATATTGAAAGCCCTGATCTCTGGATTTCCAATGAACATGGACATCTGACCACTCTAGGAGGAGTTTCCTCCAGACTGAAGCTTTACACTACTAACAAGGGAACCCTGTCCCTTTGTTTTTATGACCTTCCTGGGTTAGGGAATGTCCTAGAATCACAAGATCCTCCCTACAGCAGTGGTAGGAAGCCTCAGGAGCTGTGCTTTGAAGCAGCCAGTGAACCATAAAGTGGGGGGGGGGAGACTAAAATCACTACACAGTTGAAAAAGCAGCCATTTTGGAATTTAATTTTCAAATGAAAGCCTTGAACTCCCACACTGCTCCCAGTAATAAAGCAGCAAATAATAGACGGACGGTATGGCAGACACAAATGCAGTGAGACCTGTGCAGATCTGTACCCAAAGCAGAGGACCACTGGTTTGAAAGAGGGATCAAAGAGATCATCTATGTCAAAACTGAACAGCCCTTTCTCAACAGAGGGGGAGTGATACAACATCATCTATCTCCAGTCTACAACACAGTCCTTTTAGCAGTTCCAAGAAGGCTCCATGCCCATTTGCACTACTCAGGTGACCCTGAGAACACAGACAAACCTCCAAGTGACCTCAATGACTCTCTAAAAGAATGCAAATGACCAGCTGTCTGCAAGGAATATAAATCCTTCCATTCCTCAACATCCAGTCAAAGCTGAAGAAGCTTCTTGGATGAGAAGAAAAACAAGAAAGTCCAGTTGCCTCGTGAAAAAGCACTTTTGGGACACCATGACCTGGATGATTGAGAATCAAATCTCCATAGACATTTGTTGATAGTCTATTTTTATTTTCCATTTTATTTTTATATAGACACTCATTTCTTAAGAGCCAAGTGGCATTTCACTTCCAGGATTCATGTAGCAAAAAATTCTGAGGAAAAGTATTGTTTTTCCTTTTAGTACATCCATCATATTTCTAATTTTTTTGCTATAATCACAAGAATCTCAGACTTAAATGACAAGAATCTTACTGTTCATTTTCACAGTAACACTGTTCCTTTACTTAAGGCTACTGTATGACAAATCTGTCAATTTATAGCTAAGTGTTATATTCAGCACATTTAAAAAAAAACACATTAGACACCTGTAGAGTCTATATCAAATCATTAATATATCATTGTATTACTTAAAATATGCCACAAAGGACAATACCATTAAGGGCTACTTGAGTCATCTGGGTAAGGTAATATGCATATAATTTGCATGTCTATATTTTACACAACAAGGATGAATGTAATTCAAACTTTTTGGATTTCCCAAATTTGTCCTGCAAAAATATATGTGCCATGAATCTGCATATTATATTTTCCTGTGCATTGAGGCATGGAAAGAACAGTTGGAAGATTCAGACAATCAGTTTTTCTGATGTCTGAAAATGGCAGTAGGCCATCCTTTTTTCTGTGTCTTTCCCAATTCCCTCCCCAAAAAGCATGTTGCTCCAGTATGATTATACTTTTAAATATAGAGCTATAGTGTTTAATTATCTTTTTTGTAAAGTTATTATAGCAGTTTCAGATGCTATTTTCATGTTATCTAACTGGGAGATGTTGCTATTGTATTAGCACCAGCTGTTAATTGTATCAACAGATGCTTGAAACAGTCTTCTTGGGAGGGGCAACCACAGAGAACCTTCCTCCCCATCTCAAGAGGCGTAATCTCAAGAGGCACAATTGTCCTCAAGAAGCACAGAAAGCAGCAGTGCCCAACATTACAATTGCATATATTTATTAATCACATTTTGAATACAGTTGTCCTTTGTACAGAATAGCCGGATAACCTTTGGAAGTGGCTTAGACAAACACTCTCCTAATTCACTGAGGAGGAGGTACAGCATAATCAATGGAGATAAAATTTTGTTGTTATAGCTAATCTCAATAAAAGTAATTTTAGCCCTTCTGTGGAGTTGATTTCATGGTTTGGATGGGGGGAGGGAAGGAGGAGCAGGAGGAGGAATCTAGATACCAAGACAATAGGAGAGAAAAGGGGCTCTTCTGATATATATGACATCTTATTCGCTAGTGATGTGAGGCTGAGCATGTAGTGACTTCCAAGCTACTTGTGCTACTACCATTCTGTGCCCTCATGCTGGCAATGAAAGCTGCCCACAATGACAGGGGAAGGGAGTGATCATAAGAGCCCTGGCTTCCAATATGCTGAGCCTGGTCCAATATTTTCTTCCCAGCTCTAAGGAGGTACTGTAGCACCACAGACTTCTTCTCCGCCTTTCCTAGGAATGAAAGATCTGTAGGTACTATGTTTCCTACCTGCCTGCCTTTTAATCCCTGCTCATAACTTTCCCAAAGATTATGGTCCATAGAGGACTAAAGCCTTCTTCATTTTAAATCTTCCTCCCACATAGCCAACTATAAGCTATTTCCAATTAAGCCAGTGAAAACAAAAATGAGTCATGTTTTATCATTTCTAATTGAATCCAATCTAAATGAAAACACAGTAGAAGGCAGCAAGATTAAGTAAAGTTGGCAACAAGGACATCTTTGTAAGGTACATTCCTATACCAGGGCAGGATCTGGTTTGTCCAATTTGGCTTTGGATTAGTTAAATTACCTATATATTTACAAAGTCTTTTGCTTTTTGGGGGTGGGTGGGGGGAAGATTATCTGGAAGCTACAGCTTAAAATGCAGCAGAATGAGTAGCAAATGCCACTTCTGATTATGCCTATGTGTCATCACTGCTACTGGGTGCAATTCACAGTGCTGATTGTCACCTGTCAAGCTCTTCATGGCATAAGGTGTGGTTATCTGCAGGACTGCCTGTCTCTCATTGTTCCTACCTAATTGGTACATTCAGGCAAAATGGCTGTGCTCCAGGTTCCCTCAATTAAATGTTGTCAGCTTGTGGAACTGAAAAACGGTGCCTTCTCTGTCACAGTCTCTGCCTTCTGGAATAGCATCTCCCCAGAGATACTGTATGGATGGTGCCCTCTCTCCTGGGGTCCCTCAAAACCCTCCGACTGCCTCAATGGAGATAAAATTGGGAAGGCATTCCAGCTATATTTCATAAGTTTGGGATCTGCAGCAAATCAAATGATGTGTTTTAATTCTATTTGACCTCTTGGATTGGAGACATTCTCAAATGTCTCAGATGCTTTAAATTTATTTAGTATGAAACTACACAGTGATTACTGAATATTTAGGGGAAAATATTCTATCCTGGCAAACCTTTTCTCCCTGTATCACCGCTATGCTAGTATCAGCAGTGATCGTGTTAGTGAATGCATCTCAGTACGCTGTGTTTCTAACACCATCAGCCAATGCATCTTGTAATACTTCTGAAAGAAGTGGTAGAAAATTTACCTTTTATTCTCTCGTTTGTGTTTATAGCAAGAGATTATGGCAATGCTGTACAATGCTGCATCATAGGAGAGGCAGCTATCTGGGAAGTCGTTACTGGTTCCTTTGTTTTATTTTATAAAAGCACATTTTCAGTGTGTGCTTATACAACATGTAACACGATATAGAAGCACTTAGAAAATTAGGCTGCCATATACTTATTGAGTGCAAATGTTTTCTTCTACAATTCAAAGATGAAAGCGGAGGAGGGGAGGAGGGGGGAAATGTTGAAAAAAATGTTTTTTTTTTAATCCTTTAGGACGTTATGGCTGATAAGAATAGTTTTCTCCCTTCCCCCAAATGGAACGTAGATGGTTCAGTATCCCAGTAAAACCACAAATTATCTAATTTTTTTAAAGCACAAAAGTGATCTCAGGGGAAATAGTATATTAAAGGATAAATGGCATGAGAAGGATGGATTGAGAAAAATATGGGTGCACAAGTCAATCAGATAGTATCGTTCCAAGAACAAATTCCCACTGCAAATCATTTCTGAAATTGAATTTTAATATGTTTTAGTAGAGAAATTAATGCATCTATTTATACTATTTGGGTGACTGGTTAATCATCCAACAATCAAAACTAAATAAATGAAACTGAAATGAATATTAATTCTCACTAGCTGATAAATAGTTCTCGCCAATTTCATACATTGGCCAAATACTAAAAAAAGAGTTAAAGTTAACCTGAACGGAACAACAACAACAACAAGGCTTGTCATCTCTGTTAGCAAAGATCTTCTGTGAATTATTCACTCTTTCTTCAGAGTTCTTAAATATTAATCTGAATCATTTGTCATTTGTGTCCCATATATCCTCCTGCAAGCATCCCCCCCCTTTAATTTTTTGCCAGTTGTCTCCTTGACTACCTGGCCTTACCCTTCTTCCAGGGCCTCTGAGTAATGAAACATCTTTTATTGCCACTCAAAGAAACAACTAATAACATGCCCCGATGGGACTTGACACTCCATCTGTTCTTGAGCAGGTTTAGATTAACCTAACGAGGGCACCACTGATTCACTGAGATCTCTCTAGGATGCTCAGCAGCCTATATTTCAGCTGCCACATGGTATACTAGAGCTGTAAAGCATGATTGTGGGAAAAGGAGACATTGTCTGATGTAGCTTACATTAAGATTATCAGCCAGGGATGAGATACTGTAGATGTTGCCTTTATGTACACTAGGTTCTGATAACCAGGATTTTGCAGCCAAGATATGTTTAAAAAGAACCTTTTTATGTTAAAATTCTAATGAAAATATTGCTTTGTTTGGTGTAGTGGTTTAAGTCACCAGGCTAGAAACCAGAAGATTGTGAGTTCTAGTCTTGCCTTAGGCATGAAGTCAACTAGGTGACCTTGAGCTAGTCAGTCTCGCTTGGCCCTAGGAAGAAGGAAGTAGCAAACCACTTCCAAAATCTTGCCAAGAAAACTACAAGACCTGTCCGTGGAGGTGCTAAGACTCAAGAATGACTCAAAGGCTTGAAAAGAGGGGAGGGGGCAGAGGAAGTGGGGAGGAGAGGGAGACAGAGAAGATAAGTATCTTAGTTCTGAAGTGGAATGACCTAAATTCTAATTTCTCCTCTCTTGGATTGTTCTCTTATTCTTTTCATTGGAAAGCCTTTAGGGATTTTTTGCAGGATGTTTGTGGAAGATTTTTGTTTAAATTAACCAGAACAAATACAATTTCTCTACAGGGGAGAAGGCATGTATTTAAAGCTATTAAAATGAAATTATTCCCGTCATATATTTTATTTTGCCTTCAAGTAATGGGGTGGCCTACTGTAGGGCATGTTTCCTTTAAATATTTGGTTCCTTAGAGACTCCATTACTGTTCTTTAGTCTCTATTAGGATAGAGGGACTTTATTGGAAATAGTTCCATTTGGAACATAAAATGCATTTAATGTAATAAAAAAGGCACCCAGGAAATAAGACATTAGATGCAAACTTTTATTCTAGCAGGGCAGAAAATAAGTTTAGGGAATTTCTGATTTATATCTCTGAAAGAGTGCAATTCTTAATAGTTTTGAAGCACATGTTTTGCTTGGAAGGTGGATTAGAATCTGATAAGTCATTTTAGCAGGTCCCTCATACCTTCCCAGATCTCAAGCATGTGCCGTCTAACATGATAAGAAGATAGCAGTCAATCATAAATCAAGAATTTCAAAGAAAAAGCTGATCAGTATTCAAAAGTTAAAAATAACTTGCATTATTTTTAGAGTAGGGCAACAGTCCAGAATTTCTATCCATGCCCTCCAGCTATCATTGGAGGGTTTGCTTCTAATGCCCTCACTCCTGATGTGCAGTAGATGGTTATTTGGCAGGACATATTGCTAAAGAAACACTTCTCCAGAGAGGCCCGGTTGGTGCTAAATCCTTGGCTTTTCCAACACTATATTCAGTACACCCAAAAGGTGCTTTTTTCAAAAGGCAAATGGACTTTCCTTGTTTTTGCTTATAGATGTTTCACTTCTCATCCAAGAACTGAAGATGAGAAGTCAAATGTCTTCAAGCAAAAACAAAGAAAATCCAGTTGCCTTTTCAAAAAGCACCTTTGGGACAACCATGACCTGGAGGACTGAGAATCTCCATAGACATATATTCAGTACTACCGTATGTATGTATGTATGTATGTATGTATGTATGTATGTATGTATGTATGTATGTATGTATGTATGTATGTATGATAAATTATCAAACTTGTATGCAGGGCTTTTTTTCTCATAGAACGCTCAGAACGGAGTTCCGGCACCTTTTTTGGATGGAACCTTGTAGGGTAGGCAAAGTGGGTTGTATGAGATGTGTGAGTTCCGGCACCTTTTTTTTTTTTACAAAGAAAGCACTGCTTGTATGACACTCAACTCCCAACTACTGTACTCTGGATGACTTATTACAATCAAAATAATGAAATTATAGTTAAAGCAATCAAAAGGAAGGACAAAGATAAAAGATGGCAAGTACGACTTTCTCCTCTTCGCCAAAAACCTGGATGAAGAGCCAGGTCTTCATAGCTCTTCTAAACAACAACTTAATGGGACTCATCTGCCACAGAGAAGGCATGTTTCCAGAGTCCTGATAGATAACACTGTTTAATTGAAGGAAATGAAGCGCATCAACCCTGCAGGATTGAATTGGCCAGGCAGATACTCTGGAGACAAGTAACAAGTAACCAGGCCCTAAGCCATGGTCTTCAAACCCTAACTCTTTTAGTACTTTATAGGTAATGACCAGCACCTTTAATCACATCCAAAAGCAAACTGGCAACCAGTTTTTATTTTCCCAATCCTTTTAATGTTTCACAATTCAGTTGCTAGATCATTTTTTTTTAGGTAGCTGGCTATTTATACTGTTTTTACTACCTGTTTTTATTTTGTTGTTGTTTGATTTTGCCTCTCTCTATGTTTTAGTTATATGTTTTAATGGTACATCTCCTTGAGAGTTATTATGGTAGAACAAAAGCAATTACAACATATTTAACTGCCTTGCTACCAGATGTCGACTGTAACAATCCAGACACTTACTAGATGGCAGGGAAGAGATACAATTTTTTTTTCCTTTTTGCTACCATCTGGTGGTCATCCAGGTTTTTATTTATTTATTTATCAAATTTATATAGCAGCCCAGATCTTGTAGCATCACCTCACATCTGAGATTTAATGAACTAATGAACTAAAAGGTTTTTTTTTTGGGGGGGGGGAGTTAAATGCAGTTGTTTTTAGTTGTCCCAAAGAACTTGGACAATTTGCTAGCATATCAAAATAGCACATCTAGGTAAGTTGTTTGTGTGTAGAAAATCTAGTGCTCTCTGGTGAGTATTCTCAATTATAATAACATTTGAGATATGTTTCACTTGTTTACTAAAAGTTGGAGATACCTTTAATTGCTGTCTGGGTAAATCTTGCCTCAAACAGAGATTGGGTACATCTGCTGGGGATGATTCAATTTTAGTTCCTACACTCAACAGGAGTTGGTGCCCTAAAAGGCCCCATCCAATTCTATGATTTTGTCATAAAGTCTCTATAAAGAGATCTTTGCATACAAGCATCTGATTTTGTACTTTGGATATATAATTTTTCCACTAGTTCAGTCTTGTTGTAAAAAGATTGATGATAGTGGATAATTTTGGATGTGTGATAGTGGCCCCAGAGAGCTTTTAAAAGGACTTGCAAATGTTCTTTTTTTATATAATCTGCTAGCAACATCTCATCAGCCGGAGGTGATAGACTGTAATCATTTAACTCAGAGAGCAAATTGTGGGCTTGCAAATGTTAGATTGCAGCCTTTATTATCATTCATCATATTTGATCTGATGGGTGTCATAATCTAGCAACTCATGAGTTTCCCAGCCCTATTCATTCTCTGTACTGTATTGATTAGAGTCTGAGTATTCATCACATCTGTTAAACAAATTCATTTTTGTTTGTTCTATTCTAGCTCTCCCCCTTCTGATGACTTCCAGATAAATTTGAATTATAGCTCTCAGAATTCACAATCCATGTGCCTGGCACCAAGACTGAAAAACATATTGTCAAATCACTACCAATATGCTGTAAAAGGCTATCTTCTCTAGCTAATAAACCGATGGTCTGAAGATACAGAAGAATTCTTCCAATGTTGCCTTTCTGTAAAAGTCAGCTGTAAATAGATCAGTATGCTCTAAGCAAAAGTCTTTTCTTGAGTTTTCTAAGGATAAGCTTTATGGTGTTCAGTGGAGGTTGTACTTCCATAAAACATCTCTGTCTTCTAAAATTAGATATTTGCATTTTAAAACATTCATTTTTCAGTTCAGGTACTTATGGTAGTTCCAAAATTACTTTGATTTAGCTATGGAAATGGAAAGGTCAGGACAGACATTAAGAAAAGGTTTAATGTAAAGCCTTAATGCTACTTCAATTTTTAATCCCCCCTCGATTCAACATCACAGCACATTCAAATTAAATAAACTCATATAATACTCTGCTGTGGAATATTTTTCTTATTAGCAATCTCTAGACAACTTCTGCTTCACATATATTCCTTGACAATATGGTCATTTTCTCTGAGAAATTATTTCTTTGTATGTAAGATATTTCACAGCAATCCTACTACTTTTTACTGGATATTTTGCTACAATGATATCTTTAGAAATCATGAAAAAACGACTATTCATTTTTATTCTATTATCTGGTATATCGAGATATTCTAATCAAGTAGGGCACTAATGAGCTTACTGAGAACCAGTTTAGTTCAGTGGTTAAGACATCAGGTTTGAAATCAGGAGGTCATGAGTTCTAGTCCTGACTTGGGTATGAAGCCAGCTGGGTAACCTTAGGCCAATCATTTTCTCTCACCTTAGGGGGTAAGCAATGGCAACACTTCTGAAAAACCTTGCAACAAAAACTGCAAGGATTTGCCAAAGGCAATCACCAGGAGTCAAAAACTGAGGCGCGTGCGCACACACACACACACAAACAAATAGAAATAAAGGCTAATACATGATTTCATGATGAGTATTTTCACTTTAGCCTTAGCTTATTAAGTTGATGTTCAGATGTATCTTAAGGGATGCAAACATTTCTGACAGTGGAGTATTTATGTCCTTAGTTCTTTAAAAGGGACATTTTTGCCTTTGGCAAATCAAGTTTTGAAGAAGAAGAGATTCTATATGGTTCATGAGAAGGGCCTGAAAGCTAGGATTGGATAAGGTTCCCCAGTCAAAGCCCCATGAGTTATGTTAGATTTTTGTTCCCATAATCCCCAGCCAATGCATAAGAGCAATACAGGCAGCACAGTGAAAGGAGGTAATTTAGTCAAAAGATTCAGGGGTCTGAATCTTAAACAATATATATTTTGTGTGTGAGAGTGTAAAAGACTGTAGACAATGTGGATATTCCAGCTGTGCTTCAGAGAAAATGTAATAAAATAACACCAGGCAGGTGTGAGCTGTCACATAGATCCCTGGAGTGCTGTTACTATTCAGTAAAATTACTGGGATAAGACACCAGTAATTTTCTTCTATGAAGTCATGTATATAGCATGTCAAAACCCAAGCTGTCCCGCCTTTAAAGGGATACGGGAATGGTAAAAGAATTGGCCTAACACAATTATTTAGTTGTTGGGCAGAAATCCTATGCTTGCAAGGCTGTTTACGTTTTTATATCATTTAAAGAAGTTGATATGCAGAAGTATGTTTTTCCTTATTGCTTTCCTGAAGAAACCAAAATTGCAGTCCATGTCTATTAAATTCAGTAAAGTAGGAATTCTTTCACAATTGGTTCTCAGAAGTTTTTGACACCACTGCTCATAGATGATTGGTGGAGTGACTCATTGGATTGAAAATTGGGAGAAGAACAGCATATTGTAAAGAAAGGAAGGAAAGAACAGGATAAAAACCATAATTATTTATTAGTTTTATACCCAATCTTTTCTATAGCACACAAGGTGACTCACATGGGAATATTTCTTCTTCATTTTATTCTTACAATAAACCTAAGAGGTTGATTGGATCATAAGAGAATAGGTGACCCAAGTTATCCACAGAGTTTTCACAGCTGAAAGCACACTTGACCCTGGATTTCCCAGTTGTAGCCCAACATTTGGCTACTGCACTATGTTTATTCTTTGATAGCTAACATAGAGACCTGAGGTTTAGTCACTTTATCAGAGTTAATCTAAAGTTGCTGTTCCAGATTAACAACTTTATATAATGTATTTGTATATGAAGATGAGATGACAATTGTAGGATTCCTATGAAAATAGTAAGGAGGACAAACTTCATACCCCTTCTTTTAGTCTGGCACTTGGGCTGAATCACGGCAGCTTTAAAAAAGCTATACATGCAGCTGAGCTTTACTTTAATGCTAGTGATAGGACAGATCTCTCCACTTCAAGACAGAACAGACTATAACCTTTGGAGTTAAATACAGGACAGGCTGGCACATCACAGCACTAGCCTTCAGCAAAGGAGAATAAAGAAATTCTGGAACCCACCATCTGCCAACATCTCTTGTGTAGGATCAAAGCAAATAATCCTGCATGCATAGATAAAAAAAATATTCTAAAGAGGTAAAGGATAAAGGCAAAAGAGAACCTGTGGCTTTTAATCTGTTAGTCATAGCCGGCTTTAGGGAGCAGTGCTCTTCTCCATATTTAAGCCATTGAACCAGCGGGGTCCAAAGACATATCTGGGGTCATGTGGCCAGCATGACATCACACCGCAGCACAGAGCACACAGCGAAACATGGAGCATTGTTACTGTTCTGTTCGCAACACAGACATGAAGACGAGGCAGTCGGTGCAAAAGATGTTCTTTATTGTGTACATGCACTGAACAGAAGCAAAGGAGAAAATGGCAACATGCCCTTTTATACTTCCCCTGCAAGGGGAGGCTCAACCAATGAATGCAAGCCATTCTCCCACCTCGCGCATGCGCACGAGGCTGGAGACAACCTGTCTGGGTCCCGGGCAGACATATGGGCTGCCCGGGTCTCTACAACCGGTCCCGGGCAAACACGTGGTCTGCCCGGGTCTCTGCAGTTGTTCTGCAGGTTCCCTGAGCCTTGCTGATTAGCTCAGCAAGGCCCAGGATACAACACCCCTCCCCCTTTGGTTTGAACGATACCGTCCCCGCCAATAACCAGTACCACGTAACATTTAGTCCAAATGCACCCTGGCTATTCCCCGTACCCTTTGTAACCTGGTCCCAATGGGAATCAAGTTAATCCACGGTCTTTCACTTTTCAACAACAATCGCCCTCTAGGGACCGCACATACTCCTGCAAATATTTAGGCGGGGCCTTAATCCGCCCCGATCTTCGCGGATCCATAGTAGGGACGGGTGTGATGGCATTGCGGGGAACTGAATTGGGTGCCTGGAGTGCTGGCTCCCGGTCTGCGCACAACAAACCAGGACTTTGTCACCCAGAAGACTCAGGGGTTCCCCCTAACTGCTGACTAAACGCAAACCAGATTTCCTTGGTGGGGTCGAGTTCCCCGAGTTCCTTGGTGGGGTGGAGTTCCCCGAAAACCCTTGGAACTCCCCTCGGGAGCAATGTCCCTCAGGCCCAAGGCCAGCAGCAGGGGTGCCCTGAGTAGCCGATTTACGGCCATTTGCCCAAAACCGGGGACCTCTGCCAGAGTCAGGAGCCACCTCTATGGCAGGCCCCTCTGCATCTATGCCAGAGTCAGGATCCGCCTCCATGGCAAGACCCTCCTCTGGGGCATTTGATGACCCCCCCTGCTTGGAGAGACTGTGATCCACAATCGTAATTGGGGTCCCCCTCCCCCTGAGAGCGGAGTCAGGGGAGGAATGCCGGCCTGGCAGCCACCAACGCAGCTGGTCTATGTGGTGCCGGAGGACACGTCCATCATCCAAGACCACTTCGTATGACAGAGGCCCAGAGACCTTAGAGATTATAGCAGGTACCCAGAGATGCCCCTGCCCATAGTTCCTGGTCCAAACCGGATCACCCACTTGAAGTCTCCTAGGTACCCGCAGCTGCGACACCTGTGAAGCCACCCAGTCTGGGTGAAGCCTGTCCAGCTTTGTGATAAGTCTGCGACCCCAGCGGAGTTCAGCTGGGCTCTTTCCAGTAGCTGTGCATGGTGTGGTGCAGTGTGTGAGAAGAAAATCAGCTAACTTGTGATGCCAGGGTCCTTGAGTGATTCTCTTTAATGCGTCTTTCGTGGTGCGCACCATGCGTTCGGCCTGACCGTTGGTGGCAGGATGAAAAGGAGCAGATGTGGCATGCCTGATAATGTTGGCTTGTAGAAATGCCTGAAACTCAGAAGAGGTAAATTGTGGACCATTGTCTGAAACTAAAACATCAGGAAGGCCATGTGAAGCGAAGATTCCTCTGAGCACCTGGATGGTCCTGGCAGTAGTAGTAGAGGACACAGGAACGACCTCTAGCCACTTGGAATGGCTATCCACAAGGCGGAGGAAGAATTGCCCCTGAAAGGGCCCAGCATAATCTATATGGACACGTGACCAAGGAGTGAGTGTCTCCTCCCACCTATGTACAGGGGCCTGGGGCATTTCTGGCCGTGATTGCTGGCACACTTGACAGCTCTGAACCTGGGCCTCGATGTCCTTATCGAGGCCAGGCCACCACAGATGGCTGCGTGCAAGTGCCTTCATCCTTACTATTCCCGGATGTCCCTCATGAAGAGAGAGCAATACTCTAGTCCTCAATGAGGCCGGGATGACTACTCTGTTGCCCCACAGGATGCACCCTTTAAATGTGGACAATTCATGCTTCCTGCACCAGAAACTCTGGAAATCAGTACCAGGACACGTGTCAGGCCATCCTGACAACACACATGTCAGCACGCGTGCAAGCGTGTGATCAGTGGCAGTTTCTGCAGCCACATCCCTAGCATTGAGGGGAGATTCTGGTAAGTCCTGAATAGACAAAATATGTACAGCAGGGGCAGGGTCTGCCTCTATTTGCTTAAGAGGTAACCTGCTTAGGCCATCTGCATGGCCCATCTCAGTACCTGGTTTGTGAACCAGTGTGTAATCATAAGCTGCTAAGAAGATATCTCAGCATTCTAGGAGATATTATCTGAGGAGTTTGGTTGTTGGTTGTGAACAACCCTAGCAAAGGCTTGTGGTCAGTATAGACTGTGAAATGGCGTCCATACAAGAAATCATGAAATTTCTTTATGCCTGAGATTATTGCCAAGGCTTCCCTGTCAATCTGTGCGTAATTTCACTCCGCAGATGAGAGGGTCCTAGAATAATAGGCCACAGGGACCTGTGTTCCATCTTCCTTGAGATGGCTTAGCACTGCTCCTACCCCATAAGGGGAAGCATCACATGCGATGCACACTGGCAATTGCTCGTTGAAGTGAGCCAGTACAGCATTTGAGGATAATAAGGCTTTGACCTTTGTGAAGGCCTCCTCATGGACCTTTGTCCATGCCCATGGAGCCTGTTTGTCTAAGAGCCTGTGAAGCGGCTCAGCCACAGCAGCTTTGTTTGGGAGAAAAGAATGGTAAAAGTTCAACAGGCCCAAAAAAGCCTGAAGCTCAGTTTTTGACTGGGGACTAGGGGCCAGTTGGATGGCCTTGAATTTGGACTCTGCAGGGTGGATGCCATCTGCATCAATGTGGAACCCCAAGAACTCGGTGGATGTCACCCCTATTTTACACTTGTCCGGCTGTAGCTTCAGCCCAGCTTGGCGGAAACGCAGCAAGACAGCCCTCAGCCTTTCGGCTAAGTTTCCTGATGATTCTCCTGCAATGAGGATGTCATCAAAATAGGGACAGACCCCGGGAATCCCTCTGAGTGTTCGCTCCATCACCCTTTGGAAAATGCCTGGGGCTACATTGACCCCAAACTGCAGCCTCTTTACTTTGAACGCACCTCTGTGCGTGACTATGGTTTGGGCTTCAGCAGTCGCCTCATCAACAGGCAACTGTTGATATGCTTGAGCCAAATCAAGCTTGGCAAAGTACTTCCCTCCTTTCAGTGAGGCCAGAATGTGGCTCACCACGGGCACAGGATAAGCATGCTGCTGCAAAGCCTTATTCAACGTGCATTTATAGTCCCCACAGATGTGGACTTCCCCATTGGATTTTAAGGGAGTTACTATGGGGGTTTCCCATGGACTAGAGTCCACAGGTTCCAGAATGCCTTGTTGGAGCAACTTGTCCAACCCAGCTTCAATTTTGCTCTTTAATGCAAAAGGCACCCTCCTTGGCTTGACCCTTATGGGTGTAATGCCTGGATCCAATTTCAATGCAATGGGAGGCCCCTTGTACGATCCAAGTTCTGAGCTGAACACATCTGCAAACTCCTTACAAACTCCTGCAAGGCTTGCTGTTTGCAGCTGGTTCAGGCCAGTCACTTGGATCCCAAGTGCCTTGAACCAATCGAGTCCTATGAGACTCGTTCTATCACCCCCAACAACTACTACATCCAATAACCCATTGAAGCCTTTTCGCTGCACTGTGAGCGTGGCTTTCCCCTTCACGCTTACTCGCGTGTTCTGGAAATCAGTGAGAACAAGATTGGAGGGTCTGAGCTTAACTCTTGAGCCACTCCGGAAACAAATCTTATTGAACGTGTCCACTGAAATAATAGAAAGAGCGGAGCCTGTATCCAGCTCCATAGCCAGGGGAACTCCCTGCAGCTTCACATCAATGCGCAGCTTTTTCTTAAGGGCACCCCCCTCCGGGACGCGCAAAAACCCACCCTGTTTTGGCTGGGGACCTTGGTACCTTTCAGAGGCAATTCTGGGGACCTGTTCTTTGGACAGCCCATGCAGACAGACGCTATGTGGCCTTGCCTTCCGCACGCTCGACAGACAGCAGATCGAAATCGGAAATTGGCCCTCCTGTGGCGACCCCCACAGCCGAAACATCGAAGGGATGCAGGCGATGGTCCTCTCCGATCCGGCAGTCGTCTCTCCGCCGATGGCTGGATCTTGTCCACCTCTTCCTCCTTGGAGTCTTCTCCAGAGGCCTCACGCGCGGCCTCCTGATGGATCGGGACGGTCACTGAATGACTCTTCATCGACCGCAAGGCCTTCACCGCACCTCCGGCTGCTTCTTCTGCTGCGATTTCTCGTAAGGCATCTTGAAAGGTGACGTCCGTCCTCGCAAACAGTTTCTGCTGTACTTCGTGGCTTCGCAACCCACACACCAGTCTATCTCGGAGCCTTTCCTCCAAGTCTTGGAACGCACATGGGCGTGCAGCCTGCCTCAAGGCCACGATGAAATCCGCAGCTGACTCGCCGGGCCGCTGGTCCCTTTGCTCAAATTGATGCCTCCACGCTATGATCGAGAGCTTGGGCTCGAAGTGTTCTCGCAGCATCTTCTTCAAATTGGCCTATGCGATTGATTCCAATGGTGCCGGGGCAACAAGATTCTCAGCTATTTCAAATGTCTCTTGCCCACAGACACAAAGCAAGGTAGCCACTTTCAGGCCGTCTTCCTGGACTTTATTTACTCTAAAGTAGTTTTCGACGCGAGCTGCATACGAGCTCCAGCGTTCAGGATGTGCGATGTCGAATTTGCCGAGATGGCCCAGCTTGGACATCTTCTTCCTCAATGGCCTCGTCCACGCCTCTCGCCATAAGGAATTGAGAAGGGGTCCGACGAAGCCAAGCCCGCCTCCAGCGTATATATGCTGGCCGGCGACTGCTCCTCCTGGACGCTGCGCTTCTCTTCTCTTCCTGGCCTAGGTGAGTAGGCCTACTTCCGTTTCTTCGGGATCCCAAACGGCGGATCCCACCTTCGTCGCCAATGTTCTGTTCGCAACACAGACATGAAGACGAGGCAGTCGGTGCAAAAGATGCCCTTTTATACTTCCCCTGCAAGGGAAGGCTCAACCAATGAATGCAAGCCATGCGCACGAGGCTGGAGACAGCCTGTCTGGGTCCCGGGCAGACATATGGGCTGCCCGGGTCTCTACAACTGGTCCCAGGCAAACATGTGGTCTGCCCGGGTCTCTGCAGTTGTCCTGCAGGTTCCCTGAGCCTTGCTGATTAGCTCAGCAAGGCCCAGGACACAACAGTTACCTTCCACTAAAGCGGTACCTTTTTATCTAATTGCATTTACTGTACATGCTTTCAAACTGCTAGGTTGGCAGGAGTTGAGGCAAGTGATGGGAGCTCACTCCATCACACAATGGTAGAACCTGAACCACCAGAGCACAGACCTTCGCTGGCATCTTTGAAGCCACTGAGCCACCGCACCTCAACATTCTAAAGAGAGAGAGAGAGAAGATATTGCTGCTCTTCTAAACAACAATCTTAAATGAGGCTCCATATAAACAAATCAAGGGCACAAACTGTTCATGATTTTACCATGTGACAATGTAAACAAGCCTCTGCTTGGAATATTCTAGCAGTCTTTCTAAGGGAGGTAGCAAGCATGAAATAATTCATTGGATGCCACTGGATCTAAGAAGCAGACTGCTAGCTACTGTTATGCAACATCTATTATCTTGACTACTTGATTAGTAGACAGAGAGTTCAGCAGCCAGAATCATAATGCAAATAAGCAGGGAGGTGTTCTCTACTGAGATACTGGAAAGGATACGGAGAGGAAAAAGATAAAGAAATATTTCTTCCAGTCCTTACAGAGTTACTTTTTCTCTGCTGCAACTGCTATTTACCTTTGTGTGTGCTTCTGAGTCACCTTTTGACTCCTGCAGCTTTCTTAGCAAGATTTAAAAAAAATGGTTTGCCATTGCCTTCTTTCTAGAGCTGAGAGAGAGCGACCAGCTCAAAGTCACCCAACTGGCTTTGTACTTAAGAGTTTATGACCTCTTGGTTTCTAGCATGATGCCTTAACTGCTGTACCAGACCAGCTCTAATTACACAGTAGAATATAATTCATATAAACAATCTAAATGATTGATTCATTAAAGCAGAGAATAAAAGAAAGAAAATGTGCTGATCCTATGAAACAGAAGGTATGCATTCTCAGTTTAAATAGCAAGCACTTCAAATAATGCTATAACCAGCAAAAATATTAATTTGGGGTTCCCTGGATTATCCAGCATAACAACCACATTATCATTGTTAAGCAGTAGCAAAGTATCAGTTTTTTTATCAGATGAGGCAAAGACCAAGGAAATAACTGAACTACAGATAACCAGTGGCTTATTTATTTCAGATTTTTTTTCACAATTATAGTTTAATATTTGGCTTACTATCTAAAATTGTTTATTTGCTATCAGCTAGCAGGCAACTAGTTGTGCCTTGAACACTCCAGAAATCATGTATTGTAAGCAGATGTGTGTGTGGGCACACAGGAAACATTTTTCCCCAGGGGAAAATTGTTGGTACTGACTATAATAATATTATAATGAAAAACCTGGATTACATACTTACTGAAAACAATGAAATTAGTTATAGCACAAATGAGATGTTAACAGTGGTTCCTGGATTATTCAGGATAACAATTACATTATTATTCTTAACCAGTAGCAAAGTCTTCTCCTAGTTCTGTTTACTATGAAGCAAGAAGCAAGGAAGATAACTGAACTGCAGATATAAGTGACCTATACATGCCAGAATTGCTTCACAATTATAATTTGATGTTTGGCTTGCTGTCTAAAATTGCTTACCCAGTTTTCTGTGTCTCTAGCTATCAAAGCTGCAATGAATCTCTGAGGTGGCATCTGTATTGTCAGAAGAAAATAAATGTGAAGCACAAGTTGAACTTAAAAAGAAAACTGCTAGTGGCATTAATTTTGGAATTGCTTATGTTAAAAATTGTATGTTGCTATGCTTGGCTGACCAGGAGTGCACAGGAATGCTCCACTGTCTTGCAGTCTGTTTTCCTGAGATAGCTGGGATGATTTGTTGAGTTATTTGGATGTTTTTGTTTATGGGTGAGGGGGGATCCAATATCCATACTGCTTTACATATTTAGGAGTGGTACTTAAGATTTCATGTCTTTCATCACAACCATGGACTTTTCCTAACTAGCATGTAACTTTCTAAATGCAACAGACCACATACAGTTTGGCACATTGACCACTGATCAGGATTAAAGAAGCAAAGTATTCTTTCCTGCCTAAAGGAGGCGATCAAAAGATTTACGTTAAAGAAAACCTCCCTTCATTTGGGAAATCTGTACAGTTCTAGGCCATTCTCAAACATGCCATTTCTGAGACTGGCGATCAGATGTGATGGTATTGTGGGAATTTTCTTTTGGAGACAGAAGGAATTGCTACAGCCAGAGAAAGGATCAGACAAGAGGCAGCTTAGTCCACAGCAAGAATATGGATATGACAAATGTCTCAGGAGAGACCCTTCATATTTTTTGGGCATGGCAGAAGAGAAATGTACTTTCAGACTTGCAAGAGTCCGTTTATCTAATTGCACAATTAGAGTTAGGTCATTTGTGTGTACTTCTTGCTGGATTACCTCACAAGGCTAACAACTAGTCTGAAATATGTTTTCCTTTCAGGTTATATACTGAGTTCAGTTAGATTTTACCAATAATTTTCATTTGAAAGTGTAGTACTACTGGTATATTGGGGTGGGGGGAAGGGGATTCTTAGCACTCCATAGACAAAACCCAAAGACCATCTTGTGAATCTTTTTTTTCCCGTCATAGTTCAAGATTAAAAAAACTTCAGCATGTAGCTGAAGCAGATTAAACAAACAAATCTATCTATCCTTTCTCCCTTTATTTCTGGTGTAATTACTATAAAAGCAGTTAATCATTTTATGTCTCTAATTGCCCTGCCATTTAGGGATTAATAATTTCTCTGCCCCCAATTAATGCTTCTGAAGTTAGTGAATCTTAGTTATTATTTCTTGCGTGGCTGTATCTAAGTTCGTATAAGAGTTAATCAAGCGCTTCGGATAAAACCTAGCAAACGCCTCTCATAGCTGGTAGTCTATTGAGTTTCAGATCCTCTTGTCCCTCTTTCTGTATCAAGTAGACATGATCTTCTTCAAGCCTAGCCTTAGTGATCCTCCCTTCACTGAGGAACTTGTAGATTCTCAGCAACCAAAACTGCTTAAATCCCATTTAATTTGTCAGCCATCTTCTTCATCTCTCCAATCCCAACAGCAGCTTCCTTCTTGTTGTTTTCATCATCCACTTCAACTTTGTCTCTTCTCTCCATGAGTGACTGTGATTAAAATTCTTATCCATTTCATTCTCTGGTATTTTCCCTAGGCCTAGGCCAAGCTTATGATTTTTAAGCACAGTTTCTATATTTGGGAGATCGGACAGTATAGCAGACTGCATGTATGTTTCACAGCTGCATCTTCTACTAGACTGGTGAGCTTCAAATTTTTCTCTTGATGCTCAAAAATATAGACCTGTGTGATGAGGCTATGCCAAAGTGCTTTGTACTGTGTAGGCCACAATGAGATGCAGCAATGATATGCAATATGCTAAGGCACTTTGAGTCACTTCCAAGGTTCTGCTGGTACCTCCAGGAGCTCATTGCATATACATGCAAGAGATAAAGGAGGCCCTAGAACTGATGTGGCAACTTTGCTTCACTATTTAGCAGTAAGGACCACACTGCTTATGAAGCTTTGCTTGAAGTATCTTTTGAAGTAACTTTACACTCCCCTAAGGGAAGACTGGTGGGATGAATGTGGATGTGGTGGGATGAATGTGGATGTGGTGGGAGGGATAGATGGGAAAGGGCTGTACTACTTGAGAAATATTATCTGGAGCAATTTGGTCCAGGAAAAAGTCATAGAAGGATGCTTTCAATGTCCTTTAAAGAAGCTTCTAGAAGAGGCTGGACCTTGCTCTTTTTATTGTATTCTGTTTAAAGATGCCTAATTAGTATCCAAGTAAATGGGAGGCTTTATCCAATTAATTATCATACTGAAATGACTCCCAAGGTTCAATACATTCATGATCAACACACTCTGGAAGAGAATATTTAAAACAATTTTCCTTCTGTTATGAATGCTACCTTCCATTTATCAGTGTTTGATATTTTCCATTAAAAACCTAATCCTTTTTTTTTTTCAGGATACTCGGATGAAAGTTTTGCAAATTGTCCACTTAAATTAATTGACTGACAAATAAAATAATTGATTAAATGTCAGATAACTGCTAGTTGAAAGAAATGTCTTAGCTTATCACCTTCATTAAAATGCACCCTCAAGTTAATCAAGAGGCATTTGAAGGAAATAGAGGCAGAAATATATTTTCTTAGTCTGAAGATCAGACTTGATATCAAAAAATCAAAAGGTGTTTCATTATTAAATCTTTCAGGGAGCTGGTTCTGCTGCTGTGAGGCTAGCAAAGAAAAAAAAAGAATAGTGCTGCTTTCTGGATGGAAGTAGAGTGCAACTATTATCACTATAACAGAACTGGAGAAAAGAAATAAAATCTTCCAGGATCACTGAAATGAGTGAAATACTATACAATTTTTTGTTTTTTCTTCTTGACAGTCTCTGCAGGAACCCTTGGCAAACAGCAAGGCATTTTCCTTCACTTTAGCATGCATGTACTGTATTTCTTTTTAAAAATTCAAAATATAACATCTCCTTCTAGGTTGACTCCTGTGATTACATGGACACAGCATGTTTTTATATATATAAAGTATGAAATAGCGTGCCACTAGCCATGCTTTGAATAGTCCATGAATCATGTATTATAAGCAAATGTGTGTGCATGAGGGCCCAAGGGAAAATTGCTAGTACTAACTATAATAATATTATAATGGAAAAACCTGGATTATTTATTTACTGGCAGCAGTGAAATTAGTTATAGCACAAATGAAATGTTAATGGTGGTTCCTGGATAGTCCAACATAATAATTACAAATTGGTTAGGATAATTATTCCTAACCAATAGCAAAGTCTTCTCTTAGTACTCAGTTCTATTTAGTAGATGAAGCAAAGAGCAAGGAAAATAACTAAATTGTAGATATAAGTGGTAACCTCTTGAAGAGAAGGACTGAATGGGGAACAGGGAAGCTTTCTTTTGGGAATGGAGGTAGTCTTACCTGGAAAATAATATCAAGTTGTAAATAACTTTTATTCTAACTTTATTTTGGAAATATGCAGCATAGATGAGTCAAAAAGCATATATTTACTGAAGTTAAACAATGTTTTTTCACAACATGAACAAGCAAAACTGTTGCAACCATTTCCTGAGTTAAGATAGGTTTCCATGCCTTTCAAGTGTCCATGCCTTTTAAGTCCTGAGATAAGTCATGAGTTATGTCTTCCTGAATTATGTCTTACAAGTTATCACTTCCTAAGCTATGCCTTTAAAGTCTATATTTCCTGAGTTGAGATAAGCTATGCCTTATTAAGTTTCCATTTCCTGAGTTAAGTTAAGGTATGCCTTTTAAGTTTCATTTCCTGGCAAAACCCACCCTTTACAACCTCCTGCTGTGACGTAAGTGTACCAATAAAAGAGAGGCACGCAGATCCTTCTGCGCTCTTGCTTGCTGATTCAACCTGAAGAAACATGTTGTCCGTGTGTTTCCTATCTACCAAACGCGAGGTCCGTTGGCCTAGGCTAACGTACATCACTGGTCCGTCCAGCAGGCGCTGGACCCCGGGATTCAAACTCCCACAACTGGTGACCCCGACGTGATTTACTCCACGGCATGTTCTCTGTCTAGGGAAGCGCTGCTCTGGCTCCTGTATTTACGCACCTGGCAAAGGCTTGATCAACGTAAGTAACGGGTCCTCACTTTCCAAGGTTCTGTCCAAGCATGTGGATGAACTTTCCTCTTTAGCCAGAAAGGCAAATTGTTTGCAAAAAGTTAACGGAACAACTGTCTATCCCCAGACCCTTCCTTTTAACCTGTGCCTACTACGGAAGACGTTCCAAAGCCGGCACAGCCAAAAAAAACCCCCTCTTCGCTCTATCCTTCTCTCTCTCCTCCAAAACAGAAACAGGCAACCCTGTATTCTGTTCTGCAGAGTTTTGCAACTGCACTCAATGCTTCCGTTTCATCAAACTACCAAACAATAAATTTTCAGAACAATTTAGAGACATAAATTAACTCAAACTGCACTTCTCTGCAATGCGTTTTGAACAATTGGAATGTTTTGAAACTCTTTTGTAATCTGTTAAGTTTGAACCCTGTCAGACAATGTCTGGTGGTGCTTTGTGTTGATGTGTGTGTTTTGTTTTATATATGTTTAATTCCTAGAACGTTACGTTTGGACTTGGAATGGTGAGAAAAATAGGAGATGGTTAAAGGGCCCTATAAAAACCACATGTTTGGTTGGAATCATCTCATGATTTTCTCGCTTCTTGCAGGACAAGCCATATGTCTAAATAAATGTTGTTTTAATGGTATTTGTGTATATATGTCTGTCTGTGTTGTTTTGTGTTATTTCCAAGACTTGGAAAAGGGTCAAAACCCTCTTTGATAACAACAAACAAAAAGGCCTTAATTAAAAATAAAAAGTTTTGCTTGAAAAACATATGAAATGAAATATTTGTATATGAAATGGTGTAAGTAAACAGAATGGAAGTGAATGAGTTAATTTGCTGGTGTAAATGTGTGTGTGTTAGCCCTCACCCCTCCACCCATCCCACGCTGTGAAAGGAATAGTAACATTGTAGTTTTTATTGTTGTAACATGGGAACGCAATGGTATGAGTTTGCATGTGCAAAGTTTTATGGAAGAGGTATAAAAGAATTTATACATGTGACTGCATGTGAATTTTTTTGGTGGTGAGATTTTTGCAAAGTTTCTTTTTCTTCCCCCCCCTCCTGCCTCTTTCGTTTTTCGCTGGCTGTATTGTTTTAAGAGCAAAGGAAGGGCAGATAGAGGAGGGGGGGCAGCTGTCGTTTTAACAACTTTTTTTTTCTTCCTTTGTTTAGAAGTTTGGGTTAAGGAAGGGGGGTGGATGTGAAATTTGATGCCCACTCTTGCAGTTTCAGCTTGCTATTTTTTTTACTCGAAAGAGGAGGCAGTAATTGTTGGGCAATTCTTTTGCAAATTTTTGAGTTTTAAATTGTTTAGTTAGACATATACATCCATCAACCAAAAGAAATGATTGAATTGTTTTGCTTAGATTTGTAAATGTTTTTCCTATTTCATGAAAATTTGTTTCATCTGAATGGAATTTGATTAAATTGGAACCACAAAAATACAATTTAATTGGCTTTTTGAAATACAAAATGATTCAAGTATCTATGGATTGCAAGTTGCCTTGGAAAAGATACAGTTACACTTTATCTTTATTTAGGGCATAAAATGTTGCAATCTTATTCTGTTCCAGTTTTTGTTATAAACAAGAAATCAGGCAAATGGCGTTTCCTCCATGATAATTGACTTAAAGGATTGTTTGTTTTTTTTTTTTCATTCCTTTGTATCAACAGGATAAATATTTATTTGCTTTTACAGTGCCTGAGTTGAATAATTCTCAACCAACTCAGTGCTACCAATGGAAGGTTTTACCACAGGGCATGCTAAATAACCCTACAATGTGTCAGTTTTTTGTTTTCCATGTTTTGCAACCATATCGGGACCTTCATCCCTCCTTTTTGGTTTACCATTACATGGATGATATTTTGGTCGCAGCACCAGGCCCAAAGGGTACTGTTTTTGCAACTTTGCCAACCCTCACAACAATTTTGCAAAAAGGAGGTTTGCACATTGCTCCTGACAAGGTCCAAACCTCCCCTCCTTTTCAATATTTGGGCCATAAATTATTGGCCTCCCATGCTGCACCACTTTTTCCCTTTTTAAAATTACCACACCAACCAACTTTACTTCAATTACAGCAATATTTAGGTGCTATTAATTGGATTTGACCTTATATAGGTCTCACCACTTTTCAATTATCACCTCTTTTTTCAGCCTTACCCAAAGGCAAACATCCTGCAGATGTTATTTCACTGCAGGACAGTCATTTAAAAGTGATTCAATTGGTCAACCAAGCCCTACAAATTCAGTGGGTTGACCGAATGACCCCAAACATTCCCTTTTCTCTTTTATTGTGTAATACTATTTCTTTACCTACATGTGCTATTGTCCAAACTATTCCCTCCTTGCTGATTCTAGAATGGCTTCACCTCTCTCACACTCCTAGAAACACAATTAGCCAAAAACCTTTTCAATTTGCCTCTCTCATCTCTAAGGCTCGCCTTCGAGCAAAAGCCCTTGCAGGAATAGAACCTTCTGTCCTATATGTACCATGTTCTCTCACTACATGGGAAACCATCTATTCTAACTCTGAAGCCTTGCAGCTTGCTCTCACTGAGTGGCCTGGAAAGATATCCTGCCACCCTCCTGCTGATCCTCGCATTCAGCTCCTACAAAATATCCATGTTTCATGGGATACCCAATTACAACGTTTTCCCATCCCACATGCTGTCACACTCTTTGCAGATGGCAGTAAACAATTTGGTGCTTGTGCCTGGTATATTCATGACCAATGGCACACAAAAATAATGCCACCCCAACGGTCTGCTCAGCGTGCGGAACTAGCCGCTGCCATTCTAGCTTTTCAAACATTTTCCACTCAACCTATAAATCTCATTCTTGACAGTCTCTATGTCACTCAAATTGTCACCACTATTTTTCAATCATACCTCTCTCCATCCCTGGACCCTGATTTAACTTCTTTATTTTCCACCCTACAAACTGTAATATCCAACAGGAAACATCCTTATTTTGTCACACACATAAGAAGCCACCAACCTTTTTCTGGCTTCTTGCAAAAGGGAAATGATATTGCAGACGCTGCGGCCTCTGCTACCTGCCTCATGTCTCTTTCTCCTGTCTCCCCTTGGGACAGTCATGCTTATTTTCATCAAAATAAAAAAGCACTAATGAAACAATTTGGAATCACTATGGCTGAAGCTACAGCCATAATTTAACAATGCCCAACCTGTAGCCTACAGTCTAAAGGTATCCCACAGGGTGTTAACCCTAGAGGCACTGAAGCCTGTGATACCTGGCAAATGGATGTAATTCAATATCCTCCATTTGCCCCGTGGAAATATCTACATGTTACAGTAGATACGTTCTCCGGATTTATTTTGGCAACCCCACAAAAAGGGGAAGCTGCAAAACAAGTGATTAATCACTGTATTCGTACCTTTACAGTGCTGGGATGTCCAAAAATATTAAAAACAGACAATGGCCCAGCTTATGTCAGCTCACAATTTTCACAGTTTTGTCATCACTGGTCCATTGTCCACAAATTTGGAATTCCTTTCAATAGCCAAGGGCAGGCTATTGTTGAGCGAGCAAATCAAACTTTAAAAAATGCATTAGATCGTTATATGGGGTCCAAGGGCTTATGCCCCCCAAACCTCCCGGCACTGCAAAACGTGTTAAATGTTTGTCTGTATACTCTCAATTTTCTAAATCTCACTGGCACTCCTTCTTTGTCTGCTGCGTCTCGACACTTTATTAAACCTGTTGTCCCAACTTCAAGACCACTTGTATACTACAGGCAGCTCCCGGATCCAACTTGGAAAGGTCCAGCCGAACTCATCACCTGGGGAAGAGGCTACGCTGCAGTTCAACTACCTGATAGAGTTTTGTGGGTCCCTGCTCGTTGTATTCGCCCATATTTCATCACTCCACACAACCCACCAACTCCATCGGATGTGCCATCATTGCCTTTGTGAGTGTGGATGTACATGCTGTTATTGGTGTAACAACTGCATATTGCACCACCCATATTGTCCAGGGGTCCAACACTTTTGCATCAATCATGTGGACCCTGCTTTTGATGACACTCTTGACAAGTTCCTTCCCCATGATGTCCACACTGCACCTTCCCATGATGACAAAGCACCTGAGAATTCCTCTAAATTTTCATAAAGGCCTATATTGTGGTCCTGTTTTTTCTTTTCTTGATCTCAATACTACTGCCCTTTTTCATTGTTATGACCGAGGTCAATCCTTTTGTCCCTTTGTGTTTTCTCAGTATCCTAATCGTGGCATTCCTCTTCCACCATCTCCCTCTATTTCCCTCACCTATGCTCATTACCCTTGTCACATAACTCTTGCTATTCTTGTGACCCCTGAGACTACGGGGCGCTATTATGTGTCTGGATTTTCATCCTATGGTACTTATACTACACATTCTTTTGAACTCGCATCAGTGGCGAGCTATGCAAAACCTCCTTTGTCTCCTCGTTTACTTGCCTACAACTTTGTTCCTCATCCCCGCTCCTTCCTAGACCTGACCGCCCGTATTTTTACCTCACCTCACTTACAACACTTTCATTCCACAAAGCAACCTCGCTCACACCAACGCATCATTCATTCTCGACGACGGCGATCTCCTGATCCTAATCCTCATCGACCTCTCAACTACACATGGACTGTTCGTGACTTTGAAAATCAGGTATTATTCCAAATCTCCAAATACACAATATGGCCCTGGTTCCCTATCTTACATTTTGACTTTGCCGAAATGGGTACCGGGGTCAATAAATTTGCTTCAAAATTTCTCCAAACTAACAAATGGGACAAACAAGGTTCGTGTACACCTTCTCCACTAGAAGCAACATGGTGGGACCTGTATTTTTGTCCCGAACCAAAGACACCTGAGGAAAAATATCAATGTGGCACTTTTTTGGATAAATACTGTGCCTCATGGTCTTGTGTTTCTACGGGCGCTATATCCTGGACTGCCCCTCGCTCAAATGATTATATCGCCATTACCCGTAGTAATGGCAAACCCCCTTCTTTTTCCTGCCCTTTTAATTTGCATTGTTGTGGTGAGCGGAAAAATCCAATGAACATTACATTCACATCCCAAGGAAAGACTTTGACTACAGAGCAATGGGCTGTCGGATATTCTTGGGGTGGAAGAGAATGGAGCGATTCTGAAGACGACGGCGGAGTTTTTTCCATTCGCCTCACAATCCAGTCACCACATTCCCCTCCTATAGGTCCTAACAAAAGCATTCAACCTGTTTTTTTTTTACAGTCCGTTGTACATAATATGCCTAATCCCTTGATTAACCTTGTCAATGCTTCTTCCTTTTTGCTAAAAAGTGCTGTTAATTCTTCATCACAAACCGACCACTGTTGGCTCTGTTTATCAGCCACTCCACCCTTTTATGACGCTGTTGGCTCCATCGAACCTATTAAGAATGCTACTAAAGATGACTCTTGCAGATGGAACTCAACATCCATCACTATTACTTCTATTATGGGACATGGTTGTTGTTTGGGAAACATTCCTGCAAATTATTCTCAATATTGTGCTAATATCACCACTGGCAAATACCAATGTGATGTTTGGCTCACCCAGAAAAGATCGGGCAGTGTAAATATGGCAGGTTATAACTCTCTTTTTACCTTGAGTAATGGTAATATTTCTGCCAGCTTAAAGGGCCAATTCTTCATCCCCGGCAACAACTCCATCTGGGCTTGCTCTACAGGTGCCACAGCCTGTGTATCAGGGGATGTCCTTATACAACAAAAAGCCTTTTGTATTCAGGTACGCTTAGTCCCTAGAATCACTTATTATTCCCCCTCTGATTTTGTTTCCCTTATGGAACCACCGGAATACCACCTACGTGTAAAACGTGAATTTGTTACAGCCCTAACCCTTTCAGTTCTTTTAGGATTAGGTGTTGCAGGAGCAGCTACTGGAGCTGCAGCTTTGGTTGTTAATCAACAACAAATACAAAAACTTAGTCTAGAAATAGATAATGATCTTTCCCGCATTGAGACTTCAATTTCTGCCCTTCAAACTTCTTTGTCGTCTCTTGCTGAAGTAGTTTTGCAGAATAGGCGTGCCCTCGACCTTTTATTTTTAAAGGAAGGTGGAACGTGTGTAGCCTTAAAAGAAGAATGTTGTTTTTATTCTGATCAATCTGGCATTGTGCGCGACTCTATGAATGAGTTACGCAAACGATTAAAAGACAGGGAACAGGAAAGGTTCTCCCAACAATCCTGGTATCAAAGCATGTTTAATTTCTCTCCCTGGATTACTACATTGCTTTCTGCTATTTTAGGACCTTGTATAATTTTGCTTATATTATGTATGATTGGCCCATGTGTTTTTTCACGCCTTTTGCAATTTCTCAAGGATCGTTTGAATGGTTTGGATTCTAATCTTTCTAAGATTAATGTTATGCTTGCCTCAAACAATATATATGAACCCTTGAAACCCAAATTCCACCCCTCTGAAAAGGTTGCCCTACTGACGCTATCTGACACGGACTCCAACTGTTCCGATACTGAATCAGACTTAGCCATGGAGGCTCTTGCCCCCAAGCAAGAATCTCGTATTCTTATGGAGTTGCCCTTTTCTGTTTCGGAGGATGCAGATTATGGCCACAAGTAGGATAGAGATTGAACTTTAAAAAATAAAAACAGTGGAGATGTTGCAACCATTTCCTGAGTTAAGATAGGTTTCCATGCCTTTCAAGTCCTGAGATAAGTCATGAGTTATGTCTTCCTGAATTATGTCTTACAAGTTATCACTTCCTAAGCTATGCCTTTAAAGTCTATATTTCCTGAGTTGAGATAAGCTATGCCTTATTAAGTTTCCATTTCCTGAGTTAAGTTAAGGTATGCCTTTTAAGTTTCATTTCCTGGCAAAACCCACCCTTTACAACCTCCTGCTGTGACGTAAGTGTACCAATAAAAGAGAGGCACGCAGATCCTTCTGCGCTCTCGCTTGCTGATTCAACCTGAAGAAACATGTTGTCCGTGTGTTTCCTATCTACCAAACGCGAGGTCCGTTGGCCTAGGCTAACGTACATCACTGGTCCGTCCAGCAGGCGCTGGACCCCGGGATTCAAACTCCCACACAAAACAAGGAATGTATTTTTTTTATCCATCCAAGGGAGAATATTTCTCTTTTATCCTACCCCCCAAGTCAAAGTGTTTCACAAAATGTTTTCTCCAGTAAGGATTTTGGGAACTCAGCATGTTACATGGAAAGTAAGATACTGTCTGCCCCAAAGGGGGAAAACATAATTTTAAAATGTGGAATCCTTGGTGCTCTCTGAGCTTGGTGGTTTGCTTGCAGACATTTCATTACCTGACTAGGTAACATCATTGGTGCACCATCACCACCAAGAACTCTACAGTCCAGCCATAAGCTACAGATGTTCTCTTCAATTAGAACTTTTAAAAATATGCTTTGAAACTTCCTAATATTCTAAAGCATCCTGACTGAAAAAAGAAGAGACAAATATTGGATCAAATAATTTAAAAGTTATTTCAGATCAGAGCAATTTGGGACCATTTTTTACCGAATCATATCAGTTTGGAGGGAGAACAGAAAGAATTTCAGAGAGTTCACAGTTTCTGATCTCCCACTCTCAAAATTTATTTTAAACATCATGGTTATTGTCTTTCTCTGACGGGCGTAGTTTTAGCTCATTTTCCTTTTTCTTCTTTTGCTCCGTCTGTTGCCTTTGCTGACTGTGATTGATTCCTTTTTTTCATTTCTCATCATGCTACTTAGCCCAAAAGGGAAACTGTATATATAGATTGATGGATGGACAGATGGACAGATGGATTCAATAATCTTTTGGATTAAAAAAAATGCATGTCTGTGCACATTGTCTTTTCCTGGGTGCCTAAAGCAAAATGGAATCTAAGGATTCAGGGTAGAATCTCATTAATACCAGTGACTCTCATGGGAAATGTACACTATTCAGCCCCTTCTCCAGTTTTGAAAAAGAAATAATATGAAGTTCACAGTAGTTACCCAGGCAGGAAACAACCATTAGAACAAGATCCCCCAAAGTGGTTCAATATGGATCCCCAAGGGTTGATGGGGCTATCCAAGAGATTGCTACCGTGTTTCCTCGGAAAATAAGACCGGATCTTAAAAGAAGCCCATCAGGGCTTATTTTATGATTATGGCTTATATTCAGGGAAATATGGTACTAATTGCATCCGTCTGGCTGACAATCTTAACTGAGGCTTATTTTGGGGGTGGGGCTTATATTACGAGCATCCTGAAAAATCATGCTAGGGCTTATTTTCCGGTTGGGTTTTATTTTTGGGGAAACACAGTAAATGTCTGGGGGTCAAAAGGAGGTCAGTAAATATCTGGGGATCAAAAGGAAATCAGTAAATGACTGGGAATCCAAAGGGGGTCAGTAAATATCTGGAGGTCAATAGGTGGTCAATAAATTATGGGAGGTTGATTGGTATCAATTAATCTTTTCAGGTCTTTGTAGTGCTCCATGCCAGTCCTAGTCCTGATGGTGATTTGGCTAGCAGTGAGACAGTGTTACTCAGAATTGGCTGGTCACCCATCTGTGAAAGTGGCCTTGAATTGTCGTTAATTGTTATTGCTATTATTACTCTCAGGGCTATTAGTTCAAGTTGGGTAACATCTGTAGTCAGCTTTTTCTATTATAGTTACTTATATTTAGTTTTGATTAATATATCTAATGATTGGATTTAATATTAATTAGTAATTTTAATATTAGTACTAGTAATTCTAGCAGGGCTAGCAGGTATTTTAAAGCCCTGGAATCCAATAGTCTTGGATTACCTACAAATGATGCTATCATTACATTTTACAATAGCCAGGACTAGTGGAGAATGATTTGCAATTTGCAAGAAATAAGTTCATGAGGTTCGCATAGCTTATGCATGGTCTGGTTACAAAAATAATTTAAATGCCTTGCTATACTTTACAAACACAAGAAAATAATTCCCATGCAGAGAGTTGGCTGCTTTCTATTTTGTTGTTTTTTCCCCTTAAATTAAAAAAGAAAGTCACTTATCTATTACTGTGTACTTGTCTATATATGTGTGTTATTTATTTAGTTCAATTTCTTATGGCTGCCCCAGTGCATTGTCTTGTTTCTGGATGGCTAGTAACAGTATAAAAAACACAACATAAAAAATAAATGCATACTCGGCAGCTGAGATAAACCACGAACAGCCATCAACCTAACTAGTTTACACAGTCCAACTCTCATGCTCAGTAACATAACCAAGACCTTATGAAAGGTAAACAAAGTTGGGCTAATCTAATCTCTGGGGAGAATGCTGATACCCAGAACTAAAGATGGAAAATCCCCAGAACCTGGAGGCCTTATAAGAGCCACTCACTCTTGCTAGGGTTGAGTTGAAGCCTGTCCTTCACCATCCAGACTTCTACAGTCATCCTTGGGTGGGATTATAAAGCTGGATATCATCAACATACTGATATCTCACCCAATGCTATTGGATGCTCACCCAGTAGCTTCTTGTAGACATTAAACAGGTTCCAGTCAGTGTTGATGGGGGGAGAGGTCTAGCCATGGTCTCTGCAGCATCCAACAGAATTTGACATCAACACCAACTTGAACAAGCCCTGAAGGAAGAAGGAGAAAAAGTACAACACAATATGGTGCTGCCTGTCTCCTTCTGCTTGTAGGTGTTTAATTTTAATTTAATTCTTTAAAAAGAGTCTATTATGACATTTCTATAACTTTCAAGGAACATTAAAGGCCTTAGATGTTTCTCCAAGAGAAAGCATATACTTATCAAATTGGGAAACTTTAAAAAAATAAAGAAAATCATATTTTTTCCAGAAAAGAATGATCTCTTTTCTGAAAAAGATGGGCTGTTGAAGTAAGCATTGTAAAAATTCAGAATCTGCAAGAGATGTACAATTTTGACTTATAATTGCTCAAAATAACAAATGCATGACCTAAGAGGATTTTGTCTAATATTGAGGGAATGTTTAAATAAATATATTAATTATTTATAATGGTCCTACTAAGGATTTTGTAGACACATTACACATTACATCACATGTTCTAAAAATCCTGTCACTGTGGATCAGATAATTATGGCTGCAGATTTGAATCATGCTTTGGATAATTAATTAGCTCAGAATGCTAACCCATTTAAAATCTAATTCTTATGAATCAGATTAAATTAAATTTGATGGACATATTATGACTTAAATCCTTGACAAGAATATACTTTTCCCGGACTTCCGGTTTTGCGCCGCGCGAGAGCAGACCTCTGCTCCTCATATTTCAGCATAAGTGTGAAGGACCATTATACATTCTAGACAGTTTTTCGGGTGTTATATACCAATGATGCATCATTTTATAAACATTCTCTTTAAGATAATAACATAATGTAAATTTCAGTCTTTTCAACCACGTTTTCTCCCACTGTTCCACTTGTATGCTCTCAGATTGTTTGCTGGTTTATCAATTCTTAACTGAAAGGATTAATAAATGTAATATAGGTACTACGTCTGATCATGCCATAGTAACATCACAATTGCTATAAGAAAATATGCTTCATAAAAAATATAAAAATAACAAGTTAAATAGAAAAATATGAGAAAGAACATTTTTGAGCATATATGTAAGAAGAGTACATCAGTGTTGTATTAAGCTTTTATGAATGCTAATAGGTCTTAATTTATTTTATATACTTGGAACAGAATATTCATTGAATTGAATAAAATATATTGAGAGTAAGGTGAACATTCTTGCAAATTATTAGTTCTTTGACTGAAATAATTATACCAATCTAATATTACCTCTACTTATGTGACTCTCCAGGGTAAAATTCATATATCTCTAGTTCAATATATCAACATTTTATAAATTTTACTCTTGATCGTATGAGTCAAATGTAACTGTGGAGGTAATTAATAAAGTCTAATATACTATGTACAATGTACAATGTAACTCAAGTGTGATGAAGCTGTGCCTGTATTTCTCAAAAACAAAAACCATTTTATTTATGAAAGAATGATAGCCAATAAAGGATGAATATTGCTGTGGTATATAAAGTTAATTATTCAAATGTCACTTATTCTTTAATTAGTCTCCCAATCCCATATTGATGACAAGCCTTTTCTTTTCCAATGTTGTGTTATATTTATTCATGTCATATTTAAATAATAATTTGCAAATGCTGTCTAATAAATTATCTTGAGTCTGAATAACTATTTCAAATTCTGTCATCTTCTCAGGCTTCCTTCTTTAAGAATGCCTTTTATTTTTCCAGTTATTTGCAAATACTTTATCCATGGGAGATTCTTTCCTTCATTAAGCGATTCTTGTTGTGTGTTGCATTATGACGCTGATTATCTGTTTATCTCTACAGATCTTGTTGCCAAGACTTAGGAATTGGCTCATCTTAAGTTAAAGTTTTGCTTCCTAAGAAAGTTTTACTGCATTTCCTTTACAAAGGTAACTCTAACCGGTTTACAGAGTCAGCATATGACTCCCAACAATCTGGGTCCTCATTTTACCAACCTCGGAAGGATGGAAGGCTGAGTCAACCTTGAGCTGATCAGGATCGAACTGCCAAACTGCTGGCAGCCAGCAGTCAGCAGAAGTAGCCTGCACTATTGCATTCTAATCACTGCGCCACCAGGGCTCTTGTAACTTAGTTATAACTATTAATACTGTTTAAAGAAGTGAATGCACTTTTGTATTATATGCAAAAAACTAGAATGTATAAATATATGATGAATTACGGATTCACTAAACATGGAGGCAAGAATAACAACAAAAGATTCTTCAGTGTGGTGAAGAACATATCAGATTTATAATTTTGGATCACTCCTTGCTTTCTGTTTATGAGCTGGCTCTCTACCAATTTTCTCTAGAAATCTGTGTGGTTAGAATTTGTTTAAATATTACATGAAATTATTTTTATACAGTATATAACATTTTATTTTTGTTGCCTTCTTTATTTGACAATGTACTTTTCCTAATTGCCCTCCTCCCCCTTTCTCTCTCTCCCTTTTTGAATATTAAGGCAATAAAAAAATAATTATGTTATTTTAAAAAGAATTATAAAGATGAGCACATAAAGGCAAGAAATATCCTGTCTCTCTGGAAGGCCAAATTTTCAGCATTTTGACTGCAAATATAAGACAAGATATTGGTCATCTGTCTCATAAAATTGCACTCGTGAAAAATAATTTTAGTGGAAAGAACTTTACGTTACATTGCTATTTCTGTAGCTCATGCTACCTGCCTTTCAACATAGTGTCTGTTAGGACTACATGATTCTAAATGGCATTCCCAAGTTGCTGTTACAATTGCATTTCCATTTCTGGTAAACAATAAGTGGTATACACGGTATTCCAACAGTCAAGATTTATTGTTAAAGATAGATATACAAGGACTTTGTTGTGACTGCTGCTGTTTAAAGTCAAGAGCTAACTGAACTGCTAAAAGGATTTGTATTGTGGAATGTGTGCCTGTGCGCATGTTTAAGCTGATCATTCTTCATCAATTCTTCAGTAAATCCCCAGATAGCCTGTGTTTTGTAACAGTAGCAAAGACCACGGATTCCTGTATCAAATCACACCATATTTTCTTCATATTTTTTTTTCTTTTCCTCCATAATATGCAAATATTTCTCAATATCCTGCTGGATGAAGTGGCCTTTTGTGATACATCCATACCTGCCGTTTGGTAATGTGTTTTATGTCTATCCTGGTATAAATGCCTGGCAAATGCCTACAAATGCCTGTTTTGTTTAATTAATTTATGACTGATGTGTGCACACAGCATATTTTAAAAACTCTTGCAAAGGTTGTTTGCTTATCAACCTCCCCTTCCCATCTGCCACTGCCTGCTCCTTTATTTCTCATTGCCTCCTTTAGCAATGTAATATTTGCTCCACTGATTGTGACCACTGAAATTAGCAATACTCTAAATGAGAGAATGGAGGGAAACCCAATATACTGACTGATTTTTAGGAATTATATTTCACCTGCTGCATTTTGCTTCGTGGAATTAAAAGGATCGATCCATTTACTCTTTTCAGGCACTGAACATGCTGAGGTAACTGCATTGCAAACTACATTTGTAGCTTTGCATCTCATTGAGAAATACAGAGGAACACTGAAATTATGCAGAAAAAATGCAAGACATCAATGTGCAAATAAAACTGGATACAAAAACAAACATGTTCACCTCAGTCATCCAGGTCATAGTTGTTTCAAAGGTGCTTTTTCCTTCAAAAAGCAACTGGACTGTGTTTTTCAAGACACCACCTATCTCCAGTCTACAACAGCAATTCCAAGAAGATTCCACAACCAATTGCACCCTGATTCAGGTGACATTGAGAGCAGAGATAAACCTCCAAATGGCCTCAACAGCTCTCAGAAAGAGTGTTAACAACCAGAGGACTGCAAAGAAATACAATCCATCCATCCATCCACCACCACCACCATCCTATCAGAACCTATCCTTCCATCCCTCTACCCTCAAGTCTCAACTGTCAGTACCTATCCTTTTATCCCTCCCACCATCAGAACTAATGAAGCTTCTTGGATGAGAAGTGAAACATTTTTGTCTTCTTCCTCAAGAAAAAAAAAAGTCCAGTTGCCTTTTGAAGAAGAAAAAAAGTACCTTTGAGACAAACATGTTCATATTTACTGTTAATTCCATTCCTTCTGCATTTACTGTGTCACAAGAAGTTGGGAACAAATTTTTAGAGATAAGACATGATAAATAAGTTCAGGAATGTACTCACATGGCTTTGTCTGAAATGAATCCATTGGCTTCCTAAGAAAGATATGGAGAATACCCCAAAGTCAAATTTTACTCTTAGTAGTGTCTCTGTTGCTCCTACTTTCTTTTCATTTATGCCCAGTCTCTGCAGAAGGCTGGAGGAAAGACACCATTCCCTACTATGCATGCTAAACCTCCAGCCCTCCTTAGAACAATGCTGCTCTTTATTGTATCAAAATAAAATAAAACCAAACAAGGGAACTTCCTTTCCAGCCAACTATTGCAAAGATTACTGAGACACTGACTGTAGATGACGTTCTGTAGTCTCCTTGATTTGCTGTGTCATACTTCCATCATGCTTAATATGTTCAGTTAATCATTTGTACATATTTTGATGGGAAATATACTACTGTTAGAGAGTGTCTTAATTTCACTTATGGAATTTAAAGAATTAAACCAACGGACAAATGAACAGTAATTGGACATTGAAAATGCTAGCAGGCAGAAAGTAGCAAAGATGCATTTGATGCACCAGAACACTCTGAAATGACCAAAGCCCAAAATAAAACAAAACCAGAACAAAATAGGGAAATATATAGACAAATGAAGTTTTCAGATTGGATATAATTAACCAAAATGACGTCATGTAATTTGATCTCAATAGCTCAAACCTCCACCTCCCCATGAAAGGTTATAGTGTTGCCTTTTAAGATACTTGTTTATAATATTCATCTTGCTTTGTCTATTCAATGTGATGTCAAAGGAACCCATTGTGCATTTATTTTCAAATAAATGGCATAACCTCCCTAACAGAATCTTTAGAAAGACACATAGTTTACCAAGTCTTCTTTGCTTTGCATCTTAAAATGTTTCTTGGCTCAGAAATTGCACACCCAAGAGCTATGTGTGTTTATGCCACTGATACCCCACTTTTTGTCTGAGACCTTATGATTGCATATGTAGGGTGTTTTCCGTACATATTTTGTTCCCCAGAAAAATAACTGTGTGGGTGAAAGAAGAATAACTAGCTGGGAGGTTCACCCAATGACCTTTGACACTGATTGGCGAACTGACCTTGGATTTCCTTGATCCAAATCCAGCACCTCAACCGCTATATTACTTTGACCTTCATAGCTTCATAAATATGTACATCAACAAGTGTATTTTAACAAGCTGTGTTCAATTTATTTGAGAAAGTTGGATTTGTAAAAAATACCACAAAAAATTAAAACAGAAACAAATAATCTTTAAAAAAACCCATATTTTAAGTGCATGCCATATATATATACAGCAGGGGTCCCCAACCCCCGGGCCATGGACCAGTACAGGGCCGTGGCATGCCAGCAACTGGTCTGCACAAACAAGCAGAGCCCCATCCATGGGATGCAGGCAACACACAAAACCACGCCCCCTCCGGTCTGCGGAAAAACCTCTCTCCACATAACCGGTTCCTGGTGCCCAAAAGGTTGGGGACCTCTGATATACAGTATACACATACACACACACACCATACCATGAGGAGGTTTCCCCAAGTTCTGCTGTTGTTTGGAAGAGCCATAAAGAGCTGGCTGTTCACTCAGGCCTTTGGCAAGGGAGACTGAGACCCCTCGCTTTATCATACTTGCCATCATTTATTGATTTTATTGTAATTTATTTGATTGTTGTGAGCCAGCCAGAGTCAACGAACGTCAAGTGGCATACAAGTGTAATAAATTATTTATTATAATATTATTATACATTATTTATTGTCACTAACAGGTATGGTTGAATGGAATCCACGCTCAACCTGGTTGGATTTTATTCATTTGCCTTGTTTTTGTTTTCATTTTTGCCGTGCATTGAATAGGGTTGTCAAATACTCATAATAATCATTTGCATAGCTTGAAACTTTTAGCCACCGGTATAGAAGAAAACTTCCCTTTCTGTGTGAACTATTTAGAGGATCACTTTACTTTTCTGAAGTAAGAAGTTCCGACTTATGCCACAACCAATTTTTTTCTTTCTTTTTCAAGGTTTGCTGGTTTTGCTATAACAGCCTGACACGGCTCTTTCTCATGATTATCTAACTTTTGATACCAATATCTAGGAATCATTCATCTGAAGCCCAAACATGTTTTTCTGTCAAGATGTTTTGGTTGATAAGTGATTCTCTGACATTCATGTGTTTTGGATGGTTTTATAAGAATGCCTAACATTTCATGGGCCTTCAGTGTTTTAGATCCATCTCATTTATTGTTTTGTCTGGAGATATTTTATTAAAGTCAGTGTGTCTTATCATGGAATATATAAACAATGCATCTATTACAGTATATGTTTGATAACCGTTAAATGTGCTTGTGAATAATGTCATGTACTTCTCTATAAATGGATTATATATTTTCCATACAGTGATAACATTCCTTAAAGTCTTGAGGACTTCTAAAGAGTTAACTACCTTAGCAATTCAAAATTATCCAGGTATTCTCATCTGGCCTTCATAGCAGATATGGCAGGCCTTTATCTACGATGTTGCTGCTTGCAACAGAACCACAATAGCTGGAGATGTTTGACAGGAATTTGGCCTACAGTAGGAGTTATCAGTCATTACCACCCTAGTTCATTCAATAAAAACCTGTTTGTCCTTTAATTAATCCCCTGTGAAAAAGACAGTGGTTGTGCTTCATGTGAATCATAAATAACCCATAATTGGAGATATCACATGAAAAATAATTTCTATGATAACTGAAGGCTTGGGGAGCAACAATGGATCGCTTGCTTCTCTGGAAACTGCCTTTTGATGGGATGCACAGCACAGTCATCTCAGTTCACCTCATTTTATAATCATTGATTTTTACACTTAGAAATTCAGAGTAGATCAGACATGTGAAACACAAGGCCCGGGGGCCGGATGCGGCCCGCAAAGTGGTTTCATGTGGCCCGCGAAGCCATCCTGGTAACAGTGGGGGAACGGCCCCCACTGCCTTGGCCCTGGCCCAGGCCGGCCGGGAGCCAATGTACAATTTTGTGGTGGCCATCTATGCTGAAATGCATTCAGTCTTAGCTCCACAAGACCGTCTGGAAACAGCGAGGAACCAGCCCCTGCCACGTCGGCTTTGCCCCCTGGGTGCATGCTGGGGAGGTGTCACCCTTTGTGAGGAATGAAGAAATGCACCATCGCCTGGAAGTGGCCAGCAAATGGCCCTCGCCTACTTCACATATCTGGCTTGATGGGCTCCGGGGGAGGGGTTTTGGCAGGCAGCGGGGTGCTCTCCTCACAGCGCCAAGAGGCTGAGCCGGGTGGTGCAAATCCAAAAAGAAACGACGATGCCCAGCCCCCAGCCTGCCCGGTTTTGGCAGGTAGCAGGGCGTTCTCCTCACAGCGCCAAGAGCTGAGCCGGGTGGCGCGAAACTGATGAGAAGTGCAATGCTGCCTAGCCCCCAGCCTGCCCAGTTTCAGCAGGCAGCAAGGTGCAAAGCTGGCGAGCTTCACACTGCCTGGCTCAACCTCTCAGCGCTGTGAGGAGAGCGCCTCGCTGCCTGCCGAAATCGGGCAGGCTGGGGGCTGGGCGTCGTGGTGCTTCTTTTTAGATTCGTGCCGCCTGGCTCAGCCTCTCGGCACTGTGAGAAGAGTGCCTCGCTGCCTGCTGGCTTTGTATCCAAAGCTTCCTTAGCAATAGGATGGGAGACCCCCAGGATAGGCCAGGAGGAGGGCAGCATTGCGCAGGTAACATTGACTCTCACACTGCTCATGGCATCCCCTCCCCCACAGCCCACCAAGCCAGATATGTGAAGTAGGCGAGGGCCATGTGCTGGCCACTTCCAGGCGATGGTGCATTTCTTCATTCCTCACGAAGGGTGACACCTCCCCAGCTGCGTTTCTTGCCTGTTTTTCTCTCTCCCTCATCTCAAATATTTTCCCACCACTCTGTACTTAGGAAGGAAGAAAGGAAAGAAGGAAAGAAGGAGAGGGAGGGTCTGAGGGAAGTCCTGCCTTAGTCCTGCCCTGCTGCCCTTTCACCATCCCCTTGCCCCCTCCTCCGGGCCTATCCTGGGGGTCTCCCATCCTATTCCTAAGGAAGCTTTGGATACAAAGCCGGGTCTCCTCCCATGGAGAGGAAATGGGCCTCCCTCTGACTTTGCCCTTGTACCCATCATGAGCAACCTGGGTAAGGAGAGCAAGCACAGCAGCAGTCTTGAGGTAAGTGCAGCTGGGCGTCCCCTTGGGGAAGTGGGGCTGGGCTTGGTGCCGCGGGTGCTCAAGGGCCAGGCTGGGCATTTGACCTCTGCCCAGGGCTCTGGGCAGCCTGCACCACCATCCAGCTCCCCCCACATGGCCTGAGAGGAATGGTGAGGCTCCTCCAGTGGACTATGCCTTGGCAGTTGCCCTGGTCCCACCCCCTTCTGCCAGAGACCCTCAGATCTATCCCACTCCTGCCCAGGCCCTCACAGGCACCCTTGATGCGAACGATGTAGAGCTGGCCACGCCCCCAATAGGCCACACCCACTCCATCCACGCCCACCCAGTAGGCCGCCCCCCCACCCCCCCCGAGGGCAACTGCAATGCTGATGCGGCCCTCAGTGAAATTGAGTTTGACACCCCTGGAGTAGATGATCAAGCACAAAGTCATATTTCATCAAGATGGGGCTACTAAGGAATAATTTTAGGAACACACTTGCAGGCATTCATATTCCTGAAAAGTCAAGAACAGGAGATGTGGAATAGGAATTTCTCACTTTAAAACATGGTATCCTATCCACTGTGAATTTGACAAGTTACTTGACAGCACATTCATCATCTAGTCAGAAGAAAGGTCAGAGAGGCTTTTTCTCAGGTAAGTGAAAATAAAATTGCAGGTAGAGCTTGCAATCTATGGGAAGGTTTTTACCACTTAAACAACATTAAACTTGATGCCTTATATGAGTCACAAAAGCTTCAATTTAGCAGAATCAAGCTCTGTCTGTAATGATACCTACATAGCATGTAGTGGTCTAGTGCAGGGGTAGGCAACCTTGGCTCTTTTATGACTCTGGATTTCAACTCCCAGAATTCCTCAGCCAGCTATGCTGGTTTAGGAATTCTGGGAGTTGAAGTCCACGAGTCATAAAAGAGCCAAGGTTGCCTACCCCTGGTCTAGTGATTAAGGTGCCAGGTTAGAAACAGGGAGACTAGGAGTTCTAGTCCCACCCTAGACATGAGAGCTGTCACTCTCTCACAGCCCAACTTACTTCACAAGGCTATTGTTGTGGGGAAACATCTTGCCATCTTGAATTATTTATAAAAATAAAAGTGGGATATAAATAAAATAAAAAATACAAATAGCAGTTTGATCTGCACATATTAGATTAAATTAAAGCACTAAATCAGTGATGGCGAACTGAGTGCCCAAACTGAGTGCCCAAACTGCAACCCAAAACCCACTTATTTATCATAAAGTGCCAGGGTCGCATCAGCATTGTGGTGCCCTGGGGGGGGGCAGGGAGGCGCCTCTGAGTGCCGCCTCTGGCACGCAAAAACCAGGGGTGCAAAAATGGGCCACCGTGCTGTAAGGCGCAAAAATGGCTGCCGCAGGGTGCAGATACAAGGCGCTGTACCACGCAAGAACGGGGCAGGGCGAGTATCATGCAGGCACTAGCCCCGCCCCATTTGCAGCGCGTGCGTGCTTGCGGCCCCGTGTGCGCATGCACTCATGTAAAATGCTTCCCCCTCCCTTTTCTTGCAGTCCACCAATCGACAATGGTCTGCTCTACCACCTCTACTCAAGCTTGCTAGTTGGCCGCTTCGCCTTTGTGCTGGGCGGGGCTCCTGCTCCAGGCGGCGGTGGCGGCCTGATGGACCTGCTGCTGGTGGCGGTGGCGCGCGTGCCAACAGAGAGGGCTCTGAGTGCCGCCTCTGGCACCCGTGCCATAGGTTCGCCACCACTGCACTAAATTATTAATAATGGATCTGAGAACCTGCACGCCTTGGTTCAGAAACCAACTCAGCCTCACTTTCTCTAACTGCCAACAGGTACACAGTCACCCTTTGGGGATAACCCAAGTGTTCTGAAGATGCTACCCATACCTATTAAGTATACTTAAAAAGTATACTTAGTAAGTTACTAACTGAACTCTGGTCTACTGAATTAACCCAACGGCTTGGATTTACACAAGACACTGAACTACAAACTAATCACACCAGCTTGGTTTGACAATGCACAGAGCCAGAAAGTAGCTAACTACTTTCAATTTTGTGGGTTTTACTAGAGGGAGAAAAGAAAGAGTAAGAGATGAGCGCAGCACCAATGCCTGCAAATGGCTCTACTTTATTAGAAGAATCTCTTCCTTCTCTGCTTCACCATCACCAATCCTACGGTAAGCATCTCTGAAGGAGGAATATGTCAAGTGAAGATCTTCCCATTGCCACCCACCCATTATTTCCAACTGTTCTATGCGAAGGAGCAGTTTTCAGTAATATTTCTTCTATTGCACATTGGGAAGGGTTAATTCCGAAAAGGAGGATATAAATGATTGTAATGAATTAATAAACCAACCTCATGGGTTCTCCCAAGTCAGAGAAAGAAGCCAGCACTTTATTAGCATACTTCGATGTGCATTTGTAGAACATGCAAGCCTAAATATGATTTTAATTCGTGATTTATGTATTTACCAGCCAAATGTATATATATATGGATACCCAGCTTGAATATATAAATGTGGGCAGCTAACAAACCAGTTCACAAGAAAAACAGTATTTTTTTTAAAAAAAAAACAAAGCTGCAAAAGAGAACAGAAGACATAGTTAAATATAAATTCTGTATATCATGCAAAACTAGCTGATGTGATCTACATTTCTGTGTTCAGAGTACAGAGTTGTGATAAGAAGCAAACAATGCTGTATGCTATTTATGCATTATTCGTTTTGGGTTCTTCAAGATTTTGGGGTTAGGGAAAGAGGAACAGCAGCAGGCAGCCGAATTTAGCTGATCTCAAAAAGCCAAGTGAGATCTGGGAGTCCCAACAACGCCCTCAATGACAAACCCCCGCTGTATATCTGCCACCAGAAAACTCCAAGACCTGGTTGACGAAGTTACGAGGAAGCCTCATCAATCTACTCCCAGCCCCTCTTTCCACATTTTCGTGGGCGGACGTCCGTGCAATGCCTTGTCTGCTCTCCGGGACAGCAGGAATAATTCACAGGCACGTGCCGGTAGCCGGGGGGGGGGGGGGGGAAGAGGGGGTTGGGGGGGGAAGGCCCTTTCTTCTCCCCAACGAAAACTACCGACCGATGCCCGCTTTTTGCCCCGTAGAGCCACCGGCTTCCGGCAGGCGTCGCTTCTCCAAGTAAACGGCGCAGCGTGTAGGCGGGCGGCAATATAGCCGCTGGGGGGGTGGTTGGGGATAGTTCCTCCCCCCCCCCAGTAGGATAGTATATGGTAATATGGGGGCGGGGTTAAGCCCGGCCTCCTTTTTCTTATGGGAAGCGCGCTGGCTGATCCGAGGAGCTGGGCTTCGGATTGTCCGTTTCTGGAGCTGGTGCTTTAGGGAGACCCACAAAATGTGACTCACGGCCTGGCTGGTCTCACTGGCGGTGCAGGGATTGTGACTCTTTCTCTGGGTTTTGCCCTCCTGGCTGCACCAGCAACCCTTTCTGCGGACGGGACATGTTTTGAGGCTGTAAGTGGATTTTCCTTTATTTACTCGCTGGGTGTGTGGATCCTTCTGACTTTCCAAACTTGGACGTTTCCGTCTGCTTACCTGGGTCTCCCCGATCCCATTAGTGAAATACTTTGAGGAGAAGGGGGGAGGGGGGAGGTGGTGGCTTCCCGTGTCTCCAGGAGCCTGTATAAATAGAGCTTGAGTTTGAGAAAGAATTGACGCGGCGTTCTCCGGAGTTGTGGAACTACAAGTCCCATTGTCTTGGACCGTTCTGACCCATCGCCTCCCGAACAGCTGTCAATCTTAAATCGCAAACATACTTATTTCGAAGGGGTCTTCCCTAAAACGGGGACAGGTGATAGAATCGGGACTGCCTCGTCTTCATTTCCTTTAACCAACTTAGCGGCTCCGCGCCCAGCCGCCGCTGACGTTAACTTTCTGGAGTTAGAAAGGCGAGGAGAAAAATCATCTTAATTCAGCAGGGGAATAACTTCCTGTTTGTAGGGAAACAAAACAAAGCAAAACAAAGCAAGACCTCTCCGGAGGACAAGTGGGGGGGGGGGAGAGAGAGACCTGACAGCTGTTTGATTTGCGATGTTTCAAAAACATGCCTTTGTTCAAAGAATTCGCAGCTAGGTTTGCCCATGTCTCAAAAATGGCTTAGAACGGTGTGCTTTGAAATTAACGAAGGCAAATGTGGATCTCGTTTCCAGTGCTGCTGATGGATCGGATCGGTTTTTGTATATGCCATTTGCAGAATGATTCCTCGTGGAATAACAGTAATAATGATAGGAGAAGATTGTGAAAGGGACATCCCAACTACTGACAAGGCAGTGTGGGGTATTGAATTGACAGGAGGCAGGTTTGGGGAGGAGATGCCCCACACTTGATTTCCTGTAACTTTAGCTCCAGTATATTCTCCATAGAGCAGCTCCCTTTGTTTAAATAAAGACGGGGGAGGGGGCTAGTTGTATGGTAAGGGTATTACAGAGCTGGCCTTCCCTTCCTTGTTAATTTGAATATTGTATGTATAGAAACATGCCCTGAATCCATGCTGTGTTCCATGGTTCTGCTATTTCTTTCTTTTCTTTTTCTTTCTGCTATGTGCCAGTTGTAGCATCCAAGGATCATCCTAACATGCAAGTGTCAGTAATGTGCTAGAAAGGGAGGAGATTCCTTTGTCAGCTTCCTCTTTGTGCCCTTGGTGGAACATTGCTAAGAGAGCAGCATCAAGTCCTTGGACAGGTGCTGTCCCTTCCCCCCCCCCAAAAAAAGGGGGGGAATACACCAAATCCTGTATTTCTGTATCTTGGCAGGCTGGACTGCTTCTCCCCTTGGAGATTTGAGATTCTCCTGTGCTCTTCTGGGTTGTTGTTTTTTTTCTCCCTTGTCCAGACACTTGCTGGCTCTGCTGTCTTTAGGGGTGCTAGCTATGAATTTTCTAGTGCAAAGTTTCATCTGGGGAGCCAGGTGAGGGAGAACTCCTTGCTCCAAAGATCAAAAGCATCTGTGGCAAGAAGAGAAGCGGGTGTGGTCTTGGCAGAAGGGGTTGACTTGCAGTGGACGCACACTTCCTCTAGCTGATCCAATACATCTTCCTTTGTGCCAGCTTTTTTTCCATGGCTAATTCTCTTTGTTGGTGGAAGGGAAGGGAAATGAATGCTCAATTCAGTCTGGGAGAAATGGAGTTATAGCATTTAAGCAGGAAGACAGAAAACGGAGGGGAGGGGGGCGGGGTTGGAACAGCATTCTCCCTTATTTAAGAATATGAGCTGGGAGACTGTTCTGGTTTTACCTCTACTGTTCCTTCACAAATTCAGATTTCTTTTCCACCATTTGTGGGTAGCAATACTGTTCTACCTTGTAAGCAAGTTGAATCAGCCTTCATCAGCTCTTTGGACTACAGCCCCAATAATTCCCAGCCAAGTGATCTAAAGGACTCTGGGTTTGGGAATATCATTGAAAGTGGTAAAGGCTCTTTCTTTTTTTCTGTGAAAAAAATCACCCCCCCCCTTTTGGGACAATTTGTTGCTGGTAGATAGTAAAGAAATAAAAATTTCCCCTCCCCCCAGGTGGGGCAGGCAAGTCTGATCTTTTGCTTTCTATTTTTCTTGGCATTTCACCCTCTTCTTCCCTGCAGCCTACTGGAGGAGGCGGGGACATATTTGCCAAAAAGCTGGTTACTTGCAGAGTACTCCCTTCATTCAATGTTTGGTTAACATTCTGCATTTTCTTTTCTTTTCTGCTATTTTCCTGTACTTTATTTACCCAACCTCTTGGCTTGTCACCGCTATCAAATTATACTGTAGGCTACGGGCATTTTTTAGACTGTATTCCCCACTCGACCTTGCTGTAAAGAATTTGAAAAGTATTTCATCCTTTTGAAGTATTAGTTCTGTCACTGAACTGTTGCTTTATGTGATAGATGGAAATAAAGCAGATTATTAGGTAATGCCAGCTTGTCAGCTCTCAAAATCTGGCTGACTTTCTAAAAGAAATATACAAAGTAACTTTACAAAGACTAAGGAAACAAGTATAGGATCCAGTGTACCGTAAATGCTGCAAAAAAAAAAAAAAAGGAGCTGACTTTGAATATCTTGTGAAATAAACTAGGCCTGCTGACAGATATCAAAATATTTGATAGCAGGCCTTAAACGTTACATTAAAAGTAGTACCTGAGCAATCATAGAGCTTGGAGGTAAACAACTTTGTGCCCTTCAGAACATTTGATCAACTGGATGATCCCTTGCTATTGACATTTCTAGCTTTGCTAGTGAGTTAATGTCAAAAGCATCTAGAAAATATTTGTATTCGTTTTATCAAATTTCTACCCAACCTTTCTGTTTTTTCAATGGTCAACAGGGCTTAAGGTGATTAAAAATTAAAATTAAAAACAGTACAATTAAAATAGAATTACATTTAACATTGGAATAAATTTAAAAGCTTGGCAGAGGATAAGAATTTACCATCTTCCTAAATATATTTGGAGAGTGGGGGACTGTTCCATAGCCTGGGAGCTTTGCAAGAGATGACCTTTTCTTGTCTACTAGATGATAGAACTTCTGGCAACACAGAGATCTTCTCTAGGGCCTTTCCTGATGCTCTGACTAGTCAAATAGATTCACAGTGACAGATAAGATTATAAGGCAAGGAGCTGATTGAAGCCTGGGAAACAGGCACCTCATCAGTCAACAGGAGTGCTGATTTACCACCAGCTTATCAGTTACTTAGGACCTGATGATTTGGCAGCACATGGAAACAACAACCAATCACCGGCCATCAACACATCAATCAACCAATAGGAAGTTACCACATAAATACAACACATAGAATAGCCCAAAGCACACATTCCAGTAGAGAGAACTTCCTTAAGGATGGGCTCCAGCATGAATCTGAAAGCTCAGAAGACTAAACCTCTGGTCCCAATAACTGACCCAGATTGGATCTTGCAACATTATCCTGGGAAACATTTGTCTTCATTCATAAAAGATAAGCTTCCCTGTCTGTGCTCTCACATTGATTATGTGCCATCAAGTCATAGTCAACTCTAAGCAACCACGTAGATAATTTTCTCCATGCTGTGCAGTTCAAAATCTAGAAGGCCAGACTAAGTCCGAAAGAACTGAGATAGGAGAAACTAGTTCTTTCCCATGACTCCAAAGTACTACAATTCCAATTAAGGTCACATGGAAACTATCTGTTGTTTGGGAATTCAACTTTTGTCATGAGAATAGGCTCTTATTTTCAGGACAAGCTTTTGTGACATTTTAGAAATCTTATTTTTCTATGTGCTGCAAAATATGACATCAGGCCAATCTCTTTACTTTATGGCATCCTTTGAGTGGGTTTCATGCTCTCAATTTTTCATAATACATTGCTTCATTCATACATTCACAAATATATAGCCTGTAAGAACCAAGTCATTATAAGTCAATATGCAATATATAATAACTTCATAGTAACCCTGGTAATATGGTATCAAAGTAGATATATAGCAAGTTTTTAAATTGTATGAAAGTATTGCTTCTTCCTGGCTTTTAAAGCTGAAAAAAGGCTCTCAGAATGCTTTCCATATTAAAATAAACATCAAATACCATGATTATTGTTAGGAATTCTGTTTTATTCTATAGAAATGGTAGATGAGGATTAAGTATTATATAGCCATAGAGATTGGTAGCAGAGGATAGTTACATAGCCATATAGATCAAATAAAGTGTACAGTCACCATGGGCCCTGCTGCTTAATGTTTTCAACTGTAACAGAAAACTCTCCTCAGAACATAAAGAACCATAGATCAGTGGTGGCGAACCTATGGCACGGGTGCCAGAGGCGGCACTCAGAGCCCTCTTTGTGGGCACGCGTGCCATGCCCCGGAGATGGCAACTGTCCCTCTTCAACCAGCCACCCGCTAACTCGCTGAGGTCTCATGTGGCCAGATGCATCCCAGCACAGCTGGTTTCCTTCCCCCCCATCCCATCCCTCCTGGCCTCGCATGCTCTCCTTTTCCCGGGCATGACCCACTGTATCGCCTCCTCAACTGTCGGCCAGCCGTTCAGCTCAGAGGCGGCTTCTCTGAACTGCTGGCGGTGGGCTGCAGAGCCCCAGAGTGTGCCGGTTGAGGGGCCGGCCGGCTGTGGCTGCTGATGGACACTATCAGCCCCCATGCGCTCGCTGGCCTGTGTGCGGGGGCTGATGGTGTCAGGCAGCAGCCACCCCGGCCCCTGCATCGCCTTGCCCTGCGACAATGGCACCCCTGCCTTGCCTTGCCTCGCCTCACCCCGCAGGACGAGCCTCCTGCTCACTGACCCACCTGCCAGAGACCTCCTGGATCTCCCCCAACCCTGTCAGGCCCCCACAGGCGTCCCTCCCCACGAGCAACATTGAGGCAACCACGCCTACCTTGGCCACACCCACCCAGTCTGCTATGACCACCACAGCCACACCCACCCAGTGGGCCATGCCCACCTGGCACCCAGCGATAAATAAGTGGGTTTTGGGTTGCAGTTTGGGCACTCGGTCTCTAAAAGGTTCGCCATCACTGCCATAGATTATAACCATAGATGCAAACTAAACACTGCCATCTACTGGCTGAATAATTCTGTAGTTGCTGCAATACAAAATGCATTATAACATGTATTCCAACACCCCCACTCAACATCTACTCCTTATAATAGTCTCATTTCTGCTGCCTGTTTCTTATGATTCTTCTTGTCCTTTTTCTCTCTTCTTCTTCTTGCTGTCCTGGCTCTCCACAGAGCTGGCACTGCTGCGGCGGCTTCAATCTTGGCTCTTCGAAGAGCTGACATTGGAACTGCTGAGGCTCTGGCTCTGGCTGGGCTAGGCTGGGGGACCCGGATGGCAGCTTTAGTCTCTTTTGAATTCTCCTTTCTGTCTCTGGGTTTTAATGCTTCATGAGCAACATAGGACAGACTTTTGGCTGGGATGCCTTTATTGCTCCTGGTGTATCTCCTGACTGAAACCTCTTGTTGCCTGGTTTCTGCTTTTAATCCACTTGGATAGTCTTTCTCAGTTAATTCTTCATTATATAAAGACTTCTGTGTCCAAGTCGTCTGTGCCATGTGTGAATGCAGTTTGAATGTTCCTCCTTTTTGACAGTATTAAGCACCTGATTGAGTTCAGCTGGTACAGTTTATCTGTAATTTTAACCTTTGCAAGTAAGACATCCCCTTTTGTGATGACACAACTGTCCCCTTTAAAGGTCACTATGTTGCCTTGTTTTGTGAGCTTTTTCAATGACAAAATATTAGTTTCAAGAGCAGGAATATACAGTCCATTTTTCACAAGTATCTTTCTAGTGGCACTCTTAGAAATAGGACAGTAAAGAAAGCCAACTCCTATTCCTTCTGATTCCTTCTATTATTTGCCCTCTGGCTGTGGTGATTTTTTCTGTTTTACTCTGGTCAAGGTGAATAAAGAAATTCCTCTCATTCGTCATGTGACTCGTAGCTCCTGAATCAACATATCATACTTGCAAAGATGAGGTGCACTTTTGGATTGAAAACATGTTCATTATCTGAAGAAAAATTAATTTTTTCCTTCACACTTTTGGCTTTTTGTAATTTTAGCATTAAGCTTTCCAGATTCTGCAATCTGTTTTTAAATGACCCTTTTTATTCCACACAAAACATTCACATGTTTCTTGCTTCAGGTAACTGTTTTTATTCCTATTTTTCATCTTTAAAGCAGTCTCTGCCACAGAAGCACTGTCACTATTAATGCTTTCTGTTTTAAGCTTATATTCATTTATAAGCTTGCCCTTAACATATTCCAATGTTAGCTCATCATCTGGACGTGCCTCAAGCATTGTGACAAGCGTTTCATAACTTTTTGGTAAACCACTAAGTTCTAGTGCTGCGACATGAAAATCTTTTATTTCTTCTCCTATACCTCTCAGGCATTCAACCTTATGTAATCCTACATATCCTGGCCTTTCATCGATTTGGTATAGCTTTCTAATCAAATACAGTTTATTGCTTAGATTAGCTCTTTCATGCACCTTTTGTAATCCTGCCCACATTTCTTTAGCAGTTACACACTTGCATATATGTATGATTTGATCATCTTCTGTGCTAAGAGAGGTTGTGCTCAGATTTTTTGATCTTTCTCTGTCCACTCATCTGAAGAGTATTTTGGCCTAGCTTCATTTATACGTTTCACATATCTTCCCTTATTAGCGGCATTTTCATCTTGAATTTCCAAGATTGGTAGTTCTGGCTTGTCAAATTTGCAAATGAAATCTTTGTTTCAGCTATGTTACTGGCCATTTTCTTTTATTCTGTTACAGTCTTTTTTCTGTTGCTGTATCTTGTACTTGTATCTTGTACTTGTATCTTGTACTTATTTACTGTAGCTGGTTATGACTGGTTTGTTCTGTTCTGTGCTGAACTTTATATTTCTCCTGTAATCTGGGTTTATACTGGTTTTATACTGGGTTCATCTCTGGTTTATCTCTGGGTACTGGGCCCATAACCTGTTAGAAATTCTGTTTTATTATATAAAAATGGTAGCAGAGGATTATTATATAGCCATACAGATTGGTATCAGAGGATGGTTACATAGCCATACAGATCAAATAAAGTGTATAGTATACAGTCACCATGAATCTTGCTGCTTAATAGTTTAACTGTAACAAGAAACTCTCCTCAGAATAAAAAGAACCATAGATTATAACCATAGATGTAAACTAAACACTGCTATCTACTGGCTGAATAATTCTGTAGTTGTTGCAGTACAAAATACATTCTAACATGTAGCCTAACAATAATTGTATAGGTTTTCATAACTGGTATCTGTTGGGCGATCTTGCACTTCGCGGTTTAGACAACAGATGTCTAGACAACAGATTTCCTGATATTTTACCAGCAATTGTGGCTGGCATCAGGACACCTGGCTATAAAGATAGGAGCCCAGTCAGTCTCTGCTCAGTTGTCTGTGGTCTACATAGCATACCAAGCGCCAACCGTCTCCTAGATAAGGGAGATGCATTCTTTCTCCTGGGGGAAGGGCATAGTGGCAAGACAGTGCAGAGCACCCCCAAAGTATCCCCCCTTCCAACAGAATGGCAGGCCCCAAATAATGGTTACAAAAGCAGGGTTTTCTTTGGGGAGCTGACATACAGCCCCCTCTAGAAAAACGACAGGTCTATCTGCAGAACACAAAAATGGGAGAGGGGGAGAAAACAAACAAAACAATCACATTAATCAGGTTTGTCAGGATACTTAGCATGAAAACATTTAAGTAACCTAGGCGCTCTAATGTGTTTTTTGTATATCCATTCATTTTGAGAGGATGGACAATCTTAAGATGTCAGTCATAGTTGCTGGTGAAACAACAGTATGTCTGTTGCCTAGACCATGGCCATTAAACCCTGAAGCCCAATCATATTCATCAGTTACCATGCATTTTGATTTGAAACCAATATTCTAAGTGAAACCTAGGAATGTTCCTTGTAACAAACCACTAGCAGCAATGAAACAGACGTGGAATGTTTGCTATATTTCTGCCAGTTGATTTCTGACTTGTTTGGGAGAGATGAGATAGGGATCTAGGTTCACACCTCATGCTGAGTAAACTATGCATGGATCTTCTGCTTTAAGCTGATTTGACAGGAGGTTTTAAGAAGAAGCAATATATTCAATCAGAAGACCAGAGGAGCTTGCAGATTTCTTCAGACTTAGGAAGACAAGTTGTCTTCACATTTATGGGGATGTCGGCAAAATGTTCAGTTAGAGGCTAAAATGACCTGGTGGAAAGCACATCATTGGCTCTGGAAAGAGTAACTTGAGTAGCCCGTGCAACACAAAAAGTTAGAGCTTGTCACTCCCAGTGAGTTGGCTAGATTTCCTTGGTTTCCTCTTCTCCTTCCTCATTTTAAAGGCTTAAAACGAAGATGAATATCTTCAATCTAAGACTTGACATTGTAAATTGACTCTTGAAACAATTTAATGTTCTGATGATAATTCTTATTTTGCTGCCAGATTTCGGTGGTTCAATAAGAGGTATATCTAAACTGTGCCATTTAGCAGGAAAGCCTCTGTGAGTCTGCAAGTTCTCCTCCCTGTAATGACTTTTCACCAAGATTGAAAGAAGAGAGAACCATGGATGAATCTTGTGCTGTATTGCTTTCTACATTTAGCATATGCCATCAGCAAAGAAGCCAATGACAAAATACAGACTATGAAATGGTGGAGGATAAGATCTTAAAATGAAACTGTCATCCCCAAAGTAGCTTTATTATTTACACTGTAACACACAGTTGTTTGAGAAGTAGGTTCAACAGGCTCTAGAAAGTTTCTTCTAGGTCTGTTTGAATGGCAGAGGATTAAAGTGTGATCACCAGGTTGTTTGGCCACAGAAGAGTGTAGATGCTACCATGCAATGGTGGTTTGCACTGGTTCAGTAGAACCGGTAGCTAAATTTTGCTGCATTTGGAGAATCGGCTGGCTTCCAAAAGTCCAGTCTAGGCCTCGGAGGCCTGGAGGACGCCTCCCAGGCCTAGAACAGCCCACCGGAAGTGCGTGGATGCCACTCTCGGAAGTCTGTTCTAGGCTTCGGAGGCCTGGATGAGGTGTCCCAGGCCTAGAATGGCCCACCGGAAGTGCATGGATGCCACTCTCGGAAGTCCGTTCTAGGCCTCGGAGGCCTCCCAGGCCTAGAACGGCCTGCCAGAAGTGCATGGATGCCACTTCCAGAAGTCCATTCTAGACCTTGGAGGCCCAGGCCTGCATCAAATAAGAGAACCGGTTGTTCAGGTATTTGAATTCCACCACTGCTGTCATGCCTCTGAAACTAAGACTTAATAAGTTAGCTCTCTGAGAAGTCTTCTGCATTCCAGCTTGAGAACACACACACAGAATTGAGCAAGGAAAGGTTTGATAGATCTTCCTTGCGGACTATACTCTTGTGGACCAAGAGTTACCCACCTCTTCCCAAATAAATGGTTTTCTGGATTATTGAGAGAGTAGTTTGAATTCTGTATGGCTACTATTTGTCATGTGAACTACGTATATAAACTAAAAAGCAGATGAAAATATTGCTGTGCTTGATGTCTTTTTAAAAAGACTTTTTGCTATTTCTTACATTGGGTTTAGCAAATGCCTGTTTTACATTTTCTTCTTTAGAATGCCTAACCTTGCAATGATATTTGTCATACTTACAGAATATTTGCATTTCATCAGCAGTTCACAGATGAGACTGGCAGTTGCCAAAAGATGAAGTGTCAATGAGATACTGAGCTAAATTTCACCAAAGAAAAATCAGTTTAGCCACAGCACAGTTCTGTTGGTATTTATTTATTAAAACAAAACTCCTTTTCGTTTTATTTAAATTCCCTTAATTCAATCCTGCTCCTCTTATTATAGTTCCCAAATCAACAGCCAACAGAGCCAGTATCTGGGGATAATGGAAATTCAATACTTCTGAAGGTTATGGTTGGGGAAATTTAGGTTTAATACATATCTGAAAATGACATATTTAGTCCATGAAACGTACAAGAACTGGGCCACACTTTTACTTTAGCTCCAAAGCTAGTGTAGCTTTGATCTTGTTTCAGCACCATCGTTTAGAGGGATGTAAAATCATGGGCAGAAGATGATTCCAGAAAGACTTATATTTTTCCAGGTCCTCTCTAGCTGCATTTGGATTTATATGCTATAGTCGTTTCCAATGCTTTGTCAGCCTGAAACTTAACAGCAGTGAAAAACAGCTTGTGTTAAGAATGAGAAATTTTAGAATGCTGATGAGAAGACAGTTTTGATTAACATTCTTATTCAATTGCTCTTAAATTTTGGAATCCTTGACTTTTTTTCATTGAAAGCAGTGTGCCTTTTGCTATTTATATATTATGCAGAAAAGGTCCTGCATTTTTCAGGCAATCTATCAATTAGTCCTTCTAGGCTTGAGTTCAAATTTCTGCTTAGTTCACACTTTAAAAAAAAAAGTCTGTGTTCCTCTAAAAACACTGATAAAAAATGACTGATGAAGTGATATAGATTGAGAATTATGCACATAGACTTCTAATCACTTGCTAAGCTTTGAGCTAAATAATTTCTGGCCCATTTCCCCATTATTTATAGCATCACATTGTTCCCCAGTATATATTTTAAAAACATATCTGCCTTCAATTCCTTATGACCTTCATTATACTATTATACTATTCAGTATTTTTCTCAGAAATATGGCTTCTAATGCTCCTGAATCCATGGACATCAACTGGCATCTTCTTATGCACTGATAATCCCATATTGGAATAAGAACATCAAAACTAAATGCCGGTATTTGGGGTTTAAAGCCAAATGAAATGGCCTGTTTACACCATGGGATGTTGCTTTAGAGAAGGAGGAAGCTTTTTTAAAATATCTACCTACAACTCATAGAAAAGATTAGCAGTAATGGAAGACAGAGTTATTTGCAGGGTTTGAATGCCACAGCAGACAGACAGTAGTTTGTCCTCTCACCAACCCATGGGAAAATGTTGACTAGACTAGCAATGGATCTTACTTTAACCCTGACTATGGAATAATATTCACACACACACCCCCCAGTGCTGGAGGCTATTAGTTGAAGGTAGCAGACTAGTATGTGTATGAAGCATAAACAACTCGATCCCTGAAACAGCCAAAGGGTTCATGGGGAGGCTGCTGTACTGCCTCTGGTATTTACTGCTTGAGACAATCATCCTGCTCTCCATAATGGTAGAACTAACCCTCACTTTCTATTCATCTCTTGGAAATTTCTTCCTTAGCTGTTAGCCACCCCCCTTTTGTTTTGGCTCAGATCAAATAACCATCAACAGTTCATGGGGATGGCATACACAGTAGCAGAGTTTTCCTAAGTTGGGAATTTTAGTATGGGTGGACTTCAACTTTCAGAATTGCCCAGCCAACCCACACCTTTTAAAGTTGCCAAGTTTGAAAAACATTGTCATAGAGTTATGACAGCTGAGGACATCTCACTTCCTACCCTTGATTCTTTGGCTTGTTGAAGACTGAGAAATACTCTGAATAGCCTTAAGTAGTAAGTTGGGACCTGAATGGAATGAGGGAAAGAATTTAATATATATCATATGCTGCAGTGCTTCCTTTTATCAGAGTTCTTCAGATATTTTGAACTTGCTTTTTTCCCCAACAGAAAAGTCACAAAAAGGACTTTTAAAGCAGGATCATACAATAAAGTTTACTTCTAAGCAGCATTTGATTATGTGTGCATTTTGGAAAATAAGCATTGATTGGACCTGACCTTCACTTTCCGTCACTATGTGGATGTACATATAAAGTAGTCATTTTCTTTTGTAGGAGTTTAATTTAATTGTGTCCCTTGCTTCCTTCACCCTTCATACTTAAACCTTACTTTCAACAGTTATTGTGTCCTCTTCAGTTGCAGCAATTCATAGGTCTTACCTTCTTGCAATAATTCTCATTGTTTGTTGTAGGACTTCAGTCACTGAGAGTGTGCTTGACTTGAGCACTGAAAATGTTTTAGGAGGAAACCATAGATACTCATCTTGTTGTTGTTGTTGTTGAATTCCTTTACTCCATTAATTTGCCTGATCCACAGCATTCCATGAATACAATTTTGAAACATTCTCTTTTTTTAAAGATGGTGAAGTTGTTAGAAATGTGGAACATTGAAGAAAATTCATAAGACTCCAAACAGCCATACTTTACATGAGCCACACTTGAACTACTCTCTGATTGAGATTGGATGAAACAATGGAAACATTTCATTTTACTTTTTTGTTTCATTGTGGCCTCAAATGAAACATTTTTCATATGCCATCCACTCTTTTTCTCCATTCTCATGGAATTTTGTGATAAGGATAGATAGAGTTGGATATCTGTATCAAAAGCTGGGTAATCTCCTTTGGGCTCTGAAAGTTCTCTAGTATTCTCTAGTATTGCATGAATCAGGCTCCAGAAAGATGCTGAAAGAGAAAGAAGAATATTTTCTGGCTCCATTGAGACATTTGGGAGCATATCCATTCTCAGGAAGGATACTGGTTTAACTGAGAAGAATGTGCAGGAGAGTTGCATGGTATTACAGAAAATACCATGCTGCCAAAAAAAAAAAAAAAGGGCATTCTAACATAAAGTATGACATTTAAAAGCATATACATATAAAACAAAACTGTGCTTGTTTTTGAAATGTTATCTCAGTTCCTTGGTGCTCTCTGAGCTTGGTTGTTTTCTTGCAGATGTTTCGTTACCCAAAATAAGTAATATCAGTGCTAATGATGTTACCTAGTTTGGGTAATGAGGCATCTGCAAGAAAACAACCAAGCTCAGAGAGGACCCCTTATCTCAACCCCGAGTTACAAATATTCTCCTTTATTGAAATGATATTTCTCATACTTCCATCTTTCCACATTTTTGGAAAGTAATAATACTTACTGCTTTCTTACAATTAGCACTGTTGAGCCTAGTGAGATTCATTCAAAGTAATTATGCTTAGAGATGTACCTTTAGGTTGGAATACACTGAATACTTACTAGGAAGTAAGTCTCTATGAGATTTTCCGACTTTATATTCAGGCTATATTCTTTACATCCTATGTTATTTTGATTTTTTAAAAAATAGCTCTGGATCCAAGCCCAGCAACAAAACTGAAGTTGACAATGAAAATCTAAATTTTCTTGGCAGCCAAGTCTTACTATTAATATGGAGAGCCTGAGGGCATGCCTAATTCACAGAAATAAATATGCAGGAAACCAGCCTTATGGAAATCAGACAGATCGCAGGAAGTTTAGCTGATGCAGCTATAACAGCTGAAGCAAGAAGGACGTAACAGCTACTAGACCCTTCTTAGGGCTATCCAGCAAAAATTAGTAAGCTGTTGTTGTGCCCTTAATAGTCAACTTGGGACTGGATGGATATATCTTAATTTATAAACAACATATATTAAAAATAGTATATACAAAAATAGATCTAGTTCGTTGTGGGATATTTGGTCTGAACTTCTTTTTTTAAAAAAAATAATAAACAGTGGTTGGAAACAAGCTCCAAGAATAAAGTCTTGTTGTAACAGTTTCTGAATATCTGCATTTTGTGTAATATTTGAAAGGGGGGTTGAGACTTTTATGGCAGAATTCTAAATAAAGTATTCATGGACTACTACTCATAACTTTGGTAATAACAGTTATTGTGAATAACAGTAATTGGATGGCTTAGCGCAACACAGTGAAGCAGAAAAAGACAGACAAATTTGTTTTAGGCTTTTTATAGTTTCCAAACCTAGCCACCCTTTGAACAAAAGGTTCATGGCTAGAGACGTTGTCCTTCTAAGAAGCTTGGCTAGTATTTATTTTGTTTTTTCCAATAGTAAAACTATAAATTGGCTTATGCTGGATGAAGTCACGTATCATAGTAAGACATCAGAGGTTCTGTCTTAGTACAGTATGTGAATCTATTCATTGTAGGATATTAAGTAAAGATTTTTAGCTCAGTGTAATGAATGAACCCAGGGACTGAATTGTACATTGGTCCATCTAGCCTAATATTGCGCACATTAGTAGAAGATATTCAGAGCTTCAAAAAGGATTTTTATCCTAGTCATTCTTGAAAGTTCCAGGGATTCAGCCTAGACCTAGAGTCTTTGGTATGTAGCAATGCCATAGAATTATGGCTCTCCTCAGAAGTATAGCATCCTATTGGAGATATCTAATAGATATGTTTTTTTGCATATTTGCCAAGTAACTCAAAGGCTATACTATATATGGAAAAAGAACTTGATACAAAACTGAGCATTGCATGAAAGCCAGCAATCTGCCAAAACAGACTATCTAAATTTTTACTCTGTGTGAACTGGGTGAAGAATGTAGATGAAGGTAGTAATACAATTCAGGCCTTTTGTCTTTGGAAAGATATCCTGGTTATATTGGCAAATATCTTAGGGCATCTAACAGTACAGTTCTACAAATAAGGAAACATGCCTCACGATATCACGGTACAAACCCTGAGACTTTCTGTTTATGTCCAGTTAAGAGAACATAAGAACAAAAGACCAAGTTTTGTATTGTAATATCACAAGGCATGTGTCATTATTTTTGTGTCATTGTAGTTTGTTTTGGTTATGAATACTACTGACTTTGGCAGTTCTTAAATATTAACTACTTGGGGGGAGAACCAGCTGGGAATGCCACTACATTTTCTTGACTGAGAAGCTGAAAAAAGCATTGTAGACTGTGAATCAAGTTCAATTTATTTTCCTTTTCTTTAAACTAGATTTGAGCTATCTACTTTTATGTTCAGGTAGATCTTGATTAGTGCAGTTAATGAATCCCATGAAATGGCCATATTATTTGAAAATACATTATTTATTTATCCTTTCCTCCCCATTAGTAACGCATCCATGTACATCAAATACATTTACTTCTACTGGGAGTCTCCAAATAAGTAAGAAGTGAGATTTTATTTGCTGTTGGTTTCATCCATGTGTCTGTCTTATGTACAAATAAAAATGGGGAATATCTTGTTTCTAATAATAAAAGAGATATGCAGAAAAGTTTTGCTAATCTGTTTCTCTTCTTCTCAGTTAATCCAAAACCAAATGTGTGTTGGGAACTAAAATAAGATGGCTGGAACAATGGACTGAAGGGAGATGTAGAAAGGAAAAAGCAGCTGGTTTGCTATCCATTTCCTATATGTTCACTGGTTCAAGCCTCTTTTATATACATGAACAGAAATGTATGCCCACTGCAGTTACATATACTTCATTCCTAATTGATAAGCAATTGAGAGTTATGGTGTAGTGATTAAGACATTAGGCTAGAAAGCAGGAGACCATGAATTCTGATTTTGTCTTCGACATGAAGCCAGCTGGGTGACCTTAGATCAATCATTCTCTTTCAACCCTAGGAAGCAGGAGGCAATGCCAAACCACTTTCAAAACGTACCCTAGTACACGTTCAAAAGTGTTGCCAAAATCCCTGCAGGGACTAGTCTCCAGGACTCAAGATTGACTTGAAGGCCCCAAAACCAAACAGACAAACAAAAACCCCACACATTAAATCGGACACTGCATCTTCTTTGTTGTAAGATCATATATTACATTCTTGTTTAATTTGTACACAGATTGTGTTATTTGTTTGTTTCTTGCAACAATTTTTATAACACTACCTCCCCAACAACTCCTGGTGATCTTCAAAAAGCCAATATAAAACCATAAAAGCAATCCTGAGCATACCTTCATCCCAAGAACCTGGCATACAGACAGAAATGTTTATTGGTCTTCAACAATTAATGCCTAAAAGTCCTGTGCAGTAAATGTTTTCATTGATTTCTGAATGTCTGTTAGGGAAGGACGCCATCAGATTTCCAAGGATTTCCATTTCCAATCCGTTCCAAAGTGCTTGGCATAACCTGAAAAAGAGCATATTGTAGCCCCCTTCCTTTGATCTCTTATGGGGGTGCCATCGCAAGTTCCTCATTTGGAATGAATGAAATGGATGTGTGATGTTCTATCTGAAGTATGTGTCCTGCAGTAACCTAAACACCAAGTCAATAAGAAAGAAACCAGTACAAAACAGTATTCTCAGCTTTTAGCTCTTGCTGACAACCTAGAAGATTATCATGGCCTCTGAGAATACTAATAGGATCAGTGGGATGCTCTTCCCCTAATCAGGTCTGGATACAGGCCATTCAGGGCAAATGAGACAATTTCCAACCCATGTCCTAATCTGAATGTTGATTGAAAAGACACCAGATTATCCACTTTGTCTAGTGTTTTTTTTAATTTGGAGCATCAAATTTATATTGAATTTATACTGTGTAGCCACCCATCTCACCAAAAGTGACTCTTAGCAATCTCACCAACAAGGAAAGATAGGAGACTGGCTGCTAGTAACAAGATTTGCAAACTCTAGGATGCGTCTCTTCAGGATGGACTGCATAACCATCTTCTTCAAGGACAGGGTATAATCTCTTTCCTCTGAGAGGCAGTGACTAATTCCCAGGTTCAACTTCACACCACCCCTTTGTACCTCTCCAAAGAGCCAATTATGGCATGGGTCAAGCCTTCACATGGCAGACCTCATATTAAAGATTGCCCCACTACTTTCTTGGAGTCTATAAGCCTAAATGAAATTTCATGAACTGTCAGATCCTCGTTTGCTAATTATCTGACCCAATTTACTCATATAGAAAATGAATAAGGTCAATTTTTCCTGCAAAATGATGTCCTAAGATTTTACTACAGCTCTTAGGAAGATATTCCTGTTGCCCATGGCTTGAAAGGACATTTCTTAAAACAGCCACAGAAGCGCTGTCTGTGGATGCAATATAAGTAGAGAAGATGCTTGCTTTGCTAATATGTACAGCCACAATCTAGGTTTGAACAGGCATTCTTACCTGTATTCAATCCAATCATTCATGGTCTTCTTTTGCCCGTGTTGCAAGTGCCCTTTGGAATCCAACCTGTTTCTTTTTTTTTTTTAAACAAGTTTTATTAGTTTTTCAATTTTTACATCAAGGTGCTTAGGAAACAACATGGGGATGGGGTAATCAATTTATCCAAAAACAAAGTCATACGTATATAGCTCATGCTAATTCCTTAAAAGTTCCCTCTCTATTTCCCTTAATTGATATAGCATTTTCAAATTAATACATTTCTAAATAAAATTCAATCAATCAATACAATTAGCAATAAGATTTTACTTATACGAATCCAAGTCCTGTTTTTAAGCTTTACTTAATTCCAATTACCATATTCCAATTTAGCCTTAAATAAACATATTGTGTACACTTCGGGTATCCCTAATTTCCCTCATTTCATAACATAATAATTATAACATCTAAAATAAACATATTATTCCAAAAGTTACATTCTTACTTTTCCAAAATATATTCTATTTCTTATCCTAATAATTCCTCATTTACTAATACCATATTTTCCATTGTCACAATCCATTTTCTTATTCTTATTCCATTAAAATGATTATCATATCTGAAATAACCATATTATTCCAAAAAATACAATCTTACTCTATTTCACATACATATTCTATTATCCTAATAGCTCCTCATTTAACATAACATAACATAACCTTTATTGTCATTTTTATACTGTGGGCACAACGGCACACATCAAAAACGAAATTTAGTTGCCCGCTCTCAAAAGTGAAACACATACATGACACACACCTAAACATACTATGAACAACATATGTATAGACCCACATCCCTGCAAATACGTAGCAAATAAATATTAAATACTGTCTATCTTGAATATATAACGGAAGGAGGAAGCTTGAGAGTTCGCAAGGTTAATGCTGTATGGAATAAAACTATGGCTGAATCTGGATGTTCTGCTACGGATACCACGAAGCCTCCTCCCAGAAGGTAACAAGGAAAACAGGTCGTGAAGAGGATGTGTAGTGTCCCAGATAATCTTACAGACCCTGCTCAAGCAACGCTTCTGTGCTATGTCCTGGATGGAAGGGAAGGAACTGCCAATGATCTTTTCGGCCATTCTCACCACTCTCTGCACCGTCTTCCTGTCTGAAGCAGTGATGCCTCCAAACCAGACTGTGATGCTGTATGACAGGATGCTCTCGATTGTCCCCCTGTAGAAAGTGGTCAGGACAGGGGAAGGAAGATGTGTTTTTCTCATGTGGCACAGAAAATGCAGGCGCTGCTGTGCCCGCTTCACCAGTTTCTCACTGTTGAGTGACCAAGTCAGCCTATTCGTTAGCTGCACACCCAGGAATTTGATGCTGGTAACCATCTCCACCGGTGAATCATTAATGCACAGAGAAGTGTGGCTGTGCCTGCCTTTTCTGAAATCAACAATGATCTCTTTGGTTTTTCTGGTATTTAAAACTAGGCTGTTTTCCTTACACCAGTTCACCAACCCCTCAACCTCCTTGCGGTAAGCTTCCACCTTGTCATCCTGAATAAGGCCCACTACTGTTGTATCATCTGCGAACTTCACAATATGGTTGGTGGCAAACCTAGCACAACAGTCATGGGTCAACAGGGTGAACAGCAGCGGACTTAAGACGCAGCCCTGAGGAGAACCTGTGCTCAAGAAAATGGTATTAGAGGTATTTGTTCCAACTCGCACATATTGGGGCCTGTTGGTAAGAAAATCAAGAATCCAGTTGCACAAAGGAGTGTTTAAGCCTAAAAGGCCCAGTTTGTCTACTAGATGCTGGGGAATGATTGTGTTAAACGCCGAACTGAAGTCGACAAACAGCAAACGCACATGAGTATTTCTTTCCTCTAAGTGCTTCAGGCTCAGATGGAGAACGGAAGAAATAGCATCCTCCGTAGAGCGATTTGGTCGGTAGGCAAATGGAAGCGGGTCAAATGCTGGCAGGAGGCTAGATACAATAGTGTCCTTTATCAGCTTCTCAAAGCATTTCATGATGGTGGATGTCAGTGCAACCGGATGGTAATCATTGAAGCCTGTAATTGTGGACTTTTTTGGCACTGGCAAGATGATGGCCATCTTAAAACACGATGGGACCACTGCCTGCTGCAATGAGAGGTTGAAAATATCTGTGAGAACACAAGCCAGCTCCTCTGCGCATTCCCTGAGGACACGTCCAGGGATGTTATCTGGGCCTGCTGCTTTCCGAATGTTAACGGACAGAGGTGACATCAAAGCTTGGCACTTGCTCATCAGGGTGGGGCACAGCTTTCCTAGCAGGAGTGCTATTTGATGCCTCAAATCTACCAAAAAATGCATTCAGTTTGTTTAGGAAGTCTGTGTCATCCTTGCATCTCGATGGAGCCACCTTGTAATCCGTAATGGCCTGGATCCCTTGCCACATTCGCCTGGTGTTTGTTGGGTCCTGAAAAAAGTTCTGAATTTTCTGGCAATGGGCTTGCTTTGCATCTTTTATGGCACTTTTCAGATTTGCTCGGGCTGTTCTAAGTGCCAGCATGTCACCAGATTTAAAAGCCACATTCCATGCTTTCAGCATCTTGCGGACCTCATAAGTCAGTCACGGTTTTTTTTTTTTATCATAACAAGTTTTATTAGTTTTTTTGTTTGTTTTACAGCCAAGTGCTTATAACACATCGTGGAGATAGGGCACTCCATAGAACACAACAAAAAATACAGTCATACATATACAATTTAAACTACTTCTTTAAAGGTTCCCTCTCTATTTTATCAATAAAAAAAGAAGAAAGAAAGAAAAAAAAACACAAAAACAAAAAACAAAAGTTATCAATCATATTTTCACCCATTTTCAGGCTTAACCAACTTTCAATTAATCTATTTCAATTTAGTCTTGCATAAACATATAGTATACAATTCGAGCATTCCTAAAATATAAATTGTTTCTCACCTATATCTATTATTCCAATTTCAATTTATACTTCTCAATCAAATTATATCTCTTATTCTATTCTATTTCACATACATATTTTGTAAATAAACATAAATTTATATATTTTAAAACCATTACATAAGACATAATAATATAATAATAATATAATAATAATAATAATAGGATAATAATTATTTCTATCATAAACTAATAATATAACTATTATATCTTAATATTTCTCAACTATATTCTATTTCATATACTCTATCCAATATTTTTATAAATCAATCCAAGTCCCTAAAAATTCCTCAATTGTTTCAATTTAGTCCATTTAATACATCACTAATTACCATTCAATTCTTGTAAGTAAAAATATCAATAATACTTCACCAGTCTCAATCTCAATCTAACTCCTTTAATTTTAAATTTTCCAATTTTTCCTATTGCCATTCCAAACCATAATCAAATCCTTAATTTAGATTTAGTGTTGACTCAAACCAGAGTAACCTTAAAAATCTCGAAAGTATTAGCTCAATCAACGTCCAAAAGCCCTTTTTACCCATCAGATAAAATTTTAACACTCATTTTTAAATCTAATTCTAGCTTTCTTTTTGTGCCAGGTAGGTTTCCACAGCAGGGCCTCTAGATTCTCCCATCTTAGTGACTGGCTAAAGCCTTTTCCCACCATTGAGTCCAATCATATTCTTTTTCTCTTTTATCCAGTGTTGTCTGTACTGTCACGTTGTCAACGTTTTTGGTGCCTCGTATTTGGAAATCCAATCCTGTTGCTTTTAAAGTTGTAAATGTTTTAGTTGAGTTCTGCCTTTGATCATCAAAAATCTCCATCATGTGGGATGTGTCCTCTTCCTCTTCAATAGATTCAATAGATTCAATAGATTGTGAATGTATTCCATCCATGCTTTCAGCATCTTGCGGACCTCATAAGTCAGCCACGGTTTTTCATTCGCCCTCACAACAACAAATTTAAAACCTTGTTCCATATTACAGTTCAAAACTCTAATCTAACCAATAATTTTCATCTCAATTATAAATCTAAATCCTAAATATTAAATCAATCAATATCTTTAAAAAACCTTTTTAACCTATTAAGTAAAATTTTAAAACCCATTTTTAAATCTGACTCTAGTTTTCTTTTTGTGCCAAGCAGGTTTCCATAACAGAGCCTCTATATCATCAGATAGGTCTCCCTTCATTCCTAGACATATTATTTGAATCAAGGGAGAACGTCCAGTTATGAGTTTTTCAAAGGATCTGGCTCCTTTGTAGTTATTCAGTTGTTGCTCTGATAATTCAAATCTCAATGTTTGGTTAAACATGTTTATCTTCAATTCAGTCTGGTCAAGTTCCTCTTCTCCTTCCACTATCATCTGAATAGCATAATCAGTTATGTCCAATATTGTAGTTGTTGGTTGATTGTCAAGGTTGTCACAATTCTCAATACGTCGTATTTGCAGATCAGTTCCTGTTGTTTTTGAAGTTACATATGCTTTAATTAAAGTCACTCTTTGGTCATCAAAATTCTCAGTAGATTGTGCGTAAAGTTGTGTAAAGTCCTCTTTAATGTTGGTTTGGTCCTCTTCTATTGTTTTTTGGCTTGTAGAATAGTCAATTGGAGTCTGGAAATCAGTTAGAAGTTTTGGGGCAATGGCTTTGATTCTGGAATTAATTTGCTCAGCTTCAAAAAAAATGTCCAATATAAGTTTGTAATTAAGATATGAATAAGGTTCCTCCATCTCATTAAGTTGTACGTGGTGTGGTATACAGGCCTCTTTGATGTTGATCTCTTCCTCCTCTGGAATTGCTTGAGTTGTAAATTGATCAGTTAAAGTTTGGAGTTCAATTTGTAAATCTGGAATAACATCTTCATCTTTCATTCTGAAATTCATTTGTTCAGTGGCTTCATGGATTTTTTCCAGTATAAGATTGTAGTTAAGTTGTGGGTAAAGTTCCTCCATTTCAGTAGTAATTAAAAATAGTCTTTTAGTCTTTTAGTGGAGGCTATGTTTAATAACAGTCAGCCAGTATCCACCTCCACAATTTCTAGCAGTTAGTTTCAGCACCCAGCTGTTTCAAATTCTTTATTTTTTCCCTTTTATGATAATTTGAAGGTCAAACCCAGCCTCAAAATCAAAGCAAAAATTCAGTTGCAGTGTCAGATTTCGCCACAAGATGTCCCCAGTAGGCTATGGAATCTTTTTTCAGACGCCAATAAAGTTTTATGAAGTTAAAAACAACAACAATATTCTCCAGTTTAATAAGTAGGTAAAATAATAAAGTTCTTTAATAGGGATTTTTTCAGGACCCCAGAGTATCCAAAAGGAGAAATAGTCATTAAAATTAATTATTCTTTCCTTTTGTTTCCAAAGCTTATTTTCCCAAATGAGCAAACGCTGCTCTATCAAAACAGGGAAATAATTCCAGGGGCTTTTCACAGGAAAATAATTAGGGTAAAGAGAGGAAAGGAAAGGTCTCACCCGGATCTTCCACAGTGGTTCTTTATGGTTAGCTGTTCTTGTGACTTTCGGCTGGTGCGGCTAAGTGGCCGATCTTTTCTTCGTCGGCCCTAAGGAGCTGCCTCGGACCGCGGAAGGTGCTGCTGCCCCTCCGTGGTCAGACGAGGGTCCTCCTCAACGGTGGTCGCCCCTCCAGGGCAACGTTCGACCCTATTCAGGGTCTACCGGCGAAAGGAAACCGGCCGGCGAAGAGACAAGACTCTTCGCGTGACCGCTAGTGCCGCGATACGGAACCGGAAGTCAGAATCCAACCTGTTTCATCAGTTGATTGTACTCCAACCCTAGGAAGGCTTTCCAAAGCAATGAGTTTCAAAACAACTCATTGGAACTGATCTGGCTATGGCAGATTTCATGTCCACCAATTTCAGATCACATATGAACTGAGGTTAACATATGGTTCCCTATGTGCATTAGGACTGACTTTAGTTTGGATCATTCATCTGGCTCCTATTATGGTTATGAACTCTTGAATGTTTCAGAATTCTTCCCTTGGTTGAGGTTCTCAAGTATTAAAGTCTAGAATACTCTGTCACCAGCCCCCAAATATGTTCTACAAAGTCAGGGAGAGATTCCACTAGGCAACAATATGGGTGGTGCACAACAGATTGGCCCATCCCTTTTGATAATCTGGGAGACCCTCAAGACCTATTGTGTGACCAGACTTGGGGCTCCCATAAGATTTGGCTAGATGGCACCATTGCTGATGGGGGCATTTTTTATTCTCCCTTCACTTTGAGTGTATTTGCGTTGTTAGGATATTTATTACTATGGTTTTGTATTTGTATTCTGTTTTTATATTTTTTTATGTATTATTGTGTGCCAACCATAGTCACCTTTGGTGAGACGTGCAGCTAAATAAAATTGATAAATAAATAAACAAGAAAGTAACTATTGATGCATTCTTTATATTGTTTATTCTTCTTTATCCATGATCATAGCAAAGCAGAGATACAAAACAAACCTACAACAGAAAAGTAATAAAATTGATGTGTCTTAAAAGTGTAAAACTATTGCACATTAAACTTGACAACAGCAAGAACAATCATTATTTTGCATTATGTCTGTGTATGCCTGTGGAAATGTGCCCATTTAAACTTGCCCTGGCCCCTCTGATTTTTTTAACGTGATAACATTTATCATAACAACATTTAGATTGTGTGGACATACTGTAATGACAAATAATTAAGGCTGCTATCTGTGCCCCTTTCTGTCATAGAAAGCTCTACTAACTACAATGGAACTCACTTCTAAGTTTGGCATGCAGTGGAATTGCCTTTGCCACCTAGGGAGCAATTGGTTCATTTTCTGACAAGATCCCTGGCTCAGTATTTTCTTACATCTGTCTTCAATTAAAATTTGGTCTGATCAAGCCTACGTGGAGAAATCCAAATATTGCTGAAATCACTGATGGCTCATACATCTCATTTCAGGAAAATATGTTGGTTCCCCCTCCGCTTGTTTTAAAGTGAGAAATCCTTTCCTCTGCACTAGAGCCCAATTAGTAATAATCTTTGAAACAGCCTAATCCACTTTATACTTTGTAAACCATTGGGATGATTAAAATTCCTATTTCAACTGCTTCTTTGTTCCACCATCTTCTCTTTCTCTTCACCAGGTTTAGTTCTCACAGAAATCCAGGTATTCCTGTCCTTCCACAAGCTGGTTTTGTCACTGAAGTCTTCTGCTTTTGTTTTTGTTTTGCTTACCCAAGCAAGGGAATTCTACACCTTGAACTAATAATAATGTGCTGGGAATAAGCTTGTTTCCATAGAAACTAAAATGGTGTCAAACAGATGCAATGGCACTTCCACAATTTAGGAACAAGGCACATACCAGCTAGATAATGGACTGCATCATCTCTGGAGAGAAAGAAGGCTGAATTAGTGTTTTGATTTCCATAAGTCACAGGGTATAATCTGTGTTTTGAGTTTCTAACTTGCATTTGATCTGCAGAACAGCTGTAATCTTCTTTTGCAACTATAAAAAAAATACACTGGAAATTTTGCAGTGAATGATGAGTTGTGAGCTGTCATATTGAAAATACCATGGAAGGGAATATTTTTGGCAGTATTACTAGTATCTTTAACTAGTCCATCAATGATCTGACTGATGTATACACTGGCCTGATAACTTCATTTTAATCCCATCCAGATGGTGAATGTATAGCATAGCCATTTCCCCTATCAATGGAAAGTGGTTGATATTTGCATTTAATTTAATTCTTTGAGATGTATCTGGTCTAAGAAATTCAATCAGCATATTTGTTGTGGTTGATAACTCTGATATTTTTTAAAAATAAAATAAATGAACTGTTGATTATTCTCCAAAAATAATAGACTGCCCAGCTCTCAATATAAAGATATTCCTTAAGAAAAATGAATTTGTTTCTAAGCTTCAGTTAGATGGAGACATTGCACAGAGAGGTACTGTTTCTCATTACTTTTATGTCCCGGCTTGGATTGTATGAATTGCTTTCAGATTATTATGAGACACACAAGAATTTACAACATGGAACAAGTTGTAAAGAAGTTGTGAACAGCTTGTGTTTCCAAGCCAGCTTTCTTAACTGTCATCAGATTATATCGACACAATTAATGTGTGCAGTAGCTTTTCCCAGGAGCAGTGTCACGTCTCCAGACAGTAAGTTTTACTATGTCTGGGTGGGATCAGAACTGTGCAGAAAACTAATATTTCTTTAGCAGGCAGTAAGATTTTAGATGATGAAACTAAACTAACGTGTAGTTTTTATATACCTGGAAACAGTGCTTTTTTTGAAAAAAAAAAAAAGGTGCCGGAACTCACACACGTCATACAACCCGCCTTGCCTACCCTACAAGGTTTACCTTTGTAGTTGAAAAAAAAAACCCTTAAATTTTTAGTGTATCTAAAAGACTAGGATTTTGTTCAAGGTAAGTTAATACTATTAATGTTACCATGCACTGTGTGGCTTTAAATTACAAGAAGGCATTTTATTACTCTTTTGGGACATTTACCACTGGCATACCCATTTAGTTTAATGAGTGGAAATGTCAGCTTTCTATGTGGAGTGAAATTGTCCCGATAAAACAAAATGTGGTTGCTTGTAAAAGATTGAATTATTTTTAAGAAGTTGTCAAACAAGGTGAAAAAATTTACATTTGGAGTTTAATATGGATATTGACTTGAAACAAATTAAAGTTGAAACTTTGTCAAAGATTACTTTTAATTTACCTTTAAGTTAAACCCAATTTAATAAATAGATCTGATTAAACCTCATACTGTAGGTCTACCTTTACATCTGACCAATACATAATTAATATATATTATTATTAATAATAATACCTCCAAATCACAAGACATTGGCTTTATTCTTATTCTTCCCCTCTGCAGTTTGAATATAAAGTATAAAAGACTAAAAAGAGATTTTCATAGACATCCCGGCCTTTGAATTACCCAAGGAACTGAAACAGCAAAATTTCACTGTTGGGCAAGCTTCCACACCAGCCGCCTTTCTTTCCTCTCACTTCGCCTCTTTTTAACCTCACACCCCACCTTCTGTAAGGGAAGGCAAAAGGCTCACTCACCCTCTCACAAAAGATGGCTTCCATGTTTATGTGTCTCCCACTGCCACCATCAGCCTCCACACCACAAGGTCCGATGCAGCCAATCACAGCTATGGCTGTGGTGCTCAGACGCCTCATGGCTCCTCCTAGAGGAGGCAGACAGCGCCAGAGGAGATGCTGCTCGCACCGTACCGCCAGCGGGGCATTTTCAAAAACAAACGATAGGAAGGGAAGCAATAGGAAAAGAACGCAACTCTGGAAAATCCGTTGAAAAAAGGTGCCAGAACTCTGTTCCGGTGCATTCTATGACAAAAAAAGCCTTGCCTGGAAAAAAAAACCTTCCTAGCATCTTTTGATTTGTTTTTATTCATTTATATTATACAGAAGCATACCAATATTCTTTGGGAGGTTTACAGTCAATAAAGAGTTGCCCCACAGAGAAATTTTCCAGCCCTTTGCTTTTAATAATTTACATTCAATTTGAGGAAGGAAAAATCTGCTTTAGAAAATATTTCAGGGGAGAAAAGGATTACAGAAAAATTTCTCTGCACTTATTTAGTTATGTGGTGCTTATTAAGAGATATTTTCATTAACAATCAATTATCCAGCAATGTAGATTCTTACTACATTTTTATATTTCAGTTAAATCCCATTCTAAGGTAATCCTTTCATTTTTCTAACCTGATTGGGAAATATTGACAACCAGAGTGATTTGGGATGGTCAAAAAAGATGTAATACTAACAATTGTAGAAGAAAAAGCTTTTATCACTTTCAGCTCTAAAGTAAGCTTAGAAACCCCACCAAGATCAATTTAAGATAAATTTCTAAGTTCCATGAAAATAAGGCAAATAGAACAAGAAGCTACAAGAAAATACTTCTGAGAAATTGCAAGGTGGATTCAAAATAGCTTTAAAACAAATTAAGTTCATTTTCCTCCTTTGCTTCCACTAAAAATCTGATCCACCAGTTGATAACATCAACTGAAAAGACAAACTAGAAAACTATTGGCAACTGCCCCCCCCCCATTATATACATTCTCAAAATAAGGAATGATCTAAAATCTGCTGTCTTTTTTCAAGGTGAGATATACCTTCGAGTGGCTTAGCACATCAAAAATGGCCAGGGCGAGTTGGCCATGTCAAGTTGTCCTATACCCTTTTAAATGATAGTCATTCCAGCTGCATTTTGTCCTTTTCTATGTATCCCTTCATTTATATGTGCATATATTCTTCCGTGCAAACAATGGTGAATCTGCAGATAGATGGTCTTCTGATCAATGATCATATTCTATTTGATGTAGTATTGTGACCTCATACATAGAGATATTTCTATTGCTGGATGAAAGGTTCTATATAGATATGACATTAAGTGAACGCTTGGCCATTGTTATCAATGCCCTGTTCACATTCTATATAGATATTGGAAAACACATCTGATAGTGCCCTTAGGAACACTATTTGAATGCTAAAGGTTTTTTGTTTTCCAAAATAGGTCCTCTCAGTAAGCCACAATGACTTGTCCCATTCTGCATTTAAATGGTGGATAAACATTGCAAGTAACAGAGGATAAAAGCAGAAGATAAAAAAAAATGATGGTATCTCAGCGGTAGAACTGGGAACAAATTCACATGAGCTCACATGCCACATGGTAAGGATATGATAGCTGGAAGAAAGAAGGCTAAGAGGAAGACACCAGTGATAAAATCTGTCCTAAAATATTGAGGTCAACCCCAATACTCTACCAATAATCAATACTATGCCATATCCACCAGCTTAAATGTAATAGTCATTTCTAAAGTTTAAAAGTGTGAACAAAGATTAAAACTGTCTTCATATTTTGAAGATTATGCAGCACAAGATAAGGTTAATATTTTTAATACATACCTTAGTTTTTCTATAGTGATAATGAAGATCCATTAGGGCTTCTTGCTAGACAAAGCAAAGGACATCAGAGAAACAGAGGAGAATTAGATGTCTGTTGCAAGAGATTGGTTTTTTTTTCTGTTCGATCTACAAATTCTATACTTCTCTTTTAATTTTCTATTCAAATGTCTTTGAGCAAAAGAATCACTGAATTCTGTCATTCCAAAAACTAATTGAATCCACGTCCATCCAAAGTAGATCACATCACTTTCCCTTTTAATTTCCGGAAACATTACATGGGCATTCTAAACATCCAGCATCTTATCCACAATCTGTCTTTTGATCTTGACAGAATGCTGTATTACAGTATTAAGCAGAAGAAATGAGGAATGATTGAACACCAGTTCATTGTTTGGACAAGGTCTGTTAGCAAACTACTTTTATATTTTCTGCTTTAGATTCTGTAAGCACTAACAATGTTTTGTTTGGGCAGCTATTTAATAACGAAAGGCCAAGTGTATTCTCATATGCCATGTGTTCTCTATCATAGTGTTTGGGCATGTGGCTTGAGCTTAATTTTTACTGATGGAGCTGGTGGGTGGCAGAGAGAGATGGCACTACGGTAGTGGAGGGAAGACCGCATTCAGAGCATTGAAACTCCTGCAGCCGAACCTCACAATGAGATCAGAAGCAGAGCTCTGAACATTGCTTGGCATTAATGTAGCCAATGTGTCTTGCTGTGGCCTAATGAAACTTTATTAAATTTTGGCATGCTGTCAGATTCTTCCATCTCAGAATGAAGCTGCTTTGAGCCAAGTTTACATTCTTCGTGAAAGGTCTGTGCAGTCCTAATTCTAAAATCTGTCAAGAAAAGATGGATAACAAACCACTTCTGATGTTACATGCACAAGCTGTATACTAGTGTTGCATATGTTTTCTGTTTTTTGTTTTTCTTTGCAAGTCTTTGCTGTTTGGCAAACAGCTGGGAAATGTGATAACACTGAGGAAGCCAGGGCTCCCTGAAATCTTCTGAGTGGTTGTCTAGCTCCCAGGTTGCTTGCTAGGAAGAGAATGCCAACTCTTCAACAGGATGGAGAGGGTTCTCTGTAGACCCTTAATTGTGTATTTCCAACCCCTACTTTGCCATAAATCATAGGGATATCTTTGCCAAAGAGTGGTCTATATCTGTAAATAAATCAGTGATGTCATATGAGTATTATGAATATGTATAAGTGTACTACATGTTCCTTCAAACTGGTGAAATGCAGACAATTATATGTGGGCTTGCAGACAAAATCCTATTATTTACTGAAAAGAACCTGTACTGAAGGACCTGTACTTTAATTAAGCAGAATATAATTTGGGAGATGTGCTGCTTGTGGTTGAATACTGGAATGCCACAGCTGAAAATAGTAAGAATTAAAATGTACAGTAGTTGGATAGTATAAATAAAGCAAGAAACAACTCACCAGTTTCTGCTAATCCAATGATTCCTTTATCACTAAATGTTCTTTAAAAAAACATGTCTATATATATGGACATCACTGGATAGATCACATAGAAATCATACTCACCATGTTATTGGTATAAGGAGGTTGGGGGACTCAGTTATAACAGCAAGGATATAGCAGGGGGCTGATTGTGGAGCAGTTCATGAACCGCTCATGTGGAAATTTCAAATCAATTTAAAACAGATGAGCAAAATTAAACTGGTTTCCATGATACAATCTTGAGCATCTGCCTATCTACTCTGAACCTCTATGAGAACTGGAAAAAGTGCGCAATGTAATCTATTACATTGTGCAATGTAAGCTATTAAGGATGAATATAAAAAGAGGCAGTCAAAGAACCAGAAACAGAAGAGAACAGCAAACAGGAATGTCAGGACAAATAGGGGAAATGGCCAAGCAGAAATAAGAAGTCAAATCCGAGAATGTCAAAGAACTCGGGAAGAAGCTTAATAAAGAATTTCAGACAGCTGTTAGAGGAGGCAAAAAACAATATTCTCCAGCATGACCAATGGAGAATCCACAACAGATGGGTTATCCTTGTCTTCCTGCCCAGAGACCAAGTCAATCAACCTTTGCCACGCCTCTCCCTTGGGCTAGGAGACCCAGTTTTCGACGAGGGCGTAGCCCGAATGAGACGTGGTAAAGCTTGGCTCAATCTTTAGACAGAGAAGATCAGGTTGTATTTTCTTGTTACTTTCCCATCTATTGTGGATTTTCCCAGTCGCTGGCTGCTTATAGCGCAGCATTAAATCGCCCGGTTTTAGGGGATTTGAGGCTTCAACAGAAGCCTCAATTTCTGTTGTAGGACGTTGGTTCAGCGGGCGCCAGCAGATGCCGTGCGGAGGCTCGCTGGTTTTTCTTTGCCGCCGCGATCGGTTTGGGAGCGGGCGCGTCACTTTCACCTCCTGTAAAGTTTTCAAGACAGTCTTTTTGGAGTGTTGATTCTGGCCGTTTTTCCCGGGTGTCGGCTGAAGCCCCAGTGTTTTTCCATTGTCAGGCAGCGGTCGCCATTTTGGATGCCGCATGTGCTTGCTGCAAGGAAGAGGCAGCACTTAATTTATTGACTTGCCTGTTTGAACTGTGTTTTGTGATTAAGACCGATCGCTCATTCAGGAGGAAAACCTCAACATTTCCTGTTTGAACTGTGTTTTGCAACAAGTTATTAGAGGAAGGCAGCAACGGAATTTTAAATCCAGTACGGGATTTATTCGCTACTCTGGTGAATTCCCAGCTCCCGAGGTTCTTCTCCCGGTTCCCTTCTCCAGGGACGGAAAGAGCAGATGCTCTCCACAGCCGTGGCCTGGAGATCTGTGGTTTGCCCTTTTTCCCTTTTCCCTCTGATCCAGGCAGTTATCTGAAAGATACTGCAGGAACGAGCAGAGGGGATACCAGTTGCTCCACACTGACTAAGACGGCCATGGTTTGCTGCCCTCGTGGGTCTCTCGATTTCCCCCCTGTGCAGGATTCCTCCAGATCAAATTTCCCTCAACCAGGGGATTCTACAACACCCAGAGCCCCAGTGGCTCCAGTTAACCGCCTGGCCACTGCATCGATTAAAAGCCATCAGGAGCAATTTGGTGTGAGAGTGGCCTGTCGGTCCAGCGTCCACCACAGTCTAGAGCAATTACTGACTCTGCCAGTAGCTGGGGTCACAGCCATACCCAGCGCTCTGCTCCCATATCCCGAGATCCTTCTTACAGCAATTCAGTAGGATCTCAGTGTGATGGCAGACAACGCGGTTCCTCAGACCGCGCAGGGTGAGCCCGACGTTCCCGTACCAGGGAACTTGAATGGCGGCTCCAGACGCAGGAGTCCTACTCGTCAGACGTCATTACTGTGATTCAGACTTCACGACGGCCCACTACTGACAGGATCTATGATTCCACATGAAAACATCTCTGTGCCTAGTGTGGAAAACAACAGTTGAGTCCAGCAATGATCATTATCCCAAGGAGTTTGGATTATTTATTGGAGGGACTCAGGAAGGGCTTGGCGCCCAATACATCCGCAGACAAGTGGCTGCTCTTCCACGGTGCTTACATATGGCAATTCAAAGCCCTTGGCTCAGCATCCCATGGTGCTCCCCTTGTCAAGGGAGCAACCAACACTAGACCGCCCATGGTCCACAGATATCTCTCTTGTGATCTGCCCAAGGATCTACAGGATCCTGTCAGAACCTGTTCTCTGCAGTTCCCGACAAGTAAGGTTGCCCCTTTTAGGGACTGCCACAGCAGCTGGGCGCATTCCTGAACCGGCAGCTCTGTATATCAGAGATGACCTATGCATCTTTCACGTCGACAGGGTAGTCCTGCGATTGGATCCCTCTTTGGTTCCCAAGGTCAATTCCTTGTTTCACAGAGCGCAGGAAGTGTGTTACCAAATTTTTGTCCTCAGCCATCTCACGACTGGAATGTAAAGGACACTCTTGACGTCTACAGAGTCTCATGTTACTACATTAAGCGAACTGCTCCTTTTCGCAAATCTGTGGTCTCCTTCGTTTCATTCCAGCCCTCCTCAATGGGCCAGAAGGTGTCTGCTTCTACCATCAGCAGAGGGATTAGGACATGTATTGCGGGGTGTATCAAACACAATCCTTGCCAGTTCCCAGTCGGTTCACGGCGCACTCGACTCACAGTGCTGCAACCCCAGCGATCGAGGAAATATGTAGGGCAGCAACGTGGTCGTCGTTTTCCCCTTTTGTGAGGCGTTATAAACTAGATAGGTTCACCTCGGCAGATGCCTCGTGTTGGTAGGAGAGTTCTCCAATGAGTAGTATCAGATAATGGGACACAGGCCCAGACTGCTTCCCACCCATAGGGACAGTGAGGCTTTGGTATGTCCCATCTGTTGTGGATTCTCTATCGGTCATGCTGGAGAAGGGGCGTTGTCTTACCTGAACGCCTTTTCTCAGCATGATGATGGAGAATCCACTCCCCCCCCATTTAGGTCAGTCAGGTCCTGTGTCAGGGGTATTTGAGCTACCACATTATAATGTCATCAACGGCTATGCCCTCGTCGAAAACTGGGTCTCCTAGCCCAAGGGAGAGGCGTGGCAAAGGTTGATTGACTTGGTCTCTGGGCAGGAAGACAAGGATAACCCATCTGTTGTGGATTCTCCATCGTCATGCTGAGAAAAGGCGTTCAGGTAAGACAACGCCCCTTTCAATATCTGTAAAGACATCAAAGATGAAAAAAGATGAAGTCAATCTTCCAAAAGATCTCCAAAATCAGAAGATACCAACCTTGAATTGGTATTGTAGAAGACCCCAATGGACAGATAATAACTGATTTCAAGAATATCACACAAACTTGGAAGGAGTATATTGAAACGTTGTACAGTAGAGAAGTATTTTGCAGATATTTCCTATTTACTTCTAGTGCTAGAAAAAGTACTAGTATTTCACCGTTGTGGTAATTATCACATTGGAAGATAACAGGAGTAGATGGCATATCTGTAGAAATATAGCAAGCAACAGAAAAAGAATCAGTTAAGGTGACAGCAAGTTTGTGGAATGACTCAGTTGCCAACAGCTAGGAAGAGGTCAGATCTATATATCAATACTCAAGAAAAGAGACTTGACCAAGTGTGCAAACTATTGCACAATATCTTGAATTTCATATTCTAGTAAAATAATGCTGGAATAACGAGACATCTCCCTAGTTAGCATGGTTGCATAAGAGAACAGGAGGAGCACAGTCAGACTACAAGATTATGTTACTATAGCTAATCTAGGTAAAAACATCTTTATTCTTTGGGATTTATTGCTTGGTTTGGTCTGCCATGTGGTGCTTACAATTGCAGACTAGCACTGTAATACAGTAAAGAAAGAAAAGATATTCAAATGTTGTGTCATGTCTATTTTTACAATGATCAGAAGCACAGAGGCATTGTTTTTCCCTGTGACACTTCATGGATGTGAAAGTCGGACTTTGAAGAAACAAAATATAAAGGTATTAAAGCTTTTAAACTTTGGTGTTGGAGAAGACTCTTCAGAATGTCATAAATAGCCAAGCAAACAAACAAATGGATCATATAGCAAATCCACCCAGAGTTGTCTCTCAAGGAACAAATGTCCAGTCTCAAATTGCCATATTCTAAACATATTATGTTAAAACCTATTTCCCTTGAGAAGTCCATAATGCTGAAAATGATAGAATTAAAAAGAAGAGGACAATCAGGAGCAAAGTGGATGGACTCAGTTACAGTGGTGGATGCACAATTGGAGATCCATAGAGAGAAAAGAAGATGACCTTGACAGAGATATGCAAGATCTGTTGCCAGGGTGATGGGGTGAAAGATATTTTAGATCCCAATGGCCAGACACCTCCCTAATTCACTGAACTAAAAGGGGGGAGGAGGTATAACACAATCAGATTTGCAAGATTCTGCTATTATGGCCAATCTCAATAACAGTAGTTTTAGCCTTCCTTTGGAGTTTATTTCTTGATCTGGTCTACCTAATAGGGCTGACAGATCTGAAGGGAGAAACTGGGCACAGATTGTCTTTGAGAAGGTCTTTCTATATAATCACTAAGAGTTTAAACTGACTTGATTAAACTGATGTAATTACTCAATTAATATATCTGAAGAAAATGTGGAGACATTTTTCAGCTCAAGATAAGCTTATATTAGGAACAGTCTTCCAAGAGTTGTTTGCAATGGTGGATGAGGCAAGAGACGAAAAAATAGGGCCAAAACTATATTCAAATTTATTGACAGTTCCTTTCACTCTCAATGCTGCCCAAGGCTAGAAAAGTCCTCTTAAAACAAATGGCACCCTTAAAAAAATGCAACAATCTCATTGTAATAATAGACTCAATGTTTTCAGTATCTGGCAGTTTACAAGAAGGGTATTACTAATTTTCTCCTCCCTAACTGCTGTGCCTTGAAAATTGTCCTTGTGCTTAAATTCTCACATCTTGATGGTGGAAGAAAAAACCTTCATGTGATTAAAATAGTTTTCTATACTAAATTCTGGGTAGGGGGGAAGAATGAGAGGGGAGGGTGGTTAAAACGTCAAGATGGTACCCACATTCATTTGATTGAACCCTGTCTTCTTTTTAATATGCAGGGCTTTGATCATGCAGTTACAATCCCATCTTGACATTTTCACTCCTGTCTCCACAAATGCCCCTGGAGAGGAGACCATGAGCTACATCTTACCCATAAATTGGAAGACAAAGAAAAAGACACCTTCAGATGCAGGGGCAGGAAAAGAACTAGCTCTGAGCAATCTCTGGGCTGCTGTTCCGGGGTATAATATGAAGGCCAGGGATATGTTGTTTCTGGAAATGCTTGGCTGTTTGATTCTGTCTATAAACCTTCGTAGCTGCAATACTATGTTGGTATGTAAACAGGTCAAGTCTCCAGTAGTCTCTCTTCCAGATGAAAGCAAACCTAGGTGAGATGTTCTTTGGCACTTCTTATATCCTACTACAATATCCCTTCTCAGTTTAAAAAACAACAACATTCACTAGTATTTACAACAGTATATATTTTCAACAACAAAAAGATAAATGACTAAGTGAGTTCATTAGCTGTTGTACACCTTACGTTCTTCAACCTTATGTGATTATAAACCCTACTAGTCCCTGTAAGCATGGCCATAAGGACAGGGGACGCTTTAGTGCAACATATTTTTTATCTATTCTGTGGTGCCAATTATTCAGAAGAATTATAATATGATTTGTTATAATTGTGAGGTTGCCAAGGACTCCCAATGTATGCATCTTGTCCTAAGCTATTCTGAAATCTAGACTTTCTGCTGCTGTCTACCCAGGTTAAAATGGCAATTTACTTCTCTTTCCAGATCATTTAGACATAGTGACAACGGCTTCATCAATTGATGTGTCCAACTGAGTGAGACTAAGAAACTCCTCTCTTGTTTCTTGTGAAGGTGCTGAAGGGGAAATACATTTGTCTTTTCTTCACCCACATCCTGTTATTGGCTTTGTTTCTTTTTGTTTCATTTTTAAACCACCCAGAGCCTTGTTAGAATTAAGCAACATAGAAATTGTAAACATAGACAAACGGACTTCCGTCAAATGAAGGGTTGCGCTTATTTGGAAACACGAAAGGCAAAACGAAGAGCAGAGAGGTCAGGTCACTGTCCTGAAGTCATTAGAATCATAAAAATCATATGATTCTATAACTCTGTTAAATAGGCACCTCTCTTGAAAGGTCCTGTGAACATCAGTACTTACAGAGATTTTGCTAGTTATCCAGTTTCTGGATTTATTTCAAGATGCTGCTTTCGGTCTTTCTAATATTTTGTGGTTTGGATATAGACTTTCTGGTGAAAATATTCCCGTATGTACTCCCTTAGTGACAAACTTCTGCTGTGAATGTCGCCCCACCCCCTCTTTGGATGAATGTCCTGAAGCCACCCAATCTGTTCCCAAGGCCAAGAGTGGGCCCGAAATTAACTCTCCACAGTTCTGATTTAACTTTTTATTTTTTATTTATTTATTTATTTTCCTTTTTCACTTTACAACAAACAAAGGTACATTTTTTTCCCTTAACAGTACTGTTTTATATATCTCTTACATTTATTTACAGTTATGTACATTAATTTTCATACATTTTTGTTTTTCTGTTCTAACCAAACATAGCACTTGTTCCATATCTCATAAAATTCTGTTGCTTCCTTATCTTTTATTTCTAGAGTAAGCTTGTACATCTCAGCGCGTTCTAATATCTTGTGAATAATCATGTCGTTTGTTAGTATATTTTCACATTTCCAACATTGCGCATACGCAATGCGTGCCGCTGTTATTATGTGTACAATGATGTGTTGGATTTGTTTTTTTATCCTTGGATTAATTATACCTAATAGAAATAATTCGGGTTTGAGTTCAATTTGTTCTTTTGTTATCTCCTGGATCCATCTCCTTATCTGTTCCCAATAAATCTTTGCTTTGGAACATTGGTAGAATGTTCCCTCCTTATTTTTGCATTTCCAACAATCCGGATTCATATTTTTATACATTTTAGCCAATCTCGCCGGTGTTAAATGCCATCTATAGAACATTTTGTATTGATTTTCTTGATATGCAGTTGACAGTGTCAATTTGCAATTTTTATTCCAGACTCTTTCCCATTCTTCTAATTCTATATTTCGACCCACGTTTCGTGCCCAGGCTATCATTTGACCTTTTACTATTTCCTCCTCCAATTCTACCTCTAGTAAATATTTATAAGTTTTTGTTAAAAATTTTCCTTCCTTACCTATCAAAATTTTATCCAATTGCTGTGGTACCCAATTTATTCCATATTCTTCCATATCTTTACGATATTTTGACTGTATTTGTAGGTATGGCCACCAATCTATGATAATTCCCTGTTCTTTTAATTCTTCCCTTGATTTGAGATTTCCTTGGTTATCTAATAATTCTTTATATCTAATCATCTTTTTTTTGTCCAATGTATTTGGGTGAATCATTGCTTCCATCGGTGAGGCCCAATTTGGATTTAACTTTTTAACCTACATCACCACACTGCTGTTTGTATATTTTATTCTCATTGCTAAATCAGTTTGTATTTTTAGCCTCTGTAGTATCTATGTGTTTGAACTTAGCTTGGGTTTCTTTAATTTTTCTAAAGGCAAAATATATGTTTAATTTCAGTGCATCCTTAAAGTGCTATTAGACTATTAATTGTTTTTTTAAAAAACCTTTTACTAAAACTATGAGTGTGCAAGATATATTTTAATTCTGTTATCCCGGTTGAAATTTGCCTCTAATGCCTTGGAGACTTAAGTGAACTCATTATTCTTCTAACAATAATTGTAACATTAGAAGAATTACTGTTATAACCCATCTTTTATAATGTACAACAGAACAACAAACAATAGTAGCAGTCAAGCTGTGGAAATTTTGCACATTCCATGTATGAAGTTCTTTCCAGACTGTTGGTGCCTCTGAAGTGCTACTTGAGTTGCTGCATCACTCAGTTATTAAGAATATTTTCTGGATTATACCTTTGAATCAGGGCTGCTGCAAGGACTCTCCAGTGATTGATTGCTACAGTTGGTGTAGCAAGCTGAGGAAACCATATTACCAGAGAAAGTATTTTTGAGTGGAGTTCTGTTTTATGTTTGTGGATCTAATCTGAGACTGAAATCATCTCTACTATTTCTGAATCTTCAATAATAGCAAGGTCCTAGTGGCGTAGAGAGTAAAGAAGATGATTTTGAGGGAGATAGACAATATTTCTTACCAAAGTGACAAGAGGTAAAACATACCTTAAATCCACAACAGATAAAATTCAGAAGTTGCTCAGATAGACAACTCTCTAATTAAGAGAAGTACAAATATGGGTGAGTGGGGGATGGAGGAGGTAAGATTTGCAAGATTCTGTTATTATAGCCAATCTCAATAAAAATAGTTTTAGCCTTCCTGTGGAGTTGATTTCCTAAATTAATTTACTTGAGGCTGACAGGTAGAACTGTAGGAAATCTGCCTTATGAGACAGAGCATAGCTGCTGGATTCACCTCCCAATTAGGGTGTACATGTTCTCACAATGGTATAAAAACTAAAACCAACATATAAAGATGTCATTAATGTATGTGAATTGAGACATTTACCAGATAAGGAATTCAAAGGTAGGTTAAAAAGATGTTCTACAACAACAACAACTGTGAAATAACTTCAGCTTCACTGAGGATAAGGGAGGGTAGATTTACAGCATTTTCAGAAGAAAGAGGAGAAACAAAGTCAATCTATTTATTTATTGCTTCAGAAAAAGGGGAAAGTAGAATACGGCTACTTAGAAACTCCCGGGAGAAACCAAAATCTCCCTTGACTTCTCTTTGCCTCAAAAACACAGTTTCAGTCTTTGATCTGAATGTGATAATTGCCTAGGAACACATATAATTTTCAATCTCGAAGCTCATTGAGATGATAATAGGAAAATGAGGGGAGGCAGTGCATTTCTTAGGAAGTCCTGAACCTAGTCCAGCCATACATCCCACCTATCTGAATATAGGTCACAAACTGAATTTAGAATAGAGGGTTCTCCTGGGTCTTTGATGTCAGCCGGAAGAAAACGGAGATATTAAAATGAAGGAAAATAGCACAGTGGAGAGCAGGGCAGAGAAGCTAGCAGTATTTTGAACTCTGTCTGTCTATAATATCTTTGAAAATTCCAGCATTATGTCCTATATTCTCATTCAGAAGGAAAACCAACATTATAAATTTTATATCTCTAGCAGCTCCATTATTGCAATGTGGAATGCTTAATAGAATGTAAGCCTCTTATTGCTCTATGAATTCACATCCAAGCATGATAAAGAGATCCTCTCTCCATTCTCTAATGCAAGCAGCCTAACTTCAATATGGATAGGCGTTTTGATATGATGATAATCATCGTTGCTCTGTGTTATTGCTCTTTTAGACCATAAGAATGGAGCAAGATGAAATGAGTTTGTCTCAAAAGACAGGGCAGTGGTTAGAAAAAAAGGTTCACAAAAACCCAGCAACAAGTGGCTGTATCTTGAGCACATGAAAGGATATTTATCAGATCGAGAGTTGGGATCAAGCACTGAGCAGTCATATTGTTTAGCAAAAGGGACAAATGGGATAATGGTTATGAAAGATCGACTACAAAGCCATAAGTGTATAGAACAAACATGATGCATCATGGATGGCTCCCAAGAATTGTGCAGTGAGTAGAAATCAAAATTAATAACACAATTTTCAAGAAACATCCCTATATCAAAAATAAAGAATTGGTTATATCTGCTTGCATGATTTGATCCCTGACTTCTGGCCAGTGGTGGGATTCAGCCAGTTTGCACCAGTTCAGCAGAACCGGTAGCTAATTTTTTGTTGCCCAGCCCAGCAGCATCCACACAGAGAACCGGTTGTTCACATATTTGAATCCCACCACTGCTTCTGGCTACCAAAGAATGATATTAAAACTGTATTCCTCAGCTGTCAAAAGGCAGGGCATTATTCAAGAAGAGCACAAGGAATTGGAAGGAGCACTTCAGTAGCACTGTTACCTGCTGATCACTTGAGGCATAATTATTTTCGGATCAGACCACATTATCCATTCAGACTTCAGAATTTATGCTTACAAGTTATTTGATCAAGGCAGTGAGATGATCCTCAGACAGTCACTGGCATATCTGGAACCCTCCATTTTCTCCTATTTCTAAGAGATTTTACAAGTAGCCTTTGACTTACAGCCATTCATTTAGTGACCAATTGCATTGTTCACTTAACAATTGTGTCAAGAAAGGTCATAAAATGGGACAGTTGTCACTTGACAACTGTCTGGCTTAGCAACAAAAATTTTGGGCTCAATTGTTTAAGTCGAGGACCACCTGTGTATGAAACTAAAAGGTGATTAGTTTACTATCATTTTCCTTGAAGTTGTCATTAATTCTTTGCTCATCTAGATAATCTTTTTAAAAACTTAGTATATTAGGCAGAATACTAAGGTGGGACTTAAACACAGGCCAAATATAAGGTATGCATATTTACACATAGCTGATGTTCTCAATTACATCAATAAAAAGAAAACATGTTCTTACATTTTCTTGTGAATTACTGCAAAGATACAAGACAAATTTAAGTTTATTATTTGAACATGTCTAGCTGTTTGCCATTAATATTTTCTCTCCTTTCATCAAATATAAAGCAATAATAATGATGTTGCAGTACAAGAAGTGAAAGAACTGGAGAAAATCATAAAATACAAAGACCTGCAACAGAAGTAGAATGATTGTGGCAAAAGAAAGCAAATATAGTACTATTACAATAATAATAGGTACCTTGGGTGCAATCTCCCCCCAAAACTGGAGCACTTGAACATCATCGGCATTGACAAAATTACTATCAGTCAATTGCAAAAGGAAAACTTGGAACAGCATATATCCTGTGATGGTATCTTTAATACCATCAAACAACATCTGCCTATTCCAGGTCCTTGGGAAGACTCAGTAGGTGGATAAAAATGCCAAATCTTGTCTAAACATCTGGCTGCAAGCAACCATAATGTACTAAACTTATGTATCAATCAATCCTAAACAAATCTGGATAACTCACAACAATAAAAGAAATTACAATGGAATTTTCAAGCTTGAAGCTTGCTTTGCTGGTGCAAGAATTATTGCTTCTTAGCTTACCAATGAACTTGGGGGGAGGATGGGGAATGCAGGCTACAAAGATAAAGAAGGCAGATCATGAGAACCAAGGACAATTCACCAGGTGCCTGACCCAACTCAAAGACATTTTCTCCTAACAATATAATTGCACCTAATTGGGCAATGTGACCTGTTCATCGATGCGAGGAGAAATTCTATTCTTTCACTCTAGGGGTTTGGGCTGGGGTTTGCTAGGGCTGGTTTTGCTTTCGTACGTGATGAAATGATGTACTCAATAAAGTCTTACATTAAGAAATCGGAGGTGTTTGCTTAGTTGGGTTCATCAGTTGGAACCTTGACAGGAATAATAAAACATGAAAGAAAAATATAAAAAAAATGACAAGCACAATTAAACAAGAGGTCTCCCTCTCCCTCTCCCTCACCAAAGCTCTTTTAAACAAGAGGATCATTGGATTTCAAGGGGAATTTCACTATAGAAGGCCATGCTTCTGGGATCCTAACGGATATAATGGAATGTAGGAATAACTGTGAGGAACAAAGGGAAGCACCATAACCAAGGCAACAGTCAGAGAAAAGAAATCTGAGTCCAGAGCAGAAATGTAATTTGAGTAAGAGCCCCAGATATGATGTTCCCTAATTCTCATGAAGATAAAGGGGGGGGGGGGACCACATTCAGACTTGCATGATTCCTTACAATAGAGTAATATTATAATTCATAATTGTCCCAATTTGGTCTACCTTGAAGGACTGACAATAAATGACATTGTTTAATCAAAGGAACCCAGATCATATCAACTCTACAGGATCAAAGTGGCTGGGCAAATGTAAGAGTGTAGGCAGCATTTATTTTTTTAATCTACTTTTACACATTGTGATTATGCTCAAGCGAAATGGAATCTGATTTGGCTTAGGCTCCATTGTTGTATCAAAAAATGCCTGGAACTCTAGGAGATTCTTCATTGGTGAAACTGAGAAACTTGATTGTGCAGCTTGATGTATTTACCATGGAATAGGAAACATGACCCATCTGATGAATATAGCTATTTGCCTTCGGTTTTCTTCTCCTCTTCCCCAACCCTTCCATTTTTTTTAAAGAGAGAACACAGACACCTTCTGTACATTTGGAAATTTGGAAAGCAATTACCAGCCAAGTAATTGAGTGGGCACTGTGTTTAATTATAGTACATACTTAAGGAGCCTAATAGAATAATTGAGATGTTTCATGTTTCTATGATGAAAGAAACCGATTTTTATCTCTCTCGAGATGAAAAGTTTCAAAACAAAGAGACATTCAGGAAGGCTATCAATCACTAGTATTGTGGCCAGGGATCTTGTACAATATTTCTTTTGTGCCCTTATCTATAGGAGAGTGTTTCTCCAGAGAATTGTGAGCCACAGCTGCATTTCCAGTAGGTCAATCAATGGTAAGTATTAGAAATGCTAGCTGGAGAGCAAGCTTTATAGTTATGCATTTTTTAAAAAATAATGGATGGATGGATGTAGCATAAGTAAGTAATTGCAGACAATTTCTGTTAAACCACTGCATAAGATATTAATTTTTTATTTATTTAGCTTATAGCGATGTTACATTAGCCAGGAGACTCTAATATTAATGCAGAACAGTAGTTTGGATGCCTGTTTGTTAGCTCTGTTTGGTTCACACTTGCACACTTCTCAAGATGCACTACAGGAAGGGGAGCTAGCTCTGCATGAGAAAGATGAAGGGCTTTCCTGCAGTGTCATCTTAGGCCCTCTACCTCCACCGAAGCTGCCTCACAAATGGGCGTCGCAACCAGTAAAGTTCAGCGCTGGCAGGATTCTAACGGTCTGCATCTCCCCACCAAAATGGTACTTATTTATCTACTCGCATAGAATGTGCTTTCAAATGCTAGAAGCTGAGGTGAATGATAGGAGCTCACCCCACCATGCAGTGCTAGGACTTGAACCACTGGAGCAAAGACCATCTCCAACAGCATTAAGTCATTGAGCCAACACGCCTCTCAGTGTATTAATTAGGACCTTAATCAGAAATCTTAATTTGAGATATTTATCAAAAATATATTGTTTCTGTGTTTAGAGTCTAAATTAATAAATGAAGCACTCATTCTGAAATTCCCAAGTTTGGCTAGTGCTCTAGTTGAGGACCTAGCGATGGTAATTTAACATTATGCATTTAGACTGCTGTACTGCACTTTACTTGAGACTGATCTTAAAACGTATTCAGAAACTACAATTTGTTCAAAATGCACTGAGCTACATGTGTTCAGACTCCCACCACTGGGAGCGTATTACATCAGTTTTGCAGATCCTGCTGTAATGAGCTGTGAGAGTAACCTTGGGAGACAGGAGGAATTGCTGGACAACAGTATGATAAATGAAATCTGAGTCCAAAATGGGAATGGGGGCAGAAAAAACTTCTCTCAAGGGACCCTCCCTAATTTCTTGGAAAATAAATGTAGGGGAGGGCAGAAGTGCTTTCAGACTTACAAGATTCTGTTATTGTAATTTCACAGTAAAGATAGTGTTAATAGTTATAGTGTTGGATTTCTGCCTGGTTGTCTGGAAGGGCTGACACTTTAATTGGTTACTGATTGGTTTCTGAGTCAAATTTAAAGTACTGCTATTGACCTATAAAACCCCTATAAAAGCCAACCAATGGTATCTTCAAGGTGAACCTTCAGGATCACTTACTCCTATCAATAGATTGAGCAATTAGTGCTACCAGAGAGAAACTACTGCAAGTCGCACACTTTCAGAAGGTTCAGGAGTTGAGGTGAGGCAGTATCATAGGACGACCTATCTGTGAAGACCAGATTAGCCCCTTCTTTGCTGATCTTTCTGAAACTCCTGAAGCACCTGATGTGAACATTGCCATTTATCTCCTTTTATGTAGATTATAATGCATGGTTTTAATTTGGTGAGATAAAGACATTAAGTAAATAAAACAGTGTCTACCTGTTCAGTCTAAGCCTGCTTAGGCACAGTTCAGTTTTCTGGCCTACTCTTTGTGCTAAAATACTTGCACAAAATATTCTGACTAATTTACATTTACATGACATTACAGGCAGTCCTTCAATAACCTTTCTGTTCCTTGTTATTATTTTGGGAAAGTCAATGCTAGAAGTTTGCATGCTAAAGAAAATTGGATTTTATTTTAGCTTTAGCGTTCAGTTGTCTCTTCCATTTCAGACTACTTTCTATGCTCAGACAAGCTCCATAAGACAATGTTGTTTTGTACATTTGAAGCATTGTTTTTAAAATTGACTGAAAAAAATCAATCTGTTTTATATCAATAGATCTCAGGATAGAATACAGTCAGTGAAACAGGTAGATATAATAGATTAGTAATCAATATCTTGATTACTTGATGCCTGTTCCAATTGATTTTTCACAGCAAATGATTGTGTAGGTAAGAGCATAATTGATGAGGTTTTTCCCCACTTCTGTTATTTTAGGAGTCAATTCAGTTTCATTCTATGTACTGCCTGTTTAAGGTCATGAAACTGTTAAGAGGTTAGTAAGACCTCACCACAAGTATTGTATCCAGTTTTAAAAATATTCAGATGATCTAAAACAGAAATCCAAAAGAAGGCAGGGAGATTCATCAGAAGAATAGAGATTAAGTTTCGTAAGGTAATACAAAGAAAGTTGACTATATTTAACAGAAGGAGATGTAATAGTACTCTACAAGATAGAAGATTGCAGGTCAACATCAATTCTCCCATCACTGAACATGAGGATGCAGAATAAATGGATTTAAATTTTGAGAAAGCAGATTCTGATTAAACATCAAGGAAAGCATGTCCCAACGATATGAGCAATTAAGCACTGAAACCAATTACTCAAAGGGGTGATGAGCTCCTTTTGGCTGGATGTGTTCCAGTGGAGGCTAGACCACCATCTGTTGAGGATGCTTTAATTTGGATTCCTGCATTTAGCAGGGTTTGGTTGGTTGTCTAAACATTCCCTCCCAGGCCTTTGATTCTGTGAGTCAGACTCACCAGCATTTAAGCATGCATTTTCTCACACCTGAGTGAACTACAATTTTTATTGAACTACTGCTTTCAGTGGACCTAATGGCCAAAGGTGTGGGAGGCCAGCAACTGCAATTCAGCATATTTGGGGGAACTGTTTCCCCATCTATGCTTTAAATATGATAACACTCACCAGAGTCTTAGAATCTGGCATTATATTAAAAAATATAAATAAATATCAAAGTCAACTTGCCATGAATGCATTTGTAAAGCAGTAAAAGGATTTAAAAGTATAACACCCTCAAGTCATGCTTGTGAACTCCTTGTGGTTGGCCATTATAGAATAGAGAAAATAAATGAGAGAATATTTGGCCTGCTTAACCTCTGAATGTTGGAGCTCATCTTAAAGAGTGAATGAATGAAGTTAAACTGGGGCCAGGTGGTTGAGGATGACAAAACTGTGCTACCAAGTTTTAGAATGGCAAGCTGTTAAATTCATCATGGATAAGCTACCCCTTCTAGAAGGCTAAAGCTTCTCGTTGCCTGGAAGGGTAGATTCTAGGACAAGATTTGTTCATTGTCTCACCCATACACTTACAATGTCAATTCTTAATCTTAAAAACTGTTTGAAAATATTTGGGAAGTGAGAAACTGCTTTGAAGAGTTAACTAATATAAGAAGGCAGCTGCCCATGTTTAGCCAGATTTGTTGGGAAAGGAACAACAATAACAAAATTAGTTTGACTAGTTCTGAGTGCTTCTTCATTTATCAGTATTGACAGGAATGTCCAGAGTTTCTGAAAGAACTTTTTCATGCCATCTGTTACCTTCTCTCTCTTTCTTTCAAAGCTTTAGAGGAAGATATGCTTTCTACCATCAAGCTAGCAGAGTTAGAATACAAAAAGAAGATAGAGCAGTGGTTCAGCAATAGAAAATTTAATAGATACTCTGGGATAAATGTTGCATGGCCTAGAATACAGTGTTTATTAACTTACACATTAAACTAAGGAACAATATATGCAGATTTAGATGAATGTATGCCCATCCTACCCTGAAAGAATGATTGCTGATGCTGAACTCCCTCAGCCTTTTCAAGGCAGAAAGCAATTTGGACTTTTTGTGACTGTAAAATAAAAGGCTTTTTCTTTTAGATAATTTGTATTCCTCAGCTTTACATTTTTTAAAATCTCTTTTGGGTCCACCAGAGAAATCTCAAAGTAGCAAATAGTTTTTGAAAAAGTGAACTTTTTCATTTCTACGAATTATGAATGTTAATAGGAGCAAAATATCACAATCCTTTGTTCAACCCACCATCTAAAAAAAAACATCACCAGACAAATTTGATAACTTCTGCATTCTGTCTCTTTTGTTTAGTCATCCCATGATAAAAGAGCAAGACACTTAAGGATGCACATTAGAAATTGCAGGTCTAGCATGGAGAACATTGAAATCCAATATTCAGTAGCCAAAAGTTAGATGTGGTATGTTTCCCAAATGCACCCTCAGCAAGATTTTACAGAGTTCATCTTAAAAGAGATTTTTCTTACAGATGTCTGAAATGTAGTTATTAATGTGACAAACAGTTTACAAGATCTGACTCAAGCCTTTTCATCAAGAATTCAGACTTGACCTGGTAGGACAAAATAAAGCATATTTAGGATAATTTGCTGAAGCTAGTGTTATCCATGAGCTGTGGATGTGGGCTATTAGTCTCTACAAATAGAATAGATGCACATTCATGCAAAGAAGGATCAAAGAGGATTCTTCATATTTGCATAGTACAGAACAATCTATTTCTAATTCCTCTATATTTAATATAATATCAAATGAGATTCTTAGACAAGCCAACCATCTATTCATTCAAGACCAGGTTTAGAATAATGAGACTTGTTTCAAGCATCGGATGATTCAACCATCAGTTGACATTTTTGCCATGTGGAGCTAATTTTGCATGCACATTATCATAGGCCATTCATCTAAATATGTTCTCCTGAGAGGATTGCCATTATTTCTGGAAGGAAAGAATGTTCCTTATCGTTTAGAGTAGATTGTACCATTTCAGACATCTTGTTATATCTGGTTCAGACTTACAAATTATTCACTATACTGCATGGTACAGGATATTAGAAAATACTAGATGTTTTGTACCTTGCTTTGGCCTCCCATTACTTTTGTACAAAAATGGTTAAACCAGCCTTAGAAAATACAGAGGATTCTTCCTTATGGGAAGGTTGCAGTTTTGGAAGCTTTTGGTTTTGTGGTATTCTCCCAAAATATCCCCAAATGACTGAAAGCATTTATCATGCGCATGTTTATTCAGAGCAGCAACCACCATACTGACTATTTTATTGCCTTTCAGTCTAAAATTTGCACTGAGCTGAGCTATTCTGCAGGGAGACAAGATATGCATGTTGCTTTTGAATGCAGCTGAAGGAGTTGGAAACACTCTAGGAACCATGATGGTTGAGGCAGAGTAAGCATCACATGCAAATTTTAATTTGGAGGTGAATATTACTGCTTCAGAGGGGCACAATGGCTCAGCAATTAAGGATGTTGAGCTTGTCAACATCCTCAAGACCTGAGAGCTGCACAACAGGGTGAGCTCCCATTACTTGCCTCAGCTCCTGCCCGCCTAGCAGTTCAAAAGCATGCAAATGTGAGTAGATAAATAGGTACCACTTCAGTGGGAAGATAACAGTGTTCTGTGTGCCTTGGCATACAGTCATTCCAGCCACATCACCATGGAAATACCTTTGGACAATACTGGTTTTCTTGGTAAGAAAGAGAGATAAGCACTGCTCCCTATAGTCAGATATAATTCAACAGGGGAAAACTTTACCTTTATTCAACCCCTCCTTCTAAATTATTTAGGCATAGACCAATGAAGTGAAAAGAATTCTGAAAAGAATGGCTAATTTGATAGAAATCATCCTATTTTGATACAAAGCATTCCAGTTCTCTGATATCTGATAACACAATATCAAAGCCAGGAAGGACTATAAAATGCTAGGTATTAGATTTATAAATTCTTGATTTGATTCTTAACCAGTTAAAGCTCAAGAAAGTGACAAACACAAAAATGTGTTACATAAAGATAACACTTTATAAACTTATCTCAAAAAACATATTGGTAAAAGCATCTGACATAAAAATATCTTTCATTTCATAGGGATGACACACTTTAATTTGTTCCAACATCTGTTGGAAGGCAAACTCTAGCAAGCATGGTCCTTCTTGGAAAATGCTGGTTTGTCTTGCTGACAACTTTCTCTTTCAGAAGGTAGAAGGCATAATAAAATCAACATCATGATCCATATTGGATACAGTCATAGATTTTGACTCTGCAGAAACGTAAACTTGTATCTGACAACATTCTTGGCAGAAGCTCACTGATATGACATGGCTAGATCAGTTTCTTCATCTGAAACTAGAATGATGCAGAATACACATAGAAGAATCACTCAGTGTAAATACACAAGAATCAAAGCCCACACATCGATTTGTGCTCCAGGATTGAAATATTAGGGGTTTTCCTCCTTTTTTACTCAGTTGGCATTTGGCCATTTTCTTCAAGACCATTGAATTCATGTGGATTCAGTTGGTTCTCCTGGGGACTGCTGATTCCTGGTTTGTTAGTTTCATTCCTGACAATCTTCATTTGATGTTACTTAATAGGAAAGTCTGGGACACTGGAGGAAGAATTTAGGACATTGGAAGAAAATGTCACACCAGAGATCTTCATTTTAGGAAAAACTAAAACTAAATAAAATCAAATGTGTATCTCACAGTTCAAAAAAGCCGACATTAATAAGCTAAAGCAATGCTAAATCTACTCCAATTATATATTTCCACCAGGTAATTTTGAAGAGTCCACCAAAAGGTGCCTTCAGAATAATTATATTTCCAGCACATCTTTGACAATTTATCCAGTGTTAAATACAAATGATACATCATCTTGTAGAAATTCTTTTTCAGATTATAGCTCAAAGTGAACTTCATGTTTTCCCATTGATCTAGCATTATATTATATCCCACTTAATATAGCATTATATTATATCCCATTATATTATATTTTTGCCCACTTAAGTACAGTCTTTAATATATTCATTTTTAATAAAAGTCTATATACATCTTGGCTATGATATCCTCATCATCAGTACACAAATCCAGTTCAAATTCAGTTTTCTCATTTGTAAAACCAAAATTCTTCTTATCCAATTTAAATCTTTAATAAATGCACATAAGAAATCATTGACATATGAAATCCCCCTTTTCCAATTCTTCCCTTGTTTTTAATTTAAAGTCTCCTTTTGTGAAAGTCAATAATTCAAGTTTATGTGGCTATTATTTCTCCCCAAGAAAAGCTTCTTGGGGTATTTCAAAGGATAAGCCAATACTTTATGAGGATTTTCTTCATATTCCCAGTACATCTGTTTAAGGCACTTGAACAGATTCAATATTGAAAATATATAATAATTGATTAAGCTCCAATTTAAATAATCTAAAGGTGTGATATCTTCCAGAATATAATTTTGCTGTATATATCAAAAACTTCTTTTACTTCCTTTTCTAACCCTGAAAGATGCATAGGCTATTATTGGATCACTGATAGCCTATCTATTTGAAAAATATATGTCTACATCTTATTGTTGTTTTACCTAAAGAAATATTAAAATACCACCATCTAGTCTAATTGAACCATTGTTGTGGAATGGGCTAAATTAAGCATTAATTATGCTTACTTGAATACAACTTTCATGCTTTCTCATCTACACTGAATTCCTCAATGTTTGTGCAAAGAGCATTCTAACTCTGCAACTCTTTTTTTTCCCCTCTGAAATCTGTTTCAAGTTCAGTAATGGATGAAAAATTACAATTAATCCCCAAACCAAAGCAGATATATAAAATAAAAGTTTTATCTTTGGTTCCAAAACTCTGAATTTTTACAATCGAAAATTTTTACTAGCAAAATTATGTAATAAATTATGTAATAAATTATGTAATAAATTATGTGCCCAAAATCCCTTTCAGCTGTAAAATTAAAGGAGTTCTTAATTAGATTTTCTGTCACTCTGCTCATATGAATCTGATCAACCCAGCCTATAATCAAAAGATATTTTTCATCAGGGAGAATATAAATGTCTCCTGAGAAAACAACTTCAGGCTGTATTATCATCAATTTATGAAATATCCTCTTCCATTTTATTATACCTCTCAATACTGTTCTGTTCCATAAAGCAAAACAAGTTGACAAAACAATTAACAGTATCAATTTTATTCTTTCCTAGAATGGAAATAAGTTTAGATTCCAAGTCTTAGTTAAAGTACAAAGTTCAAAAAAGGAGTTGGGTTGAAATTACAGTATTACAGTCATTATATGGAATGACTCACCCATGGAAGTTTTTCAGAAGGAAATTAAAGTCATATTGCAATGAACTTTTGTCCATTTATCCCTAAATAAAATATAAAAAGTCAAAATGACAAATACTAAAAATAGGCAAAGAAAAAAGAAAAAACCCAGAATTGTGACTGCCATATTTTTAAAAAGTCATATACAACATAAATGAATTAACCCCAAAATCACAAAAATAAATAATAAAATAATAAAAACTAATATTAAGATAAATTAATTCTTTAAGAATCAGGTCACAGAAGCGCTTTTTCTTTCCCTGTTAAGCTGCAACTCCTTAAAAAAAAGAAAAAGGGAGATAAAGATGGCTCACTCCCTATATATGTGATAATATATGAAATTATCCCTCCAATCATGCAACTAATTTCTCAATGAATTGTGGTAGTATTTCTGTCATAATCTGCATACCAACAGTCAACAGTCATTTCAGGATCATAGATCTTCCTTGACCAATATCTCAGGACAGCCAGAAATGTACAATACAAGGACAAAATCACTACCATTTGTTGCCTAGCCATGATATGTCCTTGATGAAACTTTATGTTTACCATATTCATATTCCAACCCTTCTGGGAATAACATTAGATTATTATTTTTTACCTTATATTCAATAACTTTTGCATTCCTGGCTACTTGCAATACATTAATCATGATCAGAAAGACTTCTACAACAACAGGTTTAGGATTTCAAAGACAGTCATACTCTGAAGGCATATGAAAAACTGAAGCAAGCAATTCATCAAGGTCTACATGCTCTGAATGTGTTTCTCAATAGCATTTGCAGGGGGTTGTTTATCTTTCTATAATGAAAATTCAGAGCATGATTTTTTTCCCTACATGCTTGACTTTTTCTTAATATTGTCTAACATCTGGCTATTTTTGCTTTTTTTTAAAAAAACCAAAACAAAACATTTTCCCCAGTAGAAGCTACTTTACCAGCATCATCTGAAAGTCATCCCACTATCCCTCTGTTAATGCAGCCTAGCACTTCATTGGCTGCATTTTGGCAGTTTCAGCACACTGCTGGTTCATACTTGAGTGGTAGCCCACTACAACACCTAGCTCCCTCCCAACAGTTAGAACCGACACTGTGCCAAACTTGCCAGAAGAGCCAATGCAATCTTAGGCTGTATCAACAGAGTGTTAGCATCAAGACGAGAAGTAATAGTACCATTTTACACCATGCTGATGAGACCACACCAGCATGGAATACTGTGTCTAGTTCTGGTCACCATGATACAAAAATGATGTTGAGACTCTGGAAAGTGTGCAGAGAAGAGAAACAAAGATAATAAAGGGTCTGGAAGCTAAATTACATGATGAATGGTTGAGGGACCTAGCCTTTTATAGAAGAGAAGGATTGGGGGGGGGGGCATGATAGCTGTCTTCCAGTACTTGAGGAGCTGTCACAAAGAAGAGTGGCTTGACTTATTCTCTAGGGCAGGGGTAGGCAACCTTGGCTCTTTTATGACTCGTGGACTTCAACTCCCAGAATTCCTGAGCCAGCCATGCTGGCTCAGGAATTCTGGGAGTTGAAGTCCACGAGTCATAAAAGAGCCAAGGTTGCCTACCTCTGCTCTAGGGCATCAGAGGGCAGGACAAGAAGTAATGGGTAGAAGCTTGTTTGAGAGATAAAACCTAGAAGTAAGGAGAAATTTTCTGACACTAAGAGCAATGAATCAATGGAATAGCTTGCATCCTGGAATTGTGGGTGTTCTGTCACTGGATGTTTTCAAATATGTCCTGGAGAATCATTTTACTGGGACAGTATAAGACTCCTGCCTTGAGCAAGGTCCCTCCCAGCCTTATGATCCTGTGAATTCTATGACCTCATCAATTAATTTCTGGTAACTTCACCAACCACTCAACATTTGTTCTGTATCATACAGAAATATTAGAAGGAATTTCTGCTGTGAAAATCACTCTCCACAAAGAGATTTCAAAGTGTTTCAGCAAAGTCAGCCACAGCTGTGGGGGCTGTCCAGGGAAGCTATCTGTTCCATAGGAGGAGGTGAGACAAAAGAAGAAAAACTACACCTTGTATTGACAAGGAATTTTATCTGTCCAAAATTAAAAGAGTGAGAAAAAAAGGCAGACTTGTTTTTTATTATTATTATTATTATCAGTTTTCTTCACTACAGTCAAAAACTTGCTGAAGGAGAGAAATAACTATCTCAACAAACCCCCATCTTGCCAGGATTCCTGACAACTAATTAGTTACCTAACTGGCTTGACAATCATATTCAAAGATGCTCATCAAATTGAAAAGCGGTATCAAATAGAGTGTCAGAACGATTAGTCCTGGATTCTTTACCATTCAGTATTTTCATTAATAACTTGGATGAAGAAGTGGAGAGATGGGGAAATGAACTGAAAAGTAGCAGAGTATCAGAAAAAAAATATTCCAATGTCGTTTAGTTTAGGAATCAAAAATCAAATGCATATATGTGATCATCATTCTTCAGAAGAAATACAGTTGTAAGCTGCATCAACTGAATAACATTTCCAAAGCACCTGTAGCCCTTCCTTTCATATCACAGCTGGTGCTGATTGGAGAAGCGATTTCCCCATGGGATCCCCTGGCAGGATCTCTTTCAGTCCTTTGCAAATCACTCTAAGCAAAAGGTTGCTGTCAAAATCTTCCACCAGCTCAGAGGCTCTAAGGGGTAGTTTCCTTGTTTTCTGGGCATATTCATTGAGAAAAATATAAGACTTTAGTAAAAATGGACTTGAGTATTGTGCGTGATGGGAGAACAACAGTCATAGATAAACAAATGGTATCTGAGGATAATAACTTTAAGTAACATTAGAGTAATAAAATACAATGGGCTGAATCTCTTATGCCCCGCAAAGACATCAAAACTACCCTGTTATCCTCTCTCACACATACATGCAAAAAAGTAAGCAGTCTCCTTAAGGAGACTTCCTATTGCTTTGGCTAAAAAAAAAAAGCTGCATAAGAATCTTCCTTCCTTCCTTCCTTCCTTCCTTCCTTCCTTCCTTCCTTCCTTCCTTCCTTCCTTCCTTCCTTCCTTCCTTCCTTCTTTCCTTCTTTCTTTCCGAAGCAAATTGGTTGAGAATTTGGACACTTGAAGTCCCCAAAATTCTGAAGGGTATTGCTTTAGGAAAACATTTCTCATCAATATGGCGATTTTTCTTGGTTTTGATATTTTGTTCAGGTTGCCTAATTCAGTGCACATAAATTATCTCTTTCTCTTTTTTTAATTAACATCAGTGGAATGATTAACATTCCTCATGCCGTATCAGTGCTTTTGTTAATTGCTTTGAAATATATGGTTTTAAGATTGTATCTATTACTTAAGGAGAACAAAATATATTGGGTAGATTTTATGTTCTATTTTCCTGTCTTTTCTAATTGCTTTAAAAGTCCTTGTAGTCCAAGTTATTGTATTGCATCTAATTTTAAAATGCCTAAAGAAATCAGTTTTGTCCTCAATAGTGGGAAAAAGGTGTTAGGAAATTAAAAGAAAATTAGGAAGAGAAGAAATTATTGAGCTATAGTATTTTAATGGTATTTCATGTTTTTTTAATAGCTTTATCAAATGGGGTGTTCTCTAGATCTCTGCATTTCAACTTATGTAAATCTCATTTACCTTGGGAAGTCCATGTTGCATGTTGATTAGAAAAATTAGATTTTTTCTCCCTAGAACAACTTTGTTTTTCACACTGTTTCATGCTGTGGTGTAGTTTTAAAAGACTTTCTCATCTGAGGCGCCATTCAAATATGTGGACAGAGAGAGAGAGAGAGAATGAATGTTTTCCATCTCTGTGGTTAATGGAAGAAAGCACTTTTCTAATATGAATTATAATTAATCTATGGAAACAAAAATGCAAAAATGAAGCCAATTTCCAAAGCATACTTGCTTAAAAATTAATTCCAATAGAATGGAATTTTTTTCTGTAAAAATGATCACGAGAAATGTTCATATGATTTGTTCATTCCAGGTTCTGGACTGTAGCTCAGTACTGACCCCTTTCTCTGCCATTTTTTTTTATCGTGGTACCACAGTCTCTCACAAATTGGTTTATATTACCATCATAATTGCCGGATTTTAATTTATGTTATCTCTCTCTGCATCTTGGCCATGGGGGCACACTGGCATGACTAAATGCTATACTTTCTTATCTTTAAAATAGAACTGGAAACAGCAAACCTCCTATAATTCTTTTGGAATCATAAACCTCCCCCACTTTCTATGAGCTGGAGGGAAGACAGGCTCTTGGCTGATAACAAAGCTTCCCACACCCACTATAATTAATAAGACTAAGCACACAAAGCAGCTGTCTTCAGTGGATTTCAATAACTGCCCTGTCTTGTTTCAGAACCCGAGAAATCTGCAGATACCAAAAACATTAATCTGTGACACATCTCCCTCCAGATGTGTTGAGAATATAACTCCCAGAATTCTCAGCCAGCATGGCCAGAGATGACCACGATTTATCTAGGTGATTCCAAAGTGGAAATGGCTGATCTTCAGGAATGTGAACGGCGTGATTAAAGGTTTATATTCTAGCAGCAGCTGTTTTACAATACAATTGGTCATGCTGTTAGGAACTGATCACTTGTGCCTAGGAAATGCCAAGTTGGGGAAAGTTGGCTCAGAGTGTTAGATAATGATAATAGAAATCCTGGTTCCCGTCCCCCCTTGGATCTTAGTGATTGTCTTTGAGTAAATCTTTCTCTGGCACTAGTAGAACACATGGATTGTTATGGAAACAACATTGGAGTGGAACCAAATATTAGGTGCTTATAAGGTTCTAGGGCAGGGGTCTTCAAACTTGGCCATTTTAAGACTTGTGGACTTCAATTCCCAGAAGCATGGCTGGCTGAGGAATTCTGGGAGTTGAAGTCTACAAGTCTTAAAGCGGCCAAGTTTGGAGACTCCTCTTCTAGGGTTATGCACAAAGAGATGTTTTACTTCAGCAGTGGTTCAAGAAAAGTGACTCTTGGCTTTGCCCAGCTACTGTGTTCAGCTACTGTTTTTGAGGTAGATAGACCGATTGATGCTGACGAGTCCCACCTGGGTTTTTCATCGAGGCAGAGTAGAGTGATAGGCCAAAATTTTCCAGTGCCAGGGTGGTGTGCAAGACCTTTGTGAGGCAAGGCAGATTATCTCACTGAGGCAGATCCCTGTGATTCCTCGCCCCCCTGTTTTGTGAGCTGAATCCTATGTCTGAGTGTTTTGTTGCTGTTGCTTCTCCAGACTAAGAAGCATGAAAAAGGTGATCTTGTAAATGTTTAAGAGTCCTTTGAGATATGACTTGAGAAGCAAAATTTACTGCCACGCTTGCCTGTTCCTGTCTAAAGTTTTCATGATTGTAGATGCACCATGAGGGGGGATCTTAGTGTGCTCTCATCATTCAAGTGAAAGTAAATATTCCACGGTCAAAAAATATTTGATTGTTGCAATTGTTGGGGGTAATTAGAAGTTTGTAACAAAAGGAATAAAATAGTTGACATACTGTGTTTGGCTAAATTATTTACATTAAATGAAAAAGATGTCCATGAACATCTTTAAAAATATCTGGATTTGAACCTCCCTAAGAAGTATGTTTTTTTCTAATTTATCTAACCTCTAGTCTGTCTCATTTCAGTTTCTGCCCAAGCCAGCAAGTACCCGCGAGTCACCATGGCAACCAAGCAGCCTCCCCCTCTGATGAAGAAGCACAGCCAGACAGACCTTGTGAGCCGTCTGAAGACAAGGAAGATCTTAGGTGTTGGTGGGGAGGATGATGATGGCGAGGTTCATAGGTCAAAGGTAATGGGCTGCCAAGGATATCTATAATTGTGCACCCTTAGAATCAACCATTCTTCTTGCTGAAACATTTTATATACTTATATACTTTTAATACATACTGCAAGAACGGCAAGAAATGAGGTTAGGCAGGGATGAGGAACATGCTATCCTCCAGAAATCCTTAAAATTCCAAAAATCCTGAATGCAGAGCCCTTTGTGAAGGATGGTGCAGTCCAGCAACTTTTGGAAGATTACAACTTGACCATGTCTTGACTAAAAGATTTTAGAACTTTCTAGTTCTAAAATCATATTCCTGGTAGAACAAGGGGCACTCGGCTGGACAGAAGAAGCTGGTGGATTCCATAAGAGTTACCTACCTAATATGAATAGTGTATGCTGTGTTCATAAAAACATCCAGAATCTGAATTGCCTTTCAATAGAGGATAAATCTGCTTAACACACTATTAACTTTAATCAGATAGAATGAGCATATCTGAGAGAGGGTGTGAGTGTGTTTGGGGACTAATTATGTTCTTATTTCCTCTAAGTTTCTAAAAAAAGATGAGAGAGTTGATGGAATGTAAACCAATGGCCCCTGGGTATCCTTAGACTCCAATTTCTGTCAATTTCAGCCAGAGTAAAGAATGTTGTGATCTGTATGCAAACAATACAGATGTTTCCCAATCCTCATGTCAAAGGCTGTGTATATGTAGAATGATTCAAAACTAACAAGAGCCTGCTCTGTCCCTTGACATGTTGACTTTTGAAAGATTGTTACACTTGGTGAGGGAAAGAAAGAGTCTGTCTTCATCAAGCCCTTTCCATCTGTGTTTCTTGAGGCTTTTTGATGTTCTTGTTTGGTCATACCTACAAGCAAAAAACAAATGCCCTTTTTTTTGAATCCAGAATTGAGGATTGGGGGATTATTAACCTAATTACTCAAATATTTTATTTGATCAGAAAGGAAGGGTGATTGCAGGGTATATACGTGAAGAAAGAAGATGGTTGGGAACAATGTCTGCAAGTTGCACAAAAATATCTTGGGGTAGGACTAACTTATTAATAGTGGTCAGGCTTGTAGGACAAACTTCTCAGAATGTTTAGCAGAAGTTAGCATTGAAAGGCTGTGTACATGACTTCTTGGAAACCATGATTTCTCCTAAGTTCAAAGCAGCATTTCAACAAACAAGATTTTTAAAAAATAACCTTTTTGTTATTTTGAAAGAAGGGGGTTGAATGATCAGATGGAAAAGGAGAAGCAGTTAATGGCAGAGAGGAAATGCTACATTTAAGCCTGGGTGGAAGGAATGAAACTGCACTTGAAAGGCAAGGCAGATGAGACAGGAGAAAATGGAAATTCATAGTTTGTATTTATTGCTTTGGTTTCCCCTTAATTTTGTAATTTTTCTAATCAATTGCATAACTCTCCCCTTTGTACTGACACATACATACAGAACTGTTGGTGTATGTGAATTAATTGCAAAAGCTTGAGGATAGCTTCACAGCTGTGGGTGGGAATTGTGAGGCCTATGGGGATGGGTGGTGGGGGTGGATGGTTGAAGCTGCTGTTCTCAGCTCATTAGAGACATGTCTTTGTAGGTGTAAGAAAACCTATGGTTCTCTAAACTGAAAGAATAGAGAGCTTTGATTTCTAGGTAACTCAAAAAGTTCCTCTTTTTTCAGTACAGTACAGCTATCGTATCTCTCCTCTCTTTGTGCCTTTTTCTCACAATGTTCTCATATTAACTGTTTTTGCCTTTGATCAATGATGTGCCACAAAGCATCAATTGCCTTAAAGGGGGATGACCAAGAAGTGTACAGTTAATCTGTTGTTGCTTTTCAGAATGTTTCATCAACTTCCGGACTAGTCTAAAGTTCTGTGCCCGACAATTTCCCATTCAAGGGTTAACCACATTGCACCTTAAATAGTTTGGATTTTCTTAAATGGGCAAAGGCTATCTAGGTTACAACCCAGCTAACACGGACAGTTATCACATGGTAGAATTTGATTATGTGTCTGTTACATATCAGTTAGTGCAAATTTTGACGAGACGTTTAGGGTTTTTTTATTTTATTTATCTTAAATTGTGAAAATGTGACTTTTGAAGTCTGCTACATAGCTTGACCTATGAGTTATAAACATGCCCCAGCCAGCTGTTTTTTTCTGCCACTTCTTCATGTTGTTGCCTTCAACTCATCCACAACTCACACCTGAGGCAGCTTAATGTCCTCCTTAGTGATTCTACAATTAAAGCAGTTTTTCAGGTAGTCAGCCAGGACAATTTCACTGACCATCTCTATAAAGTGTGGACTCAACTTAGCACCTATTGACCATGTTGATGTACTAGTTGTTGGGTATTGCCCCCTGGTCCAGATGTTTCCAACTGGTCGTTCTTTCTCTCTCACACACACTTATCAGTGAGCTTGGAAACAGAAGTAGCAGCTGACCATGGGTTGTACAAAAGGTGAAAGGTCTTCAGAGTGCACTACCATTTATTGGTAGCTTTCCTGTGGCAGGATAGAAATGTCAGTGAGATGCACATTTTATGCTGATAATATGCTGCCAGCATTAAAACTGGTGGATAACACTTCAACTGAGATAAGCATGTCCTCTGAGTGCTCCTCTTTGAATGGGCAAAACAGCAGAAAGGAAGAGTTTATACAGCTCTCTTCCCTTTCCTCCTTACTGCATGCCTACTTCTAACTGTATTCCTTGGGCGCTGCTTCTTATTCAAAAACAAAAACTAAAACCAAAAATGAAATGCTTTGTCCTGAATGAAATGCCCTTGGACAAAAACTGAAAAGGAAACGGAAGGAAAATTCAAGGAAACATTAATGGCTGAGAATCTGCTGATGCTGATTCATTGTTGAATGAATGCATTTTAATAGGACCTAAGAGGGTGAATTCAACAGCCCATGTTGCAAAGTTGCAAAGTGTGACTTCTATCGCCAAATTCAAAAGCCAAGTTGTCAGAGGAAAAGATAATGTTTTGCTTCTTTTTCTGGCAAATCTAAGCCTAGAATGTACAGATCCAGTCCTTTCTGATTGGGGCAATGCTGTGTGGTGAATTTAGGCATCCATACTACCTTTGTGTCTGGGATTTTCCAGGGCTGTTGTAATCCACTGCTTCCATTGCCACTGCATGCCATTCATTCATTCCCTTTTTCTGCTCTAGATTTTTTATCACCCTTTCCAGAAGAGCAGTTTATTCTACTTGTGATTTTTATTTATTTATATATCAAATTTTAGAAACTGCCTATGTCCCTCACAGCGTGAATAAGTGGTGTTGTTAAAACAGGGAGAAGGTTCTTGGGTCCATGTGATTGCAATGTCCATTTCTCTGTGTGAACTCTGCTTCTTACAACCGGTTGTATTTTTAATTAATGGATTGACCTTTTGTCGTTGAATCCCAGCAGTTGCTTAGCAACTTAGAATGATCCTTGTCAGATGACTTTCTGAACAGGTGCCTTTCATGTATGTAGCCTTTTCTGTTCTGAAAATGGAATTACAATAACCTTTTTTTGGAAAAATAGAATTACTTTAAAATGCTGGTAATTTTAAAAGGTCATTGGAAAGAGTCCATAATACAGTTATACAGACGGCAAACAATTTCTGTAAAGAACTAATTTAGTGCTCCATTTTGTTTTATGGAGGATTTTTTTTTCTTGGCAGATTCTCCCCATTGTAGATAGTTTCAAATCAATCTCTCTCTCTCTCTCTCTCTCTCTCTCTCTCTCTCTCTCTCTCTCTCTTCTCTTCTCTCTCCCCCCCCCCCAAAGTATGACAAACTTTCAGACAAACACTAGACTTCTGGCTAAGAGTTCACAGAATTTGGAACAGTAAGAGGACCTATGGGCAAGAGTAACTCATGTCCTGAAGATCTCCATGGTTACACAACACTCTAATTGGCATGTGAGGCTTAAAGGTCACATAGGAAAAACAATTTTATTTTTTACATAGTAATATGCTGGCTTCAGTCTGTAGAATCCCAAAGCTTGGGAGCTCTATCTCTATGGCTTGGTGATTTTCTTTGCAATTCCACCCCATCCCAAAGAATATCACTTTCTTCAAGAGGAAATTGGTCTCTGTTTAAGATGAGGGGTGATGGTTTTTTTGTATTGGGGAAACCTAACTATGTTTAATTATTCTTCTCTAAAGCCACCCTATAGCCCAATAAAGTAGCAGGGCCTTGGCCTATCCAGTGAGAAGACTATCTCTATTTTTTTTACTCTTGCCAACTTTTCAGTTGCTTTTGTATCATTTGTTAAAAGCAGGAAATAACGATGTAATGCATATGCAAACTGTGCTTCCCTAGCTGATAATGCTAAGCCGGAGAAGGCAGGAAGCAACTGAAGGCTGTTTAAATTGCCTTTGTTCTTGCTTCCTTGGGCCTCTCTCTTTCCTGCGATTTGTAGTTTCTTGATTACACCGATGGGGTACTCATTGTGTTATTGTCTTTTTTTAAAAAACATGTTTAACTATCTTTTTTAGGACACTTCCCTCTCTCTACCATGAGATGGGTGGAAAATAAATTTGATAAATTAATAAAAATAACAAAAATAAATCTCTGCAACAGGCTGCAAAGTTCTGCCTTTTAAACTCCCTGTTCTTTATCTTAAAACTAAAATCCATTCTTTTGCCTGTTGTGAATATTGAGTGCAATCCATTGGGAAAGTATTAAACATTTTCTGGTTCTCTTCCCTGGAGTCATCCTAGTAAGTACTAAACCATGTTGGGAACGCTGCATTAGATGTAACCTATAATGAGCCTTGGTAATTTGCAGTTACTTTCAGATACTTTTCTGTGGATTCCACAATTTTTGTCACTGATATTTCTTTGCCCTTTTAAATTAAAGCCTGTGTAATTGTCTTTTTTTAAAAAAAACCAATTTTAACCATCCTTTTTCTTTTGAAGAAAGGGTGATCTGAAAGCTTTTATGGCTTCACCAATTTTTCTTGAGTCACCTGGGACTGTTTGTTTTTCAGGCAGTCAACTTTGAGATACTGAGTTTCTTTGCTCCCATTTCCCATCCTCCCACTTACTTGTTCAAACTTGCACAATCAGACCATGCTGTTCCCCCAAGATGTTTGCAAAAGGATCATAAGCAAGTGATAAATCACATTTTCTTTGTGCAAACCCCCCCCCCCCCATAGTCTGTTTTAGCAGGCCGCTCAAGATGTTTGAATCCCTGGGGAATTGCTATCAGAGACACAGGAGAAGTGGAGAAATACTAAACTGGAGTTTTCCTGACTTCTTGATATAGCAATTCCCTATATTTCAGATGTCCTTTCCCATAGAGAAGCAGCTTTAAATTGCTGAGAAGTATCTCAATACACCACTTTACCCAGTCTTCAGCCAAACCATCAGTTCAACTTCCTGCCATTTCTGTCATCTGGGGAACGCTGATACTGCTGATTGCATACAAAGGGTGACTGCTGATTTGGGCATAGGCAACTTATTTGCCATCTGTATAAACCAATCCTTCTCAAAACTGGCATTCCCTAGATGTGTTGGGCTCATAATTTATTGACAATATGATTAGTTTTGAATGTTGTAGACTACACATTATGAGAGTAGCAGCTGGTATATGGTTTATTTGAACATTTATTTTCAGCCACAGGTTTTAGCAAAATTCAGATAAAATTACAGCAGTCCATTGTCGATTCAATACATCCCCTCTAATATTAATGGCACTGTTTGTCAAGATGTGCCTTCTTATCTTTCTTGCAGCCATTGCAAAAAATGCACTTTGTTTTGTTACATGTATGTTTTCATCAGACAACAAAGAAATAGATTTTATTTTTTTCTAAACTAGACCAATTCAGTTGGATTAACAAGGATACAATGAATCTAGCTTTGCGTTCCTGAGAAAGTTTGCAATGTAATGAGTAACAGACCAAATCTTCCACCTGTAAGTTATTACAAATGCAAAAACGGTGTGCAGTTGGCAATAAAGTAAAACTGCTATAAGGTGGTTTAGAGCATCAGTGAGCTATTTTACTAGTCATAGTTTCACTCGCAGCAAATATCATTTATTGTTCCTTTTTTTTTTTTTGTGGACCAGAAATATAATATGCATGCATTTTTTCCCCCTCAATTTTTCTTTTCAGGGTGGCTCTGAGTCAGTTTATTCATTCTGTTCATTTGAATTTCAGATCAGTCAAGTCTTGGGCAATGAAATCAAGTTTGCAGTGAGGGAACCTTTGGGGCTCAGGTAAGTTCCATTCAGAACCTATGAGCCAAGGAGACATAACAAGGATGCTAAGTATTTTACTCATTTTGGCTCCAAGCATGCTTGCTTTTCCTGCAGCCGAAAAAGCCCAATGTGGCAGGCGCAACCTTGCCTCTAGAGGCATGTCCTGGTTCCACAGCTTTTCAATATGAAGAATACTATCTGGGCATATGTATGCAGAAACAGAGTGGGAAGAAGGCTTTAAGTTTAGAGGTCTTAATTACAGTTGGCTGTGGGGTATTTGCGATTGGCTACTGTATGTTACTGTATGTTACAGAGTTCTCCCTTCAATATACTGTCAAGGATGAGATACATACTGCTCTAAGCAGCTCTTGAAATTGGATTTAAAGTGCTGGCAGGGTATATTTTAAAGCAAGAAGATAACCTTGAGTTTGAATGGCTCTAAAAAGGAAGAGAATTCAAGAGTACAGTGGTTAAGATGTTGAGCTTGGACTAAGGTGTTGCAAGCTTAAATCTGTATTCACCTGGTGACTTGGACTTTTCTCTCAGCCCAACCTATTTCACAGGATTATCTAGAGATAAAATTAGGGGATACCCTGAATTTTCCTGCTCTGAGTTCTCATGAAAAAACAAAGGTGTGAGGATATAAATATAAACAAATGATTTTTTTTTTGCTCAGCTTGTGGACATTGGAATAGAAAAATCTGCCATGTTGTTTCTGGATAAACATGTTTCTTGAAGCATTGGTGCCCTAGTTCAGAACATAAGAAAAGGATGGTTGGTCTGTATCGAATATTCTTCCAAATGCTATAAGGTAGTATCTCTCTGAATTCAAATAGTTTATATTTTGAGATAGCTGGAGAGCGCCATGTAGTTGGAAGCTACTGAGGTTGACAGCCAATTATCAGCATTGTCAAGGAATATGACACTGGAAACAGTTAAAAAAAAAGTTTGTTCCCCATAAAGAGGAGGGTATTCAACAAGTCTTCTGAGCATGTCTTTCAGATATATTGGTGTCAGTGAATTGCAATATTGTTTCTTGTCCCTTCCTTCATATGTCTTCTTGAAAGGAGAATGGAAATTAATCTATAGAACAATCAGCTCTCAAAGCATATCAATTGCTTGACAATCTTGTACTTCATGTTTATAGAAGTGGGTAATCAACAAATAGCCAGATGATTCTTTAATAAGATAGTGAAAACATGCATACCAAAGTGGTCTCTCTCTCTCTCTGTGTATCCCCTTGTGTTGTGCCTATGTGCATGTATGCACTGAATGCACTCCTCCCTGTGCACATGACCAAGAGAGAAGAGGGCTTAGAATGGAGCAGTTGGTAGCCTTCTGAGCCTCTGCCCAATTGCTTTTCCCATAAAGATACATTGAGGATTTTTTTTCTGAATTGTTTTGCTTCACATCATTGATTGGATTCAGCCTGCTCTCAAACTCTTTTTTTCCACATTTCCTGGGTGGGGCGGGGCTCTCCTGTTTGAAAAGCTAGCCTGCTGATAGATTGGCAGATGTCCAGAGTTCCTTTACATAACTTATTTTTAACATGAGCAGAATAATTAGGGAAAATATGTCTGATAACTTATTAATACTAACATGTATCTGCAGAAAGTGTGTGTCAGTCCCCAGTTTGGCAGGGTTATCTGTGGGTCCGGCTGTGTGCCTTTTGTGTGCTTCAGTTTTGATTTCTGATAGTTAAACGGACAAGTTCCAGTGGTTTTTCTGATAACATTTCCATGGTGGCACAATGATTAGAATGCAGTACTGCAGGCTAACTCACTGCCCACTGTCAGGATTTCGATCCTGTCCAGCTCAAGGTTGACTCAGCCTTCCATCCTTCCAAAGTCAGTAAAAAGGAGGACTCAGATTATTGGGGGCAATATTCTGACTGTAAACTGCTTAGAAAGGGCTGTAAAGCACTGTGAAGCGGTATGCAAGTCTAAGTGCTATTGCTATTGCTAACATTTCAGAAGTAGGTTGCCATTGCCCTTCTGTGGCTGAGAGGAGACTGGTCCAAAGTCACTGAGTTGACTTTTATGCCAAAGGCAGGACTAAAATTCATGGTCTTTTGACTTCTAATCCAATATCTTTAACCACTATACCAATTGAAAAGTTTAGATCAGGGGTGTCAAACTCGCAACATCACGTGACGTGTCGCGACATATCACGACTTTTTTTCCATTGCCAGCAATGGGGTGGGGCGCAGTTTCAGCATGACGTATCCAGCTCACGGGCCAGCAGTTTGACACCCCTGGTTTAGATGATATAAATAAGCTGATGATAATAAGGATAAAAATATCCCTTAATTTTTCTAACAGTGATATTCACCGTAGTTTTATTGATGAGAAGCAATTCAGTTTTCCAAAATATGTGGAATGTGATTCATTCCACAATGTGGAATGTGACTCATTCCACAATGTAGGGACCATCATACCTGCAGCCACAATACTACTTAGGATAATTAGGATGATGCATCAGAGAACAAGATCTATTTCCCCTCTCAAGTTCATCAGGAACAACAAATAAACTCGAGAATGTTTTGGAATGCTTTCAATCAAGTGTTTACAGTGGTGTGTAAAAAATAAAAGCACCATTGGTTGTATGTGTCATTGAATTCCCCAAGTGAAGAGAAATTGACACAATCTCTTCCACGGTACAAAGTTAAACATATCTTTCTATAGATTCAAGTGCCTTTATGGGCTGTCATGTATCGATTCAGAATAAGAAGCAGTGAATATGGCAGAGGCAAAAGACTGGAAACACACAGACATGCACATGATATTTTTTTATGTTATTATTGTAAAGTTTTGAATAGGCTTCAAAAGATGATAGACTACAATTAGCCAAGTGAAGACAATTTAACAATATTCAGAGTTATCTAACCTCTTAGGCTATGATTATAGTCGCTTTCTACTTCCAACAATCATAGACTCATCTGAGATTTGAAAAATAGTAAATAAAAGCAGGAAGGCTATAGAAAAAAACAAACGTCTAAATGCTTCCAGCTGGCAATTTCCATTGTGATAGACATCGCTAAGAAATGAAAAATATTGTAAATGAATTTTGCAGCTAAAGAAAAATATGAAAGACCAAGAAAAAGAACTGTGTGAAAATGGATCAGAACTGCAAAGCAGAAGTCACAAATCACTCTAAACAATAAGTTGAAAAGTTTAGCTGATCCTTGTATGGAAGTGTAGTTGTACTGTTGCCCTTTGAACTGTTTGGTCACAACCAAACATGATACATTTGGAGGACAAGGCTGAAATATTTGAAGAAAAAAACAACTTTTTGCCAACCATTAAACACTATATTGGATCTATTGTGTTTTGGAAGGATGGGACAATCAACATTACAGGAGTTTCTTATATGGATGGAAAAAAAGAAGCATGGATTCAATTAGCAATCAATAAATCCTAAACACTAATGTCCCGCCTTCAGTGAAGAAGCTGATACTTCAGCAAGATAATGATCCAAAACATTTCTCTAAAGTGCTGTCTGCTCTTGGGAAAAACAACTGCAGTCAGGCAGAAATACTTTCCACCCCCACTTCCCCAAGGCTCAGCGCAGCTCATGCTTCTTCCTAAAAATCAAGGACCACAAGCTATAGTAAACAGCAAATCCTGGTGGGATTCCTACCTTGAGCTTGGCGTGGGACCTCAGCCAAGAGCTCAAAAGCAACACTGCTGAAGATCAAGCCTTAGAATTTGGCCTGGAGCTCAGGAGCAACCAGAAAAGGAACGACCTCAGTGAGGTAGCACCTCATTCTATGCAGTGCAAGCAATTTTGAAGGGAGGCAAAAGTTGTATGCCAACTTATTTTCAGATTTTCAGATTTGTATATTAAAGACATATTTAAGTGGCATCAACTTGCAAGGCTCCGGAGAGTAATGTTAACCCCAACAGTAACAGTCTATTGTTGGAAAAAGTGTGTGCCACAATAACATTGTGTACAGTTATCTGCAGTTATCTACCAAAAATAACCTTTGTAACCTCCACAAAACAGAAGAATGGAGCTATAAGCTATAAGGAAAAAATATCCCAAAGTAAGGATAGTAACACTTGTAACTGACTAAAGAGGAAACATTTAGAAGCTGTTATTTCTGCCAAAGGAGGTATTAGGTACTGGCTGAAAAGTTTTTCAAAGTCTTAACCTACTATAGTCACTTTTCTAAATCTATAAACAACTGCACATAAATAGTAAGTATTCATTCAAATAACCCAAAAGAGGTCAAATTTAACTTTGTACCATGGAGATCAGTTTCTCTTCACTTAACAAATAGAATTTAACCAGGATTTTTGCATGAACCTGGGGCATTAAAATCTCTATCACATTGTTTATTGTTGTTTATAGAACGATAGAACTTATAGTTCAATAGACCGGGAGGACTGCTGGGGTATATATAAGTATAGCAGCGCTCTGCTAGTAAACTAAGAGGCAAATTATTAATTATAGTAATCTCTTCTTGAAATGGCGTAACTGAAGAAAGTTCATTAACTAATTTAAACATGGCTCTGTAAATATTTTTAAAAACTTCCATTACTAGCTGGAACTTCCTATTTTCCAAAGAAAATCTCATTACCAATGTTTGGATGATAGCATTTACATGCTCTTTCTGAACTGCCTGGTGATTTTCCTCCCCAAGTGTTTTGAAATTGCTTTTAAAAAGCAATCCTGTTCTCTTCTATATCCTGTTTTATTTTGCATTCTCTTGTCAATAGGAATCGCTCAGATGACCCTTTTTGGCAGAAGTAGTAATAACTATTTTTCATTTATTGCTGGCTGGAGGGGATGCCATAATTAAAGGACTGTGATACTTAACTCTTTTTTTCCCATTTGAACTTGCAGGGTTTGGCAGTTTGTCTCAGCCATCATATTCTCTGGGGTCGCCATCATGGTAAGTGTGGGAAACATTTTCATATGAAGGCGAACATCAAATTACCTAAATGTCTGTCCTTAGACATGTTTAGCATTCTGTTTTCATAAATTTATAAAACTTCAATGAAATCTACAAAAATTCTGTCCTCAGGTTCAATCCCTTGACCATTGTTTATCAATGTTTCTTCAACATATTGGAGAGATACCAAGTGATTCTCAACTCATTAGTTTTCATTACTAATGTGAATTAATAAAAAGATTAAGTTCAAGTTGTATTAGCTTTGCAGGTGTCATAAACTTGAGTTGGATACCTAATACCTTTCTGGCTTGGTGGGCTGGTGGCAGGGGGAGATGGAATGGTTGTGTGTGAGCGGCAGGCACAAGCTCACTGCTTGTGGAAGTGAAGCTGCGCACGTGTGCACGCACTTGGCCACCACTTGTGAAGCCTGGTTCTGAACTGGCCACAGCCCAGGGGTTGGGGACCCCTGCCCTAGAAGAAAAAAGAGCAAAAGAAATTCAAAACAATATTGATAGAATAGTAGGCTGTAGTAACAGAATGAAACTTAATAGAGGCAAGTTCTTCAGTCATGAATCAAACATCAAATGCATGGGTAGAGGAAGGGGGACACCAAGCTTGCTAATAAAATTTTGTGAAAGATTTTTTTATTGGCAATTGATCCATATTGAATATGATCCAATGGTGAGGTGAGACTGCAAAGAAGGCAAATGAAATTTAAGGCTGCACCAACAATCTCAATATAGTATACAAGTGTAATTTCCAAATCAGAAGAAGTAATCATGCCACTCTATTCTGCTTTGGTCAAATCATACCTTGAGCATTGTTTCTAGTGGTGGGCACCACTTTTAAGAGGGATTCAGGGAATTGGAACAGATTTATACAATGGAAATGGAAATGATAAAGGGATCACAGATTAAGTCTAGGAAGAGGCTGGGATGGTACATTTAGGCTTTCATTTCTTCTAAAAGAAGACTTAGGAGGAAGCAGTAGTCCAAGAGCACTTTTCAAATACAGGTAGTCCTCAATTTACAACCACTCATTTAGTGACTGTTCAAAGTTACAAAAACACTGTGCCTTACAACCAGTCCTATCACAACCATTGCAGATTCCCAATGGCCACATGATCAAAATTTAGGCACAAAATTTAGGTAACCGGCATCTATTTATGACGGTTGCAGCGTCCCGGGGTCATATGATCACCCTTTGCAACTTTCCCAGCTGGCGTCTGACAAGCAAATTTGATGGGGAAGCCAGATTTGCTTAGCGACCACATGATTCACTGAACAACTGCAGTTGATTCGTTTAAGAACCCGGGGGGGGAAAAAACTTATAAAATTAACAACCACTTATCAACCACCTTGCCTAGCAACAGAAATTCTGATCCTAATTGCGATCATAAGTCAAGGATTAAATGATATTCACAATCACATGTCGTAGAGAAGATAATCAAGACCTGGTATCTCATGTTCCAAAGTGCAGGCTACGAAATAATGAATTTAGCTTACAGGAAAACAGGCCTTGATAGTATGATCAGCAGTTTGACTGTGGAACCAATAAAACCAGAGAAGTGGTAGGCTTTTCTTCATTGGAGTTATTCTAACGGAGGCAAGACAGTAATCTGTCTGGGATGCTTTAACTGAGATTTGTACACTGAGCAGGATTGTCTAGATCAGGGGTAGGCAACCTTGGCTCTTTTATAACTCGTGGACTTCAACTCCCAGAATTCCTGAGCCAGCCATGCTGGCTCAGGAATTCTGGGAGTTGAAGTCCACGAATCATAAAAGAGCCAAGGTTGCCTACCCCTGGTCTAAATAGACCCTTCCAGCTCTATGTTTCTCTGAAATAAAGATTGGATTTTCTCTCTCTCTTTTCTTTTCTTTTTTAATATAAATGTTATTAAAAGTTTTAATAAAACTAACACAAGCTAATACAGGAGTAAAGAAAACAAAAAAAGATATGCAGCAAAGATAAGTATGATTACAAAATTATATCTATAATTACAACAAAAACTCACTTTTTTCTATTATCCAATTTTTTTTGCCTAACCCACAATTCCTAATGCATTTTTTTTTGTTGTTTCATGCAATAGGGGGTTTACAGCATAAAAATAGATAATTGTTCTTTTTCTAATCAAGGGAGTCAATTTAGCCATCTTTGCAAGCTCTTATCATCTTCACCAATCGTTCCTCAAACTTTTCCATTTTTGAGTATACAGTAATCTTACAGCAGCTGTCATATATAAGAACAAAATTCCATGTTTTAGTAGCTTTTCTAAAAGCTTATCTCTCTCTTTCCCCACTGCTATCTGCAACAGCTGCTCACTTGCATGGATGAAACAGTGGTCCAAGTGCACTTCTCTTTGTGAGCATTGACATCTGTCTGAAACAGATTTAGTTATATCTGATTTCTATTTTCAGTGAAAATCCTTTTCTTTGGACACTAAATAGTTCAATTAGAGGAGGTTTTTTTTTTTTAACTGACATTTATTTTTCTCTTCCAGGCTCTGACCTTTCCAGATCAAATCTATGATGCCGTCTTCAAGGAAGAGGTAGTCAACAGTAAAATGCCTATCCGTCTCTATGGAGGAGCTTTACTTAGTAAGTAGTCCATGAACATCCAGATGTTGATGTGGTCTAATCTGTTGGGAATAGCTGAGTGAATCCTATACAGGTAGTCTTCAACTTGCAACTGGTTGCTTGGCAACCTTTTGAAGTTTCAAAGCAGTCACACAGCCGCATTTTACAATGGTTTTGCTGAAAACCAACATTTACTTCCATTTTGGGGCAAAACCAGGCACGTTGGCTGAGGAATTCTGGGAGTTGAAGTCCACAAGTCATAAAAGGGCCAAGTTTGAAGACCCCTGATCTAGGCTATCATACCTAGTTTCCCAGATATATTTTTGCTTTGGCATTAAAGGTAACTTAAAATGAAATAATTTAAAAACTCTTGGAGCATCTTGAATAATGAAGTTTATTTGATATATTACAGTCTCAAAACAGCATATTTCCATCTGAACTAACAAACTTTGTCTCTTGGTGAGCAAATTATAACAGTGCAATTTCAGTATCATTATTTCAGATGATGGTGTTGATGAAAATGTATTCTGCCCCTAGGGACTCAAGACATTACCATCTTTCCTGAGCCTGTTAAAATGACTTCAAAGTGACTTCAACTTGATTGCACAGTATGTGTTCCTTCCTCTGGGCAAAATTCCATGGAAAAAGCTTTATGAAGATCAACAGTAAACATTCCATTAATTTACTCTTGTCCAATGGCAAGTGATTACAAAAGTTATAATCCAAAATCACCTGGGGCCTAGGTTCAATTCAGACAATTTCTATGCAAAGACCCTGCATACTTCATTCCCCTTTCATCCCAGGAAATAACCTCCCACTCTTCCAGGCAGTCCTCGACTTAGGACCATAATGGACCCTGTTTGTTGCCGTCATGTCGCTGAGCCAATTTTACAAACTTTTTGGCAACAGTTGTTAAGCGAGCACCACATTAAGAGAATCAGTGGTTTGGCCTAGATCACTTGACAAGTGAAATCAGCCATATATTTTTTTTCTTTCTACACAAACCTTGGAAGCAGTATTACTTGATCCCATAATGCCATTTCTCAGACACACATAAAATAATGCTGTTTGAATTATGGAAAAACATTTTTGATTCCCAGGGTTCATTATATACTTACTAACATGCCACATTTGATGTATGAATCAATGTCAGTGGTATTACGTCTCTATTGATGGGTTCAAATTGCTAGCTGTAATGGTCACCAGTGTTGGATATGATTCCAGTGTTACAATTTTGTGTTTGTGTATCTGTGTGTACGCTCGTCAAACTGAGACAAAGCCACGGAACAAGACCTTATTCACGAATGTCATAAGCTTGAGCTGTTGAAGTGCAAAATTGGGATTTGCTAGGCATATAGGATATTAGAATAATTAAATGTCAGTTTACAGGAGCACAGAGATTAGTCGTCATGATTTTACCACCTCCTAATCAGTTTCAAAGTTATTCTGATGCTTTATTTACAGCAGAGCTATTAATGGTTTGGAGGCATCACTGCTTCAGACAGGAAGGCAGTGCAGAGAGTGGTGAGGATGGCCGAAAAGATCATTGGCAGTTCCCTCCCTACCATCCAGGACATAGCACAGAAGCGTTGCTTGAGCAGGGCCCGCAAGATTCTCTGGGACACTACACATCCTCTCCACAACCTGTTTTCCCTGTTACCTTCTGGGAGGAGGCTTCGTGGTATCCGTAGCAGAACATCCAGATTCAGCCATAGTTTCATTCCATACAGCATTAACCTTGCGAACTCTCAAACTTCCTCCTTGCGTTATATATTCAAGATGGACAGTATTTAATATTTATTTGCTATGTATATGTAGGGATGTGGGTCTATATATATGTTGTACATAGTATGTTTTAGGTGTGTGTCATGTATATGTTTCACTTTGAGAGCGGGCAACTAAATTTCATTATTTTATGTGTGCCATTGTGCCCACAATATAAAAAATGACAATAAAGGTTATTTATTTATTATTATTTATTTAATAATAATAATAATAATAATAATAACAACAACAACAACAACAACAACAACATGGTACTTAAAAATGCAAAACGATGGAAAACGAACTTGAATATGGCGTGGATTGATTACAAGAAGGCATTCGACTCATTACCCCATAGTTGGATTAATGCGTGTTTGGAAAACTTTGGAATCAGCAAAAATATATGTACATTTTTGAAAGCAAATATGCAAAAATGGAAAACAGCCCTAACAGTAAATGGGGAGAACACTGGTGAAATTAACATCAGACGAGGAATTTTCCAAGGGGACTCACTTTCACCACTACTGTTCAACATCGCATTAATCCCATTGACAATAATCTTACGAAACACAAAACAGGGATACTACATCTCAAGCCAGCATGGCAAGATAAACCATCGGCTGTACATGGATGACTTAAAACTGTACGCGAAAAGCCACACTGAACTTGAATCAATACTCAACGCAGTCCAACTATTTAGCAGCGACATCAGAATGAACTTTGGACTTGGAAAATGTGCTGTACTATCCATGCAACGAGGAAAAATGGCAAAAATAGAAGGAATAGAACTGGGAAATGGAAGTATTGTGAAAGCACTAGCAAAGGATGACGGTTACAAATACCTAGGCATATTGGAAGCAGATAACATCTTGAATGGAAAAGTCAAACAGTCAACGCAAAAGGAATACATCAGGAGAGTCCGCAAAATTTTAAAATCAAAGCTGAATGCTGGAAACATAATTAAAGCCATTAATACATGGGCAGTCCCAGTAATACGCTACCCAGCTGGAATTATCAACTGGACTTTGGCTGAACTGGAAAACCTAGACCGGAAAACACGTAAACCTTTGAATATGCACCATGCTCTACATCCACGAAGTGACATCGACAGGTTGTACCTGCCAAGAAAAATAGGGGGCAGAGGACTATTGCAAATCCACCAAACTGTAGAAGAAGAAAAACGAAGTTTGAATGACTATGTGAATCAAAGTACAGAAAAACTGCTGCAGGCTGTGAAAACAGAGAGCACTGTAAAAATAACAGAAACAAAGGCAGAATATAAGGAAAAACGGCGGGATGACAGATTAAATAGATGGAAAACCAAAGCTTTGCATGGACAGCATTTGAAAAACATTGAAGGAAAATGTGATAACAACTTGACATGGGCATGGCTTAAGATGGGAACCATCAAGAAAGAAACGGAAGGCTTAATACTGGCTGCTCAAGAACAAGCATTACAAACTAATGCCATGAAAGTGAAGATACAAAAATCCACTGACAATCCAAATTGCCGACATTTGCAAGACAAAGTTGAAACCGTTTCACACATAATCTGTGTGAGTGCAGCAAAATCGCACAAAGTACCAAATATAGACATATCGAGTTGCTAAATTAATCCACTGGGCAGTGTGTAAAAAATACGACTTGCCTGTGTCCGAAAAGTCATGGGAACACAGGGTGGAAAAAGTTGTTGAGAATGAGAGGGTGAAGATCTTGTGGGACTTTCGAATACAGACAGATCGCCATTTGGAACACAATACGCCGGATATCGTAGTTGTAGAGAACCAAAGCGTACAGCTGATTGATATTGCTGTACCAGGAGATGCCAGAGTCGAAGAAAAAGAACTGGAAAAAATTACAAAATATCGCGATCTGGCCATCGAAACTGCGCGGTTATGGATGAAACATGTAACAGTGGTACCCATTGTCATCGGGGCACTGGGAACTATGTCAAAAACTTCGCAAAACATCAAGAAACTGCAGCTTCCTGAATAACTCCAGCAATGTTACAAAAAACTGCGCTACTTGGAACATCTTATATTTTAAGAAGGTACCTGGTTGACACCTAGGATGCTGGTAGCAACCCGTGTCAACCATCAGCCCAGCCAATTTGAATGTTCAGTTGACTGAGGTTCATGTTTAATGAATAAAAAAAAAAAAAAAAAAAAATAATAATAATAATAATATAATAATAATAATAATAATAATAATAAATATAATAATAAAGTTGGAAGGGACCCTTGGAGGTCATCTAGTTCAACCCCCTGCTCAGGCAGGAAACCCTATACCATTTCAGACAAATGGCTGTCCAGTCTCTTCTTAAAAACTTCCAGTGTTGGAGCATTCACCGCTTCTGGAGGCAGGTTGTTCCACTGGTTAATTGTTCTAACTGTCAGGAAGTTTCTCCTTAGTTCTAGGTTGCTTCTCTCCTTGATTAGTTTCTGTCTGTTGCTTCTTGTCCTGCCTTCTGGCGCCTTGGAAAATAGCTTGACTCTCTCTTCTTTGTGGCAGCCCCTGAGATATTGGAACACTGCTATCATGTCCCCCCTCGTCCTTCTCTTCATTAAGCTAGACATACCCAATTCCAGCAACTGTTCCTTATATATTTTAGCCTCCAGTCCCCTAATCATCTTTGTTGCTCTTCTCTGTACTCTTTCCAGAGTCTCGACATCTTTTTTACATCGCGGTGACCAAAACTGGATGCAGTATTCCAAGTGTGGCCTTACCAAGGCATTGTAGAGTGGTATTAATACTTCACAAATGAAATTGTTCCTGGACTATATAATTCTGGAGCACAAGCAATGCATCTATGATAGAACTAAATGGTCATTTTAAAACTGTAATTTTATAAAATGGTGTAAAAGTGGTTCATTTTGAAATTCTGTGGGACAAGACTCTATTCTTGGCATAGCCACAAGCACTGATTAAAGTCCAGTCATTTCTTTCCTTCCCTGTTAAAAAATTTTTTTCCTCCAGGAATGAACTTATAGGCTTGTGCAACGTACACATAGACATACACATTTTAATGTACTTCTTTAAAAGACATCCCTTCCACCCACCTAGGAATCACTCAGTTGATTTCTCCCACCCATCCACTCTGCACTCAGTCAGTATTAAAACTACATGTGAAAGAAAACAGATGATTTAAATAGAAATTTAAATTTCTGTGGGGGTAATTATCAGGGTAAAATTAAAATTATCAGGGTAATTAAGTGATTAAAAAGACCTGCTTAAGGGAGTCTCAACTCTTGGCCAGCCAATGGTGTCTTTGGGATAGGCCCTCCATCTCTGCACAAGCTTTCTTACAGACTTGTCATTCTGGTGATATAATTAGAGGAGATATACAGCGTGTGCAGAACTGTGAGCAATTCTAGACAAAATGGAACATAAATTGAACAAATAAAGAGACCCAAACTCTACCCTACAGACATGTTCTATAAAGTAGAATAAAATTAAACTAATCTAGTTAGGGAGAAGGATGAGCTATAGCTTGTTTGGCTTGTTTTTGTGTTTCTTTTTTATGTGAAAGCATTTATCCAAGCTGAACCACAGCTGCTGGCTTGATGACTAAAATGATCTGCTTTAGAGCTAAGAGTCATTTTTAGAATTCACAACCCAGTGCTATTTTGTGTTCCCATTCCCATTGCCTTTCTGGGAGAAATTATAAATAAGGTTGGGACACAGCTATTAGAAGTATGGGCACAGCTATTAGAAGTCATACACTATGTTTGCATGGTTGCAGGAAGTCAAAATAGATTTGAGTCTGGTTGTCACAGGCAATTTTTTGTGCAGAGGGAAATCTTTTCCTGCCTTATTCTTTTTCTGAGTCTGCAGCAACATCTGCTGGCTGCAAATAAAAATACAGAGAAACTTGGCTATGCCGGCACTCTCATTTTTAGCAAATTTTGTGCGTTCTCTTTCTCCCACTTCAAAAGGGACAGGCTTAGATTATGGGACAACACACCACATTGCTCCCAGTTTAATGGGGAAACATTAGCTTTGCTTTATCCCAAAGATGCTTTTTCATGAGACAACTGAACTTCCTTGTTTTTCTTTAAAGACATTTCGCTTTTCATCCAAGAAGCTTCTTCAGCTGTGAGCTGAAAAAGCTTCTTTGATGAGAAGTGAAACATCTTCAAAGAAAACAAGAAAGTCCAGTTGCCTCATGAAAAAGCATCTTTGGGATAACTATGACCTGGATGACTGAGAATCTCCATAGACAATTAGCTTTGCTTTAGCTGTTTATTCTTGAATTCTTTATTCTTTATTCTTGTGAAACAGGCTGTAGTTGCTGGAATAAATTAGTGATATGTGAACTGTCATTTCTAGAGCTTCTGCAGGGATTTTATTGCTTATATTTCTCTTTCCACTGATTGCTGAAGTACACGGACAATCCAAAGACAAGGCATAAAGGTTTTTCCTGTGTCAGACACACAAACCTAGTGAGGAATGTGATAGATTATGTTGATTGATTACATACCATCAAGTCAGTGTTGATTCATAGCAACTATATATATATATATATGTTGTTGTTGTTGTTAGTTGCAAAGTCGTGTCCGACCCATCGCGACCCCATGGACAATGTTCCTCCAGGCCTTCCTGTCCTCTACCATCTTCTGGAGTCCATTTAAGCTCACGCCTACTGCTTCAGTGACTCCATCCAGCCACCTCATTCTCTGTCGTCCCCTTCTTCTATTGCCCTCAATCTTCCCAGCATTAGGCTCTTCTCCAGTGAGTCCTTCCTTCTCATTAGGTGGCCAAAGTATTTGAGTTTCAACTTCAGGATCTGGCCTTCTAAAGAGCAGTCAGGGTTGATCTCCTCTAGGACTGACCAGTTTGATCGCCTTGCAGTCCAGGGGACTCGCAGGAGTCTTCTCCAGCACCATAGTTCAAAGGCCTCAATTCTTTGGCGCTCAGCCTTTCTTATGGTCCAACTTTCACAGCCATGCATTGCAACTGGGTCTCCAGCCTCATCCTTCAAGTCCATCTGGACTTCTTTTTCCTTCCATCTTTCCCAGCCTCAGAGCCTTCTCAAGAGAGACTTCCGGAGATAGAAATAGGAGAGGACCACAATAGAATTCAAGGGTTTGGCTCCTGACAACTCTTCTCCGGATTAAGGAGAAGTTTGTTCCAAACAGAAATTCTTCTGGGAAGAGATTATGAAATAGCTGTCTCCAGCAGGGTTTGAGAGTTCTTAGGGCTTTTGAGGCCCTAAGAATCGTCTTACCTAAGCAGTGATTTTGCATCTTCAAATTGGACACTAGGTTTGCCTACTTCCTCCCTTAACTTTTTTACAAAGCTCCTTTATTCTTGAGTTTCTATATATTAAGAATCTTCTGAAGGGCATGTTTCTGGGAGAATCTCATCTCACCCTGGATGGAAGAAATTAAATGTAAGTGTAAGGATTAAAGGGTTAAAAAGAAAAACATTAATTTTTGGAAAATGGCAAAAGGGAGACTAGAAAGTTGACTTTAGTTAAGGGGCTAGATGGACTTGAAAGACTATTTCCTATGGAGTGTTTAACAAATGGTCATTAAGTGAGGACTACCTGTAAAGAAGAAATTAAAACTATTTGGGAACAATTTATTCAGGAGAACCACAGATTTTATTGGATAAAACAGAAATTGGGACTGATTTGAATTTGGATTTGGAGTTTCAAGACAATGCTGGATTACAAAAGTGATATGGATAAAGATGCTGTGGATCTCAAAAAGCATTTAAAACTTCCAGAATATGAGTCATATGGAACAATGGTCACAATGGATTTACAAATAAAACCGGTTGATGTCTTCATAATTAAAGGGGACATACGAATAAAAAAAAAGATGAGTGACTCGGAACATGACTTTGGAATATGTGGACAGAAGGAAACTTTCTAAGAATAGATGAAAAGAAAATTATAAAAAAAATCAGCTTGTGGGACATCATTTCCCAGGATTAAAGATCAAGAAAATCAATAAAAGTAAACAAGGAATTCAAAGTGGACTTATTAGATGAGGATTAATATAAGTTATAGTAAATGACAGCTATTAATGGAATCTCCTTTTGACCAGGACTGAACAATAAGGCTTTAAATATCTGTTCGTAAAACGAGGAGGGATTTATTTTGCTTTATTTCTTACAGAAAGCGATAAGTTAGAATACAAAATAGATTTATGGATTTATTAAATTAAGGTTAAAATATAATATGTTACTATTTCTGGTAGCTCTTAATAGATTTTTACTGATTAGGACCTAATGATGACTTTTTATAAATTAATTATTGATAAGGAATGGGATATGGGAAGAAGATATTTTTTAATTGAAATATTAGAAGAAATGTTAAGTTGTGAAATTATTTATACTTATCTGGAGGGAGGGAGTCAACATTTATATATCTTTTTTATTTTCTCTTTCTTTCACCTTGCATTTCCTTTTTTATTTTACTTTTTGCATTTTTCTTACTTTATATTAGTCTTTTACCTCTGTATTTAACATACTACAATCTTACAATCTAAATGAAGAATGGCAATTAAGATGGGCGACCACAACCTAACAGATCACACAGATACAACAAAACCACTTCTAGGAATGCAGTTGCCCCGAAAAAAATGGAGCCACCTGAACAGGATCAGGGCAAGCCCTGTCAGAACTAAGGCAAAGCTCTTTAAGTGGGGAATGATCAAGAGCCTGCAGTGCAACTGCGGTGCACCAGAACAAACTATAACACGTATAGTTCAAGAATGTCCCCTCAGGAAATTTCAAGGCACCTGGGATGATCTCATCACAGCCACCCCAGAAGCAATTAGATGGTTAGCTTCCTTAGATATTGAATTATAACATTTAACCCATTGCAATTCTGTGGCTCCATATTATGGTGATTTTATTGTGGTTTTATCTTAATTTAATATATGATCTCCTTTAGTGTATTGCATTGTATGGGGGGGGGGTGTTTGTTTGTGTGTGTGTTTGTGTTTGTGTGTGGCACGAAGAGCCATGGAAAGATACATGCTCGGCATTACAAGAGAAGATAGAAAGACCATGGATTAGAGACCATGGATTAGAGAACAAACGAAAGTATACGATGCCCTCAAAAGAGTAAACGAATGGAAACAGAAACAGGCTGGTCACATAGCAAGACGAACTGACCAAGGTGGACCAAGACAGTCCTAGAATGGATCCCGCTTGATAAAAAGCATCCATGAAAGAGACCTAAAACAAGATGGATTGATGACATAAGCAAATATTGTGGGCCCAATTGGCAAAAGAAAGCTCAGGACTGTATTGGTTGGAAACATGCAGAAGAGGCCTTCATCCTGCAGACGATGGCTAAAATGATGATGATTTTATATAGAGAGATAGAGATAGGGATAGGGATAGGGATAGGGATAGGGATAGGGATAGGGATAGGGACGGGGATAGGGATAGGGATAGGGATAGGGATAGGGATGGATAGATGATAGATAGATAGATAGATAGATAGATAGATAGATAGACAGACAGACAGACAGACAGACAGACAGACAGATGATAGGTTTATTTAAACTAAATTTGTATATCACTGATTGCATGACCATACACTAAATAAATAAAACCTTTGTATTTGTATTTAACCTTTGTATTTGTAAATAAAACCTTTGTATTTGTAAATCCTAATAAAATGATGAGAGAGAGAGAAAGAGAGAGCTTTCTCCAGAGACCTAGATCTTCACATAAGGTGTCCAAAGAAGAGTGTGCTACTAAGAGATAAACATCTATCAGGAATGCAGGGCAGGGGGAAAAGGAGGAGTTGAGATTTTGGTAGATTTTGGAGAGGGGAAAGATATTGTAAAAGTATATATGTGATCGAGGATAAAATTACATAAGCACAGTGAACTTTTTAGTTTTATTGATCCTAAAACTTGCTTCTTAGAAAAATATTTTCAGAACTGAATTAAAAACAAAACAAAATCACAGCACAAATAACTGTTAAAGTAAGGTTCATTCATACACACATATAGAGAAAGTAAATGGATAAAACAAATAAAAATGGAAAAGTATATACAAATAGGAAATACAAAAATGTACAAAATGAAACTGTTGCCAGATAGCCAACAGTTCTAAAATAGTATATAATTAAAATATTCCGATACATCATAAATGCTTAGAATATTATGTTACAAGTCCATTTTTAAATAAAGCATGTCCCTTTTAAACGATGGATTAAAATTACTTGGTTAGCGCATTAAAAGAGGGGGGAGAGTAGAAATTGAAGGGATAAATAATTTGTTAAGATAGTACTGTAGATTCTGTGTCAAGTTAACATTGAAAACTTGAGTTTTGGCTGTGGCAAACTCCAAAATTTGCAAAATGAAAGGTCAGAGTGCTTAAATTATGGTACCTGTAAATCTGCAATATCTCACCATTTGGAATTTGTCCTTTCATAAAGCTTTGGTTAATAAGCATCATGAATGGCAGCATTTGTCTGTTCATACTGTAGCTCTCCTTAACCTGTCCTGAATCAGCTGATCTGATGCTTCTCTTTTTTTCCCATCCAATCTGCAATAGGTATCTCACTCATCATGTGGAATGCCCTCTACACATCTGAGAAGGTCATAATCCGTTGGACCCTACTGACCGAAGCTTGCTACTTTGGAGTACAGTTCCTGGGTAAGTTGAGGGTTTTTTTGGAAACAGGAATGAAGGAAATTTCTGTCTGTCTGTCTGCCTGCCTGCCTGCCTGCCTGCCTGCCCCCCCCCCCCCTCTGTGTGTGTGTGTGTGTGTGTGTGTGTGTGTGTGTGTGTGTGAAAAGAAGCAGTCCCATTATGGTCTAGATATTTTCTAACTATTTTGAGAGAGCATGGAATTGAACCAACAGTGATATTGAAACTCATATTTGCTCAGAAAGAAGTGCTGAAAAGAAAATAATGCAATACAATTCACCAAAGCTTCTAAGCTCTGAAAACAAAGCAATTCGCAAGCTTGATTAATTTCATTTAAAAAACTGAGCCTTTCCTCTATTTTTCAAATATTTTTTCTTCCCCGGGCTGGCAGGGAGTTGCAGTAGAAGACCTCCAAGCTCCCTTCCAATTCTGTCATTCTGTATTCCTTCACCAACTGATAAATGTGACTTTTCTCCTTTTGCAACCAATTGTCCTAGGGTAAAATTTCTAATGGCAGAAATCCTGTCTACCTTGCACTTTCTGTGATGTTTGGAAGGTGCTTTCTCATCACACGTCAGTGGAAAAAGTAACCTTTCGTGATGACAAAAAAGCTGTTAAAAAAAAATAACAATAGTGAAATTTAAAAAGCTTCTATGCCTACTGGAATCCCAAGCAAAATATATGATCTGCTTTGGTTTGGATGCTCAGGTTTAAAGGGAAATTTATTCAGTGAAATCAGCTTCACTTGTTGTTCTGGTTATTTTAATTACTGCTAAGCTGTCAGTAAAATCTGTATCTATGCATCCCTATTTTTTTGTGCACTCATCTTGGCTTTAAAACCTCGGGCTCCCTACCCATTGCCCAATCTGAAGCAAAGTTTATATAACATACTGTGTTTCCCTGAAAATAAGACCCAACCGGAAAATAAGCTCTAGCATGATTTTTCAGGACACTCGTAATATTAGCCCCACCCCAAAAATAAGCCCCAGTTAAGATCGTCAGCCAGACAGATGCATTTAGTACCGTATTTCCCCGAATATAAGCCCTAACTGGAAAATAAGCCCTAATGCATCTTTTGGAGCAAAAATTAGTATAAGACCCGGTCTTATTTTCAGGGAAACACAGTAGTTAAAAGCAATCTGAGTTATAGGGATCCGCCTTCAGAGAAACAAACATGTGCAGGCCATCTTTTAGCTACAACTTCCTTTTCATCATTGTCAAAGAGGTCTATTTAACCTTGGATGGTTAAATAGATGGTTAAAAACCAAGAGTAACATGGCCATCCTGCTAACTGAGAATGCAATAAGCTACTCAATGATCTCAAGATGAGCTCTAGAAGCCGTGGTGGTGCACTGCTTAGAATGTAGTACTGCAGGCTAACTCACTGCTCACTCCAGGAGTTTTTGATCCTGACTGGCTCAAGGTTGACTCAGCCTTCCATCCTTCCGAGGTTGGTAAAATGAGGACCCAGATTGTTGGGGGGCGATATGCTGACTCTGTAAACCGCTCAGAGAGGGCTGTAAAGCACTATGAAGTGGTATATAAGTCTAAGTGCTATTGCTATTGCTAGAAGGCAATATGTTAGTTTGCTTGGTGTAGGTGTGTGGGGGTGTCTTATTTTAGCCTTCAGCTGTCTGCTTTCTCTTTCAGTGACTTCAATCACCTTGGTTGAGAGTGGCCAAGTGTCTATGGGAGCCACATTTCTTCTCATCAGCCGAGCCCTCTTTGTACTTATCAGCATTTATTACTACTATCAAGTTGGACGCAGATCCAAGAAAGTCTAATGGCCAGAACTTTGGGGTGGGTGGGAGAACTTGGTTGGTTTGGAAAGACTGGAGGGCTTTTCTATTTTTTTTCTGTTTTCTTTTCCACATTCCTTTTAGATCACATTAGTGCATTGTCTTTAAAAGCAGGAGTCATTATAGCATGCATCAATGTGTCAGTCCAGTGCTGGTCTCCCGTCTCCCTGCCACAGCAGACAAGAAAAAAGAAAGATCAAAACTGAGCTCCTTCCTGTCTAATCTCTCTTTGGAAAGGACAGAGATAATGAGGCCGGCTCATAATATGGGGGAGGATGATTCCCAATTGTTAGCCAATTTACACTGTAAACCTAGATGATGGTCCAGGATTTCCCATTCTATTATCCTCCAGACCCACTGGTCTGAACATCTGTCACAACAGCCAGTGCAGGATGGGGATGATGGGAGTTGAAGTCCAAGTAGCCTAGACTTGGAAAGGAATTTCGAGCACCTTTCCAAGACTTACATAGACAGACCCAGCAATTACATGGAAATTGCAGTGAAGGTCTTAAGTGTATTCTTCCTTTTCATTTGTCACTTGTGATTGGATCTCTTGTCAAGTCTGTCTACTTAAATTTTATAGCCAGGGCTGAAACAATGTCTTGCCTTATAGGGGAATCCCAAGGGCACATTATACAGAATGCTTAGAAAGTTGAATATTGACATATTTTAATGTACCTTTTAGAAGATGATATCATGACCATACATCTGAAACCTTGACATAAACTATATTAATTTTAAAAAAGATTCAAGTTCTTTTGAAGGAAACCTCAATCTGCTACTGCTTTTAAATATGCCTTTGTTTTTTTGGTCATCATTTCTGTCTTCTCTGCTGTTGGCCACTTAGTACTGTTCTAGTTAGTGGTAAGTTGTTTGGTTTTTAAAGTACTAATTGTTAACTAAAATACTCTCAGATAATTCTAGGATGAGGAACATTAGAAGAGGAAACTGAAATCATGATTTCACAGGCTTTTTTCAAGACAAAAATAAAAACACAGGGGAATATTTACCAGTTTTTACAAATTATTGTCAAGTGTTAGTGCAAATGAAGAATGCACAAGAGCTTGGTTATAAACAAGTACCTAAAATGGCATAGTAAATACTGAACACGTCTAGGTTAGTTTGTATTGTATATGATGGAATGATTTGTGAATGTGAAAATGTCTGATTTTGGTGGTCTTTTCATCCTTCTTGAAATGGAAAGATCAGTCAAATTGGTATTTATGTGCACGTGTACGTCTAGGAGCACCAAGGGGGAAAGTACAACTGATTTGGTTATTTCTCAGGTTTGGCAGTTTATTACATGAACTAAATCAGTTTACTGGGAACTGTGACTCTGCAAGATTTCCAAAGAGGTTTAGATATGGATTGTCCTCTGCTGTAGTTGCAAGAGGCTGCTAACCTAGAATAAATTAATTTATTTGGGGGTAGGGATGAGCCCAATCCAGGTTCTCTATATTGTCTATGTAATGTTTGCCAATTACAAATGGCAGTCTCAGCATGTCCTTTTATCCATTCTGTTATTTAGCCAAAAGAGATAAATATAAGCTGATTTCTTCAGACTCAGAACCAAAGTTCTTAATGATATGAAAAAGGGCAACCATAGACTAAAGTAAGAGAAATATTGCTCCAGATATACTCATGGGTCTACTCAACCTGTAATTCATTGTGTTCAGTTGGGAAAATAAAGCAAATTTGCTTTTTTCCTGCCTTGTTCCCATCAAAATATTGGGAAAATCTGCAGATAATTTTAAATAAAATCAGGAATTGGTTGCTATTTCCATACAAACCATCACTTCAGGATGAAATCTAGCAGTTTACCTTTTACTTTTTAATCCGTTCAACAGTGAGTATCATATTTTTCCCCACTTTCCTTAATTTTCCTTATAGTGGTTTTTGTGTTTTGTCTTATATTGAATTTACACCAAGTAATTGTCTTCTTGAAATGGATTGCAAAAATTTTATTAGCATATATCTGTTAAGATGGACCAAATCTTTTGGACTGAATACAGCGACTCTAGAAAAAGGGTATATGGTTTATATTGTGGAAAGACTTGACTGTATCCACAAAGCTGGATAACACTGAAGACTGAAGTAGCATCTTTTCATTTTCAACAAGTAATGGTATTTGGAAAATCTAAAGACTTATTCGTGGATGGCCAATAATATGTGCTGATTTTGCCTACTGTGGTCTTTTTTTTCCTGCTCAACTATTTCCAACACTGCTGCCTTGATCAACTTAACTTTGTATGCGCATGAATTTGGACTACCAAGTATGCTGTAGCTGAAGACCATACAAAAAACATGAATCAAATAGAAATTCTTAAATTATTTGACTTTATAATAAATGTGGTGATTCAAGTGGTGAACTTAGAATTAAGAGATAATGCCTGAAGAGATTAAATTCCTGTACAGGAATGAATTTGTTAATGCTACTTTCAGTTGTTGAAATTCTTGGTCTGTAGAAAAGATGATTTGTACACTTAATGAAATAAGTATGATTCCAAGCAGTTACCATCTGGTATTGAGCTTTTTGTTCCAAGGTAGAAAACTGAATTAGAGGAAGGAACACTTTTTAACTGTGCTTTAATTCAGTCTTCAAATCTTTAAGCTGAACTTTGGTTCAAGGAAAGGAATTATACGCATTTATAAATCAAGATGTTGCCCTGTTATATTTCTAGAGTAAATATGACTCATTATTAAATTATAAATTATTAAAATTCATAATTGTTCCTTTACCAAGGCTCACCTTGAGCTTTTGAAACTAGTAATACATAGTAAAAAAAAACCTGCCATATAAGTATCCATGTTTTATTATCATAGATTTTCTAGGCTTTTCACCTATATTTGTGAAACCAAGAGGGATGCATATAAATTCAATCACATTGGGTACAATGTGATTGAACAACTGTAGTATATTGGTAGAGTATCCTTTTCATGTATATTACTATTATTTATTAAATTTATATGCCACCTGTCTCACTGTCAGGTGATTCTGGGTGACTTACAACATCATATATAGTTTCTCAGTCCCATCACACGAGTGTAGCTGCATGTGTGCAGGCCGCCCCCTCCCCTTTTGCATAACCTGGTTCTGAATAGGCCACGGCCTGGTAATGGGCTGCAGCCTGGGGGTTGGGGACCCTGTCCTAGATAGATTGGTCTGATGTATAGTAAGGGTAGGTTTTCATCCTGGGTCACAGCATCAGGGGCTTCATCATACACTAAATTATTTTCTTAAAGATGAAAGACTTGCCTGCTGTTCTGAAACCAAATATGGCCAGGGATTCCATGAAAATGTTAGAAGCTATAAACTGTTCCACTGAACTAGAAAAATGTGGACCACCAACACTTCACATACTGCAGGAAAGCAGCAGTTCAACATAGATTACTGAATAAAAGTAGTCATGGGCTTCCCAAGTGTGTGAAAACCAAATACACTTATTAAATGGAAGCTAATAAATAATGTCAAGCACCCAGACTTTATTAGCCTTTCAATTATTTTTGCATAAGTAATCATTAGGCAATAGAACAGCAACCTCATTTTTTATTGACAAAATTCCATATGCCTGCTAACGCCAACAAATCTGGAATTGGTAAAATAAATTATTAACAATTGAAAAATCTCTTACAGGCAGCTTGTCATAAAGCTCATTTCTTCTAATACCATCTGCAGTCTTTAAAAGAGAAAGACCATCTGGGGTATTTGGACATTGTTAAAGATGTGGAACATGACACCAAGAGTAGTAGCCAAATCTTTCCCAAAAAGATATTTTGTAAAGGAGTGGTGAAAACTTTGTAGATGTTAAAAGTTATTTGACCATCATGTTCAGTTATAAGTTCATCTGTTGCTGAACTAATTTGCCTTTGGTCTTTCTTCAATATGAGAAAATCTGACAATAGTACTTTTAGCCATGGTCTTTGACAGCTTGAAATGGTTGTGAAGGATAAACAACTTCTAGCAAGATTTTTGAGAAGTTTTGTCCCCTGCCGCCAAAAGGAATGCATCTTACAGTTTTTCATATATAGAAGCAGATCTGAAGCAAAACGACAAGTAGTAAAGATGTTTCTGCAACAGTAAGACACTAATAGGATTAGGTGTACACTTAGGATTTGTGGTTAAAGGATGGATAGTTAGCTGCCAAGCTTTCTTCCATCGTTGCTTTCATCTTGTGATATTTTTCAGCAGTTTTGGTTGGTTGTTCATTTACTTTACTTGAAGAACAGCCATTCCCAGAGGCTATAGGCAGCTAAACATGAATAATGGAAAAAGAACCCTACAAGCAAAAACAAAATCCCTAAAAAAAATATGCACCACCTGCACAATATAAAACTGCCCTCTCTTATGCCCCAATTGGAAGAGGAAGATTTTTTTTGCAAGTCTCCTAAAGCAGGGGTCCTCAACCTTGGCAACTTTAAGACTTGTGGACTTCAACTCCCAGAATTCCTCAGCCAGCAAAGCTGGCTGAGGAATTCTGGGAGTTGAAGTCCACAAGTCTTAAAGTTGCCAAGGTTGGGGATCCCTGTCCTAAAGAACGAGATGTATGAAGTACTTCAAAGTGTGACCAGGAGGCCATTCAAAAGAATAGGGTCAGCAATAGAAATGCATTCCCTCAAGTCCCATCAGGTGGCAAGCTCCTCAGCTTCAACGCTTTCACCTTACAAATTTTTACTGTTACTGTTTGCTGTTACAATTTTTGTGCTATTTTTTAAAAAATTGAAGATTGTTCAGATATGATCTCAGTCAGGAGAAACCACAATGCAACGCCATATGCCGCAGCACTTTTGGACCTATGGGACATCAGGAAGATGAATAAAAGGTCCTTCATTTTTTTGGAATCGGATGTATCAAGGTTGTGAAAGAACTAGAGATGATTACTTAGAAGGGTGATAGTAGGCATCCTTCACACAAAACAACACAGCCCAGATTAACTGGGCTTTTGGGAGGAGGGTTGTTGTCTCATATTGATTGTTCCCCCAAGTAGGTTGGCTTCATACAACATTCTATACCCTAGGGGAAAAAAAATAACATCAAGCTTAGCATATCATGTGAATCCCTCTCCTGGGTCTTCATCTGATATAGCAGTGTTTCTCAAACTTAGCAACTATAGAATGTGTGACTTCAACTCCCAGAATTTCCCAGCCAGATTGCTGGGGAGTTGAAGTCCACATATCTTAAAAGTTACCACGGTTGAGAAACAGTGCTATAGTTAAAATGTAGTCTCTGAATCCATGCTGGCTGAGAATTCTGGGAGGTGAAGTCTACACTTCTTAAAAGTTCCCAAAGTTGAGAAACACTAGTCTCCAGACGTGGGTGCCTCAACACTGGAGGTTTTTAAGAAGAGATTGGACAACCATTTGTCTGAAATGGTATAGGGCAGTGATGGCGAACCTTTTAGAGACCGAGTGCCCAAAAATTGGCCCTGCCCCCGCTCCAGCCCCTGCTCTGCCCCCACCCCGCCCACACCCCGCCTGCCCCCAGGTCCACTCACCGCCTCCAGGGCCCGCCGCAGATCGCCCAGCAGCGCCATGGCAGCCACACCCTCTGCCCACGCCCCGCAGCATCAACTGTGCGCGATGGGGCATGAGGGCAGAGTCTTGTCTACGCTGCCTGGCTGCCATGTCCTTGGCTGCACTGCTCCACGTGGTCCATGCTCGGGGGCGACTCTCCTCCAGGGGGGCTGCTGGTGGGAGGAGGCAAGACTGGGACAACTGGTGTTGGGGGAGGCAAGACTGGGACAACGGCATGTGTGCCCACAGAGAGGGCTCCAAGTGCCGCCTCTGGCACCCGTGCCATAGATTCACCACCACTGGTATAGGGTTTACTGATTGAGCAGGGGGTTGGACTAGAAGACCTCCAAGATCCTCTCCAATTCTGTTAAAGCACAATGCTTTCAGGAGCTACTTAATACAGGTTGGATATTAAACTACTTCAGCAATTCCTAAAAGCATTACATGGATTCATTGATCTCCCAGAACTCCTCCAAAAGTTGGTACTCTTGTAGTATTTTTAAGAGAGAAAGGAAAAATTACTAATTACACAGAGGAGAAATTCCATTTCACCTATTCAATTTCACATGTACTATTACATTTAAATATTTGTGATCTTGCCACAATAGGGTTTTAGAATGAAACAGGAATGAGGGAATATTGAAAAAAAGATTTCAGGGATTTGCCTGGGAATATGCCATGATGTGGTCAAGAGTGGGATTGAAAAACATGCTATGTAAATGAACGTTTTACTATGGCTTTAGCCAATCAACCCCAAAATGGAGTACCATGCTTAAAATAAATAAAATTAGCTTAATGCAGTCAGTGTAGATATATCCACAATGAAGAGCTATAAATATTAGTGTCCTAAAGAAAGTTCTAAACAAGAGAATGTTGGAAAAAAAACACATTCTGTTGTATTCTAAGGTGTATCTATTCTAAAGCGGGAAAAATCTCTCTCCCTATCTGCAACTAGAAAATTACTAAAACATGGATGTAGTTTTCTTGTGGCGCACAGCTGTGCAAGGCTGTGCCCTGTGCCTTGGGCAGTCTGTATCTATTCTTGGCAATTCCAAGAATTCTGTTTATTTTTCTCCTATACTAAGGGAGAGATAACAAAGGGGAATGCAAAAAGCCCTCCAGGAGCATCAGTTTATTAAGTATGCCAAGAAAAGAGGCAGAATTCTGACTGAAAGAAGAGGCGATGTTGAATAAAATTTGGGAAGCGCAATATAACTTCATACCATGCAGGGAATAAACAGACCTGAGTTTTATTATTCACTGGGGAAAGTGTCAATGTGTGAAAAAGAATTTATTGCATGGTTGTTGATTTATAGAAAGCATTCCCAATATCCCAAATTCCCTGATACAAGGAAGAGACTTAATTATGGAATAAGTACAGAGTGGAAGGTTGCTTCCTGAAAGTGGGAGGACCACTCTATGATGCAAGAAAAGCAAGTATAAAAATTAAATGAGATACCAGTGAAGGGTTCAACATTAATTGAAGAGTAAGTTCTAGGTCTCTGCTGTCCCTTCTTTAATGTATTATGCATAAATGTTCAAGGGATGCATATGGCAATATTAGAACTGTGTTAATTTAGGAGATAAATATGCATGGAATTTTGTACACAGATGGCCAAGATCCCAAACAGGTTGGATAAAAAAGGGGAAGACCAAGAAAGACATGGTTGGAGAAAAGTGATGAGTTCCTGAAAAATAAAGAGATGGTAAGTTTGAGGAGCAAAAGACAAAATATGAATTGGTATAGTGTATAAATATAGTAAATTAAATATGGTTTGCAAAGCAAAAAATGTACAGAGAGGAATATTGAATAGTGTTGGTGTAAATTTGGCTATATTCCTTTTCTTGTTTATATTGTCTTTTCACTTCTTTGGCTTACTATTTCTTCTTCCTTTTCTGTACTTTACATACTGTTAGTTGCCCTGAAATAGAATGTTGTGCTGGGTATGGCTATATTCATATGCTTATTGGTTTATATGCTTAAGTAAACTATTGTATTTTGAAGCCATTTATTTTCCAAAAGGTTTGGCCAAATAACCTTTGTTTATTGATGCATTCATATGTAATCCCAAGAGATCAATATTTAATATGCTCACTTTAAGCATAAATATATAAAAAGGTCAATTGTGATTGGAGAACATGTAGCTTTGAGCCTTTATAAGATAAACTCCATCTTGTGCCAACATTATTCAAATGACCTTGACAACCTAAAAACAATTGTGTATTCAAAAATGTCTTCAATGTACCTTGTACATATTGGCTTCCTGCAGGCTTTAATGGTGAACGTGCAAAAAGTCAAACAACATTTTGTGTGATCTCTGAAGAGTTAGTGCAAATCCAAGGTTAACTCCAAAAACTTGATTATATTGGATTTCATAATTCTGAACAGGACACTGTTTAATTGTCACTGTTATTTTCAACTCAAAATAACAAGTTCTACTATTTGGACTGTAACTCTATTTTTTTCCTCAGGAAAAAAGGCTATTACACGTCTAATTCAAAAAGAAAAACAGAACCCATGAATTGTGGAAAGTAAAGCTTTGTTGTCACAGTGTCTTTATTTTTGTCTTTTCATTTTTTAAGAAATGCACACAGAAACTGTGCAAATGCTTCAGAATAGCATCCTATTTTTATATGTTACAAAAATCCCTTTCAATATAAAAAGCATTACAATAAGGAATACAAGTTAAATTAGCTCTAGCCTTCTAATAAAAGGAACATTTAAAATAGATCTCAACATTTAATTTATAAGTGACCTGCTCCCCAGGCACTTGCAACAGTGACAACCACAGAGAGTGAGAACTACTGGGTGGATCTAGAGTCACAAACACAAACATAAGGAGACAGCCCTGACCCAAGTTCTGCTGGACAAGCTCCATTTGAAGCATACAATCTATGCAGAGATTTAGCCACATACATCCATTTCACTTAAGCTTGTGTAGAAGAACATGTCATGGGTCATCCGTTCTTCCTAAGAAGATTAGTAACAAAGGGATGATCAGCTGAGGCACGAGTTCATTTGGAATAGAAATTGCCCTTTAATCTTTTTCCACATCAGGAAGAGAGATGATGCCATTTGGAATTTATTGGAAGGGTTGGTTCATTTATCCTGCCAAGTTACAGATTGTTGAAGCACAAATCTATATTTCACTGGGTTCCCACAAAACCCCAAGGTTTATGAACCAAAATGGCTCAGTTTAATCTGATCTGCTAAGCCTAAACCAAATAAATGATATTTAGTCTCAATGGCTGCAGCCTAACTACAAATAAACAGAGCACAGGAAATCAGGCTTGCAATCCTTAACTATTCTAAAATGAATTTTGCAAATCTGACAGCACAAAAATCCTAATTAAGTTTTTCTGACTGCACGCTTGGTCAAAGCTGATAGTGTTACTTTCAATAATTCTCTTATACAAATACATTTCTTTCTTCTCTCAGACATCTCCTTCTCTCCTTTAGTGTGGTTTTGCAGTAGGTGACATATGTTTTTGACAGGTATCTTTGAAGCCAGCAAGTTAATTCCCATTATTTTGTAAAACAACTGATCCCCTTTTCTCTGCCAAGGAAGTGATGGCCTCCCTTTCACTGGGATTCCTTAAGCAGAAGTTAGACAGTTTCTATTACTAAACAGTAGGTTAGACTTGATTACCATACAGCTCTGTGTCATTCTTTAGGACAGGGGTCCTGGCTGAGGAATTCTGGGAGTTGAAGTCCACAAGTCATAAAAGGGCCAAGTTTGAAGACCCCGGCTTTAGGATTTTCTTTGGGATTATCAAGAGTTCCTGTGCTGAAGTAAAGGAAAGGGCAGATGAAACCAGAAAAATGTTCAAACTGGAGAGCAAATGGAGATAGCAGAATGAGTCAGAAATCGGAAAAACACCAGGTAAGCTAGAGCAAAGACACATAGGCACTGAGATTCTGAAACAGAAAGGGAATATTAGGAAACTATATCAGACTTGTCTTAGTTCTGCCATCACCTGCCCCATCTGTCACTTAATTAGTTTCATTTTTCAGGATATGAGTATCTTTTGGAGGAAGTGGGGGAAGACGGAGAACATATCTCAGGGCAAACTCCTTGAAATAGGTGGGTAAATGTATTGACCTTTGGAGATTTCTGTATAAAAATTAATAGCACACTTAATGTGCTTCCTGCTGGCTTAGGCTAAGTGTAGTTGGAATTAAACAGCCACCAATCACCTGCAGCTCAATGGCTGAATCTGCCCCATCACAGCAGCCAATAGTAAGTTATCAAATCACACACCCCTTTTTATGTCTCTCTGCCTACATCCTGAGATTTTGTTCAAATAGAATTCTGTCCCCCCAAATTCATTTATTGTGGGAGATGTAGGCCATTATCTCTAGATGGGTCCAACTAACAGAGTTCTTCTGCAGATCCTGCAAACATGTCTCTGTTATGTTTGGAAGCCATCGTGAATTCTAAATGCACAGAACTGAACGAAATAACACTGAAACCATGTTAGGGAAATTGTCAAAGATTGCATTGAGATTTAACTTATCATATGTTAATTAACCAAACAGTCATGATAACTATGATTGTTCTAGCATGTTTTCATCTCATATCAAATAATAATTGCTAGGGGTTCCCCCCCCCCAAGCTATACCTTTGGGGATTATTACTTATAGATGAACACCCTGTAGTTATTGCTTTCATCAGGGACTCTCAACATGTCATCTTTGGCATCCAATGTCACCACATCCTGTTCATACTTTTAACAGTAGGTTACCATCTTTTTTAAAAGTGTCATATCACATTATTTTGCCAGTTTACATCTTTTGTCCACCATTCAGTAATAATGCAACTTCACTCTAATTTACATATTCATCAGAATCCTAGACAACGAATATACCTTGGATTTAAGGACGAAGAAAATATTACCAGTTTGAAACAAGTGTTTTGGGGCACTTTGACTCTTCTGGAGTAGTCAGGGAAAATCATTTCAAACAGGAAGGAACTATTTAAAACTTGAAATGGAAAATTTCAAGCTCAAACCTCTTTGTACTTCAAATGTTTTACACATCACTGCTTGTGTGTCTTGGAACTTCAGTTCTGCCTCTTGGGCTTATTGTCTGTGTTTGCTGAGTGGATAAAAGACCACTGAAGCTAGAACTTGGCAGCAGTTAAAAATGGAAAAAAAAAATCAGAGTATGTTGTTTTTTTAAGCTAAGAATGCCTAGGTCAGAAGCAACAGCCACAAAACTTACAAATTATTTTTTTCAAAAGGCAACTGCAAAAGTGCCTCACTGCTTTCCATGCTTGTTGTGTTGGGGATTATTTTTAACACAGTTGAAAGGCACATGGGGACAAGACACCAAGCTAATCAATTGCTATGAAGGCCGAACTTGGCAATGTATTTTTCACAGAGCATGATGGTGACAAGACATTCAAAAGCCTAAAAAACCCAAAACAGATACATCTCCTTAGGGGAGACAGCACCAACAATTCTAGACAAGAACATACTTTTTTTTTCCTTTTAAGGTGAGGGAACCAGCAGCTGAACTGCTTTAGTCTTTGTTCTCACGTAACACTGATCAGAAAATTCAATGTGATGAATGGTATGCACTAAAATGGTATGCACTGATTTCAGCTTACCCTACTTTTCACCATTAGATCTGATACAGACAACCCATCCTCTAGATTCTTGGAGAGGAATGCTTGTATCTTCTGGATCAGACAAGAGATGGGAAACTATTCATCTTGGTAGAACGCTTGCAAGTCAAGTGCCAATACATTTCCCCCTTAGCTTAAAACTGAAGTAATCTGTATACATCTCAATGCTTTAGATGACAATGTTAGTATTTTAAATGAAGATCTCGTTTAAAGTAGGTAGTCTTCTTATCTTCCTCAATCAATGGATTATTATTGTACGAGAGATGTGTGTTCCAGACAACATCCTGGATATTATTAGAGTTCATTTTCCATCCTGACTTGCAGGCCTTTAGTGCAATCCATTTTAGTGGCTTCAGATGAATGACTCCTCTTGGAGATGGCAAGGAACTAGACAGCACCTCAAAGTTCCAGCCCCTGAAGTACAATCCTTTTGATCGTTAATATATTACAGTCCTTTCCCTCCTTTTTTAGTTTGCTAACCAAAAAATAAAGTTTATCTTCTTTCTTTTCCTTCTTCAAAGCAAGTCCTTGAAAAATCATTTGTGGCTCATGAAACACTTCCTACTGGATCCCCCGAAAGAGGCACATAGCAAAGATCATAGCAAACAGCTGTGAAGGACATAAAACAAAAAAGAGGATCCTGGTTATTACAGATCAAACCAAATCCATTTTAGTTTTACATATTACAGTCATAGATCTTCAAAAGGGGGAGAGGTTATACAAATAGTCATTGTGAAGAAACTTTAAAATATAATAGGTAAAAAGTTGAATGTAAGAGCCATATAAAGTAGACATAGAAGGTATAAAGGATATAAACATAAATTTAAAAGAAGTTCTGTATTAGAGCCATATAAAATATGAAGAGCAAAATGTGTATGAATGTGAATGTATGTAGATCTGTATGTTTTGCCTACCTATCTCTATGAAAATGTAAAGCATTAGAAGCGTATAGGGGAGTATGTATGTACAGTATATGCTATGTCAAAGGCTACATTTATATTTAATATGGCAAAATAGGTGCCCACTGAATCTAATTATAACAGAAACGTTTAGCTAGACTTAGCAAAAGAAAAAAAGGGAGAACCACTGGAAGAATAGGTCTAGGATTCAATCAAAGACCTATCAACTTTATCCAAAAGAAGAATTCTGCATGGAAATCATTAATACTTTTCTTCTGATTCAGGTTTGTCTGCTTTTTTTTTTTTAAAAAAAAGGGGGAGGGTTTCTGTTCTTCCTTAGCCCAAAAAAATTTGGGGGCCAGTTGGACAAATTTGCTCCAAAATTTCTCTGCTGAAAAAAATCACTAAATAGTAACTTAATCCTGCTGAGGTAATATCACTCCTTTTACTTAATTATTCCTGTGGCCTGCCTGTGAGGCAACAATCAATTTAAAGCTTCTGCTCTTTAAGAGGACCAAAGTACTTTCTTTAGTTGACTAATTCCAATAGTTTCTTCCATCTCCTTTTCTTTGGCTCAAATAATCTAATGAGGGGCTGAAATGATGCTGTGACATACATTTAACTATAGAATCACCAACCGCTGAAGGATGCCCAGGACCCCCTAAACCAGGGGTGTCAAACTTCCGGCCCGTGGGCCAGCGTCATGGCGAAACCATGCCCACCCCATTGCTGGCAATGGAAAAAAAGGCGCAATATGTCGCGACACATCATGTGATGTTGAGAGTTTGACACCCCTGCCCTAAACCATGGTGGTTCATCCCTGCGATGGGTGGAAAGTTAAGCAACCCTGTCAAATCTCGATAATCTGTACAAAAACCTAAAAAGAACTACTAAACTGATACATAACTGAATACAGAAATAATTTTCCAATGAATGCTAAATTAGAAAAGTAAATAACTGCTTTGTTTCCACACATTTTTATTAAGTAAAATTGACTTCATCTCAAACATATCCATTTGAAATGAGTGAGTATGCTATGCCTAACACGAGAGGGCAGTATAGGACAGTTGTTTCCCAGCACATACAAATGCTTCAAGCTAGCAATTAGGATTGTATAGGATTTTCAGTGCCTATTCAAATTTCAGACTTCAAAACCAGCTTAATAATAATAGGAGAAGTGGAGCTGTTTTGAGAGTCACACCTAACTTTAATCGGTCAATTTCTCAACCACCAGTTGCTTTAAGGCAGGGGTCTCCAACCTTGGCAACATTAAGACTTGTGGACTTCAACTCCCAGAATCATCCAGGTAGCTGGGGAATGGCAAGGAATGCCAGTGAAGTGCTGTGTTCACCCTAAAATCCAAGGCACTTCTGCTGAATCGGTTTTTCTCAAACTTGGCAATTGTCAGATGATTCCCCAGCCGGGGGAATTCTGGAAGTTGAACTCCACACATCTTCCAATTTCCAAGTTTGAGAAATACTGCTCTAAATTATTTTTTTACCACATTCCTATGAGTTACTTTCTGAATAGAAAGGAAAAATTCAGATGAGGGGCGGATGTGGTGTGAACATAAGGGAAAGGAGGCATCTTTTGGCATGATTGTGGCCAGCAGGATCCCAGTTTGTACCATACCTCAATGGCTAAAACACCAATGACAAGAGCTCCTGCAAGATATACATAGGTTTCAAGGGAATTCAGGATCACAGTGTAGCAACCCTGGGAAGGAATAAAGAAATCGATCTTGAAATAAATGTCTATGCAAAATGAGCACATTCAGTTAATAACCTTGCAAACAGCTAGTGAAAGAACTTTTCAAAAGAAGAACACATTAAAAAAAATTAATAAATTATATAACACTCCAAACTAATGGGACTCTGAGCAGGTGATTGTCTAGTCTCTTTTTAAAAATCTCCAGTGATGGAGTACCCACGGTTTCTGGGGGTAAGCTGTTCTACTGGTTGATTGTCCTCACTGTCAGGAAGTTTCTCCTTAATTCCAGGTTGCTTTTCTCCTTGATCAGTTTCCAACCATTGTTTCTCGTCCTTCCCTCTGGTGCTCTGGTGAACAACCTGACCCCTTCTGCCTTGTGGCAGCCCCTCAGATACTGGAATATTGCTATCATGTTTCCCCTATTTCTTCTTTTCTTTAGACTATCCAAACCCAAGTCCCACAGCTGTTCTTCGTATGTTTTAGCCTCCAGGCCTTTCATCATTGATCATCTTTAGTTGCTCTTCTCTGAATTTTTTCCAGAGAAAAAATTCTTTTTTTGTGATATGGTGACCAAAATTGGCTGCAGTATTCCAGGTGTGGTCTTACTAGGGCTTTGTAGAGCGGTACTAGTACTTCGCGTGATCTTGATTCTATGCCTCTGTTTATACAACCCAGGATTATATTAGCTTTTTTGGTTGCTGCTGCACATTGCTGGCTTATAGTCAAGTGATTGTCCACTAGGACTCCAAGGTCCCTCTCACAGTTACTGTTTTTAAGCCAGGTCTCACCCAATCTGTATTCGTGCCTTTGGTTTTTCCTGCCTAAGTGTAAGACTTTTCTCCACGTTGAAACTCATTTTGTTGGATAGGACCCATTGTTCGAGTTTGTCAAGATCTTTTTGGATCCTGATTTTGTCTTCTGGGGTGTTGGCTACTCCTGACAGCTTGGTGTCATCTGCAAATTTGATGAGTTCCCCTTCAATTCCTTCATCTAAGTCATTAATGAAGATATTGAAGAGTACTGGGCCTAAGACGGAACTTTGTGGTACCCCACTGCTTACTTCTCTCCATGTGGATGTACTGCCGTTGAGGACTACTCACTGAGTATGGTTTGTCAGCCAGCTACAGATCCGTCTGGTGGTGATGTTGTCTATTCCACCTTTTTCTAGCTTGCCAATTAGTAGGTTGTGGTCTACTTTGTCAAACGCCTTACTGAAATCTAAGTATACTACGTCCACTGCGTTTCGCTGATCTACTAGTTTAGTCAAGTCCAGTTGCCTCATGAAAAAGCACCTTTGGGAGAACCAATATAAAAATATAAAATCCTAATTTAATAATTATAATCACATTTTTATAACATTACAAAGAAAAATATATGCATTGAGGAAGAATAAATATTCCTCTACAATCCAAGATCAGGGCTCTCAGCAAATCCCAGCTCCTTTCCTCCTTTTTATAAGCTTTCCTAAAAAGGGTTGAGGCTGATTTGATTGCAGGAGATAAACTATTCCAGAGAAAAGAGGGTTGCAACTGGGAAGGCACAATTCGTTATGCCCTGTCAAAGATGGTCCCTAAATGAACTGAAGCAGGCCTGACCTACTCAGCGTTATTGAATGGGCAGAAGCTACAGGGAGCAGAATTTGACAGTTTAGTTTTTTACCACAAGTAAGTCAGGAAATTGGACTTCTAAGGTTAATCAACTTGTTTTACATTTTGAAACAAATTTAGATCAGAAGACAGGCTGTAATATCTCTGTGATGCTTAAGCTGTTCATGTAAGCTTTCCGAGTAGAAGCACTATTGCAAGATTCTTTGGTTCATTTTCCACTATTCTGCAGACATGCTCTATGCCTGTAGATGCACTGTCCTTTTTGAATATTAGTTAACAATTCGCAAAATTTAACAACCGCAACATGCCGTACATGAGGCTGAACCTGAAGAGCATTTGGAGACAATCAACTGGTGCAAAATATGGCTGCATGGGTAATAAATGGTGCCAGATATGCAGCACCCACAACATCACTTCTGTGTGAGCTGCATTGGTTACTGGTGTGTGTTCCCAGGTGCAGCTCAAGGTGCTGATTATCGCCTTTAAAGCCCTACATGGCTTGGGATGGGTTACCTGAGGGATCACCTTTTCCCAACAGTCTCTACCCGTCCAACTCAATCTAGCAGAATGAACATATATTTTTTTGAATTGTAAGTCATTGATTGAGATATGGGGGCTATAAAAATTGAATAAATAAATAAATATTTATTTAGATGATGTTTCTTGCAAATGTAAATGTCGTAAGAGCTTTGCAAGAGAACAAAATAGCATCTTGTTCTACACTTGAACTTAACAAAACCCCGATTTCTCTTCGTATTATTTTTTTTTCTTTTTCATTGTTTTATTCTATGTTGTACAAAAAGAAAAAAAAAGAAAGTTTACCCAAAGAAAGAGTACAGTCTTCAATCATTCAGGTAAAGAATCCTATGAAGGCAGGAACTTTTGCATCACACTTTTATCCCTCTGTCTAAATTATTTATAAGTATTTTGGTCATTTCTTTACCTGTTGGTTCTGACAGAATTCCTTTCCTTTCAAACAGTCTTCTTTATTGACGAATGCTCCATTGCGAGACTGCAGCTCCCGCTTACAACAAGCTTCAGGAACAGCAGGATGGGAATCCAGAAGAATGGACTGAGTGGTTGCCTCAAAATCTTCTGGACCATTGACACCACAGCAGCCAAACTAGCACGTGTGAAAGGTGATCAAAGGGTTAATGTGTTTGTGGCAGAGTTAGATTGGTTTCTAGGAAATCTGAAGACATGCAATAAGAACCCAAATAGGGTTTCTGAATGTATAAACTGAGGATATCATTTGATACTTGACGTAAATTTCTACCCTTTCCTAAACATTACAATTTTCTTTTTAAAAAAATAAAACAAAACAAATATGTTTCTAGTCATCATGGATATGACCTCGGCTTCAACATTTGTTGAAATCCTCAGTTATAAATAAGCAAATCAAGAGAGTGTGAAAAGCCTGGGACTTTGGATTAGCTTCCTATAGAACTGCCGGCTATTTTCTGTGTTTATGAAACATAAAACTATTGTGTAAAATAAGCAAGTGTTCAGTTTCTTTAATGCTATAGTATCAAAAATTATATTTTCAATATCACAATCTCTTCTGCACTAGTTATAATATGGTTTGCTTATTTTTGTCATTATATGAACCCATCCATGATGGCTTTGTATTAAGAATGAACCAAGTTTCTGCGCTTGTTCGAGAAAATGTAATATAAAAATTCCGACATAGCATTACATATGGACTTGCATATGTTAAGACCCAGCAATTTCCCAGAGGAGTGACACAATTAAAGCAACAGCAATAACAACCTTCATTAGAACTTAATGAGAACATTTTCAAATTGCTGCCTTTGATCCTCTGGTAGTGCCAAATGAGATCATTTCCATAAAATAAGGCATGAGTTCCTTAATGGTGATATCTGACTGAAAATTAACTAAATCAGCAGCGAATAGAACAACTTAAATATCAGAATTTAAGCAGCCCGGCACAATTAATTTTTTGTTTTGTTTTGTTTTGCAATGAACAGAGAACAAAATGGGCACTACTTGGGAAAAACCGTTGTTGCTGGTCTTTCACACACATATCCCACAGAGATTTATTTTGTTCCTTCAATATCTGGCAGACTTGCTTTCAGTTTTTGCTTTACTTATGTTGGGAAAAGGCTTCCATCACTAAGAAGCAGGAGGTGCCTCAAACTTATACCTTGCAGATCCCCAAACTAGAGGAATGCAGCCCAGCCAATAGATAAAGACAAACAGCTGATTGTTTGAATGCCAGTCCTATAAATGGTGTCAAGAAAAGGGTAGAAATTTGCAGTTGTCACCTGCTCACCTTCTCTGCCATTCTCTTATGGTGAGAACACTTGGCACATTAGAAAGGCTTCTCTTTGGGCTACTCATACCTAATTGGAAGAAAGTCTCACCATTTAATAGAAAATATTTCTGAATACAGAGATGCAAAATTGTGTTCTAGTGCTGTAATATCAATAGCACTTAGACTTATATACTGCTTCACAGTGCTTTACTGCCCTCTCTAAGGCGTTTACAGAGTGGGCATATCTGGGTCCTCATTTTATCGACCTCAGAAGGATGGAAGGCTGAGTCAACCTTGAGCCGGTCAGAATCGAATTGCTGGCTGTTGGCAGAATTAGCCTGCAATTAACTACATTCTAACCATTGCGCCACCACGGCTCTATAATCTTAAAATCTTAATTCCCAGAGTGAAAATCCTATAGAATCTGAATAGAAGCATTTATACTGCTAGGATGATGAGCTTTCTACTTTTTCCCCTCTTTTGCTTTTCTTACCTATTCTGTCAAAATTAATTGTGTTTTCATTCTTTTGTGCAACTGCCAGCCACTGTTTTATATAAAATGAGTGACAATTGTTTACCTTTGAGTCAAGTTCAGCTCCTAGTAATCTCATGTCTATGGTTTTCTTGGCAAAACTTCCTAAGTTGCTTGCCATTGATTTTTCTTTTTTTTTTTTGGTAGGCAGGATTTCCCAATATAGTCTAGTCTACAATCCTGGGATTTCCTGGTACCAAGCAAGCATGAGCCAGTCTTGACTCAGCTCGGTAATTAAGATTAAAAAAAATCCATATCAGGATGCATTAAACAATCAAGTACTTACTGTGATCATGACTGAGTTCCAGGTGGAAGAAAAGACATCTGATTCATTGTTCCCCTGATAATGCTTTTTCAGTTCCTTGGTAAAAAACTCTCTGGTTAGCTGCAATAAAACCATGCACAGAAGAGGAAATGAATGAATTCATGCCAGAACTTCAAAGCATGCAAATTGGACTTGAAAGCAAGATTTATAACATGGCTATGAGCATGTGATGGATTAAGCCTACATGGTTAGGTGATCCATCAAATGGAGATGCATCCTTGAATTCAAAGCTAGGTAAAGGGAAAATGTGACATGACAGTGACCCTTAGAATTTCCTTCACATTTACAGCCTTTTCACAAAACAAATTACTTATTATGTCTATGGAGATTCTCAGTCATCCAGGTCATAGTTATCCCAAAGATGCTTTTGTCACGAGGCAACTGGACGTTCTTGTTTTTTTCTTTGAAGCCGTTTCACTTCTCATCCAAGAAGCTTCTTCAGCTCTGACTGGATGGTGGGCAATGGAAAGATTTATACTCCTTGCAGACAGCTGTTCATTTGCATTCTTTTAGCGAGTTGATAATGCTACCTAGAGGCTTATCTGTGTCCTCAGGGTCACCTGAGTGGTGCAAATGTGTGTGGAGCCTTCTTGGAACTGTTGAAAGGACTGTGTTGTAGACTGGAGATAGATGATGTCGTATCCCTCCCCCTCTGTTGAGAGAGGGCTGTTCAGTTTTGACATAGATGGCCTCTTTGACCCCTAATTCAAACCAGTGGTCCTCTCTGTCCAAAATGTGAACTTTGCTGTCTTCAAAAGAGTGGCCTTTGTCTTTTAAATGCAGATGGACTGCTGAATCTGGTCCTGATGGGTTTGTTCTCCTATGTTGTGCTATACGTTTATGAATTTGTTGTTTCGTTTCCCCAGTGTACAGATCTTCACATGGCTCACTGCTTTGTAACAACATCATCTATCTCCAGTCTACAATACAGTCCTTTCAACAGTTCCAAGAAGGCTCCAGACACATTTGCACCACTCAGGTAACCCTGAGGATACAGATAAGCCTCCAGGTAGCATTAGCAACTCGCTAAAAGGATGCAAATGAACAGCTGTCTGCAAGGAGTATAAATCTTTCCATTGCCCACCATCCAGTCAGAGCTGAAGAAGCTTCTTGGATGAGAAGTGAAACATCTTCAAATAAAAAACAAGGAAGTCCAGTTGCTTCATGAAAAAAGCATCTTTGGGACATCACTTATTATATCATCATTTCACAATTTTAGGTTCTGGTATCTCCAGGTGGATTCCTAACTTGGAGGTTCATAGTAAGTCAATACTGAATGTTATGGCCCAATCTTAGAGCCGTTTCTCATATTCCATGAAATTTTCTACTCCTGGCTGGATGTGACCTTAATTTCTCTTTTAAAATTTATTTAAAAGCTTGATGCATTTTCACTAAGCAGCATCCAAAGCAATGTGAGTTTTAAATGTGAGAGGTACCCTCTCCTTTTTTTTTGCCTTAATCTCTATTTTTGCTGTAATTTTGAACATAAGCCAAAATATAAAATTAACAGTATATTCAATAAAGCATGTTGGCCTTTTTATTCTCCATACAAGAGACCAATTTTGGAAATTGCTGACATTTTCATACATTTTTTTCAAAATCATGCTTTTTTGGAGACACAGGCATTTTATTTAGCAGAACTGACCATATTTTTCTTCTGTGGCTCTGCTATGTGCCTTTCAAACATCTTCATAAGAACTGGTAGCACAGCCAAGCAAACTGGAGGACAAGATTGCAAGTAAGAGCAAAGGAAGAAGAAATTCCACTATTGCAGTGGACTTTCTTCAATGCTGCTTATAGAAACAAAGCTAGAAGTAACGTATTTATGATTGATCTGCCCAAATAACTATTGAATTTTTTATTGCCATATAATTCCCTCTACAGTTATGTGCTCCATTGCAAATACCCAAGTAAAATATGCAATTGCAGTACTAACATTTGAAAGACGTTATTAATTCCATCTTCAGGAGTTATAAAAAAAATGTCACCCATGAGTTGAGGATTGACTTCTGGCAACCACATGGACAAGTTCATGTAGCTATTTTGGAAATAACAGATGGTTTGCCATGGCTTTACTTCTAGGATGTAGGGTTGTTGAGTTTTTTTGCTTCCTACTCTACAGTCCTGTGATTTCTAGGTGAGATGACCCAGGGCATGGCACAGAGGCAACACAGTCAGCTGGCAGTTCAAACCGCCCCTTTATTGCTCCAAATGTTCCTCCAAATGCTCCGTTTCTGGCAAGTCTCAGAACAAGTGACCACACACACACACACACACCTTCAGCAGCCTCTGACTGCAAGTTGTTTCAAAAGTTTTTAGATTAGAACAGCAATTTACTCAAGGCCAAGTAGATAACAAAGAAAGGAACCTACATCAAAATCTAAGGAGTCTGTGGAAATACGAGCTTGCCTGAGTAGTTTCAGAAGAAAAGCCAAAATTCAAACTGAGGTTTGGAACACCAAATCAAGTTTGGGTTTACAAGTAGAAATCACAACACAGAACAAGAGATCAGAGAGTTGTTTCCAATGTTGGCAACGGCACACAAACCTCCAATAATTCAGCATTTGTTCCTGACAAATGCTCTTCCCCACAGTGTCTCCTTAAGTCTCAGTCCCCAGGTGTGCCTTGTGGAGAGGGACAGGGCGCTCTCCTCCCGAGTAGTCAGGCCTGCCTGCGTTGTTCCCTCCTTCTCTCCACTCTCCGTGCTCTAGGATCAGGAGGGGGTGGCCCTTGCTCATCGCCTGAATTTTTGTCTCTCATGTTCATCCTGCCCCTGTTCCTCCCTACCTTCAAGCCATCCCAATCCTGAAAGGCCTTGGCCTGCCCCTCCCCATATTCCTCCGAAGCCAATGACGCCTCCCCCTCGATCTCCATTGGCTCCAGTTCCAGCTCATCTTCCTCAGCAGATTCAGGCTCCGACGGGGGCATGACACTAGGTGATTTCCCATGCAAGTATTAATCACTCCCTTCTTTACATTTGCTTTTTCCAGATCAGCCAAGACTAGCTAAGTGCTGAGACCTCTCTTAATCCAATGAAAATATAACACATTTTAACAAGCCTGGCAAGATATTTCTACATCCATAGCAAAAGAAGGGAATGTACACTAATAGTTCAGAATTAACAAGTTGTCTCTAGTGTAATGTTTGCCTTTTTTTTTTAAATCACACTGGGGGTCATTTTATTTTTTAAAATTGTTTGCCTCGAACATTATTACTAAAATTAATGGCCCCTTCTGCAGACCCCATAGTTGTTGTTGAGGATATATAAAAGCTATACCTTAAACAACTTCAACAAGAGCAGCTCTATCACTCTAAACAGAAATGCTTATTAGTCAGACTGGACAAGAATATTCCCCAGGGAAATAAGCCAGTTCCATCAGGCACCTTGGGGTTAGGAGGTGGCCATACACACACTCAAAGCATTGTGTTTTCCTTTCCTTCTTTTGCATAATTTACGGAGCCTGGACTCCCAATCCTGTGGAGGCAGCCACCCAGATATTTTATTGATGTTTGTCTCTTTCCTAAGTGCAGACTTTGAAACTAATATTACAGTTGGTAAGAGTCCCAGTTGGCTTCCTCTGACCAGTTCTAAACAAAAGAGCTATTTGAATATAAAGTGAAACCTTTATTTTGACAGGCAGGATCCCAATGGGAAAGTTGGAGAGTTGTATGTGTGATTTTTATGAGATTTGATCTATACAAAGCCCAATGCTGGAACTGTACTGCCAGGAAAATATTCCATTCCTTTTGACTAGTAGAACATTTAAATTTGCTCCGTATATTTTACAAAGAAGGGTAATAAAGTTAATAGCCATTTGAGAAGGCTCAATAAAAATAAAGAAGTAAAAATCTGTAATACTGATTAACAATTGTTTTTGTTCTTTTTAGAAGCTACAGTTAGACTAAGAAGGTTTTTGTTCATTGTGTTGTCAGCGCACAAAGCACTTGGATTCACGGGTGATTTTACTTAAGCTTCGGGTAATAATGACAGCGATTAGAAAATTAGCTGGATAGTTGACAGAATAGTTTATCAGCATCCTCTTTTCCTAGAGAGGTAGATTCCTGTGCCTTCTGGGTAGAAAGGCAGAATACATCCTCCTCCTCCATATAATGAAATAACAGAAAGTTAGAATAGCAAGGGGGGGAAATAGCAGGATTCCAATCAAGTAGAGGTAAAAGAAACAAAAAGCAAACACAATTTTTATATTGTGATGATGCTGTTGGCAAACTTCCAGAGATTTATTAAGCAGCAAATGTTTCTTCCACTGAAGTCACAGATCAATGACTTGCTGGCAATCTACTGGGACATCTTCGTTACATCTATATCCAGGTGCAACTTGAGCAAAATAGTTAGCATAACAGAGAATATGAGCCTGACATGATTGTTTGATATTCTCCATCCTGCCTAATGCAAGTATGTTAGGTACAAAATTTAAGAACATTTATTACTTTAAAGAGGCTATACTAAAAGACCTCTTAACAAAAGGATCACCTAATGTTGTTAATGTAAGGTAGTGTTATATTTGCTTTGCTTTTTTTAGTGTAAATTTCTTTATTAAAAATATACGTTTAAGTTAAGAAATAGATTGATATCAATACTTGGGAAAATCTTGGAAAAGATAATTAAGGGAAGGATTTGTAAGCACCTAGAAATGAACATGGTGATTACTAGAAGCCAGCATGAGTTTGTTAAAAAAAACCAAACAATTAGGTCAGACAAACCTTCTTTGATAAAGTGACTAAATTAGTGGACCAGCAAAATGCTGTAGATATAGTGTATTTGGACTTCAGTAAGGCATTTGACAAAGTAGACCACTACCTTAATAAGATAGAAAAATGTGGGATAGACAGTACTACCACCAGAGGGATTTGCTGACCAACTGCACCCGGTGTGTAGTCCTTAATAGAGCTGCATCTACATGAAGGGAAGCCTGCAGTAATGTACCACAAGGTTCTGCCTTGGGTCCAGTATTCTTCAATATATGATCTAGATGAGGGGATAGAATGGGAATTCATCAAATTTGCAGGTAACACCAAGCTGGGGGGAATTACTAATACTTTGGAAGATAGGCTCAAGTTTCAGAAGGAACTTGATAGATTTGGGCATTGGGTCCTATCAAACAAGATGCAGTTCTGGGGTGAGAAAAATAAGATCTTGGACTTAGGCAGGAAAACCAAATGCAAAATTGGTGATATCTGGCTCAATAGTAGTAACTGTGAGAGAGACCACCACTTAAGTATGAGCTAAAAAGCAAAAAAGCCAATGTGGTCTTGGGCTGCATCAATAGAAGAATAACATCAAGATAATGAGAAATAACAATGCCACTTTATACTGCACTAGTGAGGCCACATATGGAATACTGCATACAAAAATGATGTTGAGATCCTAGAAAGTGTGCAGAGAAGAGCAACAAAGATGATAAAAGGTCTGCAAGGTAAATCATATGAGAGATGGTTGAGGGAGCTAGGTATGTCTACACTATTGATGAGAACTGATAACTGTCTTCCAATACTTGAGGGACTGTCACAGAGAAGAGGGAACTGACTTATTCTCCAAAGCACCAGAGGGCGGGACAAGAAGTAATGGGTGGAAACTTGTTAAAGAGAGATCCAGCCTGGAAGTAAAAGAAGAAATTTTCTGACAATGAGAACAATTAAACAATGGAATAGCTTGCCTCCCGAGTTGTGGTGTTCCATCATTGGAGGTTTTCAAAAATAGACTGGACAACCATTTGACCACTATGGTATGAGGTCTCCTGCCTTGAGCAGGAGTTTGGACTAGAAGACCTCTGAGGTCCCTTCCAGCCCTCTGATTCTATGTTCTATGTTCTAATATGCTTCCAATTATCTGCACAGAATTCTCACTTATTCATCGCTTCTCCCATTTCTAAAGAATCTGTAGCTGTAGCTTTGAGGTACGATTGTATTTGCTCTCTATAGCAATGCTTATTCTCTGTGAATACTTGCCTTCTGCTGAAGTCTTATTGCTCTTACAACTTCTACTTAGTCAGAAGTGTTTCTACTTATATGGTGGCAGCATGGAGCCCAAATTTGGGAGTCAGGATCCAGCATGTTGAATAATCAACAACCAAGCTGACATCTGCCATTGGCAAATTTTCAAACAAGACATTACAAACAAGGTATCTGGGCTAATAGCTCACAGCATATTACATGGGGCACAAATATAAACTGGGTGGAACTTTTATTTGAAGGAATCATAACTATGCTATTCATTGACAGGCCAAGGATGTTCTTTTTTACAGATTTCTCCGCTGCTGCCTCATTTTTTATTAATTATATTAAACCTATTTGGGGACCTATACCACAGTTGTGTGGATCTCAAACTAGCAAGTAATCATACCACAACTTTTTGAAATTATATGATGCATGAGATCTTGAAGAATTCAGTTCCTTTTGATCTGTTTCAATTTTATTTTAAACCTAGATTTGGGATTGACACATCTTTGGTCTTTTTGTTAGAAAGTGAGCAATCTTGTTTCTAGTCGAGTTCTCAATATCATACTATCCTTCTGGACCATCTGGCAGGTATAAATTAGGGAGGATGAACAGAAAAGTTTCATTATGAAGTGGCCAGTAAATAAAATAAATTAATGAATTAATGAATACAAAAGACCCCATTTCAAATTGTTCCAGTTCTAGTTTCCAGTTGGCAGTAGTGGGAGACTGTTGTTGACAGCTTTGGCTATACTTCCCAAGTTATAACCATGAAAAAAAGTCATCAGACAGTATCAGCACTATTGCTATTATGCAGATGACATTAAATTATTTCATTTTTCAGAGGAGAGTTGTCTCAGTGATTGCACTAACAAATTGGGTGCAGTGAATACTTTATCCTGTAAAATAAAAGTTGGCTCTCCCTCTTGCTGTTTTTCATCAAATACTGATAATCATTTTATTTCAGCAGGAATTTTTATTCTAATGTTTCTGTGTTTTGGCCTTTATTGGTGGCACTTTGAGTTGAATGCTTCATGTTATTCTTTTAATGTATTTAATTTTAATGTATTATAAACTTCAGTGAATGGTGTCCTTGCATCAGAAGCATGGGATACTCACCCACCCACTCAATAGAATGCTTTTTAACACAGATTATAAGAATATACAGAAGTGAAGGTCAGCTCAACCAGAAAGAATCCATGTTTTAGGCTTGCCCAGCAAATGACATTTTCTAGTGATCATGATGAATAATGATGTTAATGAACTATTTCATAACTACACAAGTCTACTACAGACCATCTGGAATCAAGGAGCTACAAGATAAGTTTTGGCAACTGATTATTAACCTGTGTTAATTACTAACATGTGCCTCTAATTCAGTGGCTCCCAAACTTTTCTATACCCTGTACCCCTAGAACGCTTCTGATATATTCTCGCACCCCTTACAAAAGTTCGAAATAATGGCAACAAATTATGCATAGACACTATAATTTTGAAAACCCAAGTTTTCACACCCCCTGGAATATCATCTCGCACCCCCGGTTGGGAACCCCTGCTCTAATTAGTTGTGCTAGAACTCAGAAATATATAGTGTTCAAGGGACAACTGTATTCAAGCTTGTTGTAGTGTTGCCAAACTTGGTGATTGTGACACCAAAGCAAAGATCCTAAGAGGAAAGGAAATACGTTCTCTATTAATGTATATTTGTGTGTGTCCACTTGCCACCCAGATCTGATGACACACTTCATTGAAGTTGGAGAACACGGACTAAAGAACACAACCGACAGTTAATCAGTTGCCTTTAACAAGTGCTGTACTAGTAGAGAAAGATACCCACTATTTCCTTCCAGGTTTTCTCATTTCATTTCTTTATCGCCTTTTTATTTATAGTGCTACCATGGAAAGAGGAAAAACAGAGGAAATAAGTTGAGAAAGATTCCTCTGCCCAAATCTGCTACCACCCAAAGATCAGCCCTATCTCTAAATGATCTAGGACATGGCAAGTCAGATGGGGGGTGTAGCAGAAAAAAAAGCTATTGGTGAATGTAACCTTTTGAAAGGCGATCCAGATTATTCGATTCACACCAATATTTTGCTTTTTATTTCCACACATTTTATTATGACCGCGATAGGATTCTTTTAACGGAGAATTGAAATATCTCCTGAAGACAATACGGGAAAAGCTCAGAGCAGAAATTACTTGGTTGATCATAACCAGGAAAAAAAGGAATTTATATTCAAGTATAGTCTGATTGAGATTGTTTCCCTATGAAAGCAGCACTAAGTTGAAAGAATCAACTATTTCTCTGCTAAGCAATTATTACAAGTTTTTGTATAATAGGGGAAAGGATTTTGCAACTCTCTAAGACTACCCATGTTGGGAAATACCTTTTCCCCCCCAGGAGTATCCAATGTGATTTAGACTTGGTAGTAACAGATCGTTCAACATTTTTGTATCAGAAATTCCATTTATTTTAATATGCTATACTTCTTAATGACATATCAGGATGATAAATGCTATACATTGGATACCCTTTACTGGAATTCCTATAATTCCTTTTCTACAGTGCTAGCTGTGTAAATCTATTATTTAAATTTCATTAAATGTTTAAATTGATTGCCATTTTCTTCATTACGGGGCCTGATTTTGGTACATCCCATATATAGCCTACCAAAAAGAAATAAAACTGATTTTGAGCCTGGGAGTCTATTTCAGTACATATTTCATATCCAAGTTTTTGATGTAGTGACACTGACCTCTTTCATTAAGAACAAAACCTTTTCTCAATTTGGTGTCATCCAGAAAAAACTTTACAGAACATCCAGCCACCCTGATCTTGAGAAGACTGGTCAAAAAGTTTATGAGTTGTAACCCATTTGGAAATCAGAGGCTAAGGAAAGCTGAGTTTAATCCTAAATCCTTGAAAGGATATACACTATAGCCTGTTAGCATGAACTTCCAATTTGTCATCTTCCTGTTAGTTTCATTTTAAGAATTTGATTGGCCTGAGATAGTTTTGCTGATGGTTTTTCTATTAAGTACTGTGAAGTTGGCTAGAAGGGATTAAGATCTGGTTCACCGATAAGATGTCTGACATACAGAGCAGACAAAGGACCTACAGCAATTCATTTTTTTCTGTAAACATACAAGAATGAAGATAAGGTGCTTCAACTGAAGCAGGTTTGCAAAATTAGTTTTCTTTTGTTTTGCTTTGAAAAACGAATTGAATATATACAGCACTGAGGAATATAAAACTACAGTGGTTATAACCAGTAGATCACAAATAGTGCCATAGCACTCAAGCATCCAAATTGCCTTGTGCTCACTTTCTAAGCATAATATTTTCATTGTTTCTCCTGTGCCTAGAGTAGCGACTGCATTATGAAAAATGATCACCAGGGCAGGGTTTTGCACAAGGAAGAAATTCCAGTGTAGCTCTGGCCTTTCCTGTTGTTGAATCCCATTCTTCTTAACCTTGCTCCAATTGAAATTTTCCATTTTGTTTTGTTTTCCTGCTGTGTTCCTATACTCCACTAATTCAGTTATTTGAAACAGAGTCTCTGCTTGCCTGCTCCACTGACTGTCTCATTTGAAATCTCAGCAGAGCAGATCGCTCTCCTTCCCTGTTTGGGTTCTTAATCTCTTCTTTCCCCTCTGCTATTAATTATTCAATTCTAACTATATTATTTAACCCCATGTAGTGCTGTAAACATTTTGGCTGCAGGATGTTGCACAAGATGAAATTGTACTCCACTGCAAAACAAGGAGAACTATGTTTATCAATTATTTCTTCCTCAGAGGGAGATGGGCTGTGTAGAGAGCAGCATTAACCATAATAACACAAGACAAGCTGGGAAGCCATTAAGAGCAGGCTGTGAAAATGCATCAACAAAAAACAGTGCAGTATTAAAAAAAAAAATTCTCTACTTATCTGAGTATTTTAATGTTCTTTAAAGCAGATCTATTATTTCAAAGTACAATTAATTATCTTCCTTTTTCTATGGCTACCAGCATATTTTAGTGTGGCTACTTTAGACAAGTTGAATGAGTTTGTCTCCCTCCTCGATAATTATTCCAATCCACTCTAAAATTTCATATACTTTCACAGGAAAATATGATTATTTAAAAAAAATCAATCAGGAAAAGCCCCAAACTACATGCAAACACCATATGAGAACATAGAGATTCTATATTGTGAGATTTTGGCCAATAAAAAATAATTAAAGTTGAATATTTGGAGGTACCCAAGAGCTATGGTACAGACACTGTACCTATCATCCTTTTCAATATCATAAGAGGCTGGCTTTGACCATAATCCAAGGAAATGGTTTATATGATACAGGATATTGAAATGCTAATTAGGAGCTGATCACTCCAATCATCTCACCTCCATTCAATTTAACCAGGCATTGTGCTCCAGACTATTATCACTATAGTTACTATTCTTGCTTGTTCCAGATTCTGTGGGTAAGTGCTCTGACACAGGACTACAATATATTCATACTAAGTGTTTGTTGTGCATTATTCTGAACTGAACTAACAATGTAAAAGGGACATTACACCCCTTTCTTTGCACGAATATAAGCTTCGGCCTTAATTTACCCATCTTTTGTGTCAAAAACTAAAGAGTTGCTAATTACTGTGAGTTTGTAAACAGGCATTAGACTGCTATTTATTTTTGGTTATTTCAAAATAACTTTTTATTTAAAAAGAAATCAAGCATAATAGTTGGTAAAAACTGAAGTAAGCCATTCCAAATGAATATGAAAGGTCATCTTATCTAGTATTTGGGCTAGAAAATCATGGGTCTATTAAATTCCAGATCTGGATTTAAAAATTCCAGATCTACCCTCATATACTGTATTTAGTTAAGCTAAAACTGGATTAACCATTAAGCATAATAAGCACCAAACAGAGTTTTTCCCCCCAAACTATCCTGCCCTTAACTTTTTCACTGCCACACTTGAGTTTTTGGGGCTTTGCTTAGTAATTGCCCTTATCTGCCATGTTCAACTTTAACCCGTATTGTTAAAAAAAGTGTTTTTCTTTGGCATGGTGAATCACTAAACTTTAAATATTTGGTTTGAAGATATAATCAGACATTGCATTTGTTTCTCTCTTGTGAAGTGGTATTTTCAGTTCCACTGATGAGGGTCACCATTTTTGGGATGTGCTTTAGACACCACTTGACCTTTATCCAGACATTCCAGAAGAAGACACAAGGACAAACTACTTTTATACTATTGCCTGGAAAAGTCACAAGCAGTCAGTCTCAATTGCTCTTAAGTGGGTTGTTTTGAAAGATACATTAATGAGGAGTGTTACGGCCATTTCATTTGTTCATTTGTTCAACATTTGTTCAATTATATATAATTATAGTGAATATATAAATTTACAATATCAGCAATTTTTCAACCTGAAAAATACTGTATGTTGGAGTATCACTCTTAAAATTTCCCATTAAAAATAATAATTGAATGATCAGATTGGGAAAGCTGTGTCACGCCATTATAGTAATCTGATAAATTAAATTCAACTGTGTACAAAGTGAATTGTAAGTGGTAGAATAAGATCCGCTTCCACACAAACCTACCAAGTGGCATAACTATTTTCAGATCCCCTTCATCAAATTCTCCCATCAATGGAAAGCAAATCATCTTGGCTGCCAAGCATTTTTGCTGCTTTGATGATTCATTCCCTAGAGGATTCACTCTGCAATCATTTTAATATCCTCTTTTATGTTCTTTTTTATTTTCTTAAGACTTAATGTTCCTCTGCCTAGTCACAACTATGAAGTCTACAAAGCATTTGAAAATGTTTCCCTGGCTACCCCACTTATATCTTGGGTTGTTAAAGTACTCAAACCAACTAGACCAGGGGTAAGCAACCTTGGCTCTTTTATGACTCGTGGACTTCAACTCCCAGAATTCCTGAGCCAGCCATGCTGGCTCAGGAATTCTGGGAGTTGAAGTCCACGAGTCATAAAAGAGCCAAGGTTGCCTACCCCTGAACTAGACCTTTCTTTGAAATGCAATCTGCAGCTGCTAGGATTCTTGAACCAGATTCTGTGCCCAACCCCACGCGTATAACTACATATATTTATCCTGCAACAAAGGGCAGATCTACTTGCTACCATCAAAGGTGATCTTGATTTTATTATTTGTTTGGCTGGTTGGTGCTCCTGTCCATATATTGCAACAAATTCAGAACTGCTTTCTCTGAATTTGACTGCTACCAATTCCTACTACCACAGGAATGCATCCCTCAGCTCTGCCCCTCTCCACTGATTTGTGTGCATGTGTGGCTATCTGTGCATGAATCTGGGTTGGTCATATTCAAAGATATAATTTGACAGATTACATGTGTGGTTTTCTCTTGCTGTGAGGTCTTCCACTTGGGTCTCCTGAAGGAATGTCACTAATTCAGAAAATAGAGACTGGATTGACCATAACAGATTTGCTCAGGAAGTGATCGTTATTTATAGAGCAGTCACTGTCACTGCAGTCTTATTTCTCTCCTTGTCTCCATTGTTCAGAAAGGGGAAGCCTTTAAACTATTTACAAAGCATTGGTCTTTTCCTTCTTTTTCAACTATGGGACCATCAAAAGAGGCCTTCTGTGCTTTTAATCTTTGGAAAGATATGGCTGTTTTGATATTTGTTCTGCACTTCTCACATCTTTCTTTAAGATCTCTATTAAAATTTGGAAACGGGGCTTCATTGGGACAATAAAATCCATGTAAAACTCTTCTACAGGAATAAGAGTAATTTCCAATTTTATTTTTGCATCCAGCACATTTCCGGTCAATTCCTGCAGCCAGATCTGACCAGCATGCATGCCAATTCAGTTAGCAATTCATGCTTTGGTGACCTGATAATAAACATCAACATTAGCAAAACAGGATATAGGCCAGGCAAGAGACAGAGATAGAGGAAAAGAGATGAACTACAAAGGGAGGGAAAGAAGCAAACAGTTTAGTATTCTCAGAACTCACAAAACTCCTGGAAATTAAAATAGAGTGGTTAATTAGCATGGCTAGTCTCAGTGGCGGTAGAATAGGGATAGAAAACAGAATCACGAGATGTTCTCTCCTCTATTCTGCCCTATAAAGAGAATAATTTGTGATATAGGACTAATATATTCTGCTCACCATGAGCTTAGTTCTGCTACCCATGAGCTTTGCTTTACCTATTCTCTTGTAAGATATTCTCCCTTAGTTTGCTCTTGCCTACTTTAATTTTTTTCCTGCTATTTGCAAATGTTTAGTCATTTAAATGTAGTGGATTGTTTTTTGAATCATGGTCAATTAATTACCCAACTAATAAAAGTCTACAGTATATTTGTCCCAGGAACAACCAAAATCGATACAATACTTAATAGAAAATTGGATAAATATATTGCTGCAAATCCAGCTGCCATAGTAGATGAGGAAGAAAAAGAATAAAAGCACCAGGTCAGACATAGGTCTCCTAAAGTGGTTTTGCAACATAGAAAAAGCTAAAACAAATATTCAGCTGGGACCTTTTCCCCAATTAGGTCCTACAGGACAAGTAGCTAAAAGCCAAGCAGACATCACTTGAGAATATAGTTTAAATGAATATCCACCATTGTCTTACTCTTGAGAAATAAGCCACAGACTATTTGGCCATAACTCTTAGTTCTTTTCTTTCCCACTGATTCTCACATTCACAGTCTCAATTTTTTAAAATCCCACCAAATATTCTATTGTGCAAGTTATCTTTTTCCTATTTATTTAATACCACAAAGTAATCTGAATAACTGTGATAATTTGAAAAAGGAAAAACCACAGAAATAGCAGATTGAATTCATTGTTTCCTTTTATTTCATGAGAGTAGATACTATTTCTTTTCTTACTCATAATTCTACTCAATTATGATAGAGAAAAAAACCCAACAATTTCAATCTCTCTTCCCCCCCTCCCCCGCCATAAGCTTGACATCTTTTTTGTCCAACGACATTTGCCATGGGACTAGCGGACAGATAAACATTACAGAGCAAAATAATTTGATTTATTTGATTTGTCACACATTATCAAAAGAAGTTTGGAGTGGGTGGGATAAACATGTAATTTTTTCTGCATCCAATTATTTTTTAGAGCAAATACAATGATGAAAGGAGCCCAAGCAGAGGAATCATCCAATATAAAGCTCGGCTAGATTTGTAATGACAAGAGGAAAGGATTGCATTTTATTCATTCATTTACATTTTTCAAATATATGCCTTTTTCATAATTACTAACATCGCATACAAATATACTGTTTCCCTTTTTCTTTCATTGGTAAAATCTCTCTCAGTGAGACTGAGCCCACTTAGCTTCAGGATTGATATGCTGTGGGGTTTTTTTTGTTGTTGTTTGTTTGTTTTACTAATGTCAGGAAAGTATCTGTTAATTTAGACTCTCTACCAATCTCACATCTCTGCTAGAGAAGCAACAATCTCAGCAGTTCTCCCAGATCTACAGAGAGTCCATCTAAGGACACTAGTGTCCATTTTCAAGATGGGATCTCTCTGCATTCAGTTGGGAAAGTCCAACTTATAATATGGCCCTTGGAATGCTCTCCCAGAGATCATAGATTTGCACCCTTAAAATCTCAAACCACTAGTTTAATCCCTAAATTCTCAAAATAAAGCTAATTCAATTTTAAAGATGAACTTTTCCTGAAAAGCAGGCTCTGTCTTCTACCAATAAAGCATCAATGCATGACTCAAGCTGTGTTTGTTTACTTTCAATGGGTGGTTTCAAATTGCTTAGACTAAGTGGAAATAATTTAGCATCCTGAACAAAGGACTGCTCAGCAAATTTATAAAGTAGAAGTCCAACTGAATATAATTCTGCAGATTCCTAAAGAACATTCCATTATCGTCATACTCACATTTTCTCTAAAGATAAATGCCAAGATTGCAGCCGAGAGTTCTGCCAGGAAGATTAGCAAAATAAACATGAAGAACTGAAAGAGAGAGAAAAAAGAATAAGAAACACACATTATTGTTTATCTAGAGTGAACATCTGCCTCAACATTTAATAAAATAATAGAAAGAATAGGTCAAACTGACTAAAGCACATTTAGAAATTGACAGCTAGAGTGGAACAAATTTGCCAGATATTTAGCTTAAGAAAAGTAGTAGAAAATGTCAAATCCCCAGAATTGGGGGATTGTTTGATGCACTATTAAAGCTGTTGATCATCTGAGATATATGCTATTTTTTACTTGGCATGTACTTCATTGTTCATAACCGGTTATTCCACTGCCATTATGACCAATCACTTGGATTTATGAAGTCCATAACCAACAATACTTCTGGGCCATCTGACAACACTTCACCTACTCTGCATCACATATCATTATTTGGTAAACATGTGCCAGCCTTTTTTAAGTATCTGGTACCTGCTGGGACTGCAATACCCAAAATTCTGCACCCAATCCAGCTTTCAGAGGTCAAGTATCTCCACTGCTTTAAGAGTCACATTAAAGATGTGGGGTTTTAATGGTTTGACTCATTACAGCAGCAATATTCCTTTTTTTCAGGCTCATAAAGAAACCTGAAAAAAGAAACATAAAAAAGGGAACAGGCATTACAATAAAAGAGGGGGGGGGATTAAGTGCCAAGTAGTAAGTTTTTCTTTTGCCGAAAGTCTATCAGAAAATTTGTTCCCTTTCTAGGAACACTGTAGGGGGGAACCTACAAAAAGATGCTAAAGTTTAAATTGCTGTGTGCCACGCATAGGCTCTCTTGCTGCTGATAGAACTAAAATTAAAATTAAAAACCAGGCCAGCCTATTTTGTACATGGCATGGAAAGGGAACATCTCCCACCTCACAAAAGACTGCAAAGTGGCTTAGGTACGAAACTACAACATTTTAGGTGGTACCTTTGTTTAATTCCTACATGGCGAATGAGAGAGGGAGATTATAGAAATCAGAGGTGTCAATTGGAGGAGTCATACAAAATAAAATTGCACTGCAAACTAAGTCCAATGTCTTTTATAATGCTTGGTGATGTTGAAAGTTTCAAGATGCTGGTAATGTCCTATAAAGCTGTGCACGGTATGGGGACAGGTTATTTCAGGGAACCACCTCTCCTTGGTTACATCTATTTGTTCCATTAGGACTGGCAGAAGAGCATGTTGCGGGGTCCTTCTACTAAGAAATGTCATCTGATAGCACCCAGGAGAAAAGGCTTTCCTGCCACAGCATCTGCCCTTTGGAACATCATTCCCCCAAGGTTAAACTGCTCATGACCCTGCTGGCCTTTTGGAAGGATACAATGGTGGTCTGGGGCCTATTAGCTGCTTGTATTGTCATTTTATGGATTGTACACACCTGCAGGTTAAATTCTATCTGTTTTAATGGTTTTTTTAAAAATAGTTTTAATTTTGGTTGTTATATGATAACTGTTTGCTTTTGTTTTTAAGTCTGTGAACCACTCAGGGTCACATGTATGAAATAGAACCGACAAACATTCAAAACAGGTAAAACTTAAGGTGCAATGGCACAATATTTATTTTGATGAAAACTTCAGCTCCTGCAGACTTGTATTTGTCTGAAATACACAGCAGGCTTTATCCCCATGGAAGGTTAGAAAAAAGGATTACAGGAACTTTCCTTACAAACAAAAATCAGTTAACAATTTTTAAAAGGTCCTTGTATAATAACTTGCCTTTAACTTTGTTCAAAAATTAAAACTGGGAATTTGCCATGATTGGACAATCACTTAAATATGAGCCAGCAGTGTGCTGCAGCTGCCAAAAAAGCCAACACAGTGCTGGGCTGCATTAACAGAGGGATAGAATCAAGATCACGTGAAGTATTAATACCACTTTACAATGCCTTGGTAAGGCCACACTTGGAATACTGCATCCAGTTTTGGTCACCATGATGTAAAAAAGATGTTGAGACTCTAGAAAGAGTGCAGAGAAGGGCAACAAAGATGATTAGGGGACTGGAGGCTAAAGCATATCAGGAACTTTTGCTGGAATTGGGTATGTCTAGTTTAATGAAAAGAAGGACTAGGGGTGACATGATAGCAGTATTCCAATATCTCAGGGGTTGCCACAAAGAAGAGGGAGTCAAGCTATTCTCCAAGGCGCCTGAGGGCAGGACAAGAAGTAATGGATGGAAACTAGTCAAGGAGAGAAGCAACCTGGAACTGAGGAGAAACTTCCTGACAGTTAGAACAATTAACCTCCAGAAGCGGAGGTTCAACTTTCCTCCAGAAGCGGTGAATACTCCAACACTGGAAGTTTTTAAGAAGAGACTGGACAGCCATTTGTCTGAAATGGTATAGGGTTTCCTGCCTGAGCAGGGGGTTGGACTCGATGACCTCCAAGGTCCCTTCCAACTTTATTATTATTATTATCAATCTGAATCTGAATATTTGGATTTAACCCTCAGATGAATTAAATAGGCTTCAAAGTCCTCCAATTGAACTTGCTTTTATTATTTATTTATTAAGTCAAATTGCTGATCTGGAATCCAAGATGAAAAATTGTGGTCAGGGCACCTGTCACCTTTGGATCTGTTGAATGTTCAAGAAATTGTTATGATTAATTGTGGATGTTCCTTATCGAACTTTTGATATACATATTTTCTGACACATATTTTTTGTCTAATTATCTAAGTAATCTTTTTTAGGTACATGTTCACACTTGTATATGAAAAATAAAACTGCCTTAAATATGAGATGGAGCAAACAGCATTGGTTGCTTTTTTATTTCTTACTTATTGTTGCAGATAGAATAAGTTGGATTTTTTTAAAAAAGCACGCGAGGATTGGCATATTCTTACTGATGAAATTGTTTTGTAGATTTGAAAAATTCATAGACAGAGTGGAATGCACTGCATTATCAAAGAGTTTAAAATATTGTTAGGTTATTCCATGGGCTGACTTTTTTTTTTTTTTCCAGGAACCCTTGCAGTTTATTTTTTTTAAACGAGTCCAACTGCTAGAAAAGCTTTAGGGTCTATGAAGTACAAGATATATTTCATTCAACTGCAACATTTTTTTATTATAAAAACATAACGTGAGAAATAATCTCTATACTAAAAGAAATTTAAGAACTTCCCTTGGGGATGCATGTTTCTCTCATCTCTCAGCTGTGCTGTACACTTTCCTTGAATTTATATTTGACTTGAAAGCTTCAGGCATTTATTATGTATCACTGAGAAATCTCTCCTGGGAAGCCTCTGATTCATCTATATTTGAAAACTTTGTAGGAGGACGTGGATTTTAATTAGTCCATGAAAATAACACCTTTCCCCTAATTAAGATATAGATAACAACCATTCCACCCAAACTCTCTGCCAAGTCATTTTTGTTTTCATGGCCCCCACACTTAATCATTTCCCAGCTTCAGTTCTTTGTTACTATACCATGTTTTTTTTTCCTGGAAGAAAATGCTATTTTGCACGCTCTTGACAAACACTGATATATAGCACTTTTCCCACCCTGCATATTTAAGAGGAAACTAGGCATGAATAGCCAAATGAATGAAAAATTCAGTTTTTACACAAATACTCAACTTTTTGGGTGGGGGAGCATGCAGTTCATGTAGTATAAAGTAACATGGTATCTTGCCTTTGCCAAATTGTCAGTGTATATATATGTATGTATGTATGTATGTATGTATGTATGTATGTATGTACAGTATGTATATGTATTTGTTGTGTCAATAAAATACAAACACAGAAGTAAAACTGAGACACTGAGAGACAAGTTAACTACATAAACCAAACAATGGTCCTAACATGCCTAGCCCACACCATCAGTTTCAACAGGGCTGTCATGATGTGTCTTAGCTCTACCTTCGCCTGCCAGATTTGACACTCTTTGAATTGGACAGGAAATGCAGGACACATTCCCACAAGTAAAGAGAAAGTGAGGAAATCTGAAATTGGCTCACCATCTCCCTTGGTGCTCTTTCCGTTTTCTTCATGTAGCATTGTCAGCAAGATTACTCATAAGACTTCTTTCATCCACCTCCCAAACGGTGAGAGCTGCTTAGAAAGCACCAGAGGCTAAGTTGATCTGACTTTGTCACCTCTATAGGTTGCAGAAAGTTAGGGGCTTGTTTCTCCTCCTTGTTTTTCTGTCATTAGGAAATAACAGAAGATCCTGCATCCCACTCCCCTATGTACAACCATTTTCACTTTTCTTGAGTTGTGTATGCAGATGCCTGTCCACAGTACTCAGTCCATCCAGAAACAAAAGAATGGGAAGTACAGGTAGTCCTTGACTTATGGCCACAACTGAGCCCAACATTTCTGTTGTTAAGCATTTGTTAAGTGAGTTTTGTCCCATTTTACGACCTTTCTTGCCACAGTTGTTAAGTGAATCACTGCAGTTGATAAGTTAGTAACCCAGTTATTAAGTGCATCTGGCTCCCCCATTGACTTGCTTGTCAGAAGGTTGCAAAAGGTGATCACATGACCCCAGGACACGGCAACAGTCATAAATATGAACAAGTTGCCGAGCATCTGAATTTTGATCACATGATCATGGGGATGCTGCAAAGGCCGTAACTGAAAAACAGTCATAAGTCATATTGTTCAGTGCTGTTATATCTTTGAATGATCACGAAATGAACTGTTGTAAGTGGAGGACTATCTGTAGTCACAGGGATCTTCTGTTAGGCACCTTCTGAGCATAATAAGAGCCAAAATGGTGGGGGAGATAATTGCCTCTTTCTCAGAAAACCTGGATCACTTTCAGCCTGAGCCACAAGAAAATAAAATATGGAAACTGGTGAATGGTGGCACAATTTTTGTGGATATTATCTAATGCTCCAAATGATTTGTCTTTGCAGGCAGTGAGCAAATCAAAATTCAAAAATAGAAAAGACTGCTACATCTTCATGTTGGTACATGTTCAATTTGATATATTTTTTTTCTTCTGTCACAGAATTTCTTGGAACGTGTCAAGGGTCTACTTATTAAACCTGATTGTGAAACTCAGATCTTCTTGATCAAGTTGCTTGAGATATGGATGCATCCAACTCCTCACAAAGATTGAATCCATAGAGACCCTTTGTGAGTTAAGCAACACTGGAAGTCTGGGGCATAATTACGGCCTCCCGGGAGTTTTTCTTCCTCAAAACTCTAAGTTGGCAACGCATCTCTTTATTCTTTAGCTACAGGCCGATGATAAAACACAAGTTTTCTTCCAAGAAAAGTAATACCAATGTCAGGTTACAAATTAGGATGAGTGAATCAAAGGTGGAAATGAAAATACAACTGGCTATATAGATAAGATCTCGTGTGCTGGGCTTTTGTGAAAGTTCTTGTTCAGGTGTTACAGGAAACTATTGACTCATATTTTGTGAATGATCTTCAACTCCTTTCCTTTCCATTTATGCAGTTGATAATATGAGATTGAAAAGATATACTTGATATTTATAAATACACTTAATTGTTTTCCACAGCTTAACTATTCTTTTTCCTAGTTTAAACATTTTAAGCAACTCTACAAATTATTCAAAGAATTTTGACTATTGCATGAATTTAAAATATAATGCAGGATATTAAAATAATTTGAAATAAGCCATAGCTTTCATTATATCTGCGCTCATGGAGAAGACAGCTGTTTAAATTGTGATTTATCAATCCTGATTTATTTTGAACCAAGTTTCAGAAATATTCCATATGGCAACATATACTTTTCTTTTTATATTCCTTTTTTCATCCCAAAGGAAAATAATCTAGATTATTTTCATTTGGGGATGAAAAAGCCTTAAAATTAAATGGCATAATAGGAGTAACAAAAAAAAAAAAGAGTCCCTCTCTGAGGGAGATGAGTGGTTCAAAAATGTGAAATTTAAAATAAAATAAATTGTAGTAATTTATATTATTTTCTGGACTTCAGTTAAAACAACACAGGTAGGTACACTAGGAAAAGAAATCCATTCAGTTGTACTTACAAAAAGGAGAAGACATTTGTTCTCACGGATCGCTCCACAGCAACCAAGGAATCCCAGCAAGAAGAGCATGGTTCCCATAGCCACCATGATATATGCTCCAGTAAAGAGCAAAGGGTTAGTAGCCACAATCTCTCGAAATCCTGTGGGATCAACTATGACCCAGATTCCAACTCCCAGGATACAGGTACCGCCTAGCTGTCATAAAAAAGGAAGATCCAGATTAAAACTATTTTCTTGGACAGGTTCCTATAGACAGCATAATTCAAGTTAAAAGTTGAATTGTAACTGTTGCGATGCAGGCCAGATCCTTATGGCACAGTTTATTATGTTCAGAGAATAGAGACACCAGACCTGAGCTGCTAAAATCTGGATGACTGTAAGATAGCAGGTTTTTTTTTCTGTATTACTTTGTTAACATCTAATAGTTAACATCTAATCTGTTAACATCTAATGGCCATTCATTTTTGGCAGCCCCAAACGGATAGCCTGGTCTGAAAAGGCACTTTCCCAAAATTTCAAGAATACATTTCATTTTTAAATTAATATTGTGATTATTTACAATTGAAAGCAGCCCCCCTTTTAAGAATTCCAGTTATTCACTATACGTATTCAATACAAAATCTTATTTCATAGTTCCTTTAACATGAGGCCATCATTTCAAAGGAAAGGAATATATGCAAACATTCAAGAAAGGAATTAGTATCGTCAACTTAATATGCTCATTCCTCGTCTTTGCAAAACTTTTCATTTGGAAAATTTAAAAAAAAAACTTGGTAAGACTGCTAGATGCCTCTTATCATAACAAGTTTTATTAGTTTTTGTTTGTTTTACAGCCAAGTGCTTGTAACACATCGTGGAGATAGGGCACTCCAGGGAACACAACAAAAAATACAGTCATACATATACAATTTAAACTACTACTTTAAAAGTTCCCTCTTATAGTATACAATTCGAGCATTCCTAAAATATAAATTGTTTCTCACCTCTATTATTCCAATTTCAATTTATATTTCTCAATCAAATTATATCTCTTATTATATTTCACATACATATTATGTAAATAAACATGAATTTATATATTTTAAAACTATTTCATTAGACATAGTAATATAATAACATTATAATAATAATAATAGGACAATAATTATTTCTATCATAAACAAGTAATATAACTATTATATCTTAATATTTCTCAACTATATTCTATTTCATATATTCTATCCAATATTTTCATAGATCAATCCACGTCCCTAAAAGATTCCTCAATTGTTTCAGTTTAATCCATTTAATATCTCACTAATTACCATTCAATTCTTATAAATAAAAATATCAATAATATTTCACCAGTCTCAATCTCAATCTAACTCCTTTAATTATAAATTTTCCAATTATTCTTATTGCCATTCCAAATCATACTCAAATCCATAATTTAAATCTAGTGTTGACTCATACCAAAGTGACCTTAAAGATCTCAAAAATATTAGTTCAATCAATGTCCAGAAGCCCTTTTTACCCATCAACTAAAATTTTAACTCTTATTTTTAAATCTAATTCTAGCTTTCTTTTTGTGCCAGGTAGGTTTCCACAACAGGGCTTCTAAGTCCTCCCATCTTAGTAACTGGCTAAAGGCCTTTTCCCACCATTGAGTCCAATCATATTCTTTTTCTCTTTTATCCCGTGTTGTCTGTACTGTCATGTTGTCAACGTTTTTTGTGCCTCGTATTTGGAAGTCCAATCCTGTTGCTTTTAAAGTTGTAAATGTTTTAGTTGAGTTCTGCCTTTGATCATCAAAGAAATCCATCATGTAGGATGTGTCCTCTTCCTCTTCAATAAATTCAGTAGATTCAAAAGATTGTAAATGTATTCCATCCATCTCATTAAGTTGTAGATCTGATTGTCTATCATAGTCAATCAAAGGTTGAGCTTCAATTTTTAATTCTGAGTCCTCCTTGAATCTAAGCGATCTAATATGTTCTTTAAGTTCCAGTCTTGCTTCCAAGATTTTTTCTAATATAAGTCCATAATTAATCTGTGAATAGGATTCCATCTTCTTCTTCTTTTTTTTTTTTTAGAGAAGTTCAGCTTAAAAAATAGATTGCAGCGTTATAAAATATAAAATGCAGACAGAAATATATTTCCAAAGAAAGATAGAGGAAAAAAAAACAACCAATAGTCAAGACCAGCACAGAGATAAAAACTGGCAGTCAGTTGTTATATTGTAATCCAGTCTGGGCATCAGGCCAAAATCAGGAAGTGGGAGTTCAAAGAGCAAGTTACATTGTATCAGTCTGTTTCTGGGCTTCATGCCAAGTCCCAGGATGCATTGTATCCAAAATAATCTACATAAGTCCGCCCAGAGAGCAAAAAGTTTTTTAGGCAGTACTGTTCAGGAGGGGGGGGGAAACAAAGAACATTCCACCCCCTCCCTAAGGATTTTCACCTAAACTGAAGATAAACAAGCCAAAAGAGAAAGTCACAATAATCCGGATGCTCGAGTTCCAACTGCTTATGTAGACAAAATAAAATAGTAAAAAAAAAACAATAATTGTTTTTCCAAAGCCCGTTTTCCCCAGTAATCAAACGCTGCTTTCTCAAAATAGGGAAATAGTTCTTAAAGCTGTTAGCAGGGAAAAAGGTAAATTAACAAGAGGGAAGGAAAGGTCTCACCCGGATCTTCCACGGTGGTTCTTTTCGCTTAGATGTTGCTGTGACTTTCGGCTGGAGCAGCTGAGTGATCGGCCATATTACTGGCCGATCTTTTCCCCGTCGGCCCAAAGGTGGTTTTCTAGGACCGCAGAGGGAGCCGCCGCTCCCTCCGCGATCAACGAGTGCCCTCCTCTACGGTGGTCGCCCCTACAGGGCGACTTTCGACCCTATCCAGGGTCTACCGGCGGGGGGAAACCGGACGGCCAAGAGAACGAGTTCTCTGCACGTCCGTGGGCGCTGCGACCGGAACCGGAAGTCCTAGATGCCTCTTAATTACAGTATATAGGTGTTCCTTATTCTATGTTTAAATATTGCAATAAGCTAACATTTTATTTAACTATGGTTTGTTCAATAAATCACAAAATGGATTGGTTAAGTCATGCTTACAAGCAATCGTTGCTGGATTCACTAGGGCGGCTAAGAAAATCAAACAAGTTGCATTAAGGCTTATCATGATTTATGAATCCAGCTTATGTTAAACTGCAACAGATTTCAGTGGGATCACTTTTCCTAAATACTTCAGCTACAACGAATTATCTGCATACACAGGTGATATATTCAGATGGCTTTTTCAGGAACAGAGGTACTGCGAGAAGAAGCTGAACTCAAGAGCTACTGTATTTCATGCCAAGAGCGCTGGTGACAAATCATGGCAGTTTGTTGTTCTTGAACAACATGTTAATGAACATGCCAATATTGCTATTTAGGCTAGTAACGCCTGACATAGTTTACCATAGCTTGCTGATTTCCTATATCCATATTTTGTAAAAAATAAAATAAAATAATAACTTATTCTCTCTCTCTCTCTGTGTGTGTGTGTGTGTGTGTGTGTATAGGCACACATGCATGGCTTTGACTCCCAGTAACTGCCAGGACATTTGAAGTTTTCCTGGTAAGGGTTTTGGGAAGTTATTTGCCATTGCCTGCTTCCCAGGGCTGACATGGAGTGACTAGCCCAAGGTCACTCAATTGGTTTTGTCCCTAAGCAGGACTAGAACTCCTAGTCTCCTGGTTTCTAGCCTGTTGTCTTAATCACTACACTAAACTGGCTCTTTGCCTACCTACCTATCCACCTACCTACCTGGGCTTATAAGTCATTCAAGTCCAAAGTGGTTTACATTTCCCACTTTCAAGTTTATAAAGCAAAAGAAAAAAAATGGTATAGCAAGATAAGCATTAACAATTAGAAACAAAGTAATGAAAATGTTTTGGCATCCAGGGAACACTCAAACTTCTGAATACAATCCATAAATGGAGGCTTCCCACTCATATCAGTCTCACTCCCAGAGCTCTCTTAAAATGTCAAGTTTTAATATTTTTTCTGAAGCTCGGTAATGGAAGTTGAGAAAAAAGAAACATTAAGAAATTATACAACCATGTTCCGTGCCTTCATAAAGTTGTAAGTTGCCAAGGTACCCAAGTGATTGGATACACTTTACACCAGTTCTAGAACTGCAGTATCTCAGAGCTACAAGCCATGCATGGGCCTTATATGAACCCCCCTTTCAAGGGCAGCCTCTGCCTCATCAGTAATTTCAAACTCCAAAGTATAGTAAAATGTTCTGGCTGCTTCTGATAAAAAGCAAATTGCTTGTTTCAAATGTTGCTACCTATGAAATTTAAGGGGGTCTCCTGCACTGTAGTACCTTTACCAAAGTATAACCAACTCCTAAGGAGACATATGAAAACGATCACATGTGACAAATCAAAGAAAACTTACAAATATGAAGAAATTGAAGACAAACATCAGATATTTCATGCAGCTCAAACAATCCCCTTCCATGTTTGTGCACAGTCCAATTGATTCTGAAAAACAAGGACAGTTCTTTAGAATGCTTTCATTTCATATATGCAGTTTCCATCTACTTCTTCTTAAAGCCCTGTGGAATTCATTATATAGAAAGAATGGATCACATTCAAATGATGTAGAATACACCAGGTTAATAGGTAATAATGAACATCTATAGTTCCCAACCTGTATTCTCCCTGATGCATCAGGATTGGAGTGAAACGTTAATGAGAAAGTGCTAAACAATTTACCATCTTGTTTAAAACATAACAACCAAAGTTTCCTCCTTTTGTGAATTAGCCTTGTGACCTCACTCTAAAGCTTTCAAGTACCCTAGTGTATATATAATAAATGAGCACCCTAGTGTATGTATAATGAACACATCGTAGTGTGTATATAACAAAAAAAACCCTGAAATTGTTCAAATAAACTAGGCAGGTGAATCTAAGACATTGCCAGTACTCTGGATAAATTCTTCTTATTGAAATGTTGTAGCTACAATTAATAGTCCAAAGTTAGGTATAGATTTAAAAAAAAAACAGATGCAATGATTAACTCTAAAAGGCAGGTTTCCCAAAAGAATTTCCATTTCTTCTAAAACCCTTAAGATAAAAAAAGGTAGCTTGTACATAAGACAAAAGAACAAGCCTACACTCTTGATACAAGTGGGACTTTGAGGATGTTTTCCCAACTATACCTCTCCTTGCTTTCTCTGGAATGGGGGACGTGTTTGAGTCAGTACTGACTTTTGGTGACTTGTTGGAGAAGTCTCTTCAGTTTTCTTGCAAGGTTTTGGAAGTATTTGCCATTGCCTTCTTCCTAAGGCTGAGAGACTGTGATTGGTCCAGTTACCCAGCTGGCTTTGCATTTAAGCCAGAACAAAAATTCACAGTCTCCTCTGGTCCTTAAACTGGTTTCTCCTCTGGTCCTTAAACACTACAACTAACTGACTCTCTCTATTCCTATCATACTTATACCATACAAAGCTATAGGAACCAGGCTTGAAGATTCTTGTGTAAAGAAGTACAGACATACACATGTGCTAGTCCCTTCCAGACAAAGAACAAAAAAACATGATCGGGGCAGGTAGCATTAGAAAACTGTGACATCAACCAACACATGTTAAATACAATAACTTATAACCCCAAATACTGTGCATTTGGTAAAACAAAATGTCCACTGCACTGAATAGTGGCTTCCCTCTTCCTTCTAATGCCAGAATTCTGTTTAAAAAAGGCTTTTGGACATTTTAAACAGTAAACGCAGAAATTATCTATAAGATTGCAGATACTAGGAAATAAATCCTTCTCCTCCATTATTACTGTTTTTCCTACTCGAAAGAATTTGGAATTGCTGCATTCTAACCACCATACAGTAGCTCTTCCCTGTGTGACCATGGAAACTGATCTGCTTTAGTTAAGCTTTTCATGAGTCCCTAAGCAAGCTGAAATGCTCCCTCTGAAGGAAAAGGCATGATGGTGATAGCCAGAGGCAGATACATGACCCAGTTCCACCCATCACACTGCCTGCACGTATGAAAAAGACAGTGAGCGGGTCATCTGGATGTCCAGAAAATGGAAAGGAAAACAGTAGGGAGTCCAAATGCAAGCTGATTCTACAATATTTGGGTACTCTCTGAACAAAGCAAAGAAACAGAGCTGATTATCCCTCCTCTGCCTCAGAGGACTTTCATACCGTATTTAGAGGTGCCTTACGGAAATCTTCCCCAAGTGGGAATGAAGGGGGGGGGATTCAAAAAGGCCACTTTTATGGAAATCAGAGGGTGCCAGAAAGATTTCTTCTTTATCTATGTGATCATTTTTAAAGGAGGAAAAGAATGGGATGGAGACAGATGTGGCTAAATTCTTTCACAGGTCTTAAAAGGGAGGCTTGCGCTCTCAGGTGATAAGATCTCAAGGAGTAGTAAGCATTTTTTAGAATAATGAGTGTAGAACATATTTACAGTTAAAACCTCAATGTTTTCCTCATTAAGTGGATAATAATTTCTTTTATAAATGTAGTGAAGTGCCAGCTTTGAAACTGGGCTGGCTGCATTTTGTTTTCATTAAAAATTCCTTTGGATATTCTGAAAGACCCTCAAGACCTGATTATGCTGCCAGGCCTGGAGCCACAAAGAACCAGAAACTTGTCTCAATGGGGATTCATTGCTGAGGAGCCATTTTTATCCTTCTTCCTTCCCCTATGGTTAGTATTTTTCTGATAATTATTAGTGTGATGTTTTAGATTTTAATTTGTTTTTATATTGGCTCTTTTAGCTTTTATGCCCTATCCAGAGTCACCTTTGGTGAGATGGATAGCTATATAAATTTGATAATAAATAAATATAAATATATAAATATATAAATAAATAAATGAATAAAATTTTATTTGAAGACTTTTCTTGTTTAGTCATTATATTCATTCCACACGCCTCTCTGGTTTACAATGTTTAAAACAAGCAAACAATAAAAACTAGATCATTTGTGCCTGCAGGAATGCATTCTTTAATCAAATAGAATTGTATATGGGCTTGGCATCACCCTCCCCAAGGCCTGAGGGAGCAGCCATGTTTCAGTGCCATTTTGAACATCAGCCTCAGAGCTATATTGATTTTTGTTTTTCACAGTGAGGCAGGCTTCCTAGGTCCCCAAACAAACTCTTCCTATAGAGCTTATAAGAATATCTTTTCATTTATGTTTGTGAGATACAGTGCATTCAGAAAGTATTCAGACCTCCTTCACTTTTGTCACATTTTGTTATGCTGCAGCCTGATTCTATAGTTGTTCAAATTCATTTTTTTCTCATTAATCTACACTTGGTACCCTATAATGACAAAGTTAAGAATTTTAGAACCATATTTTACCATATTTTTAAATCATATTGATTGACTGATCATGTGCCTTCAAGTTGGTGTCAATTTTTAGCTATCATCTAGCTATCATTTAGCTATCATTTAGCTATCATTATCTTCTTCAGGATAATCTGTCCTCAATATTCAGGTCATCCAATGACATACTCACCATCACTATAATCTAGTTTATTCACATTATTGCTGGCCACTCTATTTATTTATTGCATTTATATGCTGCCCATCTCATTATCAAGCAATTATCTTCTTTATTTCCATGTTTCTCAGCATTATTGTTTTCTCAAGTGATCTGTATTTCAAGTGAGAATTCTGGATTGATTTTTCCATAATTTACTTGGGGATTATTATTTTTTTGGCTACCCATCATATTCTTTAAAGATATAACTCAGCAATATACTCTCTTTATTGACAATAATCAAGCATAGACACAAATAATGATTCATAAGCATTTTAAAAAAGAATAAAGTGATTATCAAGTTAGTATGGATTTATAAAACATCTTGTCAGTATTTTTAATCAATAACTTCCTTACTATCTTATAAAGACTATGGACATAATATAACTTGAGTTCAGCAAAATATTTAATAAGTTATCTTATGACATTCCTGGCTTGGAAACACATAAAGAATGCTCATCAGTATTTCCTTATAAAATTGAAGTGATGTAAGGTGCTACAGACTTTGGTAATGAGCCTATATTCTTTAACATTTTCATTAATGTTTCAATGAAGAGATATAGAGATTAGATAAGATAGTTAATACAGTCAAAAACACAAAGCAAATTCAAAATAAATTTGAAAATTTAGAAAAGTGGACTGAAACTGAGTGTAATTTAATGGAGGTAAATTCTTTTCGTAGAGATGAAGAATCAAATGCAAAGTAGAGGTTTTGGAACACCTGACTTAGATAGCAGTATGTGAGAAAAGCTTCTTGGACTTGTAGTTCATTAAAAATAAATATGAGTTGAGAGAGTGTTATTAGCAGCTGCTAAAAAAAAGTTGCTAAAAGCTGCAATTTTAAGTTGCATTTACAGAAGAATAGTCTCCACCTTATAAAAAGTGATGGTTTGTTGGGTGGCCTAGGGACCATATTTTTGGCCTAGGAACCATATTTTTAAAAATAGATTCTGAGAAACTGGAACAGGTAAAACTGACACTGAGGATGGGCAGGACACTGCAAAGTTATAAGGAACCAATGAAGGTATGATTATTTTTGAGAATAAAAGACACAGGAGGATACAATAGCGCTCTTCTGGAGGATAGCGCTCAGAAGATCAAAGGTGCTCTCTGTTGTCTCAGACTCTAGGACAGGGGTCTTCAAACTTGGCCCTTTTATGACTTGTGGACTTCAACTCCCAGAATTCCTCAGCCAGCGTGCCTGGCTGAGGAATTCTGGGAGTTGAAGTCCACAAGTCAAAAAAGGGCCAAGTTTGAAGACCCCTGCTCTGGGACATGGAATAATGGTTTTAAGCTAGAGGAAGGCAAATTCCAGTTGAATACTATTAAAAAGTTTGTATTTGTTAAAAAAAGATTATGACAGTGGAACCAATTATCAAGAGAAGTGATGAACTCCAATTCAACAAATGTCTTTAGGAGATTGAGTAGCCATCTGCAGGGTTGAATTCCTGCACTGAGCAGTAGGGTTGACTTGATGCCACAAATGGCAGCTTTTACACCTTTTATGCTTTTTAAACTATTGCATGTATACATAGCCTTAATCTAATGCTTCCACAAGATCATAGATTTTATCATTATTTGCCTATTTCAAAATTTCAAAAAAGAAAATAATGAAGATCTTTTTCCCTTTACAATGCAGGAAAAAATAATTTTAAAGATTTACCTACACAGCTCTTGGAATATCTATGATAATCTCTAATAATATATAGGTCCCATGTACCTTTTACTGGCCACTTTTATTCTATAAGAAGGAGATGTTCAATTAATGTACAAGTCAGTAAAACACAATCTTATTAGATAAACCCTTTATAAAAATACACCAACCCAATGAATATACTCAGTCTAATTGCATACTTAATTCAGTGTACATCAGCACTAATGAAAAGTTCTTAGCATCCATCCAAACATCCAACCCTGCCTCATCAACCTTTGAATTGATTCACATGCTTACAAACCATATATTTCAAACTTTATCATAAATTGATAATAAATATTCAATGTTAAGTTAGTTCATCAAATTATTTGCTGGGCAATAAATAAAGTGCCAGCTGTTGACATCAATTCCAATCAACTCTGGAACCTTTGGGCAGTCTTAGTTGAGTTCCTGTTTTTCAACTCAATTCCTTCTCTATAGATTTGTAGTAAGTTACTTCCTTCAGAATAGCTGTGAGAGAAACTAATAGCAATAGCTCTTAGATTTACATACCGCTCCATAGTCCTTTAGAGCTCTCTCTAAGTGATTTACAGAGTCAGCATATTGCCCCTAACAATCTGGGTCCTCATTTTACTGACCTCAGAAGGACGGAAGGCTGAATCAACTTTGAGCCAGTCAGCATTGAACTCCTGGCTGTGGGCAGAGTTAGCCTGCAATACTGCATTCGAACCACTGCATCACCATGGCTCATAATGGTAAATGCTTCAGAAAATCTCTGTTATGCAAACTACTAAAGTCCTTGAAAAAGTATTCATTTAAATGAATGATACGAATACATTGCATTATATGAATCATCAATTTAACAACTTCAACATAAATAGCAAACAATTTAAAATATCAGTCAGAAATGATTGTACTGCATAGTACATCACCATATGTGCTTTGTTATTATATTTTTACTTTTATCTTAACTAATTTACCTTACTACTTCCATGGTTACTAGGATTCAGTAATTATATATTTATAAAACAGGCAATAAGTAATCTATTAAGGTAGTTTATAATTCTATCTCATCATGGTGTAAACATTCAAGTATTTACATTTACGTTCAAGATTTTTGAACATATAAGTTTAACATTCTGTTTCTCTTAAGTGACTGAAAATATTATCATTATCAAGTTTAAGGTTCTAAACTTACTTGAAGTACTTGAGCAATTTTCTCAATGACAGAACGTAAGTAATGAAATCTTCCAAGAATCAGGGTTTGGAATTGTACTTTTAACATGTTCATTAATCACCTAACTTAATTAAACACTGGATTCCTGGATTTGTGGATGATTTCAAACTATTCATGGTGGTTAAAAAAAACGGATTGTGACGAACTCTAGAATAATCTTTTTAAACTGAGTGAATGGTCAACCAAATATGGTTTAATTTAAGTAAGCGCAATGTGATCCACATTATGACAAACATCTTTATCTTCACATATATATATATTATTTGGATATGAAATGTCTCTAACTAGAAAAAAAGGTCAGGGTCTTAGTGGATAGCACAATGAAGATAATAATTATATGGCTACAAAAAGGCAAATTCTATGGTAGGGCACCTTAGGAAACATTGTAATACAATGTTATACAAATATAGAATGTGTCCACATCTGGAATATTGTATGTAGTTCTAATGGCCACATTTAGAAAGATATAATAAAGCCTGAAAAAGCAACTACAATAACCAATGGGCTTCAAGCACCTTCATACGGGAAACACTATTATGTCTGGGAGCCTCTAGCTTAGTAAAAAAGAAGTGATGGAGAACATGATTGAGATATATAAATGCATGAATGGCAAGGAGTAAGTATTCAAGAAGTTGTTGTCTCTGGTTGGGAGAAGTCTGCCCCTAAACACCAGTTGTAGGAGAACAACAATTGGAAAGGGATCTCTCTGCATCTCCTATTTGTGAACAAAGGCCCTGGGCTGTCCACTGTGAAAAAACAAAATGCTGGTCTAAGATTGTCCTGGCCCTTTTTGCAGCTGGATTATTCTTAAAATTATTTTACTTTTAAGTAAGCTCTATTTTAAAACTATTTTTAAATAGCCAAAAGTAGTGAGGAGGCAATCTTACTGAAGTAGTAAATCTGTGCATATGTAAAGCTGGAAACAAACGCCACTGATGGAAAGAAATAAATAGCTGGGCAACTGCACAGCTGCATGATCAGATTTTTTTAAAACAACAACAACAACAACCACCTATAATATAGTAATATCAAACATGGAAAATTCTAGTGCAGGAGAAGTGGCAAACACAACAGCCAGGATGTAGATTATGTTGTAACCATTGCAAATATCCCTACTTCTTAAAATACATGTAAAAGCCCCAGCAGAGATAATAGTGGGTTAGCTTGTTATATTGAAAATATTGCCCTACAACTGATTTTGGATTATTTAACGGTGCACTAATATTAACATGGAAACTAACAAAAACAATTCTTAATTAGGATATATGAGAGACAGATGTCCATACTAACAAGCTATGTGTTATAAACCTGAAGCCACTTTTTATAAATAAAATGGATGTAGGGAGGAGAAAGAATGAAAAAAATGTTTTGCTTCTAGTCTTGTAACCTCCACTGGATGAAAAAGGGCTTTTAAAAGAAATATATGCATATGTGTTGTGTAGGGGTTTTTTTGTTTTTTGTTTTTGCTCCTCCTATATCTTTTCCCATTTTTTTAAGCTGCCTGATGCTTCCCTTGCTTTTCTTTTACAGAATTCCAGCCACTACGTTACATTTAATTGATTTAGGCTGCAATCCAATGTATTCTAACCAGAAAAGCCCAACATGGTTTATTTCTAAACTTGAGCTATTAATCTGCTTTCACTTACTGCAAATGTCTTGCACCACAAGCACAGAAGTAGCTGCCACTTTAAAGTTTACATTTTTCTGCAAAGATGTAATGCCTTTACGTAAACCTATCATTAGGGAAACAAAGTCTGAGAGCATTCCTGCCCCTGCTGTGCAACAGCCTGCAAGTGCATATAATTATATTGCTACTAGTTCTCAGAGGCTTGTATGAGGGGCAGGGGGGGGGGGAGAAAGTTTGCATTTTGAAATATTGACTCTGCTTCCGAGAGAGAAGAAACTTTGAGAAGTCACCAGAAGTAGGAAGTGGTATATCATTATAAAAAATGATACTGTATAGATCATTTGATGACACTGGGTAGGATTGGTACAGTACAGGTAGTCCTTGATTTACAATAGTTCATTTAATGGCCATTCAAAGTTACAATGGCACTGAAAATGGCGATTTATGACAATTTTTCATACGTACGACCGTTACAGCATCCCCATTTACATTTGGGTGCTTTGCAGCTGGTTCATATTTATGACAGTTGCAGTGTCCTGGGGTCAGGTGATCACCTTTTGCAATCTTCTGACAAGCAAACCCAATGGGGAAGCCAGATTCACTTAACAACCATATTACTAATTTAACAGCTAAAGTGATTCACTTAACAAATGGGACAAGAAAAAGTCATAAAATGGAGCAAAACTCACTTAACAAATTTCTCACTTAATAACATAAATTTTGGGCTGAATTTTGGTCATAAGTTAAGGACTACCTGAACACTGCTGTGGTAGAAAGCAAGATGGTCTTCAAAACTCACTGTACGGCTAACTAAAACTTGCAGCTGGCTGGTGATGGCAAGGCCTCTTCCACCACATTTGAGGGATACAGGGGAAACCCATATCTTTGTCATTACATCAATTAAAAAGAACCATCAGCTAAGTGGCTGCAAATACTGCCTGAAGTGGCTGCTTCAAATTGCCCATTGAAATGGCTGCCACACTTTGGAATTGCCTCTCTAGGTGGCTGAAGTTGAGGATAAGCTTCCCCTCAGCTGATTTTTAAAACAATAAAGAACTAGGATTTAGCAATTCAAAAGAATTTTAAAACTACCACCCAACAAACAACTGTGCTTAATTACTATTCGGTCAGCTTATTTTTCCAAGTAGAAATGAAAGATCTAAAAGACATTATTAAACTCAGGGCCAGACTTCTGAAACAATTAATCTCAACAGCATCCTCTGTCTTCTTAAACATCACTTGACCTGCTTTTATTTATTCAGATTCTCCTTGAATCCTACATTAAATCAAAATACCACCAAGTTCTCTGATGATGCCAATAAAGAATTGAAAACAGATGTAATTTTCTTACCAAAATCTATTTACTGAATGCCTTCTGAAAATGGTCAAAACACCATTTAGCCTTTCTTGATTACCCTATCAAAATGTTGATATTTTTGTCAAAACTATTACTAGCTCTTTGGATTATAGCCAACTGAGGTGAGGCCATTTTAAAAGATCAAATAAATACAAGCGTTTCCAAATGCTTAGTCTTGGCAGGTATGGAACTGCCAATTTAATTTGAACTGACATAGACCAGGCATGTCAAACTCGCAACGTCACATGATGTCACACAATGTATTGGGACTTTTTCCCCATTGCCAGCAATGGGGTGGGCAGTTTCGGTGTGATGCATCTAGCCTGCAGGCCGGCAGTTTGACATGCCTGACATAGACTGTGAAGTATGGTCTCACTAAAGATTTTGTTCCTCAGCAATTTATAGCCTTACCTAACATTGCTGGGCCAATCAAGGCTGATTAGGTTGTGGGCCCCAAGTCACTTTATCATTTTTTCCTGTTGAATAGTATAATTACCAGGTCAAATTATGAGGTGCTATTTCATTGATAACAATAATTTCTACTTAACTTGCAGCATGTTACATTACTGAACTCTGGTGGAAGGAGAATATGGAAGATGGAGGACCAAAAGGGTTGTTTGAGTAGTGGGAGAAAGAGTAGGTTTGACCTTCTTTGAACAGGTGAAAATCTATGAAGGGGGACTGGTGACTGCATTGGTCCCATATAATCCTTTGAGAACTGTGGGCAAAGCTGGCAGTTAGAGCAGTGGCACAGAAACATGAACAAAATCAGGTTTTTTGCTGGAAGAAGCGTTAACCTTATATGCTGTAACTAACCCTGACACAGAAACATTCACTGCAAGAAACAAGAGTGGGCAGGGTTCAGGTTCTCTCTCCTGAGATGTTGATTCGGATTGCTGTTTCTCTGCTGGATGTTAACAATAATTCAGATGTAGGGCATATCACTGTTGGTATGTTCTTAGCAGAAATAAAAACAAACAAACTTACAGAATGTTGATGGAGGAAAAAGAGAACCTTTAATCTTTTTGATTCCCACAACCTTAGTCATGTTTGCTGGCTTTTGTGTTGGAAGCACTGAGTTGCTTCCAGGTTGAAAAGGATTAGCCGGTGACATCACCGTTGCCCAGGGGATGCCTGTTTGGAGACTCCTTTCATGTACCCCACTAATGTGTCCATCAAAGTGGTACCTATCTATCTGCCCCTGATTACTCGCTTTCAAACTGATAGTCGGCAGGAGCTGGAGCGAATGACAGGAGCTCTCCCTGTCAAGCATCCTAACTAACTGAGCCAACACATTCCTGGACAATCTTAGTGACAAGAGTGTTTATAAATTATTCTTCTCCTTCAACCTCTTCCTAACAGTTGTGCTGCTTAAAGTCCACTAGCTTACTGATTACTAGGCTTCTTGGATCATAAGCATGCAATGTGAGACATCTTGAGAACTGTAGGCAAGGAGGTAGGGAATTCAAAGAGGCAAAATTGGAAATAATGGACAGTCCTTGCATATTAAATTGAAAACATTGAATTCAATCCACTGAACCACTAAATACCCACTTTGTCAATGAGTAAAATTCTCACGTTAGCCCTAATGCCTACATTTTCTTCTCAAATTTTCAAGTGTACAATATTCACTATATTAGACAAATTTATTAGTTTTATACTATTTTATATTGGCTGCCATTGTTGATTTTGGGAACTTCAGTTCATTTTATCATAAACTCAGTATCTTTGTTTTATTTTATTTTATATTTTATTTTATTTCTTCTTTTTTTATTTTATTTTATTATGGGTTTCTGTGTCAGTTTTAGACTCTGGGCTAGTCCCTCAGTTTTCTTTGCAAGAATTTGGAAGTGACTTGCCATTGTCTGGTTCCTAGGACTGAAAGAAAGTGACTGCTTGAAGGTCACCCAGCTGGCTTCGTGTCTAAGGTAGGGCTAGAACTCACGGTCTCCTGGTTTCCAGCCTGGTGTCTTAACCACAACTCATATTAGTTTTCTCTAAATGCTAGCCTTTAAATATAACATTTAAATACTAGACTTAAAAGTCTATTTTTAAGTCATTTGCCCCCTAGGTGGCTAACAAACACTAAATAAATAAATAATTTCTGTTAACTGAAGCTTGGATATAAATTAGCCCACTGAGCATGAATTTTATACTGCTTAGATCAAGAAGTCACTACCATCAAAAGACTACTTTACTGCCTGTAAATTCAATTAGTTTCATAAGTGAATTGTGTGAGCACGATCAGCTCCCACATAGCACAAAACAATCTCTTAGCTTAAGACCTCAACTACTGAGCTCTGATTGCATTTATTATTATAGAATCTCGAATTTTATAAAATTTAGACTAAAATGTTTTGAAGTGAAGAATGAGAATTTCTAATCTCCTTGTGATTAATTCAGAATGTAAACAGAACTCCAAAGAGCAATCAAATCTGCTTTCAAGAGAAATCGTTTTAGATATTCTCATGTTAAGCCATCCATTTTAACACAATTGCTGTGCATATTTTAATAATGGCGTACTTATTTTCCCCATAATTTTCTATTTATTTATTTGGCACAGGTAAGGAGAAACATTCTGAAGCTTTCCCTTTAGTTACTGAGGCATTGCTATGCCACTGTTTTTACTCTGTAGGCATTCCTGAACAAAAAGAGCACACTTTTTACTGGGTCAATAATACCATCCAATGCATGCTGGCTGTAATTGTTGCAGACAGTTTGAAAAGGTTACCATAATTTTATCATTTGTATTTAGAGCAAAAGGACATGCCACAAGCGACAATGTATCATCGCATCTACAGGAGCAGAAGCCTATGTTATCATTTCAAACCATTTTTCCCCATTATTTTATTAAAAAAAAGAAAAGAAAACAAAACAAAACCAGTAGATGTATGAGCTGTTTGGAGTTGATAGGTATTGCATTTAAAATCTGAAGCTTAAAATAACAAAACTGCAGTTTTAAGGAATAATGACCACATTGTTTTATATATGAAAGCCACACAATTTTGTGTTGAACTGCAGTGGTAATTCAGCAAACTTTTGTGACTTTCCTAGAGGCTCTCATTGACTTAAATCAAGTAAAAGAAGTCCCCTTCTAAATTCACATGGCTGTTAATTTAAAGACGTATAATGAAGTTCTTTCAATAGTCTGAATAAAAAGAGCAATAGGGGAAACTTAATTTCCCTCCCCCCCAGCAGAGGGGGGGGGAGGCATTCTTCAGTGGGTTACCATTAAATCTCCATTCTATTAACGATGAGGCCACTACATCGTAACTACAGTAAAGGTTCTCAATTTACTGAGCAATGGATATAGGAAACTGGTGAAAAAGATCTTCCAAATAAACCCGAATCATCTAATTTGAAACTAGAGCTTAGATTTTGCTAAAGTCTATATGGAAAACACACAGTGGAGGCTTGGCCCAAAGGTGCTGTTCAAAAGGCAACTGGACTTTCTTGTGTTTTTTTTTCCTTGAAAATGTTTCACTTCTCATCCAAGAAGCTTCTTCAGTTCCTGAAGTTCTCAGAATTGAAGAAGCTTCTTGGATGAGAAGTGAAACCTTTTCAAGGGGGGGGGGGAAGCAAGAAAATCCAGTTGCCTTTGAACAGCACCTTTGGGACAATCATGACCTGGATGACTGAGAATCCCATAGACAGTGGAGGCCTGGATGCTCCCTGAGCTTGGTTGTTTGCTTTCAAGTGTTTTATTACCCAACTAGATAACAACAGTGAGTAATGCAACATCTGCAAGCAAACAATCAATCTCAGAAGCACTGAAGATTCGACACTTCAACTCTGAGCTACAGATATTTTCTTCTGTTTGGAAACCCACAATATCAGATTCTCAAGGCCAACTGAACTTAGACACTGTATAGCAAAGTCACAAGACTTTACATGTAAGGTCACCCAGTTATTGTGCGAGAATAAAATTATCCCAAAAGATCATGGAATTTATTTGTTTGTTTCTCGCTTTTATTATTATATGTTCACTACCTTGATGGTAAATGTACCCAACACATCTTCTTCCTTCTGTGTTCCCCACAACAACAACCTTGTGTGGTGAATTGGGCTGAGAAAGAGTGACTGGCCCAAGGTCACCCAGCTGGCATTCATGGCTAAGGTGGGACTTGAACTCACAGTCTCCTGCTTTCTAGTTCGGTGCCTTAACCACTAGACCATATTCACTCTCAGAATAAAGTAAGCTAGTATTTTAAGGAGCAAATGTACATTCAAACCACCACTGAGATCAGGACAGATTCTGTTCCTAGGAAGAGATTTAATATATACAAGTATCCATGTGGCAATATAAATATGCATGTAGCAGAGTCCTCTGTAGAACGTTGACCAAGTAGCTTCAAAAGGGGCCGCACGGTGATATTTATAAATGGTTGTTGCACAGAGCAAATAGCTCATGGCCTTTGCTTCATAATGTGTAATAAGCATGAGAACATGCTTTTTACCACTATGGAGCAAAGCCCCAAATGATGTTTGTGAAGCTCGGAGCCTGCCAAGATTTGATCTTTGCTTGTTTTTCTATTTTTTTCAGGCACTGAAAAAAATTCTGAGATATTTTAATGACTCAGTTTGATTAATGCTTACACTGTCAATTTTCCAGGAACGGCGGCCTACTACAAGGATTCTGGAGAATACAAATACTTCAGTTTTATTATGAGTGATGACAAGGTAATTCTCTGTGCAGTAAAGATCAAGCACCCTGAGACATTGCCTCAGCCACATTTGTGATATAGATGTAGTTGCATCATTTCCATGCAACAGACTCAAAACAGATCTGCCAGCCCCCACAGAGGGATAAAACTCTGATCTTGGTGGGATTTGCCTTAAGGAGTGCATATAAAAATACACTCTTGTTTTATCTCTTTCTAGATGGATATAGAGGGAAAGTACTTGTATTTATATTCTTTCTTTCCTTCCCACCTTCATGCTCTGCATATTTTTCTCCACAGCAAAAAAATCTGTGAAGGAGGTTGGTTTGAGAGAAAGTTATGCAGTAAACTGGAATAGATCTGAGTTTTTCCCAGTGCCAATCCGTTACACCATTATAGCTCTCACAAAGCAGAGATAACCCTTGAAGTATATCCAGTTAGTATAAGATTGTGTAATCGTCCTTCGCTACACTTTAGATTTCCTCCTCGTGCATCTTTGTTTGATGCTAAATGAGAAACTGGTTCTGTAGTTTTAAAATTACTTTTACCAATAAAAATAACACTACTAGAATAGAGCACACATAACTGATAGCACATGGAAACAATAGTTTTCATGTCCAGTAATAGCAATAAAAAGTGCTATAAAAGCAATCTGAGGAAGAATAGAATAAGTGAAAGAAATAGCCCCAAGGAGGATCTTTAGTGAGCCAGAGGTTATGAAACCAGGGCAAATCTTAATATAAACTGGGCCATTAGAAATGCAATCCTTTTCCAACTAATTTCATTTCTTCTGGTCTTCCTCCCATCACTGCTGCTGCTTGCCTTCCTCATTACCTTGAACTCCAGGCCATAAGCAAAAACATTCCTTTGTTGTTATGCAGTTATTTGTTTTCATTTTAGGTAGTCCTCGAGTTACAACAATTTGTTTAGTGATGGTTCAAAGTCACAATGACACTAAAAAAATAACGACTCATGACCATTTTTCACACTTATAACTGTTGGGACATCTCCATGGATGCATGATCAAAATTTAAACTCTTGGCAACTGACTCATATTTATGATAATTGCAATGTGCTAGGGGTCATGTGATCGCTTTTTGCAACTTCTGACAAGCGAACCCAGATTCACATAACAGTGTTTCTAAGTTAACAACTGCACTGATTCACTTAACAATTATGGCAAGAAAGGTCATAAACTGGGGTAAAACTCACTTAACAAATGTCTCATTTAGCAACAGAAATGGTGGGCTCAATTGTGGTCATAAGTCAAGGACTACCTGTATTTTTTATTATTATTATTATTATTATTATTATTATTATTATTATTATTTGCACAAAAATGTAAAATCACAGCTCCCATTTCTTTAGCCGATGTTGGCGTTCATACATACCAAATTCTTCTAAAGAACCTAAGCTGTATGAGCATAGTATATGTATGGATTTCAGCAGTGTGGTCTTTTGTAACTGAAAGATAGAAATTTTGTCTATGTGCTGATTTACTAAGTGTTGTCCAAGATTTCTGACCCAATGTGCCAATTACCACTGGGATCACCACCATAATTTTTTCCCCATAATCTTTCAGCTCTGATTTTCAGATCTTGATACTCCATGATCTGAATTATTAATAGCTAGTAATTCTAATAATATAATTACTGTGTTATAGCTTTGAAGAAATAAACAAATGGTTTCTATTTCTTTTTCTTTTATAAAGCCATTCTCCTTCAGGATTAGCTGACTCTTCTTTCAACCCACTGAGTATTTAAATTCTTGCGTACATGCATGTCTAATTTGATAGTGGTGGTTTTAAAAGCACGTAATACTCTCCCCAAGTTCACAGCTGAATGATTTCTGTAGCAATGCTTTGATCCTCTAAACACTTATTACGATTTTTATATATTAAGTAAAGACTCCTTCAAATCAATATTGATTCATAGTAATTATATGGAGATCTCCAAATAGTTTTATTGGCAATGATATGGAAGTGGCTTGCCACTGCCTTGTTTGTTTAAAATTAGTGTACAGAACCTCACAGTGTTTCTACTTCTACTTTCTCACCTGTCTGGTGGTTTTGAGATCAGCACCGCCAGGGACAGTTGGTCATCTGTTCTGACTTATTGACCTATATATCTTCTCTGAAGCCGCAGCTTCTGTTTAGTGGTATCCTATTGCCATTAGAATCCAGCAGCTGGACTATCTACCAGGGCTCTTCATATATTTATATAAAATGGTATTGAATAGAAAGCAAATATCTTTCCATTCAAGAGAAAAAGAATCCCTATGCAAAGGAAATACTATAAAAACCCATGGGACTTTCTGTTCTCTCAAAATGAGAGAAAAATAAAAAGTATAACCATGATTCTATAGTTAAAATAAGAGGGCATAAATGTCAATATTATCAAAACAATCAATACATAGTTATCCTCATATGTTTTGCTGCCTTGACAACATCACTCCACAGAGAATTCGCTCATATCACTAACCCATAACTGATGAGATCTGCCCTTAATATGCTAAACATTCCTTGGAGTCATTCAGGAGGCTGTAAAATAGCAACATGAAAAGCACATGCATAAGAATTGCAAACAAAATGTGGGAAAGTTAACAATTATGAAGTTTTGTCTTTGAAATGTGCTGTGAGCATTTCCTTCTAACAGCAAGCTCATTTTTTTGTCTGCATATAGTTATTAATAGCAGTTCATATGTTGAAATTCAAATTAATTTCAAAGATGAAAAGTATGTTCTTTCTGGGATAACCAACATCAATGGTTTGGCTTTTGTTTGTCACTCAAGAGGCCAAAAATCTGCTATATATCTCAGCAAGAGATGCTACATTGCTGACTAGAAATTTTAGTTTACTATCCAGCTTCAAACTATTGTTGAAATATTTCTGGATTTGACAGAATATTTTTTTTCCATTAACGGAGTTAATTGAAGTTAAAACTGGCAATTCAAGATGATAGTTTATTATTCTGGAAACACTTTCATGACACCTTCAGTGTCACCTTTCCCTGTCAGGTTTGTCACTTTTAACATTAACATCACTGCCATTCTCCATCATTCATTGGAATTAAAAACTGTGATCTGAACCAGAATGACAAGCAACATGGTGAAGATTGTTCTTCCAATTTATAAGCTACCCAAATCGTTATTAACAATGTTACATTTATACACAAACCATAGATATATTCTGTCATGGGAGGGTAGGCTTATAAATTAAACTGCTGAATGACAGGTGTACAAAGCCAATCATTGGTGAAAACTATCCATATTTCCTTTTTCAATTAATTCCATTCTTTCATTCCTGTGATTCTAGATATTACATTATAAGAATTATTATTTGTCAATTTGGAAGTTATGATAAGCTATAGATAAGTGTCATAAGTGGTATTTTGGCATAACATCTAAAAAACATCTAAAAAACTTTCAATTAAAAATTTCAATTATTCAATAAGAAGGCAAGGGAAAGTATTTTTTTTAACTAGGGGTATTGCCCCTCTGGGATATTCCTAGACACAACTTTCTATAACATGTACTGTAATTGTAGTTTTCCAGCTTTCAAATACCAAGTCATTTGTATGCATAATGAAACAAGGGATGTTAAAATCTCAACTTCATCAAGCTTTGGGGAATGCAGGTTGCTTACTCAACCACTGAAAATATGAAATATTGTTGCTTTCTTAGGGTTTGTCCTTCAAGGTTGCAGGTTTTGCATTGTGCTTGCCTAGTTCTTAGAGCAAAGTTACCAGTGCATGATGTAATAAAGGGTTTATTATCTGGCTGGTCAGAAAGCCTGATGCTGTTTTGGGGTAGAGAGAGGTTGACTGATTCAAGCTGGCTTCTAACCCTAAGAGAGGATTACAACTTGGGTCTTTTCTCTTCTAGTCCAATACTTTAATTGCTATACTACCCAGGCTACTGCTTGAAAATATTAACTGCAATTCACATAAAATTGATACAAGATTTCTTGTAATAAGTATTGCTATCATAAATGCCAAATTTGTACTTTCTATCTCAAAGAGGACAAAGATTGACAAGAAAAATAAACATGGTGCCTGGTTTGTTAACTGACGACCAATTAATGGATTTTTGCATACCCTACCCCAGGGGTCCCCATAAAGGCCACTTTATGACTTGTCATAAAATGGCCAAGGTTGGGGACCTCTGCCCTACCCTATCTCGAGAATGGAAGTGTTGTTTTTTTCATTCTGGCTTGCTGTTATCTTGGACTAGATAAATCTGCATGTAAAAGAAGTATGTGGATCCACAATAAAAATACTGGGTAGCAGCCATTGGATATGACTGATGGGGTTGATTTTGGAGTTCTTCAAATCAAAATCCAGCTTCTTCAGAAGGGACAAGTTCCTAAACTAAACCCACCCACCTTACTGCCCAGACTCACTTTACAGTGAGATGGGTGGAATATAAATTGAATAAAAAAATAAAAAAATAAACCTTATGTCTTCACATACTGATGATTTTCTCTATAAACTTTCAATATAAAGGAAATGCTGGAGCAAGAATAGAGAGTGGAGTGGACTAGGACTAGGACTAGGACTAGGACTAGGACTAGGACTAGGACAGAATAGAATAGAATAGAATAGAATAGAATAGAATAGAATAGAATAGAATAGAATAGAATAGAATAGAATAGAATAGAATCTTTATTAGCCAAATATGATTAGACACACAAGGAATAGAGGGGTTATTTAGTGAGTGACAGCTCTAGTATGTGATTGGCTTTACTTAAGCCAGGGAAGAGAGGTTGTAGAAATATGTATTATAGGAGGGCATCATTATTCAGGGTTCGTTACTGTTCTCTGCTGGAATAGAAAAAGTCACCTTTTCTAGTGGACGTTTTGCATGGAAGAGAGAAATTAGGATAGTCAAAAGAGTCAAGGTGGTGACCAAAACTATGGTATCAAAACCGGTCTGTTTTATATGTATCACACATATAAAATACATATAAAAAGGATGGAGTTTTTAAAAAGGCTTTACAGACTTACTTGTGGTGAAAGCAATGTAGCCAAGGCACTTCAAGGAGTCAAGGAATTAAAAACTTCCTGTAATTACAATGTTCAGATCAGTTCCTAGACTGCATTTACAAAGTGGAATATGCTTTCTAAAATTAGATGCTAGAGGAATGGGGAGCAAATGAAGAGAGGTTTGTGCTGCAAGGTTGGTAGCCTGCATTTAATTGCCTTGAATCCCAGAAACTAAAGAATGCATGTACAGAGTAATATGGAGTTTAAGATCGAATGTGACCAAAAGCACACAGAGAAATGAATTTACAGTGAAAGGCTTCCCATCTGGATTAACTTTATAACTTTTATGGAAACTGGGCAGCTCTATACAGAAACTGTGTAAGCATAATCAGTTGTAAAATAAAAATATGGAACATAATCAATCATACCTCAATTAAATGCAAAGCACAATTCAATCTCAGCAATCAGAGGTTAATGTAAGATACTTAACCTTCTCTCCAAGGCATGTAGCACTAAAGTCAGTTGGAAATTGATTTCAATCTCTTGGTGTGAATTTGGAAAGGGCACACTGTATATTAGGATGGCATTTGTGGCAGATATTCTTAATTCTAGCCAATGGGGGAAAGTATTTTGATAATGACAGAGTGGCTTCCAGACTTTCTCAATAAGTATAAATAGGGAATGATGAACTGACCTCATTTATTTAGATCATACTGTATAAACAAAAGTACACCAAAATGAATCTCAACTTTAATTCTGCATGTAAGCTTTCTGTCTGTAACTGTAAGAAAAATGTATAACATAGCAATCAGTATTTCCAGAATGCCTTAGATGCCCAATGACAATAGCAGTTGACATTAGTTCAGGGTTTTTGTTTTTTTCCCATTCCATTCAATCGTGACTGATTCTCAGAGACTACCGTACCTAGGCAAGTCCCTGCAGTTTTCAGAATGGAATGTATTTCAGAACAGAATGGAACAACTCACTACAGCCAACTTGCCACTGCCAACTCACTGGGGGACAACTCGCCGCGGGACAATTTAACAATTCAATTTAATTATTTAAAATAAACAAACAAATATGCATTTGATTTTTTTTTCTAGTTTTATTCATATAAAGTGTGGTACAATAATGTAAGTATCGTTGTTGTTGTTGTTGTTTTAAAAAAAGCTCCTGAAATGCAAATACTTCTTTTTTTTTAAATGGAATATTTTGGAATGTGCCTTCATTTCCTATTCCATATCCATTTAATGATTTGTCTCACTGAAGTCATAATGAGTTTACAAATTAACTTGCTCGTTGTATATTTAAAATCAAGGGATGCTCCTGTTGATTATTGTCCTTGTGGAAAAAAATATGTGATCGTTATTTTGATACTGCACAATTACAATTAAAACACGTTGCCAATTGGTAGGGAATGTGGAGTTTGAAGGGACCTCATGATATCACATTTCCATTTACTTTTGGGGGCAAAAAAAATCATTGTTTTTTTTTTCTAAGCATCCATATACTTCTGTATTTCAGGAATTAAACAACAAAAGGGAAACCAATTACTGCAGTCTATTCCTACAAGACTTCTAACCACATTTGTGAATGGAATGACACACTGTATGGTAGAGCTCAATAAATCTATGGCAAATGTCACGGTGAATATAGAGCTTCCTTTGTTTTGTCCCATAAAGTCAAAGCCTCAGGACTCAAAGTACCATCTGTTTTATTTGATCTTCATAACACATTGTTCCTGCATCAGGATGGCAATACTTAGCAAATTGTGCATTTTTTAATTTTGTCTTCAAGTTCCTGTCTTACACTGACAATCATAGGATACTAGTAAAAAAGATGTCAGCTGAAAATAAAAAGAAATATTTGTAATAACCTCTGGTTTAATATTTCTTTTTCACATTGAGGGAGATGGTGGTTTTGACTTTGAGATAGAAAAATTCTCAATCTTGTTAACTACAACAATAGTTTTAGTTTCGAAAGGCCCTGGCTTCTTTCTCAATTTATTATCCCACAGCTTCTTGAAAATAGCTAAAAAGTTTAGAACATTTAGCATTAAGGTCATTGGGGAAAAAAGGTCAGATTTTGATTTAGAAATTTCCACCTGACTTTAACGAACTATATACTTTAATATTTATATTAAGTAGTACTGTACTCGCCCAACCATTTCATATGGTTGCAGACAAATTGTCAAAATTTTAAAAGAATTTTCAATCTTATTCATGTTTTAACATTTAATTTTTTGAAATTATTTTTTACCACTCATTACAAAAGATGATACAGTAATCTGCATCTGAAAAAAGTTGCTTATCCTTGTATTAAACCATGGATATGGCTACTGTAAAAGGACAAGGCGATACTTCACTCTGCCCATTATGAACTGCATCAGAAATACAAGACAAAACTAATAATCAGTTTCCACAATCAAAAGAGAATCATGGAAGAATCAACACCAGCCATTCAAATGAGGACCATATTTGGGGGTGGGGATTAAAGGGCAGGCAGATACAGGTTGGAAGCATTTCTCACAATAGAAAAGAAACATCCCACCAAAGGGGAAGAACACAAACCCTAACAGACAGAAGTAATTAACTAGCATGACAACATACTGTTCTTGATTCTGTTCTTAGGAGCCAATGAGTGGATGTATCCAGTGGTGGGATTCAAATATGTGAACAACCGGTTCTCTGTGTGGATGCCGCTTCCGGAAGTCCATTCTGCGCCTGGGCAACAAAAAATTAGCTACCGGTTCTGCCAAAGTGGTGCAAACCGGCTGAATCCCACCACTGGATGTATCCAAACAAGGAAAATTAAGCAATATTCAAATAATGATCCATGCAGACCAAATATTAGAAGCTCATTTTAATTGTGAATGAAGAAATACGCAAGCAGGCAGGCTTGTCTCCAGAGGCAAAAGGCAAATGCCACAAGTCAATTAATCTTTATGTTTCTCAAGTAACGGATGTTTTCTTTTTGCAGACACCAAAGATTAATTACCTTCTTGCTTCCTTAGAGAGTAAATGATTATGTGAGATTCAAGTGCTTCTGAAGGAAAATCTAGGTCTAAATGAAACCCTGCACATTGCAGATGCTTTTAATGAGCCACAGCTACTGAGTTCGATCTATTTTTTTTTTCCAAAAGGCCTAATGAATGCAACTGAGAATTGATCAGATTTGGGGACTGCAATTCCAGGATGTATTGAAAAAACTGGGCTGCATGTCACCTGCAGGCTGCATTTTATCTATTTCAGATATGAGCTTCCACTCATTGCAGTTGAACATGTGTAGGTGACAAAGTTGATTTCCCTCTGTCAAGCTGATGAGCTCTGTGTGCACTGAAGAATGAAGGGCATGTTGTTTCTAAAAGGAAGCATGACAACTAGCAAAGGACAAACACTCTTCGCTGAAGCTTTTCTTGATTACAGAATCTGGGTGAGGACTTTTTTGTATGTGTCTCTTTCAAGTCCAGAGCTTTGGTTCTCAAAAACATTTAAATTATTGCTGATCCAGTCTCCCAGTTTCTAGCTTGATGCCTTAGCCCCCAAAAATACACCTATCATCGCAGTTCTCAGCAAACAAATACAGAGTTTTAAATTAATGTGGCTTTTCATTTTTATTAATCATAGTTTTTAATTATGAAAGAGCAAATCAATCATATTAAAAACACAAAAATTCATTACTTTTTCAGTAAACAAACTGGAAGAGCAAGACATGCTATGTAATACAATGAAAGCATATAGAAATAAGCTGACAAGTAAAATAAACCTGACATTGTGAGCAAAGATCAGATTAAAAAGGGGAAGTTAGATATTGCTAGATATTTAACTATACTGTAGGAACTATCAGCCTAACCATCTGTTGCTGAAGTCTGCAGGGAAGGTTATGTCTGATATAAACCGGCCAACTCATAACACAGCAAGACTGCATTACAGAAGAATAATGAAAAAAGGTGTTATTTGTACACTCTTTTTGTACAATTATTTATGTGCCTACTTTTTCAGCAGGTTTTATGACATAAAATCAATCTTGGTAACCAGTGCTTTTTTTGTAAGAAAAAAGGTGCCGGAACTCACATCTTGCTAATCTTTTATTTAAAAAATTATATATTCAGTTCTTAATATAAATTTATTGTATTTAAGGCAAATGTTCATAGTAAATTTTACACTAAAAATTAAAGATTTTCAATTCAATAATTTTTTAAAATAAAGAAATTACCTTTCGCACAGAGTCAATCACTGTACACACACTCACACACGTCAGTTGTGTAATGAAACGTAACGGTCGCCGCCGCAGTAAGCACTCAGTGCGCGACCACATGACCAATCACAAGTTGAGCAGTGCCACAAGCCGAGCAGCGCCATCACAACCAGCACGGACGAAGTATGCATGCATCGGACTCGACACACAAGCAGCCCGCATGCACCATTTTAATGATTTTGCCACCGACCTGCTATGCTCAACAGGGCGATTCAAGTCCATGTGGACCAAACATCAAATTTTCAAAAGTTACTTTTAAAACTTGGAAAATCGATAAAAAAAGGTGCCGAAACTCCATTCCGGTGTGTTCTATGACAAAAAAAGCACTGCTGGTAACCATGCACAAATGCCACCTTTTTTACTGTCTCTGGGAATAAACTGTGGCTCTTCCAACAATTTTCTGATGATCTCTTTGATTCCTTGAATTCAATTTATCTGTCCTCTTTCCCTTCTACTTTCTTCAATCATATCAACCACAGTAGTTTTTCTACCACCATCCACTCATAACACAAATCGAAAGTATGTGAGTTTCTGCTTATTGATTATAATCTTAAATTACAAAAAGGAATTGATTGGTTCTTCTTGTAGCCCAAAGAACTCCTTAAACTCATCTGAAAATCCATAATTTGAAGATTTCTATTTTTTTCTACTGCTCTTTCTTAGGGTCCAGCCATACATTACTTCTTGAAAAATCATTAGTGTAACTATGCTTGTCTTTAATTATGTTGTTCTCCTGCACACTGCCCATCTTTACCTATTGTTGAGCTTGAGGAAACAACGCCTGGGCACACTATTTGATATTACATTTTTCATTTATATTTAACTCCATTGCTTTTTTAAGCTGATCTCAAATTGTTAAAGTTTCAACCTTCAGTTTTATTTCAGTGTGATTCTTTCCATTCCTCATATGTATGTGTATGCATGTGTGTCCCAGAATCTAGTAGCTACATGTAGTGTGTCTATGGAGATTCTCAGTCATCCAGATCGTGGTTGTCCCAAAAGTGCTTTTTCAAGAGGCAACTGGACTTTCTTGTTTTTCTTTGAAGACGTTTCACTTCTCATCCAAGAAGCTTCTTCAGCTCTTACTTATATTCCTTGCAGACAAGCTGGTAATTTGCATTCTTTTAGAGAGTCGTTGAGGCCACTTGGCGATTTGTCTGTGTCCTCAGGGTCACCTGAGTAGTGCAGATGGGTGTGGAACCTTCTTGGAACTGCTGAAAGGACTGTATTGTGGAGCTGTGCTTTCTGCAGGATGTTTTCTGCCCTATGACCCTTTACTGTTGAACACAGGCACAGGCTGTTGGGGATGAGTCTGTGTGTCTGCATCTCAAACTGAGCTGAAGAAGTTTCTTGGATAAGAAGCAAAATGTCTTCGAAGAAAAACAAAGAAAGTCCAGTTGCCTCTTGAAAAAGCACTTTTGGGACAACCATGACCTGGATGACTGAGAATCTCCATAGATATTTAGCTATGCACTTTGGGATGAACACCCTTCGAATGGTGTGGGAATATGAACGGATTTCCAGAAAAATTGCAGACTACAGGAACCATTTGCACTTCAGTCATCCCCTGTGCCTGTGTTTAACAGTGAAGGGACACAGGGCAGAAAGCATCCTGTAGAAAGCACAATTCCACAACACCGTTCAGCAGTTCCAAGAAGGCTCCACACCCATTTGCACTACTCAGGTGACCCTGAGGACACAGACAAACCTTGGATGAGTAGTGAAGCATCTTCTAAAAAAAAAAAAAACCCAAGAAAGTCCAGTTGCCTCTTGAAAAAGGACCTGTAGAGTGCACCAGAGTAGCCTAGATAGGTAGTGGTGACAGCATGTGTTGCTCTATTGGGATCACATGCCACAACATGCATACAAATCAGAATTGGGCAAAGTACCTTCTAGCTATAGCCTCCACCTGTCCCACTGAGCAATAGTTTGAGCTCAGTTGGACCTGCTCAGAGACAACAGCTTTCTTTCAAGAGACGGAAAGTCACAATCATCCAACAGTAAATCTGTCTTGCTTAGATTCAAATTCAGTTTCTTTGATCCCATCCATATAGACACAGCCTCCAGGGACTTAGAAAAAATATCCACAGAATCACAAACTTGACCTGAGGTAATGATGTATAGATACAGTTGACTCTGCATCTCAAACTGACAAATGGCTTTAAAATGTATCACGGTCTCCTTCAAAATGGCAGATGTTAACATTTCCCACATGATGGCACCGACACTCTCTCAGATTCATCCCTTTACACATCTCTTTACCCTCTGAAAGAGACAAGATGGGCAGTGGGAGGCAGAAATCATACCACATAGCATCCAATCCACTTCACTGGAATTAGACAGGTCAAAGGGAATTCCAGATAATAAGTTACTACAGTGCATTCTAGCTACAAAGACTCAAGACTCTAGAAAACATATTTATTCATTTACTTGAATTTGGTACCATGTCATTCCTCTTAAGCAAATTGGTAAATCTTGTGAGATACTCACTCCCTTGCCAATGATCTTGTAAGACTTTATGTGTTCTTGTAAGATGTAGAGTTCATTTAATATATGTAGCATTTTGATGACATCAGACAACACCATTTGAAGTATGCTTTTTGATTGCCAGTGATTAGTACCCCACAGATGGCACAACAATGCTTTACTGCACAGCAATCAACTCTTCTATTCCAGCCCTGAAGTTAACATGCACTTTCTATATGACATCTTTGCCATTTTAGAAAATATGCAAAAAACATTATATTAGGACACAGTTATACAGTATGGCTATAAAGACAGGACCCCAAAGAGTGTTAATGTGCTGTTGGTCATATACTGTTGCACTATACTGTAAATTGCTTTTCAAATTTGGAAGATTTTTAGAACAGTTTATTATTTGGGCATAGACAGACTATAACACTGTGTGGGCTAGTAGCGTCATCATGAATAGGTCTTCTGCGTATTTTGCAAATATTTATTAGCTAGTAATTGCTGTACATAGCAGTAATTATTTCATTTATAATAAAAATAATCCACCTTCACCACAAAGTGGATAATTTGGAGAATCAGGTGAGTTGTCTATATTCATGAAAATAATAAAATACTGAGTACCTACATCTCTGGTTCTGGCCTTCTTTAGTCTCACACCTTCCAGATGGGCTGAATCTGCTGAGAATACTGGAAATTGCAGTTCCAACAAATGTGGAAGAGTGGCAAGGTAAAAAAAAAAAAAAAAGCATATTTCTGAAATAAAACAATAGAGAAACCATTCGGCAGAAACAATAGTTAATGATTCCTTAATAGATTCTGATTCAAGTGTATCCTCTGGAAGCTAGCTAGGAGACATAATGATACCATGAAGAAGCGCAACTGAGAATGCTAGAGAACACTTCAGTCCTTCCTTGATTTTTCTTCCGAAATAACACATCATACATGTAAATCAGAAAAGACTGAAGTCAAGCTGCAGTAAATGATGATGTGATTATAGGGTGTCAGAGCTAAGGAAATCTATCAAGAATTTGAACTTGAAAGTGAAAACTTGACTGTCTTTTGTTCTATTAACATCTACTGCATCTTTCACATGTACTCTAATTAGGGTTAAGAGCTACAAACAGATCTATCTGTAATTAATGTCAGTGGCCATTATGTCTGGATATCAAAGGAAGAACAAATGATATGTTTGCGACCTCAAGGTTAAATAGCCAGAGTTTTAAAAACCTCTGTACAGTTTTACAGCACTGGTAATTATCTTATTGAAATGACTGGCATTTAAAAATGCTTTTTTTCTTAGCTTATGTTAGGCTAACCTAAAATGTACTTTATTATTAAAATTGCTATAGTTCAACCCTTAAATAAATTATTTAGGGCCAACAAAGACAATACCATACAGATCCATCTATCATATTGCCCTAGATCCCCGCAGCCAAATTGACTTAGCCAAGGATGTGTATGTGCATGTTCACATGTGTACTCATTTGTTTTACACATTGGCATAACATATAATATGTAAGTTATTTGTCTATTAATATACTAGGAAAAGAACAACATTAAGGCACTAATTTTTAATGTTATTATACAACCCCTTTGGCTGATGCAGTCTTAAATTCCCAATTCAGTTTATATTAACAGATGATTAAATCTTTAAATTAGAGCCACAAAATAATCTCATTTTTCTGAACAACACTAATTATGTTACCTTTTATTAGGCGCCTGGCTTCAGCCTTGAGTTCTACAGTAATTGATCATTTAAGAGCATTAAGTGACCACCTCCAGCCAGAGGTCACTTATTAGCACAAAGCTTACATCACTGTTTCTCCTTGCCTTTCCCCCCCCCCTTCTCTATTGCTATGCTTTTTTTATTCCAATACAAACTGAAATCTTTCATAATGCTTAATTCTTGGGCTAATGGACTACTTAAATTGAGAAACTTTTTGCAATGGCTTGTACTGTAAATGAAGTATAGGAATTGTTCGGTGAAAATATTATGATGCTGAAAAATGGTCAAACAAAATCCAAAGCTGACTATTTAGAATTCTGCTGTCTCTGTGACTGCTGAAGATTATAAGTAGCAAATGAAACCGAGCCTGAAACCAAACTTGCCAATCAAAGCAATTTGTATTCCTTTGCAATATTTAATTATGTCCCTTAATTACACAAAATGTCCATAGGGCCAGATCATCATAGGATTCTCCTCCACAACTCTTTGCAGAACTGTTAATTTCCTCTGCTACAGTAATGGAATCCAACAATATAGATGAACTTAGTATCCTTGATATTGCCATATACAGTATCATAGGAAGAAAACCCATAAGATACAAGCCCATTATAACATTTGTCCTCCACTAAAAAGTATGTGTGGGAATTAATAGAAGACCTAACAATTCTAATGGATTTAACCAATTTCTGGAATTGCTGCATTTAGCTGGAGGTTAGACCTATAAGATTCATTTAGCCCCAGCAGGAACAAACCTACTAGCAAATTTTATATGTAAACATGTACATAGAAATAACATTTTCCAACAAATATTATTATTAGGACTGTTCAGTCTTTTAAATTAAATGCAAAAACCTGCTTCAAAGAGAGCACATTTGCTTCCATAGTTCCTGTCTGCAACTCCTCAAACCACAGGCATCTTTTCCTGGGATTGTGTAGCAGCTGCAGAAGGTAGCCACACAATCCCAGCAAAAGATACAACTAGGTTTCAAGAGGTGAAAAGAATGTTTTGTGAGCACTGCCACGTACTCCATAGCACCTTTGCCTTTGAAACTAAAGTACCTCACAATCCTAATTTCTATACAACCAGCTCTTGGATTGTAAAAAATATAATAAGAAGCAAGAATGCTAGTGCTGTGGTAAGTAAAGTCCAAGGTATTCATTACCTAAAAGCTACTCATTACCTAAAAGCTAAAAAAGTGTGGCTGGAAGTGATTAGATTATCATTGTTTCTCCACTTTGAATTTCACCCAAATTATGGTTGCATGGGTGTCTCAAAGGATAGACTGAATTAAAATATTGTTGGTATGTATTTATACATATCCCACAGAAGATTTAATTCAGACTCAGCTCAGATTTTTTAAAACCCATTTTTATACATTGAGAGAGTAAGATTGAAATGTGTTTTGCTGAAAGATGCGGTACATGTTCAAAGATACATATATACATACAGACCTTGTGGACAATGCTCCATTTTCTTTACATGGTGGTTGCAAACAAAATAAAATTATTATAGTGTGCCTCTTTCTAGGCTGCCTCTAGTAAACATATCTTTTTAGTTCAAATCCCTTTCCAGCATAAACATTTCAGTAGTCAGTAGGAAAGAAAAACCCAAAAACTGTAAAAGCACCCCCAATCAAATATTTACACGGAATATTTTTCCTGGGCAATTCTTATAAACTCAGTGAAAATAATTCACTCAATTCTAATAATAATAGATTTACCTCAAACTTTAAGGGATTTGTTTTTGAAGTTGCTAAATGCCAAATCAGTAATTTTCACTATACGCTAAATACTATTTTGTGTGTGTGTGAAATTAACAGAGCTCACTTGGTATGAGCCTACCATGTTTCCCGAAAATAAGCCCTAGCTTGATTTTTACGTTTGCACCTAATATAAGCCCAACCCCCCAAATCAGCCAACACCTGTGGCTCCACTGCCTGACTTCTTCTGCGGTTGCTGGGGGCCGGTGCTGCTGCTCACAGGACGGCACGTGGCACATCGCAGTGGTTCCTGCGCTTATGGCAGGAAGCTGCATGGTGCGTTACGCCAGTGCCGCCACTCATGGCAGGCCGCATGGCACATCGCTCATGTGCACCATGGCGGAATGCACCATATGGTATCCTGTCGCAAGCAGTGGCACCGGTGCAATGTGCCACACAGCATTGTGCCACGAGTGGCGGCACCAACATAATGCACCACATTCCATCCTGTGGTGAGTGGCGGCACTGGCATGATGCACCACATGGCATCCTGCCACAAGTGGCAGCTCCAGCATGACATGCCACGTGGCCTCCTGCTGCGAGCAGCCGCAGAAGAAGTCGGGCAGCAGCGCAACAGGTGTCGGGATGTGGGAGGCCTAGCTGTGGCAGTTCTGAGGTAAGCAGGTAAGACATCCCCCGGAAATAAGACCTAGTGCCTCTTTTGGAGGCAAAAAAATATAAGACCAGGTCTCATTTTTGGGGAAACACGGTATACACAAAAAAAGGTACGTTTCCATTCAGATTCACTACAATCTTTTCCCCCAACTAAGAACTTCAAGTTGTAAAAAACTGCTACTAGTTGTAAGATACCATAAAATTATTTTGTTACAGACTACCAAGCAGCACATAAAATTTCTTTTAACCCACTAGAAGCTTTTCTTTAAAATGGAAGTTTTTTAAATGGAAGAACTAATTATTTTCATGGAACATGCATAGTACTTTCCAGTTTGTTGGTTTAAAAAGGGATAAGTTTGGAACAATGGAATTTTTGCCATCTTTCTGAACTTTGTATACATTATTGTTATTGTAAGATAACAGTGTAGAAGCACATAGTTAATGGAGCGGTTAATCCACAAATCTTTCCTGATGCTTGTTTTCTGTTTGTTGGGGTTTTCTGTTTGTAATTTATTCCTTTTTTTTCTCAAAAGCTTAGTTTTTTTTCCCCAAAGTGCATGCAGCATTTCCACAAACACTGATTCATCATTCTTCAGCACTGATGCGTTAACATTTATTCTAGATACACAAGTATACTCCTGCAAAGAACATGATGAAAAACATTTCTGATTAATTAGACTGTTTTTATGAAGAAAGAGGCAAAAGATTTTGGAGTTAATTTGTAGCTGTCTTAAGATAATTCATATCTTTACAACCCATAAGAAAAGATATATTTTACCCTTAAAGGGGAAAAAAACTAGCTATGAAAGCATCACACAACAGTAACAAAATCTTGTATTAAATTACAGTCTAAATCCCTGTGAAAATTATGTATTTAGAATCAGTGATAGTTTATTAAAGCAATAGATCATTTCTTCTCTCCCAAACAGCCATTAGTATTTTCTCAGGAGTATCCCCAGGCCTCTGGATTAGATTTTTTGAAGGTCTGTGAGGAGGATCTAGAATTCAAATTGGGGTAAGAAACTTGACTGGAGGAATAGAAGTCTACTTATAAAGCAGTGAACTCCATCTTTCATATGAATTCACTACTTGAAAAAGGTGGTAGAATTTTTTTTTTTTTGTTTGTCTGCTTAGATCATAAAGCTTACCCCACAGAATTTTGTCACCAACAGGGTGCCATGATTATAGCACAAAAAAACTGGATTGACCCATCAAGTGGAGAAAAACAACAAATCCAAAGAAGCCAATTAACTTTATCATAGCCATTACCCTTCACAGCATGAATGCTATTCAATTAAGCAACTCATCACCCTGCCCAATTCATTGCGAGCGAGTTGCTAGAGGAAAAAAATAAACCCAAACATAAATCCAGCCCAGTGACATAGATGGTATTTGCAGATAACTCCTAGACAGAAAGCATATGACAGCAGAAGAGATTCAGCCCAGACAAGAACAGAAGAACACTTAGTCAATCAGTGGGCCTGTCCGGCAACAGGCATTCATCATATTACGTAGATAACAGCATTCCCTCTGAATATTCAGAGTTCTTGTGCTGCACACACATACAGTCAAACAAGAAATTCATTCAATCCCAGTGCATAGGATTCACAGGCAAACACATTATTTTGATATGTGACACAGAAATTCCTACATGTCTTTCTTTCCATTTTTTATAGAACAAAATACCAAATATTTAAGAACAATATGATGTTCTTTCACAACCAAACTATACAGTCTGAGAAAACTATCTCCCTTTGTCTAATGACAGGGTCAGTTGTGACACATTTTTTTTTACTTGTGATAAGCTCCTTCAGTTGGATGACTGCCAAATGTTCCAGCAATCAGACCCATAAGGAGGGGCTTCCAATCATTTTTCAAATGGAAACCAGTTTATGGCTACTGCTTGTGGAATACAAAAGAGCAATAAACATTTAAAGGCATCTGGCACAGGTATATTAATTTAGTATATCTTAAAGCCCAAGTCCCATGCTAGTTCACCTAAACATTTCATCCACAGTGAAATTGGGAATAATTTGGTTGTACAGTGGGGCATATTTTGCTGTTCTTCCTGTAAAAATCTGTAAATGCACATGAAAAGACTTTGAGTCACAAGAAAAGTTGGTGGGGGAATACATTGTAAAATGAAATAAAACGAAATAAAAATGAATCTTTTTAAAAAAAAAAGATTGATGCTCCAAATGATCTGAAAAGCAGAAACCTAAAGAAAGTATAAACCAATTGTTAGAAAAACTGTAATTTTCTTTTCTTCCTTCCTTCATTGGTTAATTATAGCCTTCCTATCTCTCCTTATCCTTCAGATGTCAGGCAAACAACATTCTTTTTTTTTTAAACCAGGCACACTAATAGTTGCTGGAAAATGCCACGTGGCATGGATGGCTAATTTATTTAGCCGTAGACCACCCAGAGTTGTTTGGGAATTGGACAACCTATAAATTAAAAAACAAGTAAATAAAAAAATGCTTCCCCATTAGTAAAATAGGTGTGTGTATATATATATATATACACATACAGAAGTCCATTTCCATAAGTGCATTATTATTATTATTATTATATTGAGTATTCTTCTACAAAAGAATATTAGTAGCGGTACTAGTCCCAAAAGGTTAGTCTGAAAAGGAACTTCCAAATCTCTAAATTATCCAACATGCATTCTCCCAAAATTTGAGCACATTTGAAAACAAATTACATTTCAGGAAATAATTTTCATTTCCTAACTAAAGGACACATTATCTCTGTGTTGGCACAATAACAAATAAAAGAACTCAACTATTTCACAGGATTCTGTCTCCTTTAATGGTACAAAGTTCTTTCAGACCTAAGTCAGAATGTGCCTGACATTCCCTGTTGTAAATATTACTGGGAATAAATATTATTTTTCTAATAATTCTTAATAAATAAAACAAATGGATTAAACATTATTTCAACAATTCTTGCTTACATCAAAGGAGGAGTACAAGCTGTCCCAATTTTAATCGGATTTTTCTGATCATTCACCTCTCTTGAGATTTCATGTGTTTGATCATGTCCTATTTAAATGTCTTTTCATGTTTACCACTGTCTTACAGTGGATCCAGTACTGAAGATATTTTTTATAAATATTAAAAGACAGCTGGGTTGTTTTTTGTTTCATAAGTTGCAAAGCTACTTCAGAGAGTTTATGCAAATACATGCTGGTACCTCCTGGAAGAAATTGTATCTTTTCTTGAAGCACTTTGGTGCATCCTGTTGATATGTCTTTATTTCAAACATGTATTTCTGGGATTGTATGATTACTGTGCAAGCCCAGAAAAAGATGCAGCCTTCTTTAAGAAAGCCCCAATGGGGAAACCACATATACCGACATCCATTTGTCAGCTTTGGAGCTGAAGCACCATTTTTTTAGATTTTTTTTTACCTCACCAGTTACTTTTATAAGTAACTCAAGGCAGCGAACATACATAATACCTTCTTTCTTCTGCTTCCCCCACAATAACCACCCCATGTGGTGAATTGGGCTGAGAGAAAATAAGTGGTCCAAAATCATCGAGCTGGTTAAAGAGGGACTAGATCTCCACAGTCTCCAGTTTTCTAGGCAGGCACCTTAATCAAACTGTCTTCATTAAAGAATTTTGAGCAATACAGTGGGGAAAAAAATCCAGACAACAAAGAAGCTTCAAGGGATCGATATATCAATACATTTTTAATGTAAACCAATCTAAGTTCATTCATTCATCAATATGTTAATATTTCTAATCAGTCTGCCTACATGCACACACATCCTAGGGCAGTGATGGCGAACCTTTTAGAGACCAAGTGCCGAAACTGCAACCCAAAACCCACTTATGTATTGCTGGGTGCCGGGTGGGCGTGGCCACGGTGGTCACGGCAGGCTGGGTGGGCGTGGCCACCTCAATGTTGCTTCTGGGGAGGGATGCCTGTGGGGGTCAGGCAAGGTTGGGGGAGATCCAGAGGGTCTCTGACGGGTGGGGCGGTGGGCAGGAGGCTCGTCCTGCAGGGTGAGGTGAGGTGAGGGAGGGGGCAGGGCGGGGGTTAGGGTTAGGCCACCGCTGCTTTCCCCCCAGGATGGAGTGCCCCGCCGCTGCTCACACCCAGTGGCAAAGGTGGAGTTTGGGAGGCAGTGGCAGGGCATAGCCCAGGTGTGGCCCAGCAGCAGCAGCAAAGCTCGTCCTCCCCACTCAAATGGCCACCAGCAGCTCCTCGGCTCCATCCGAGTTGAAGAAAGCGGAGGCGCAGCAGCGGGATTGCTCTCAATAAGGTGGGTGCACATGAGTGAGCAATGCACCTGGCTCTTATTGTTTGAGAGCAATCCCGCTGCTGCGCCTCCGCTTTCAACTTGGACGGAGCCAAGGTACCCAAGCCGCTGCATTGCCTGCCTCCCCCTCCCCCTGTGCCTCAGGCCAGCGCCACCAGCAGCTTGCTCATGTCCATTAGGCTGCAGATGTGCACACAGACTCCGCTGTTTTCGGCAGTGCTTCTGATCAGCTGCAGCACACCATGGAGAGCCTGGCTGATACGGGCAAGGCAGGAGCACACACAGACTCCATTTTTTTCCTTTGACAGCGATGGGGTTAGGGTTGCTGCAGCTGTCTGTGTGCATGTCTGCTATGCGCTCACCCGTCAGCCGTGCTCTCCATGCCTCGGATCAGCTGCAGCGCGCTGTGGAGAGCAAAGTTGATGCGGGCTAGGCAGGCTCACAAAGAGACTCCACTTTTTTCGGCAGGGCTTCGGTGCCTGGCCGGCTTGCCCAATTTCCCTCTTTCTTCTCCCTGTTCCTCCTCCTCCTTTGACAGTGGTAGGGTTTGGGGGATGATCAATCCCCATTTGTGGCATGGCCGCCAACCAATCACCGCATCCTCCTCTCAGGAGGGCAACACCAGCAGCCAATGCCGCAGCAGGAAAAGCAGAAGGCAACGCCGCCCACCAGACCCGCCTGGCAGCACAGTAATTGCATTTCTCCTCAGCTCCAGGAAGCTTGTGCAATGGAAACTTGACAGTGAGGGCCGTGGGGTGCTCACTGAGGGAGTTGCTACTGGTAATGGAGCCGGGGAAATGGGCCGGGTGGAGGGAGCTGCCAATGCCGCTGCCCTGAGGCTTGGCAAATCCCCCCCCCAAGCAGCCATGATTCCCCCTCCCCAGCCATCCAGCCACCATCCCCTGACCTACTCCTTGCCTGGCCGGCCGGGTGGCACAAAACCTCACCACTCTTCCTCCCAGCGGTGGCAGCCTAATGGACCTGAGCAAGCTGCTGGCGGAACCGGCCTGAGGCATGGGGGGGGGGAGGATTTTCGCTGCTAGATTCTTTAACTTCTTAAAAGTTTACTTGATGCAGAATGCATATCCTTCCCTTTCTGCATCAAGTTAAACAGTGTGGTAGCGAAAATCCAATAGCGGGGAAAAAATCCCAGTCTCATGCACAGGGAATCTGCACCACCTGCCTCCCCCTCCCCCCTCCGTGCTTCAGGTCGGCACCGCCAGCAGCTCACGCAGGTCCATTAGGCTGCCGCTGCCACCCAGAGGCCTGGCCCGCCCAGCGCAAAGGAGGCAAAATGGCCAGCTAGGAAGCCCCACGTAGCACGCCCACACCCAGCAAGCCAAAGGCCACCCCGAGTGGGAAAAGCCAGATCCCCATTGGCACCATGCCCCCCCAGTCCCAGCCAGGATTGTGTGCCTCCCCTCCCATCTCTGCTGGATCTGGGCGGCCATGACGCTGATGGGGATCTGGCTTTCCCCGCTTGGGGTGGCCTTTTGCCTGTTGGGCCTGGGCGTGCACCTCTATGCAGGGCTTGCTAGCTGGCTGCTTTGCCTCCTTTGTGCTGGGCAGGGCCGCTGCTCTGGGCGGCGGCGGCCTAATGGACCTGTGTGAGCTGCTGGCAGCAGCAGCTGCGTGCGTGCCACAGAAATGGCTCTGCGTAAGAAATTCCTAATAAAAACAATTCCACTTATTATAAGAAAGCTTCTGGTTACTCTTTCATCAAATCAAAGGAATATTGAATTCTAGGTCTTTGCAAAGCTTCAAAAGAGTGTTACGATTTTAAATGAACTCTCCAAACTACTTCTTGAAGCAAAATATGTCCTCTTATTTCATCTTCCTTTAAAGTATGACAATTCAATTTGCTCCAAATGGTAGTAAAAGAGATTTCGACAAATATATCTACCACTGCATAAATAGTATCTAGCCAACACTGCTCATGTGGTGTCATCACCAAGACTCCTGTATGGACTGTGTCTATGAGAAAATGCACTAGATTAAGGATAAAGGCAAGAGAAGCAGGTTAATGAGTTATATCATTAAGTGGACCCTTAAAAACAGAAGCTTCTAAAACCTTCCAGGCTGTTACTTTATCTGATCTGGAAAGACCATCTTGCAGTCCTTTCCCCAGGAAAATTGGGCCATTAAAGTGAAGGAGAGGGGAAAATAACAAAACAAAAATAACATTTAAAGCACTTAAGGTTTAATACTGAAAGTGGGAATTGAGTTTCTGATTACTAAGAGCAACGGGAAAAAGATAGCTAACAGCAAGGAAGCAAATTTCTTACCTACATACAGACCCATAACTCTATTACTTTTGGGGATAAACAATGTTATATGAAGGACAAAGGAAAAATAAGCAGTAAATCAGGGATATAAATTCTAGATCAGCATTAAACTGTTTAGGTCTGACTGACAGGTGTCCTATCATTCATGAATTTAAATAAAGATTCAGTTTCTAGTTGTGTGATTCAAGGCTCTTGGAAGCTTTTGCCTAGCAACTGCCTGACAAACTGCCCTCTCTAGACCATAACTTTTATAACTCTGCTGCAATCCTTTCCAAGGAATAAATTACGAATTTATCAACGAATTCTAAGATGAAATATTTTTTTCTGATCCTTTCCTTACTAGAGCAGAACCAGTGGAACTATTACTACTGTTCTTTGGTAGGAGAAGCTGACTTGAGAAAAAAAAAATAGGAGGAAAAGTTGGTGTTGTCACGATAGCTTCACTCCATAAATAAAAATATCTGCCACTACTGCAAATAAAGATATATAGTACTCTCCTTGTGAACAGGTTATGTCCCGAGAGACTCTTTGTTAAGTCCATTTTGTTTGCAAGACCAACGAATATAAAAACACACACACAATACAGATCTTACTTTACATTAAACACTGTCAGGTTTTATCATGAGGCTGCTGCTTAAGTAAGGAAAGAACTGCACTGCACCTGTCGGCAACTCCAACCTAGAAGGTCTTGGAAATTGGGAGAAGGCGAGAAAAGGTTTCCAGCATGCTGTGTATGTCAGTAACATACTGGAAATTAACCCTTTCCTGCCTTCTTCAGACTTCTGGGTACGGACAGGTTTGTTTATATTGGCAAAAGTTTGTAACTCAATAGTTCCTTAGTCATGTTTGCATATAGTGCCCTTAATCTAAAACATTTTCATCCACAAATAAAATTATCTTACTTCAAGCTGTTTATCCTAACTAGATCCAGGTGATAAAATATTTGCTACATACAAGAATCACATAGGCCAATTTTACAAAGGTGGTAACTTCAGAATATGTAGTATTGCTCTTGAGTATTGCTCACGAAAGCCACTGCAGGAAAACAGCAGCAACAACATCTGTGGATGACCCAGGCATAAACTTTCCTGTATAGTATTGGGCTGGATGATTTAATAAGATTTTTTTTTCCAGTTTGTTACCTTTCTTTTGAACAACATTAATCAAATATTCATGTTGAAGCTTGAAATATATTTCACATGTTTCCAATTTCACATTTCCAGTGTGCTTAGTTCATTTTAAAGACTTTAAGACAAGCTAGTGTAGTTGCAGATACATATTATCATCTTATCTGCAGACAGTCATAAATATATTATGTCCAATAAGTTCTAATTATAGAATTATTTCAGATTTCCTACTTTCAGATTTCCTACTACATATTTTCCATGAAGAATGACCATGATTTAAAAATAAGCAACAGCATTAATTTACTTTGCCAAGAAGTTAAAGAAAAAAATAGGCCATGATCCTAATTCATTCTATAGAAATTAAGACACTTATAGCAATCAGTATTTGAGTTTTACAACTCAGGTAGAACATGAAAAAAATGTGCCAAAGCAAAAAGGTAGTTATGACAAAGAAGGTTATTTTAGTGTGAACCGGGGTGGATAATAATCAATGCTTTTTTAAAAAAAAAATTTAAAAATGGATTTTTTTTATTTAAATCGGATTTTTTTTTATTTTTATCAAATTTATTTTAATAAAATGCTTTTGGAGTAAAAAATCTATCTAAATATAGTTTTCTATTTAAGATACATTAATAATTTAGTTTATTAAGCATGAAATGGAGCTTAGTTATGTAGCATGAGGCTGTATATTCTGCAATGTTTACATTTTTGGTAAACTCATTCAATGAATCCAAGCTCTGCAAGCTGAGATAACATGCACTGCATTGATGCATTCACACAATTTCACCATGAGATAAATCATAAAACAAAGTTCAGGAATATTCCTTTATCCCATTGTTTTCCAAATCTATGTACACTACAAACTGTATGATTGTTTGAAGAGAAATGCATCTAAGTGTTTTAATTAAATAAAAGAATTTGAGTAGTTCTCCAACTATGTGTGATTAACCTATTAATCTAAAATCAGTTCTGATATTGCTGTTTTATTAACCTGACAGCTTATTATTCTAAATAGGAAACCTTCATTTTGTTTGCAAATAATAATATTAAAGATTCTAACTACCAGCAAGAATGAGTCCTTATATTTAAAGAGAACCTATCATTTCAGATCCATCATGGCAGCACCTGTTAGCGGGCATCCACTCACCTGCTGCCCGTCACGTCCCTCATCTTGTTGTGTCACTGCTGCATCACCAGCCATCCCATTAAAGTGAGTGGGACTGCCGGTGAGTCAACAGCAGGTCAGAGGAGGAGCCGCTGCGGAACAGAGTTGACAGTTGCTCTTTAAAAATTATGATTTAAATCGAGTTGATTTAAATCAAACCTTTTTACTAGTGATTTAAATCATGATTTAAATCGACTTGATTTAAATCAAATCCACCCTGGTGTGACCTGATCTGATGTTAGGGCCATTACTACCAATAATAATGCCAATAATTCATGACAACACTTAATTCAGTTGGGAATTTAGTAAATTCTTCAGAGATGGAACAGCTGCCACTCTTCCATTATTCTTTGAGGTCTTATTTTTGCTGATCATATATGCTGATCTCTTCAGTATGAATTAAATGACTTTATTTCATTTTAAACATTAGTTTACTTTAAAAATCTCTTTGTCCCATAAAATGTACTCCATGGAAAATATTTGACCAAATATACTGTCAAAAAAGATTGTACTGACTATATATTATCAGTAAATTATTTACATATGGATACAACTGCAATCTTAGCTCAATGTGTCTAAGATTACCAAATCTTCTTCTCATGAACACTGAAGTACTGAAGATTTTCAGAATGCAGCTGGAATTCTTTAAACTACCACTTCACTGCTCAGCAACTTAGTGGTAAAAAAAGGAAATACCAGTAGACACACGAGAACTTGTTGAAGACACTAAATCTATGGGGATGTGCCAGGACTAATTGTTTCCATTCGTAGCTAAAACATTGATTCTCCATCTGCAGAGATAATATAAATATTGCCTCTACAGATGGAGATTTCATTCTGCTTGGAAAATAATAATAAAACAACAAGACAAACAAATATAACACTGTAAAATCGTCAACTCGTTGCTACGGGTATACCAAAAGAAGATGTAAGTGTCTTGGGACTCTGAGGCATGGGGCCAGGCCTCTTCTCTCCTCTTGCTTTATGACCCTCAGAACCTCAATAATCTACAAGGAAGGAGTGATGTAAAAGGAGGGATGGTGGGAATAATATTACTGCTGCTATATCATTTCACCCATCATTCTCAAGTCAGTTATCACCTCAGTAAGAGCTACAGCTGCACTACCATTTCCAGTCTCCTTATCCTCCTAAAATGGATACCTTGGAAGTAATATAGTAAGGGGACAAATCATATGGTGAAATCATATGGTGAAAGCAGAATTTTTGCAGGCCTTGGTGACATTTCCATGGTCATGTGACCAACATAATTTTACTCTGAGGTGCATGGAACGCTGTTACCTTCCCACCAAAGTGGTATCTGTTTAGCTACTCACATTTGCATGCTTTCGGACTCGTAGGTGGGCAGCAGCTGGGGCAAGTAATGGGAGCTCACCCCATTGTGCAGCACTTGGGTTTCAAACCCGGGCTATCCAGCTAATAAGCTCAATGTCTTTAACTTTAATGGAGCCATTGTGCTCACTTTCCCCTTTAAATAGGCATAACACCTTGAGGAACTGGTAGAGGCTTTTCTACCATGAAAACAGTCAGATAAAAGAAATCTGAGTCTAGGGCAGAATTATAATCTAAGTAAGTGTATCAGACAAGACCTTCCCTAGTTGTCACAAAGATAAAGGGAGGAATGTGGAGGAACACATTCAGACTTGCAAGACTATGTTACTATCACTTTATAGTAAAAGTAGTGTCAGCATTCATTCCTAATGTGTCAGCATTCATTCCTACATTGAAGGGCTGACATCTCCACATACACACTTTGCATCACTTCCAGATGAGATTAGTCCTGCTTGTCTCCATGATATAAGCTGATCTCAAGGACTAAATCAGCATTTTTTTCCTGATTTTTTCCATGCTGTCCATCAATAACAGATGCTGTTTAATAGAAACAGAAGGAACTGTATGCCATCAATGTGGCCTCCTTCCTCCCTAAAACTTTGCATTTTGCAAATGGCCAGCCAAATGCACATGACATTCACTGAAAAACATGGATGGGATTTGTAGTGTAAGCCATTTATTTTCTTCTCTTACATAGAGCAGTGACAAGGAGATTTTTTGTTACTTTGTGAGCTGTGGTAAGTTAGCAATAGGCTGGACATTTTTAATATGTACCTGGGAGAGTTTAAAAAAAAAAACTAACTTCATGGTGTTTCCTACCTTTTCTCAGAGATCTGAGATTTTAGGTATAAACCTGGATTCAGTATAATAGACTGTCAATGATTTTAGCACAACCTGGGAGCTAAACTAAATTCCAATTTCTATAACAACAAAAACCCTTTGCGCTTTCTGTGCAGATACGGTGCATTGGATTGTGAGTCTGAAACCTTTTTGTGCTCTCACTTCTCTCCTTGAGTTACTTTATTAGCAAAGGTGTTACACTCATGCAAATTTCAGTTAATACCCGGGGGAAAAGGTAATTATCTTTAGTGATCACATTTACATTCTATTGCCGAGAGACACAATGTCCAAGAAACACACTGACTGGAGTGTTTGGATTTAAAACGAAATAACCCTACTGACTTTCAAAGACTTAAATCTTACTATTGCTTTTTAATTGTGTTTTCTAAGGACCCATATATCCCAATTTCAGGTATAACACAAGCACATGCAATGTTTTTTCTTTACAATTCTCTGAAGAATTAAAAGCAAAAGAGTGACATTAAATATTAGGTATAATAATAATAATAATAATAAAGTTGGAAGGGACCTTGGAGGTCATCGAGTCCAACCCCCTGCTCAGGCAGGAAACCCTATACCATTTCAGACAAATGGCTGTCCAGTCTCTTCTTAAAAACTTCCAGTGTTGGAGCATTCACCGCTTCTGGAGGCAGGTTGTTCCACTGGTTAATTGTTCTAACTGTCAGGAAGTTTCTCCTCAGTTCCAGGTTGCTTCTTTCCTTGACTAGTTTCCATCCATTACTTCTTGTCCTGCCCCTCAGGCCTTGGAGAATAGCTTGACTCCCTCTTCTTTGTGGCAGCCCCTGAGATATTGGAATACTGCTATCATGTCACCCCTAGTCCTCTTTTCATTAAACTAGACATACCCAATTCCAGCAAACGTTCTTGATATGCTTTAGCCTCCAGTCCCCTAATCATCTTTGTTGCCCTTCTCTGCACTCTTTCTAGAGTCTCAACATCTTTTTTACATCGTGGTGACCAAAACTGGATGCAGTATTCCAAGTGTGGCCTTACCAAGGCATTGTAAAGTGGTATTAATACTTCACGTGATCTTGATTCTATCCCTCTGTTAATGCAGCCAGCACTGTGTTGGCTTTTTTGGCAGCTGCAGCACACTGCTGGCTCATATTTAAGTGATTGTCCACTAGGACTCCGAGATCCCTCTCACAGTTACTAATTGAGCAAGGTACCCCCTATACTATACCTGTACATTTGGTTTTTCTTGCCTAAATGTAGAACCTTACTTTTTTCACCATTGAATTTCTTTTGTTAGATAGCGCCCAATCTTCAAGTCTGTCCAGGTCCTCCTGTATCTTAAGCCTGTCTTCTGGAGTGTTGGCTATTCCTGCCAGCTTGGTGTCATCGCAAATTTGATGAGTTCCCCATCTATCCCTCGTCCAAATCGTTGATGAGATGTTGAAGAGCACTGGCCCAGACAGAGCCCTGGGGCACCCCACTGCACACTTCCCTCCATGTAGATGCGGTTCCATGAGGACCACACGCTGAGTACGGCCGGTCAGCCAGCTACGAATCCATCTGGTGGTGATGCTGTCTAACCCACATTTTTCTATTTATCAAGTAGTAGGTTGTGATCTACTTTATCAAATGCCTTACTGAAGTCCAAGTAAATTATATCCACAGCATTCCTCTGATCCACTAATTTTGTCACTTGGTCAAAGAATGCAATAAGGTTTGTCTGGCATGATCTGTTTTGACAAACCCATGTTGGCTTTAGTATAGTGATTTTGTTTGCCTCTAGGTGTTCGCTGATTCGTTGTTTGATTATCTTTTCCAGAATCTTCCCAGGTATTGAGGTCAGGCTGATAGGTCTGTAATTTCCTGGTCCATTTTTTTCCCTTTTTTGAAGATGGGAACTACATCAGCTCTTTCCAGTCCTCCGTAATTCCCCAGTGCTCCAGGATCTTTGAAAAATATAGTTCAATGGTTCTGAGATCACATCTGCCAGTTCCTTGAGAACCCTGGGTGTAATCCATCTGGTCCTGGTGATTTGAACTCGTCTAGGCTGGACAGGTGCTCACTTACCGTTTTCTTGCCTATCTTAACTTGCATTTCTATTCTGTTTTTTATGGCACTATTTTTGGTAGGTTGGTCTGTTTTTTCCCTTTGTGTAAAGACAGATGCAAAAATGAGTTAAATAGTTCTGCTTTCTCCCTGTTGCTTGTCACCTTTTTGCCACTTTCACCCACTAGTGGACCAATCATTTCCTTCACTTTTTTCTTGTTTTTTACATGTTGAAAGAAGCTTTTTTTGTTATTTTTGACTTTGGTCGCAAGCCTTAGTTCATTATGAGCCTTAGCTTTCCTCACTTCATCTTTGCAGGCTCGGGCTATAATTGAGGCCAGTTTAGGTATAATTGAGGCCAGTTTAGCTTTCTCACTTAAAACATTTAAAACTCAAAAAAGAACAAGAAAACAGTCTATGCTGTAATATAAACAAGGAATCCAATGCCTTTATCATTATTATTGTGAGGGATATCCACCCTTGTTTTCCTCAGAAAGAGACACCCTGTTGAATAGTGACTCAGTTCCTCCATTTATCCCTTTCTATGAGCTTATTTTCACTTGTTAACATAATTTGTAGGTGTAATCATACATAAAAGTTTATTAACATCCATCAGTAAAGCTATGGAACAGAAATAGCATTTAGAGATAATCTATTGGGCACAGGTTAGCTGACTAAATTGTAAAGAAGGGGACAGATTTTAAATTTCATGAATTGGGTGCAGATATGATATTAAAGGTCTTATGTATCAATGAACACAAGTTTCAGATATCCTGATTTTTGAACATCAGGTATGACTAATATTGAGTCTAGAAGGGATTGTACTGAATTTCTACATTCATGAAACAATTAGCTTTAGCTTAGAAATTCTTGGTTGCCAAAAAGAGAAAATACAAGTTAACTGAAACATGTAACATCTAGTGAATGTACAAAATGGTGATTTTCGAATGGGCAACACTGTACGTATGCTAGCATTTTGGGAATGAATAGAAAACTATACTTACTTGAAAATAAAAACCAAAAAAATTCATCTTCTGTGAGAAAAGAGGAAAACGATGAAGCGTTTCTATTTCTACCAGCCTAAATTCTATTCTGGCATTTTATATGAACAGCCTTCATCTCTATGTTACATGTTTTAGTTTCATATAAGTAACTAAATACATTTTAAGCACATAAATTCTTCAGGGTAAACAGAATACCTGCGTATGAAATGCATCTCCCCTACTAGCTATGCTGACAGCAGCCTAGTCCTCCACCCCCAGCCCCCTCATACTACAGTTTTGAATGTACAAATCCTCAGCCTCAATTGATTTATCCATTTCTTTTTCTGACCCCCTAGGTCTTCTCATCCTTTCAAATGACTTACAGTACTTCAGTCTAGAAAAGTAACCACGGTTAAAATGTCAGTGAATGTAATGACTTCAGCTAACTGTTCAAACGCTGCAGCAGCCTACTTTTGAAGGGAGAAAAGTGGAAGACTCAAATGAGAGGGGCTGATTACACACTTGCAAAGTAGTCAAGAGCATTCAGACAATTAGGCAGCTACCAAATCACACCATTTTAGAGCTCCACTTCCAAATTGCAAAGTATGAAAAAAAGGAAGTGGGGATATAAAGAATAGTGTTCAGATTCTCATTGTTTTAATGAGCCATGGGAATTCTATTGCAGACCACCCATTATCTGAAAATATGATGATCCAGAACAACATACAGTATGGGCTGGCAGCTTCCAGATGTTCCTGGTCTATACCTCTCATACATGAGAAAGTGTTGTATTTCAGCAAAATTATGAAGGTGGAACCACAATCCTGCAACTAATAAACCTCACAACATCCAGGGAAAAAATACATACTATCATAAGAACCTTATACATTATTAGCCCGTGACCTACACTGTCTATATTAGATACAGGCAACTATAGACTAACCTTTATTTTGTTCCTGTTCCTTGCCCTGTCATTGTAGGCTTTCCGCAATAGACAAAGGAATCAACAGTTCTGAATGGCTCAGATTTTATCATTTTCTATAGCTGGAAGCAGGCACCTGACTCATCTTGTTATTATGAAGCAATCATTCCATCTTAAATTGTAAGGGATTTCTGAAAAGCCTACTAGAAATAGCTAAATTCCCTAATGATTTCACACAGTTTCAGTCCTCTTCATTCTGCTCAACACATTGGTGACTCCATTGTAATTGGCAACACCTACTGCTGCAGCAAATGAGGATCAATTCTGTGTATATAGGAGGGATATTTTAAAAATACACTAATTTACTTTGCACATTCATACTTAAATTTTTGATAATCTGAACACAAAGGTAAATGTTGGGATTGATCCTTTGAGGATAAAAGCATTATTCTATACAATTTCTTAACAAATCAGTCACACCATAACACTTTCTATTACTTTAAACCTATCCAAGCAAACTTAGTCACAGGTTTAATTAACCTTGGGTAAGTCCTCAGAAGGTTACTGTCAGTGCTTTTTTTGTATATAAAAAAAAAAAAGTGCCGGAACTCACACATGTCATACAACCCGCCTTGCCTACCCTACAAGGTTGCATCCAAAAAAGGTCCCGGAACTCCGTTCTGTGCGTTCTATGACAAAAAAAGCCCTGGTTACTGTTATTAAAAGCTGCTAATTTAACTCAGCACATATGCTAATCTGTTCTGTAATCCACCTCACTTTGTAAGCATATATGTTTAGATGGCACAAAATACATAAGAAAATCCTTTAAGCATTCCCAACTTGTAGGTCAATCGTAAACACATCCATTTGAAATTTTCCATTTCATTTGATGGAACATGCCTTACTCTAAGCAGATTTTAGACTAAACTTGGGTGAAATCTGCTAAATGAAGCAGAGAGAACACTGTAAATGTAACAGCTGCTTAAAGTTGTTTCCAGCAGAAATGTGGTTTAAAGCAGTGTTGCTTTATCGCAATATTCTTTATAGCCACTTACAGCCTTCTCTTGTAGAATTGTGCACTTGAAAAAGACTTAAGAGGGACCTTTTCCCATAGCAATGACTGAAAGCTCTCTAGGGTGGCTTTGGCACATAGTGCATAGTACATATCAAAATTATATAGCCTGATCCCCTTATGAGGAACTCAGCAAAATCATGCAGCAATTACTGACGCCACACAGGCTGGATTTCTCTGTTGCATACCAAAAAATATTCAGGCTGGGCAGTTTAATGGGCTGTATGAATAACTTTGAGAAATAGGAGGCAGAGACCCAACCAGGGCAATGATTGGTGAAGAGATATCTTGGCCCACAGAAGGAATGAAGGTAGAGAAATCACTCAGAAGAGATGGGTGTTCTCTGAAAAGTAGAGGGATATGTCTGTCTGTCTGTCTGACTGACTGACTGTGCATGTGTGTCCTTTAAACTTGCAAGATTCTATTAGTATACTTATTTTTTTAAAAAAAACTGTTTAAAGCCAGTTTAAAAAAAACTGTCTAAATATGTAGTTATTTCAATGAGGCAAATCAGATGGACTCTTTGCTGAAGAAAATTATAATACCTCCATGATCCATATTTTCTCTACCTACCAAATATATGTACAAATCTATCATTCTGGGAATTGAACATTCTGGGGTAATCTAGAACACCCAGGGATTTTTTTGTCATAGAATGCACCGGAACAGAGTTCCGGCGCCTTTTTTCGATGGATTTTCCAGAGTTGTGTTCTTTTCCTATTGTTGCCCTTCCTATCCTTGTTTGCTTTTGAAAATGCGCCGCTGGTGGTACGGTGCGAGGGGGATCCCCTCCGGTGCTGTCTGCCTCCTCTAGGAGGAGCCATGAGGTGCCTAAGCACAACAGCCAGAGCATGGCTTGATTGGCTAGGTTGGACCATGTGGTGTGGAAGCCGATGGTGGCGGTGGGAGACACATAAACATGGAAGCCATCTTTTGTGAGAGGGTGAGTGAGCCTTTTGCCTTCCCTTACAGAAGGTGGGGTGTGAGGTTAAAAAGAGGCGAAGCGAGAGGAAAGAAAGGCGGCTGGCGTGGAAGCTTGCCCAACAGCAAAACTTTGCTATTTCAGTTCCTTGGGTAGTTCAAAGGCTGGGATGTCTACGAAAATCTCTTTTTAGTCTTTTATACTTTATATTCAAACTGCAGAGGGGAAGAATAAGAATAAAGTCAATGTCTTGTGATTTGGAGGTATTATTATTAATAATAATATATATTAATTATGTATTGGTCAGATGTAAAGGTAGACCTACAGTATGAGATTTAATCAGATCTATTTATTAAACTGGGTTTAACTTAAAGGTAAATTAAAAGTAATATGTTCACTGACGAAGTTTCAGCTTTAATTTGTTTCAAGTCAATATCCATATTAAACTCCAAATGTAAATTTTTCCACCTTGTTTGACAACTTCTTAAATATAATTCAATCTTTTACAAGCAACCAAATTTTGTTTTATTGAGCCAGTTTCATTCCACATAGAAAGCTGACATTTCCACTCATTAAACTAAATGGGTATGCCAGTGGTAAATATCCCAAAAGATGAATAAAATGCCTTCTTGTAATTTAAAGCCACACAGTGCATGGTAACATTAATAGTATTAACTTACCTTGAACAAAATCCTAGTCTTTTAGATACACTAAAAATTGAAGGGTTTTTTTTTCAACTACAAAGGTAAACCTTGTAGGGTAGGCAAGGCGGGTTGTATGACGTGTGTGAGTTCCGGCACCTTTTTTATTTATTTATTTACAAAAAAAGCACTGAGAACACCTAACTATTTCCTCTCTGAACCATGCAAGTACATCCCATCCCTCTTTGGGATGATCTGACAATTCTATGGAAGTTGTTCCCCTAAAGGAGAAGCAGTATGTGGTCTTCCAGACAAGGTGTTCTGAATGAAATGAGATAGTTTCAGGGCCAGGACATGTCCACAACACCATGATCTATTTCTAATTCAAAGAATTAATTTTGTAAAAATCTCTAGCCACTCCCAGAACAGATGGATAAGCATGATCCAGAGAAGAAAATTTAAAGTTCCAGAACAAAAAGAATATTTTGTGTATTACAGGAGCTACATAATCATGAGGCTGCTGTACATGCTTTATTAGAAATTATCATTTTAAATTGAATACAAGGGCACAGAATTGAAGCAAACATCAAATTACTTTTGATCATTCTACAAGATATACAACCCTGATGTTGAACACTAATAATACATTGCAAAATTAGAAGTAAATCATTATTGATCAAGATTGAACACAACTATTGGATTGTAGCATTTAATGGACATCTCTTAAGATAATTTCATCTATATGCTTAAGTACAGACTCCAGAAACATTCACTGACTTTGTCAGGAAGTGTAGTAGCTATGGGTTTTGATTGGCCTTCCCCAAACTGGTGGCTTCTAGGTGCATTAACCTTGCAATTCACAGTAAGTGGACAACAGGTTTGGATTAACTCCAAATTCTACAAATTATAGTTCCAATCTATATGGAGAGAGATAAGGAATCCTACAATAGTTCTCAAGTTACGACCATTTGTTTAGTGACCATTTGAAATTATGATAGCGCTGCAGAAAGTATGACACTTATGACAGTCACAGCATCCCCACAGTCATGTGATTGTGATTTAGGTGGTTGGCAACTGGCATGTATTTATGATGGTTGAAGCATCCCAGGATTATGTGGTCACCATTTGTGACCTTCCCAGCTGGTTTCCAACAAGCAAATTCAGTGAGGGATGCTGGGTTTACTTAACAACTGTGTGATTTCCTTAATAATTGTGTGATTCGCTGAACAACCACCACAAAAAAGGTAGTAAAATTGGACATTGTCACATGATAACTCATTTAATAACTGTATTGCTTAGCAATGGAAGTTCTGGTGCCACGTTCTGGCTGTAAATCAAGGACTACCTGTATTTTAGAATATACAGTATTTATAACTAGATTGGATAAGCCAAGTACCGAAACGATGTATTTCCATTTCAACTTCCATACACAAAGCCTGCCCGTATTTCATAGCTTTAACATTAGTTGGCTTAAAATGGCATCGACCTATGGGCACGGGTCCACTCAAAGTTATTATTTTAAAATTTCATTTACTTTAATGACATTTTATTTATTTAATTTCATTTACTTTCAGTGGGAGTTAAATTTTACTTGAACTCCCACTGAAAGCAAAAGTGGATTTGGAATTGATTTTAGTTTACAAGTATATTTTGACAATATCAACTGATTTACTGAGATATTTCTATACCACTCAATCATGAATGCATTTTCATAATATGAAATTATTCAAATTACTGTCATTCCCAGTTCATTCTAAGGCAATAGAATTTTTTTGGGCATGATACATTTCATTTTTCCCCCCTTTTATTCTTTATCCCCAATTTAGATGAAGACATCTAAATGTCTTCATTTAGATTCTTGAAATGTTCATGGCTTGCTTTAGTGGAAAGGAACTCATGGATCCTTTTTAAACATCTCTGAAACTGCCTGATTATTTTAGGAGTCCTAACACAGAAAGAAAGAAAAAATCATTCATCTATCAGAGAAGATGGCCACAGCACTCCCATGGAGCCTGCTGTGAGGCTGGAGTAGCACTTCACAAACAGCCACATAATCAATTGACCTGTAGCTTTTAGAAATGAAGGGGTTTTTTTCCCTCTGAATGCCAATTTGTACTCATTCACATGTCCTGGCTATTTTTCCTGCTTGGGAAGCTAATTCCCCCCCCCCCCCGCCCTAAACACACACAACACAACCCACAATTTACAAATGGACCAGATGAAATTAAAAGAAAGAAAATGTGCTAGATGCTTTTCCTGTTGGGGATAGCCTAGAACCCCAATAAGCTTGATAAAATTGAGCTATTATTCAACTACCTCTTTTCCCAAGTACCTTTTGAGGCCACAATATTCTTTTAAGACAAGCCACATTATCAATGGAATGCATTTTCAGCAATATCAAAACAAATGTGAAGACACCAGTTTCAAATACATAGCTCTGTTTTATAAAAGTCAAAGTTTGCCTCCTCTACTGCTAGAGGCAACCTGCCACAGAATCACTGTTGAGAGAAAACTAAAAAATGCCATTTTGTTTAATGTCTAGCCTTTAGGCAGCTTAAGCGGCACTACAATTTTACCATTAAAAATGCTAAAAATTCTATACATGTAAATATTAAATTGCAAACTCCTACTGTTTTCCCTCATTGCAAATGGCAGCATTAATGCTTCCACACTGACAGAAAATATTATGTATATCTATAGAGAAAATTCCAAAGGGAGAATCCCAGGAAAAATCTAGAGGAAATAGTATAGAAAACATTCTTGCTGTGGTTAACCAACAGATTTCATAATAGATAATTACAAACATGGAAAGAAGGAACAAAAGAATAAGAAATCTAGCACGTGAATGAAACTTCATTGGTTCCCCTCGAGTTTTCCACATAGTTGAAATGCCTGCATTTTTTAAGATATTCTCATAAGAAGTATTCCGGAGAACTATTTGTATCTGCTAAGCCACACGTGACTCTAGATCTAATTTCATGTGATCTTTGGTCTCATTTAAAATCTATTAGGTCTGTTCAGATATCTATCAACATCTGTCTGTCTCTTTCAAAAAACAAAAAGGGAAAGGAATGAAGTGTCAGGGGGGAGAAAAAGATTGTCGTTATTCATGGTTTCCTCCATTTCCAAACACCACACAATCCTAAATAAATTACTCCTGTACAAAACCCATCAGATCAGTCTGATGTTAGGTAAGCAAAATGTAGCACATTTAATTAGCGGTTAAAGACATTGAGCTTGTCAGCTGAAAAGCTGACAGCCCGGGTTCGAGATCCAAGCACCGCAGAACAAGGTGAGCTCCCATCCTCGCCACAGCTCCTGCCCGCCTAGCAGTTCGAAAGCATGCAAATGAGAGTAGATAAATAGGTATCACTTTGGCGGGAAGGTAACTGTGTTCCGTGCACCTTTGGCTTAGAGCAGACATGTCAAACTTGCGACGTCACATGACGTCGTGCGACGTATCGGAGCTTTTTCCCCATTGACGGCAATGGGGTGGGCACGGTTTCCTCATGATGCGTCCAGCCATGGGCTGGCAGTTTGACACCCCTGGCTTAGAGCCATGCTGGCCACATGATCACAGAAAATGTCTTTGGACAATGGTGGCTCCCTCAGCCAAGAAACAGAGTCTCAGATAGAACTGGACAGGGAAATCTTTACTTTACCTTTTATATAAAAGTTACTGTTCCTATAAATGAATAGTGATGAACTTTCATAAACACATATCTGTACTTGTTCCTTTATTTCTGGCTGTGGGTGTAGACCTAAAAGGTTTACAAGCAGCTGCAGTTTGCATCTGGTAAATTCGCAAGATTCGTTTTTCTCGCCATGCACATGTACACATAATCCGAACTAGACCGTGTTGTTTCTCTGTGTCATGTAATATATGTGAGTATATGCATAATTCTGTATTTATTTATTTATTTATTTTTGTCATATTCATGTAGTGTATACTGGAGGTGGCGAACCTTTGAGAGCTGTATGCAACAAAATTTCATTTTAATGTATGCCGATTAGTGTACATTCAAAGGGACAATAAAGTTATTGTTCTATTATTCCATTCTATTATTCTACTCTTTATGTAATCAAGATACAAACGGCACCATCAGCATAAACAGGACGATCTTTAAAAGCTTCAGAACAGAAGTTGAGCTACCATCTCTTACCTTAATCTTGGGGGCTTGATAATTTGGATTTTCAAGTTAAATATTTCTTTTTTCCTCAAGTCCAACTGATGCAAACATGGATTGAACAGGAAGGCTCTACATCAGCAAGCGTAAGCAATAGTGCATTGCCCTGTTGGGAATACGTGGGAAGAAAAAAGAAGATAGGGTGGTTAAGGGGCTGCCTAGAAACCAGGAGACTGTGAGTTCTAGTCCTGCCTTAGGCATGACAGTTGGCTGGCTGATTTTCGGCCAGTCATTCTCTCTAAGCCCAACACACCTCACCTATTGTTATGGGGAGAATAGGAGGAGGAAGGAGTTTGAGTTACGTATAAAAGCAATAGAGCTGGATTTTTTTTAAAAAAAATTGTCAAACCACTGCCACAAAACTGGGATTCCGCTGTTTTAGGGCCTTTGACCTTATACTATAAACTCTTGTATTATAAACTTTCCAAAGCATATCTTGACATCAGTATAAAAACTGAAAGATTTTATCACCATCTTTCTTTTCCAACTACTTTCCCAACAGACCTTTCTGTTTAAAAGGCATTGATTCAAAAGAAAGTGAGTTTTTTGAAAACAGAGAGAGGAAGATGTAACTAAAGAGAAAGATTTAAAAAAAAAGAATTCTGTCTCTAAAGATATCACGGGAAAGCTGAAAGTCGGCTTTTCCTATTATGATTTATTTTAGAAATGGAACACAACAACAGGCTGATTTAATTAACGTAGTGAAATATAAACAGCGACCACAATAAAAAATATAGTAGCAATAATAATAACTATTCATTACAGTGATTGGAAATAGAAAGCAAAAGAATTAATTTAGAGCAGTATGGATGCGTAGGTAAGTAATTTGCATAATACCCAGTTCCCAAAGACTCTGGGTGACTGACAACAATTAAAACATGAGAACACAATAAAAAGTAGAAAATAAGCAAAGTAATAAAATAAAACAGAAAATAGAATAAATAACATGGTGAGAACAACAAAGAATAACAAAGAGACGCAAAGAGGCTTTACTCTCCCTCGCCAAAGATCTGGGTAAAGAGGCAGTTCTTCAAGGCCCTTCTAAACAACACCACACTGGTGTCTATTCATATCTCAGAAGGAACTCATTCCAGGGGGAAGGGTGCTTCGACCAAGAAGATGGTGCTTCCTGGATCTTCATAGGTAGCATTGTTTAATTGAAGGAACCTGGAACATGCAAAACCTATACGTTTCAATCAACGAAATAGGGTAAAATCTATTTGTTGTTAATATGGGATTAATTCAATCCTTACTCTTATCATTAAATCTAGATTCATCCTTTCATTTTTAGAAACTTTTACCCAGACAGTATCCATTCTTAATACAAATTTCTTTCAATGTACATAATTATTCTCTGAGTCCCAGGTTCAATATAGACATTTATTTATTTATTTAACATACAATGTCAGAGAAATCTACAAATGCTAGACACAATGCAATCCTGGCAGCCTTAATTGCTAATTCATTCTGTTTGGTGCTTGCGTGCCTATCCTTGGTGCATCACAGGGGGCATAGTAGCTTATACCAGCTGACTAGCAGTGCTTGGGTTGCTGGCTCTTCCACACTCTTCCGTCAGTCTCACTTTGCCTCATCTCATGTTGCGTTGCCTCGCTTCTGGCCAGGTTATCACTGGCTTCTGCTCTCTATACACATACAAATGCAGCTAGGTTTTTATACCAAAGTGGTACCCATTTATCTACCTGCAGTATTACTTGCTTTCAAACCCGAGTGGGCAGGAACTAGGGAATGAGTGACATGAGCCCACCCTATCTTGTGGAGCCAGGCTTGAACCGCTCGAGTCCAGACCATTTCTGGCCAGCAGTTCCAGCGTCGTTAAGCCACTGCACCACCACATCCTCTCATAGAAACAAATGTGTACTGTAGCTTATATTGTACAGTTTTTCTTTCTGTGTGGTTGCAACAGCTGTTTTATTCTCATTAGGGATATTTTAACTTATATTTATTTTATGTAAGATAGTTTATGCTAAGTGTTTTTATTAATTGTGGCTGCATCAGAACATGATTAATAAGTAAATAAAAGCTTTTCATAATGCATTCCATATTTGGGAAATGTAATTTAATATCATAGTTCCATACTTTGCTATTATATTTATTTCAACATTGTATTAATGTAGGCTAATGCAGTTCATTTGAGACTAAAATGGATTTATAACTGGACTAGACTAAATCATATGAGTTAAAGAGTGCTCAAATGTCTTATAATACCAACACACTGACATGCACACACCCAAAACAGATATCCAATCAATTTTAAAGATGCTTTCAGAGGCCAACTAGATACAAAATACTATTTTTGATGAATTAACTTTATTCTTAAATACCTGGACCCATTTATTTCCCAAAGTTACACAGTATTCCTATTCTTTGTTCTACAATTCAGGTATGTAACTATAACAACAAAAGATAAGTGAAACATGTTGTCCTTCAAGCACCCAGATCCATAAGCACCATGGCCATTGTCTATGACAAGCTAAGGATTATGGGAACTAAAAGCCAATACTTGAAGGTACCAGTTTGGGGAATTTGATAATTAATTATCAAGCTAATTAATTGATAATTAATAATCAATTAACAAGTTGTACAGTAACTGATTCTATTGAGTTTTGTTTCATTTTGAACCAAGCAGTATGTATAACAGGCAGAGTGGCTATGCTATAAGAGAGGGACTGAATTCACTTCTTATAGATGCCCTTTATTTACTAGAAATCGGTAATGTTGCTTTCTGCACATTATTTCCTGAAGCCTAGGAAAAACTATGGAAGATGAATTACATTATGGCAAGGAAATCATGCTCAGAAGGCAACATTATCAACTTCTAGTTCATTGTGATAGCACAAAATCGGCTTCATCCATGTGGTTTCAAGAGGTCAAACAGCATTAAAACACTAGAAAACCATTAGATGGCTAGATGGTGGTTCTTGCCTCGATGAAAGAATTCAGGATATGTTCATTTGAGAATGCAGCTTGATTCCCACGGGGTATGAGAAGATGCAACTCATTACCTCAGGTGATTTTTTTAGTGTTTTTGCAAACCCTCAGCTTCCCTCGAGTATGTTGATGCCATACTTCTTTAGCAGTTTAACAGGGGATGACAAAACTGGCTGGAGACTATTCTAAACCCTTATTATTCCAATATTTCATTTATGCCATTAGGTAACAGGAACAGCAACAGCTATGCTGTTACTCAGTGCTGTGCAGCATTTATTACACTGACCAGCCAAAAGACAATATTATTGGCACTGCAGAAAGATGGCCAGTGCTTAATGTGATGATGGAGTGTATTACTTTAGATCTGTGTCATAGAAACTGGTTATAATAATTGCTTTCCTGCATAAACAAAATGTGCCCTCCTCTATTCCCAAATGTGTGACACTTCAAAATATGCAAGCAGGAAAGTACAGAATAAACCTCAGATTACAGCTTGACAAATATACTTGTGACTCTATTAATCTTTATAATATTCTGCCTGACTATAAAAAGAAGGGAATTATTACCTAGTAGATGAAATGATTTTATCCATATTCCTGGAACTGATCTTAGACAAGCCCCCCCCCCCAAGTTTTCAGCATTATTTATACTAAGGATGATCAATTCTTGTGGGACTCAGCTTAGATGCTCCCACATGAGCTGATTGATGGATGCTGAGAGCCTTGTTCTCTATATTTATTGTGCTGCATTTCCCTGCCTCTTGCCAAAAAGCTGTTATTGAACTACTGAGAAATATTTATCTATTCAATGTCTATGGACTTGCCATATACTTGCCAAGCAACTCTAGGCAGCTAACAAAAAATTAGAATATCAAAATACATAAAATAAGCAAAGCTATATACAGTGCTGGAGACAATAAATCACGTATAACATATTAATGGCTCACTCAACATGCTGGACCTATGCCAGAGATGAGAATCAGTTCTTCAGGGCCCTTCTAAAAGGAGGGTGTTATTCCACGAGGTAGGCACAGCAAAAATACCGGCTGCCTTGTAGCAAAGTAGGGATGGGGACAAAAAAAAATATGGCATGTACTTTTTTATTAATAGCAAGGATAATAGTTGTATGTTTCAAAATTAGGTTTTACAATATTAAAGCTAACTAATATGTCATTTCTAACATCTTTACCTTGTGCTTTTATTTTAAATAACAAATTTGAAAAATAATAATAGCAACAGACAGCAAATGCCATCTCCTCAGAGAACAATGGACTACCCAGTAGAACAGGGGTCCCCAACCTCCGGTCCGTGGACCAGTACCGGGCTGCGGCATGCTAGTAACTGGTCCGCACAAACAAGCAAAGCCCCATCCGCGGGATGCAGGCAACACACAAAACCACTCCCCCTCCAGTCCGCGGAAAAACCTCTCTCCATGTAATCGGTCCCTGGTGCCCAAAAGGTTGGGGACCTCTGTAGTAGAAGATTGCACAGACTGATTACAAACAATGACATGACAAAATAGCAACAAAGGTGTACTGGAATATCTGCAAGAAATACCACTTGCCTGCAAGCAATAACTGGTGAAATTATAGAAAATGAAAAAGCTAAAGTGCTTCGGGACTTTAGAATTCAAACAGACAAGTATCTGCCACATAACACCCCAAAATTAACAACTGTAGATACGAAAGACAAAAAGTCTGGATATTGGACGTGGTAATGTACCTACAGACAGCAGAATAGAAGGGAAAGAACTAGAGAAAATCACAAAATACAAAGACCTGCAAATAGCAGTAGAATGTGGCAAAAGAAATCAAAGAGAGTACCAACAGTAATAGGCCTCTTGGGTGCAATCACAGACCTGGAATACCGCTTGAACATCTTTGGCATTGACAAAAAATTATCATCCATCAACTGCAAAAGGCATTTTTACTTGGAACAGCTTACAAACTGTGATGATACTTATAACACCATCCAAACAACATCTGCCTATTCCAGGTCCTTAGGAAGGACTCAATAGTTGGATAAAAATGCCAAACCCACTCTAACATCTAGCTGACTGTGCGACCAGCAATAATAGCATATGTTTATAGAATTAAAGGTATAATATCACTGACTCACAGTGATTCCCATTGCATCTAGCCTTTCTCAGAACTGAGCTTTGATTTTCATTCTTTTGCTTATGAACAATTTTTTACATCTTTCTACATAAAGATGCAAAGCTTTCACATTTGGAGGAGGGGTATCTCTACATTCTCACATAATCTGGACAACTGCAGTTATTTCTGTGCCAGCTAGGAATAATGGGAGTTATAATCCAATATATATGGAAGACAGGAATGGGACAATTCACCCCTGCCAACTCGCCATGGCCAGTGGGCTGCCACTAGCTTGCAACTGCCAGCTCGCCTCTGCCAAGTCACCACAGGACAACTCCACACAGCCAACTCACAGTGGGGACAATTCGCCATGGGTGGCTGGAGGAAGAGCTGGGTGGGTGGGCAAACGAGTGGGTAGGCTGAGCACAGAGCACATCAGGGCAGGCGGTCAAGGACTTCCCATTTTCACACTCCCTGCTGCCACTGCATTGGGCTTGGAGCTGTCACTGATGTTGCTACCATGCCAGGTATGGAGTCTGGCTTGGTGGCAGTGGCATCAGCACCGTGGCGGCAGTTCCCTGCCAGACTCTGAGCCACCACTGCTGCATGCCGGGCTTGGCAGCAGGGGGTGTGAAAATAGGAAGCCCCAGACATCGCCACCTCCCAGCTGCCCCCCTTGCCAAGTTTTGCCTGCTTCCTAGGACTGAGAAAGAGAGAGAGAGAGAGAGAAAGAGAGAGAATGATTGGTTCACGGTCACCCAGCTATCTTTGTGCCTAAACCGGAACTAGAATTCATGATCTTCTGGTTTCTAGCCTTGTGCCTTAAACCATTTCCCCAAACAGACTTTGCCTTCAAATAGTGGTGAATTGCAGATTTCATCAAGACAGCTGATGTTGTTAGGAACGATAGCTTCTCAGCAATTGAGAGTTGGAGGACTCTTATTCTTGATCTAAAGGAAGGAAATTGTCCTTCAGGTTTTGTTAGATGGGAATTTTCTATACGAACCTGAGTCCCAGAGAGAGTAGGAGGAAAGGAAAAGGAGCCATTGTTGATTCACAATGTGAATTTTACATGCTGTGACCCTTTGTATAAAAGAAAATAGCTTAACCTAATCATGGCTAAAAGTCCCGTCCAAAAGAAACACACATACACATGTGTGTGCGTGCACAGTGAATTTAATACAAACCAGAAACCAACACTTTAAATAAATAAAAACAGAAATGGGCCATGGAGGTCCCCTCCAAATATTTGCTATTGCAAATATGAAGTGCTGTTTCTTATAATGTATAGCAAATGAATAACCGTAATAAAGAATAATTGTGCCCATAGACAATTTCATGGGAAAAGGAAACACCATCTCCTCCAATTTTGAAGGCAATTTACTAAATCATACTAGATTAAAAGATTTTCCCTTACATTGCTCATGTTTTGTCTTCTTCAACTCAGCATGTGGGATTCCAAAGGATAATTTCTCATTGTTGAATGCTTACCAAGCAGTATGCCCACTTCTCATATAGCTTTTATTTCTCATGGTATGAGAGTCATATGAACCAAGTCAGCATGGGACAGAAGAATAAAAGAGTGGAAGGGATCGATTCTGAATCCGAATGTACTAAGTGAACATGATGAGGCAGATCAAGGGCAACTGTAAACAACAATCAAATTACTGTAAAAGCAAATCAACAAGGAATTGATTTATTTTCACAGCAACCATGATGTAAATGTCAGCTAAAATGAAGCACCCGGACTTGATCTTAATTTGAAGGCAAAGGGGAAAAAATGCAAAACTATTATTTTAACTTTCAAGATTTGTGAAATACAGTACAGTGTACATTATGTACACTGGATCTCTATTGCCCCATGAAAACTATTAGATTTATATCCCACCCTTTGTTTATAGATTGTAACAATACCAATGTGAGCTAGCTGTGCCAGGTGACTGTGTCAATTTATAAGCTAGATATCCTTATTTCATATTTGTTGAACAAAGAACTTATATTAGGATTTAGCTGCCAAAAAAGTGAAAAGAGCTTGTATATACGGTTTCTGCTATCACTACATGTGACATTTTCTCCTTAATTTCCTGGATCATATATAACAAGAGCAATTGGGAACCCAGTAAAAGGTATTTTTTAAAAAGCTGTTTAGTGATTTACATTTGAAGAGGGAAGGCAGATTTGGACCATGTATATTCATAATATATCCATTATGTATCTCTGCATAGCCCTACTGTCTTTATGTGTTACTTATATGTAGAGGCAAAGGTTTCCATATAGAGTTGTAATCTTGCCTATCTCTAACATCATCTGGTTTTTCTCTTTCTATCATTTACACTTGTATTAACTCAATACATTGGACAGCTTTCATACATTGACTTTTTTTAAGTTGAAGCTTTTCTGAACATTCAGAAACCTAAGACACAAGGAAGCTTCAATACTGAGATGTCTCTACACAACAGGAACACTATGTTCACACATCCTCACCAACATATCCATTGTGAAGTAGGAAAGTGCTCTGAAACTTTCCTACAATGCCTTTCAACTCAGTTTGCTTCTTCACATGATCAAGGCTTGATGGGACTGAAATACACCCACACTAGGGTTTGGAGCGTATTATGGCTGGTTGGCAACACAATTTGCCTGCTTTCAATGCTGGGGCTACCAACATCTGTGGAGGGGAAAATCAATAAAAAATAAGTCTGTGATGTATACTGAATATAAACAGCCAAGTTTTGGCTATGACATCCAAACCAAGTGAGACTCTAATAATACTTCCAAATCTTAAAACATGAAAATTATATTTTCAGAAAAGAGCATTTCACAAAATTCATGTTCGTATCTATATATCCCAATTTGCGGGTTTTCAAACTGAGTTTCATGAGAACCTGAATAAGTTTTGAAAGGAGCTAAAGGGAGTGAGGAAACCTTGAATATACTGGTCAAGAATGCCATCCTTTCCTGCTGTAATGCTGATTTTCCCTTTTCTTAAAAACTGGATGTATGTCATCAATGTTTGCAATCAGTCTGTGCAAGAAGTACAGGCAGCCCATGTTTTCTAAAGCACAGCTGAGAGAGCTGGAAGCAAGAAATCTGTTGGAACTTTCTAACTTGATTAACATCAAAGCATAATTGCACTCTCTCTCCCTCTTCACTTCTGTGTTGCAAACATATTTGGATCTCTTTGCGTGCATGTGTGTATTTTCAAGAGGCCTCCTTAATTATCAAGATGGCATCCTGTGCACTTGTACTTAGGAGTAAGCTCCATTGAGCTGGTGGGAATTAATAAAGAAAATTAGGATTGTACTGCTCAGCTGCAGCGCATCTATCTCTCAAATCCCTTTAGAATGGGATTTCCTCCAGAGTAAACATACATGAAAATTGTGTTTGCAAAAGTAGGCAGAGAAAAAGAAGGGTGCTTAAGTGGCTTCAGCCAGGCATTCGCTATGGGGAAAAAATCATTCTATCCTAAATATATACTCTTCAGTATATAGACATTGTTTTTATTTTGTTTTGGTTGTTTCAAATAGGCAAAACAATCAGGGCTTTATGTCAATTGCTGATTGGGCAGATTGAGCTGAAAGCATTTTTTTTATTTATAGACTATGATATCAGACGATATTTGTTGTTCAATCACTAAGTTATGTCCAACTCTTCACGACCAACCAATTTTTGTTGAGGGCCAGTGATGTCATTTAGAGGAGCCTACATTTTTTTTCTCCTTAACCATAAATGACCATCCACAGTCTCATATAGTCTCACCTTGCACTTTGTCTGAACAACAAAAAAAAGATACTTCCAAGCATGCCCCCACAACCTGAACAAAGAAAACTCAAGTGAACATTAGTTAACCACATTCCTTTACCAATAAAAAGAAGCGTCTTTTTGCATAACTCAGGATTTTCATCCTGTGGTAACAGCAGCATAGAAACCATGAATCATTATAGAGTCAAGGCATCAAGACTTAACCCAAAATATCTCAAGATCCCACTCAATCATAACTGACACAATTGCAAAGAACTTCATGGGGAAAATTAGCAAAATGCATTAAAAGAAACTGCAGTATTAAAAGAAAATGCAGAATCTTCATTTTTTTTCATGACTCACAGATTTTCCCAAAAACTTAATTTTTATAGAAGTTGCAAGATTTTCAGAATACAGCACAGAGCGTTTAGTTCTTTTCCAAGTGGCAATTTTATGGTTGAGTTTTCCCATTTTCTTATGGTATTAAGAGCATTTGTGAAAATAATGCACAACAGATGGAAAACGCTTCCAGGCCCTAGAAGTTAAGTAGATTCATAAGTTTCATGGAACATAGACCCATTTTTTTATTATATGGTGTGGAATTCTGCAATGCAAGATTCCTCTATGTATATGCAACAGTGCTGTAGTACAATTAAACAAGCTGAGAAAACACAGAGCTATGGGGATTCCAAAATGGCTGAGCAAACATGGTTTAATGTGCTATGTGAAATGTTATCCTAACCATGATTACAGGATTATTGTGAGAATGAAATAAGGAGGTATGAAATCTTCATCTCCTTGCTGAAGATGCAGGATATAAATGTAACAAATGAATTAACTGGCTGAAGACTTTTTTTAAAACAACTTTTATTAAAGAAACTTTTACAAAGTAAAAACAATATAAAGTAAAAGTGATAAGCAAATAGGAAAGAAAAGAAAAAAGATATAAAGAAACAGTTTCCAATCTTCTTTACAGTAGTTACAAATGAATTTATATTTTAACCTCTCTAAGATTTTATTCTTTCACGCTGTAAAGAAGATAAAGGGATGAGATAGTAATTACATCCAGTGTTACTCTAGGATTTAGAGTAACATGTTTCAGCATGTCTAAGATCCTGAGCAGTTCAGCTGATGTTTGTCTTCTACTGTACCAAAAAGAATAATTCATTTTTTTAAAGATAAGACAGAACAGAAACTGTGTTGAGAAATTCCTCAATAAAGAGCTGTTCAATGATCTTCCCCTATTCCCCTCCTCCTTCCCTTCACCCTCTATTTCCTTCAGAATTTGTATTACATATGCATCATAGCCTATATAATTAATTAGAAAGGCTCAGAAGTCCAATCTCAAACTCTGAAAAGGGCAGATTTTTTAAAAAAGCCATCTTTCAGGAAGAAATCTTCCCATAGGATCCATTTTTCCTCATTTCACATCAACAAGACAGGGTATGACAAGCAGTTACCATATTCAATACAGCGTTTGATACACTTAATTGCAGGTCATTAACAGTGACCTGGCCAATTAAAATTTTGTTGTGGCACATGCCTTTCCAAAGCAGATGTTTCATCTATTACCTGCATGGTATCTATCAACACAGTTAATATGTCTACCATATGAGCTAATTATTTTGCAATTACATGGAAACAAATGATATTTCTTGCAAAAGGTTCCATTAATTATCCAGGCTTGGCAAAGGGTAATAATAATGGGATATTTTTCCTCAATTGCTTCCTCTCATTAAATCTAATACCTTCCTGGCCCCAAAAGTGGCAAAGGAAAAGAAATTGACAACACTTTCTGAAGAATGGCACAATTCTATCAAAAGAAGAACTTGGTCTTTCTGTTATTAATGGCAATTTCCTAATCATTCTATATCAACTTTCCTCCAAGTAACATTAGCCAACCTCTAATGGAGATATTGTCCAGTTGCCTTGGTTTTCTTTTACACCTGATGCTCTTTTGTTTTTGGCCTCATTGCACAGTTAGTAGGGACTTTCCAGTATCATAAACTACTTCCTGAACATTTGGCTTGGTCCAAGTCTTTTAAAGCTCTTTTGTGGTAATCCCTAGAATGAGAAAGAATGGATTCTTTTCCCCCCAAAGCAGCTCTTCAGTGGCCTTACTTTTCTCTGAATGCCACTCTTTTCAAAAAATAACCCCCCTAAATAGAGATTAATAATTAATTATTCAACAGCTAAATTCTACAATTAGTAAACAATGATTTCTATCTCTGTCCCCATTCCATGTCCTTTTTAGCCTATCATCTTAAGTAACAGTCATGATGCTTGGAATTCATGTGGAGAATTAGAATGCCCAAACATGAACAGAGAAACTCAGACATTTAAGAGAGATCTTAAACAACAGGAAAAAGCTCAGCCCCTCTGTGTGATTATTGGAGCTGTGCAGACTTTTAGATTTGAAATGTAATAGTGCTTCACAGTGAGCACGTGCGCACACACACAACACCTCTTTGCTGCTCTGTACATGAATCTTTTTGTAAGATTACATGACAATTGCAGAAGGTATCACACAAACCAAGGAGAGGTCATAATTCCTTTAAGGTAGTGTTTCTCACCAGTGTGCTGCCAAGGGCATTCTGGGAATTGAAGTCCACGCATCTTAAATGTATTATGGTTCATCATAGTCAGTCAGATGTTCATACTAGATTTGGTATTTTTATCCACCTATTGAGTCTGTCTCAAGGACCAAGACAGGCAGATGTGGATGTTTGATGGTGTTAAAGGTATTATCGCAGGATGTAAGCTGTTCCAAATAAAATTGCTTTTTGCAATTGACTGATGATTTTGTCAATGCCAATGGTGTTCAAGTGATGCTTCAGTTTGTCAGAAGGAAAAAATCAGGTCCTGTTCCAAACTGGAAGGGCGCTGTAGAAATAAGCTGAAGGCAGGGGGTCTCATTATTTAGTTGCCAGAAACTTTAGTGACAGCAGCATGTTTCTGGGGTGGCTGACAAAATGGAGTTGAGAGTGGGTGGGTTTTTATACCTTCTTTGGGGCTTTATATTTGAGGTGCCTGTTCCTGTGCAATGTACTTTGACCTGTGCCTTTTGGTATTCTAATTATTGTTGCCTGACTCCCATTGTGGTTTGCAGGTCATGTCCTGTCCTTGAAGCTGGGTGAGGGATTTTAGCTCCTTGAAGCTGGGTAGATTTTACAAGTCTTTGTTTTTCTAATCTCATTAGCTCCAGTCTTCATGGCCCCATTCTTCCTGAATGGATTACCAAATCTTCATTTCTAAAAGCTGGCCTCAGTTTCTGCCTAAGATTTTTCTCCATTTCTACTTTAGGGGAAATATAATATTCTGCCTCTTTAATAATCCCCAAAATATTTCATTCTTTGTGGGGGGGGGAAGGTTGCTGACTTCCTACAAGTTGTTTTGGGATTGCACCCAAGGTGCCTAAGTTGTTATTATCATATTTATTTGTCACCCATCCTGCAGTTCAAGGTGACTTTGTTCCCAAGACTGAGAAACACTGCTTTAAGGAATGGTCCACAGGTACTAGGCGAGTGCCTCCACGTGCTCCAAAGTCTTTTTCTTCTTCTGATACAAATTGCTACACAGACCTAATGATTATATTTAGGTTATAACAGCTCAAAGAGCTGATCCCAATCATCTCTAGATTCCAAACATATGGTATCTTCTGGCCTCCTCCAAACTTCCCACACAAGGCGCTGTACTTGGGAGTTTCCAAGATTGCTCACAGAGTCAGCTACGTGATTATCTGGATACCTTCCAAGTGGCATAAAGGAGAATTTATTTTGGTGGAACTTTAAATCCTCACCTTTTGCTGAACTAAGTTTCAGTGAATTAACTGAATATTTGAACTTTGCTGTTTCAGTAGCCGATAAAGCAGAGGTAAAAAAAATGAACTGATACTGTATATGAGGCAGGGGTTTTAACCATTCATTTTCCCTGACCATTTTTGGAATACAATGTCCAAAACATTGATATGTTGGGGTCTTTCTCTAGAAGTTTCTGGCCTCTATAGCACAAAGTGTTTCCCTAGAATGCATTTTCCTCTAAAATAATAAAAAAAAAAACCACACACATTTGAAGGATCATTTAGCAATGATATTTGAAGAAAAGCTAACCATAAGCGAGCCGAAAAGACATCCTCAGTTATAAAAAGGGGATAAAGACAAGCTTTCTTTCTTACCTCCAGAAATGAAGTCAGAGTTGGGAAATTCCCCTCCAGCCTCATGGATACAATCTGCATTCTCATGATCACATTAAACACAGCTATTGCATACTGTGTATCTTGGGATTTTCATCCACTCCCAAATATTTAGGACTTGGCTCCCTGCCACCACAAAAGGGTTCACGGCTTCAGACTAATGAATTTTGTGGTCAGTAGATGAAATAAGTATACCAAGTGGAAAGGGAAATCAGTTCCTAAAGCACTGCATTAAATAAATATCACTGTTTTTCCACTAGCAAACCTCAACTGCAATCATTCTACTTCATTTTTTATGTCTTAACCCTTATCCTATGACTTCCCAATCATTTTAAAGCCAGATGATTTTTTTCTTGAACTGAAAAAGACACTCTTTTCTCCTTGGCATCTGTGCATGTACTTTTACTGCAGTGCTAATAAAGAAAATTTCACTAAAAATCTTGTTTTTAGTTGTTCAATGGCCTTGTTTAAATTGTAAATTTGCCTTAAGGCCATTTTAATTCAGATGGAATAAATCCGTGCTTCTAATTTGAGTCTAAAGTCTAACTTTCCTAAAGCAGCTAGAAATCATTTTAAAATAATATATGTACTCAGTCTAAGACTTTGTTAAGCCAATACTGCTATTTATAAGAACCAATATTTATTGCTGTCAGTTGTATTTTATCTGCTATCATTTGTCTGGATTTTTGTTTTGTTTTAGTAGTATTAATTTCTTATACTGAATATACCAATGCTTCAGTTCCCCTTCCCTATTAACATATTGCAATTGAGAATGTGAAAATAATCTGTAGCTTAAGTTCAGTAAGATTTCTCGTGAGATAATTGGGACTCAGTCTAAAAACATGTGTTGCTAAGAGGTTTGAGCATTCTGTAGGTTGCAGATAGGCTTTGTCTTTGGCAAAATAAAAATGATAAAGGCAACTTTGCTTTCACAGTTTCATATGAAAAGTGTTTGGAACACTGAAAAGTTATTAGCTATTTTGGGTGGTTCAAATAAACCTTGATTTATGCTGCAAGTTTGTTCTGTCTCATGTGAGCACAAATGTTGAGTTGTTATAGTGTGAGGCAAGAGCGTTGACTTGCACACTTGTCTTTTTTTATCCTTCCTATCAATCCTCATTCTTCCAGCCTCTTACTACAACTACTAATACTTCCATTCCTATTCTTGTTCTTTCATTTCATTAATTCAGCAACTTAGCTGTTTAAACAGTCTTGTCTTTTTTTATCCCTTTACCCACTAACATTCTACTGCTAATTATTTGCTTACATGTTATTGTGAGCTAAACTGAAAAATAGGAGGAGAAAGGTGTTTGCCGCCTTGAGTTATTTTGTATAAAATAATAAAAGTGGAATATAAATAAATAAATGCTTATACTTAATGAATCCTGGTCACTATCACTGTATAGTTCAGGGTATACAACACATTCAGTTTGTGATGCACAGTTCTTTTTTCTGTGTATGTTTTTAATGCACACGAATATAGTATTGTGAATAGCTAAGTGAATAGCCTACACTCCTCTTCTTAATCAGTTAGTCCCTGTATATCAGACCTTCCCCTGGAGGGTCTATAACAATTTTTCATGGCCAACTCGCCATGGCCAGCTTGCTGTGGCCAATTTCACTGTGGGACAAGGGACAAGAGTTACACTAATATCAAAGAAATAGTGGAATAGAATCATTAAAGAAAGGATGCAAAAGGGTACAAAAGGATGCAAAAGAATGTGAATTTCAAAAATTAAAATAAAATTTTAATTTATTTTAAATAATTAAATAGAATTGTTAAATTGTCCCATAGCAGGTTGTCCCACAGCGAGTTGACCATGGCGAGTTGTCCTGCAGCAAGTTGTCCCATTCTGTCCCCTGGAGAGTCCTCATCTAAGGATGAAGCAGAACCCAGAGTCTCTCAGCAATAGCATATTGTGACCAGACTATAATAGGCCTACTCTCTATATAATGCTGAAATTACTGGCAGGTAACTTGCCACAAATTTAGCAACTCTCAAATCCACACATCTCTCGTGGGAAAAGATTATTTAGTCCAAAGAGCTGACTCTCTATAAAGACAGGAGCCCAGGCAGTCCTTGCTCAGTTGCCTGTGGTCTGCAGAGCAGACTATCTTACCTCTGAAGATGCCAGCCACAGTTGCCAGCCAAGGAAATCTGTTGTCAGGACCACAGTCAATAAACCTGAAGCATAAACACTGCCAAACAGATAAAGACCATGGGAAAACTACATCAGCTTATTTAATTTATTGATAGTTTTCCTACCTGGATTCTGGAAAAACTACATCAGTATATTGATTTATTGATAGCGTTTGTACCTGGATTCTGTCTTACTGCCCATTGGCATTTCTTTTACAATTCAACTAGGACATTAAATAATTGAAGTCAGTTTTCTTAATTAGGTGCCAAGTTGAATCTCAGCATCCTCCATTCACACATATTTATTACAATTTTTTTTTAAAAAAATTAGATGTACATATAAGCTTTCTCGATATCACTGCATTTTCCATCATTTGCACATTTTGAGATTTTATGCCTTATGTGATTGTGTATTAGGATCTCTGTTATTATGCTTCTTTCCTTCAATAAAGAATTCCCTCTCCGAAGTAATAATAAAACCACCAATCTATGCAGCTGCCTTTTGTTGGTTGTTTTTCCCTTATTTTACAGCTGTATTTTATCCCAATTTCAATGCCAAGAAAAGTGTTCTGGATTTTTGAAAGCATCTTAATGAAGACTAATTGACATGTTCATAACCACTGTTTCCAAAGCTACTATTCCACACAGTTGCTGCTGTTTGGAAATCAGCTCAAGTACATGAAAATAGGATAGGAAAACTTACTATATGCTAGAAGAAAATCTTTAGAGCATTGTGATGAGAATGGAGGGCTGTCCTAATGTGATGACAACTCACTGAACAAAAATAGATTATATTGCATTAACAGTAAATACATAGTGAAATATAAAGATTCTGATAACATGATGATCCCACCAAAAAAGAGTCATGCAATCAACATCAAATGTTGGTGGAACAAATGATTCAGTATAAAATATTCTTGTATAATAATCATGGAATGGCAGTTCAGTAAACATATTATGATGCTTATACACTTTCATGCAGGCTGTGAAAATCAAAATGTGACCTATCAGTTTTGGGATGCTACTTGTTTCAAAATCAAAACACAGAAGAAGCAATCATTAATAAAGGAACACTTTAGCTATTATAATCTTGAATATGTACTGTACCTCTGACATATTAAGAGATGGTAGGATTCAAATATATGAATGAAAGAAATTATATTATGTGCACTTAAGATTACAGGACTTATTCATATTAGAAGGCAAATTGTCAACTCTACAAATGAACATGGCTGCAGCCATTTTTCCTTCTCATTCTAGGTTGCCACATAGAACAGGGGGAGGGGGGTTGCCCAGGTGCTTCATTAGTGAAAATAATCTTCTGTCCCGTAGTAACCAAGGTTATTGGCTGCTTCTGAGACTAGGGACTGGGCGTTGCATAAAAAGCCCGCCAAATAATCATATTGAGGAACATAGTTGCTTGCATAGTTTTATGGGTGGGACATTTAACTTTGTATTGGGAAATTGTTATTTGTGTATTCAGACTTGGTTTCACTTTTGACTGTGCCGATATTTTGTAACTAATAAACATATTCTTTGAGGAATTCTCAAGCCTCAGAATTCTGCTTTATTCGTCTCTGTCTGCAGGAACCATGACACAAATTCTATAAGCAACAGCTTTGTTTTCTCAAATCATGAACTTGCTATACTTGTACCAAATTTAGCTATTTCTTACTTAAAATAGGCTGGACAATTTCTCCACAACTTCATTTTTTCCACATTTATATTCTGTATAACTTTATAACTTTATTATCTTTTATACATGCTAAAATGTTGGTTCTTGAAAAACAGTTGCCGCATTCCCATCATAGGCTCAAATCCAAATTCAATTCAAAAGCTGTACAGTGGTAACAGGTCTGTACTGATGCATCAGGAATTGCAATGGAGATATTTTGTCCATTACTCTCGTTGAAAAAAAATTATATGCACAAAATGGAAAGAGGATCTGGTCACAAAAGAACAGATAATACAAAACCGTAGAGTTGGTGGTAGAAAAGCAAAAGTTTATAATACAATGAGTTGAAATTAGTGAAAGATGTTAAAAATAACAAAAAGGCTTTCTTTAAATATGTTCCAAAGTTGATATACAACTTTGTGTATCAACTGCTTAATGAAGAAACAAAAAGGCAGAAATTATAATTTTGAATAACAATTCTAAGCAAGAAGAAATATTTCATACAGCATGAATGTCAGAAGAAAAACTTTCTAAAAAATCAATAGATTGATAGTTAAATCAATTATCCAAAAGGTGGTGAAAAACTTTTCATTGGGTATGTTCAGGCAGAAGCAATCTGCCAGGGATGATTTAATTTGGATTCCTGAACTGAGAAGAGTATTTGGATTTAAAGGTTAATAGATCTATGAGTCTACGGTTTATTAAAGCAGAGAATCTGACAGAAGAATCAAATAAAGTAGCATAGTGAAATAATATCAAGCATATTACAGGAGTCCTTGCTAAAACATCCTAAACAGCTGATGTCTTTTCACAATACTTTCTAATACCTTTTCATAATTTACTATAAAAATTAGACATTGCTAATCAATAAGATGAATAAACTAATTCCAAAACGGCACTTAAAACCAGAGAATTTAATTATATCATTGCAAATACATTCAACTTACATTAATAACACCTATGCTGAGATCAAAATTATTCAACTTATTCTTCAACAAAAATTGGAAAAATTATCTATGAATGCTGTAGGAGATAGTGTAAGTAAACAATTACATTATACTACATACTGTACATACAGATAAAACTATTGCTTTGATGCATTAAGTGTCCACTGTGATAATTTCCAAGTTGTATTGTCAATCACTGATAGTAAAAAGTAAAATTATTTAGGTTAGCTTTCCTTTCATCTCCATTCTATGGTCAGGGATATTAGAATATATGTGTTCTTTACATAGGCAAATAGATCATGCCATTAGCAGGCAGTGTGATGCCTCAAAGACCTTTATATATTTATGTCTCTGAATATGAAGCACATAAGATGTTTATAAGCTTCAAATTGACAACCCCAAGAACTATAACTGGTATGAAAATGACATAAAAGCAAACTAAATAAATACATTTACAAGCATCAGCCTTGGGGAAGTTGAAGTGATTTACAGCACATGGGAAGGAAGGGTTAGAGTTGCTGAGGTCTTCTATTAAACGGGTTCTGGACCCATTGACTGCATCAACCATTTCTGGAAGTCATTTTTTAAGGACACACAAGATATTCTTTCAGCTTTTCAAATGTGCTCAGTAGTGCAAAATACTCCCTAATGTTATAGACTGCTGTGATATTTATTAATCAGTGGAACAACCTGCCTCCAGAAGCTGTGAATGCTCCAACACTGGAAGTTTTTAAGAAGAGACTGGACAGCCATTTGTCTGAAATGGTATAGGGTTTCCTGCCTGAGCAGGGGGTTGGATGACCTCCAAGGTCCCTTCCAATTATTATTATTATTATTATTATTATTATTATTATTATTATTATTATTATTATTATTATTATTATTATTATTATTATTATTATTGTTGTTGTTGTTGTTGTTGTTGTTGTTGTTGTTGTTTGTTGTTGTTGTTGTTGTTGTTGTTACAAGATATAATAGAAAGATGTCCAGTGTGAGTCTTTCAAGGAATCCCATTTCAAGTTGTGTTGGATAAGAAAAATAAATTAAAAATAAACACAAGTCTTTTGTTTTGTTTTATCTGGCTACAGCATATGCTTAAAAACATTTGAAAGTCACTGCTCTCAGGAATACATGCCTGTCCTACAGAGGAATTTACTGAATGACTTCCTCTGATATAATCATATTTAAAGCTTTTTTTAATGGCAATGACTTATGCAGCAAGGAAGATTTTAATTCATTAAATCACAGCAAATGGATAAGTAAGATGATGACTGAAATTATGTTCCTCTACACATAAAATTAAAGTTTGTTAATTTTTCTACTATATGAACCATGTGTAACAAAAATGTGTTAAACAATCACAAAAAATCTCTGGGAGTCAGTGATATATAAATTTAATAAATTATTATTATATACATACAATGTGAAATCCACAACTGCCAGTTCTTTCCCTGGTGTTGGCCTTCTTACACATCCAGGTCTTCCTAAGAACCTAGAATGTCATAGTATATCAGCGTAATATATATGGGGATCCAAGCAGTATGGCCTTTTGTAAATTGAGATATAGAAAATTTGCACATTGAAAAAAAATTCCAAGTGCCATCCAAAATGTTTTTAGTATGGCACCCAACCACCAATAACCACTGGAAGTAAGGCCCATTTAGGTCATAATCTTTCAACTTTGAATTTCAGATCTTGACAATTTGTGATCTTCTCCAATTCTTATCTTCTATAATAATGTTATCATTATATTATTTATCTGAAGAATTTCATAGTGGTATACTGTATAGGCCATCCATGCCAATCTTGATTATTTATGCAAACTAATAGCATTTAATTTAGGGCCTGGGTCCTAAATATGAGAATTATGTAAGCACATCATTAGAAAATGCCTTCAAAAAAGAATTACTTATTAGAAATATCCTGGCTCTAGACATCCTATCCTTAACCTCCCCCCTTCTCCAAATATGAATCTCCTGGCTTTTCTCGCAATAGACTGTTTTTGATTTCTCAAAACAGAAATGGAACAAACTTCAAGGGAGAGTGTAACCTCACTGGCCTGCCTTTGTTGGTTCATGAACTCTATTGTTTTCTTAAAGTCCTAGCCCTGCAAGTGATTCCTGAGCTTTATTTTTATTCTGAAAGCTTTATATTCCCTGACTTGACTGAAATTACAGCTTTGTTGGTGAGAAGGGGGTGGGTTGTGTGTGGGAAACACTCAGATCTGCTAAGTAAACAACACTGAGTTAATTTATGAGAAAAAATCCTGGAAGAAAACATGCTGGGCTGCTTCCATTTAATATGTAACTACTACAACTTCATTAGCAAAAATCAAATAGCTGGAAAAAGTCCACTCTTACTCTTTTTCTGTTTCAATTCAGTCTGTACACAACGCCATCTTTTGTACTTGAAAAGCTCAATAACAGAATTTACTAAGATACAAGAACCTCAGACATTATAACTCATGAATATAAAATGTCATGAATTAATGAAAACAAAATTAAGCAGCAGCCTTACTGCTACATGCTTTTTTTTTTTAGTATGTATAAAACCTAACATTCCAGGAATAAAATATTCTGGAAAACAATAGAACATTCAATTTCTTTCCCTGATCATGCCAATAGTACTATGGATTTTCAGAAGAGAATCTAATGAATGGGATAATTTGCCTTTACTACCAGACTTTGCTACCATGTAAATTGGTGCGTTAAAGACCTAAAAGCCTTTAAACCAGAGGTCCCCAACCTTTTGGGCACCAAGGACCAGTTCCGTGGAGGGTGTATGGTGCTGCCTGCATCTTGTGGATGGGGCTTTGCTTGTTTGTGCAGACCTGTTGCTGGCATGCCATGGCTCGGTACTGGTCCATGGACCGGGGGTTGGGGATCCCTGCTTTAAACAAGGCTAGATCTGTTAAAAATGCTGTAGTGAATCCTTCACTGAGCAAGAGGTTGGATTATATGACTTCTAAAGTATCTATCTCCCACTAAATCTTACCAAGGCAAAGTGTTAGGGGCAATTAGTTTTAGGGATGTTCCTTCTTTAACCTTGGATCAAGATCATGTGAAGTGTTAGCACCACCTTATAATGCCTTGGTAAGACCACACTTGGAATATTGCATCCACTTTGGGTCATCACTATATAAAAAGAAAGAGTGCAGAGAAGAGCAACAAAGCTGATTAAGGGACTAAGGCTAAAACATATGAAGAACAGTTGCAGGAATTGGGTATGTCTAGTTTAATAAAAAGAAGGACTAGGGGTGACATGATAGCAGTGTTTCAATATCTAAGGGGCTGCTACAAAGAAGAGCAGGTCAACCTATTCTCCAAAGCACCTGAAGGCAGGACAAAAAGCAATGGATGTAAACTAATCAAGGAGAGAACCAATCTAGAACTAAGCAATCTGCTGACAGTTAGAACAATTAATTAGTGGAACAACTTGCCTCCAGAAGTTGTGGGTGCTCCAACACTGGAAGTTTTTAAGAAGAGTTTGGACAACTATTTTTCTGAAATGGTATACAGTTTCCGACTTCAATAGGGGTTTGAACTAAAAGACCTCCAAAGTCCTTTCCAAATCTGTTATTCTGTTCTGGATGAGGTTACACTTCCTCATTTAAGTCTGGGAGTTTTCCTGGACTCACAATCCCTACTCTGATGAACAGATGGCAGCTAATGCATGGACTTTTGCAGAGTTTTATTTGATGCACCAGTTACTTCTTTCCTAGATTGGGAGGGCTTTCAGACAATCACTCATGCCCTACTCACATCATAGCTCAACAATTGCAATGCATTCTATGTGGGGCTGCCCTTGAAGACCACTAAGAAGTTTCAACTGGTCCATAATGGAGTGATGAAGGTAGTAATGTCATACCTTAATATGCCCATGTGTATGCACATATGTCACCTCAGCTCCAAGGAATGCACTTGTTATTGGTATGATTCAAGACACTGGTTACAACCTATAAAGCCCTACATGGTATACATGGTTAATTGTGGGACCACCTAACTTCCCTATCAACATTGCCTATTTAATCTGGCATAGTTAACACAAACCCCATCCCTTTAATTAAACAATGTCATCTATCAGGATCCCAAAAGTATGCCCTCTTTCCCATGGTGCCAGTCCTTTGCAATGAGATTCCCCCTGACACCTACAGTATGTGGGTCCCACCTTGCTGGCATTCCAGAAAGCCTTAAAGATCTGACTCTTCTCCAAAGTCTTGTGCCAGGATTATTGGGACCCTTCTTGAACAGTGTGTGGGTATGGTTAGCCAGATTTACCATTGGTTTTTGTTTATTTTTTTTCATAATTAGTGTATTCTATTTTTACTCTGCTGGATTTACTGTACACCAATAAAAATAAAATTGTACATCTGGTATGGAGTTGGATGCTGCCTAAATTGAATATATTAACTTAAACATGGCTCAGAGGAGTAATGGGTAAATCTCAGTTTTCCAGAACACTGCATTCCTGGAACTAGACTTTTTGCACAGACCTCACCAAATCTTTGTTTATAAACTTTCTCTGCGAAGTAATTTGACAAGAAAACATACTGTTGGTTACTAATTGCTCGCTAATCCCCTTTCCCATGCTTCTTTGTAGTGACCACAAAAACTAAAATAATATTGGGAAAAGTTAAGATTGTGTAACATTAGAATAAATAAATGTGCAAAATTACTAGGTAAGAGAAAAATAATTAGACATGTCCAAAGAGGTCTTGAATATATAAAAATACATACTATATTGTGAATGCAAAGCCCAACCAAGTAAAAAGTGTCTGACTTGGGCATGTTACTTCAGTATAATCATATTACACAGCATGCATAGTGGCACATTTAGGATATTTCTCTCTCTTCCTGTTAGGGTCACCAATCAAAGGTGACCCACTCACAGGCTGTCTCCTTTGAAGTTGTACTTAAATAGAAATTTTGGTCAAAACAAGGGAATGTCATCTTATATTGATGTCCAAATGATTACTTACACTTTTGGGGACATGATTAAAAGACTCAAGCAGACACACTTCTGCTTTTGCTAGGACTGAAACCTGACATTAAGTTGTTTTCCCATTACAGCCTGATAGATGGTGTTTCATTCTTTTGCCTTTCATATTCATTTTCTTGACTCTGAATTTGCATTCAGCTCCAAATGGTCAACAGTATTCCCATTCAAGGCTTCCCACAGGATTGTCTGGTCCACCTAAGAAAACTGCCAGAAAAAAATTTCAACCTTGCCCTGAGCCAAAAATTATTGTTTCCCATTTACACTGTTCTTAGACACATTCAGGACTGATCTATCTCTCTGTCTCTCTATATTTCTCAAGAGGTATTTTTACAGCACCATTATACAGAAGCAAAGAGAATTAACATAATTAAACTAAGTTCACAATTCACTGGACATTATTGGAGAACGATTTAAGTTCCAAAGTTAAACAATCATGCCAAATAGGCATTTTAAAGGGTTTTGCCATAAAAATATTTTATCACATGCATACAGATTGTCACATTTACACAAAATGTATTGGCTTATATCAGCCAGTATATAAACCAAAGATCAGTGTTCTTCCCGCTTCCTTTCCAATTTCCAATTTGTTTTTCCTTGGAAAGCAACTCTTTCCTGGCATCATTCAAATATCCAGAAATTGTATGTTGCTTTTCTCTTCTTGGAGCTATTCATACTCAAAATGTTGTTCTCTGTTTAATCACTGTTTAACCCTTCCCTTGCTTAGAGCACCTGATCAGTCCCTAAAGCGCTTTTATCATGTTTACAGTAGATAGATCAAGCAGGCATGGAGAGAAAGCAACAGCAATTTGACAGCCAGGCCTTCGCATATTTTGCTTTTCTGGAGGGAGATTCATAAGCTTTGTATCCTCCTCTCCATGCTCAGATACCATGGATGAAAAGGGACTACAGATGGGCATGAAGCACAATTATTGACTGGATTGCTTGGAAGACTGTAAGATAGGCATGTCAAACTGCCGGCCTGCGGGCCAGATGCATCATACTCAATCTGTGCCCACCCCATTGCCAGCAATGGGGAAAAAGTCACGATACGTCACGCGACATCATGTGATGTCGTGAGTTGGACATGCCTGCCGTAAGACCATCCATTGACTTGTCAACAAGCATTTCAGCATTCCCTTTCGAATAATAATAATAAAAAAACAAAACACTGCATTCTGATTGTCAGAACTGTTATAATAATGCAATTGACTCAGTGGTTAAAGATGCTGAGCTTGTTAGCTGGAAAGCTGACAGCCCAGGTTTCAACCTCGAGTGCTGCACAAAGGGATGAGCTTCCATTACTTGCCCCAGCTTCTGCCAACGTAGCAGTTCAAGAGCATGCAAATAGGTACCACTTCAGTGAGAAGGTACTAGAGTTCCATGCACATTGGTGTATAGTCATGCTGGCCACATGACCACTGAAATGCCTTTGGACAATGCTGGCTCCCTCAGCTAAGAAACAGAGAGGGACACCACCCCCTAGAGTTAGACAAAATTGGATAGTGGAAACCTTTACCTTTGCCTTTAGTGTACAACCTATTAGCTCAGCTTAAATCAGGGCACAAACTGGCAAAGTTTAAGCCTAACCAAATTAGGATTCTATTTCTTTAAGATATATTACCTGAGTTATTAGAGTCCTGTCATTGATTATATGGGAAACTGTGATTAGAGCTAGGAAGTTCTTATATTTACTCCTGATTTTTCTCCAGATCTGAGGAACTGCTGCTGCTTTCAAAGGCAAGTGGAGATTTTCCCCCCCTGAATTCCTTATTCTGTCTATACCAAACAGTTATTCAGGCATCACTCTTTTCCTTTAGTGGACTGATAAATGTCTGCTTATCCCCTTTAAAGATCCATTCAGATATCAAGAAAATATGGCAAGGACTACACAGTTACATTGCCAACTTTTTAGGTAATCAACCCATGCCCGGTTGATTCTATATTGGAGTAAAATAATATTTCCCATGCACTTAAAAATTTATCAGCACCTTCCACACTGTTGTGCATTTTCACTATTTGAATCTTAACAATCAAAAAATATGAAATGTAACTATGCTTAGTGCAACATATAGGTAGAATTTGGGCTGGATCCAACTGAAGTCATCTCAATTCTATTGCACTATTATGGGGTCTTCTAAACAATGTGATAACCTTTGAAATTCTGTTTCCCTAACAGTGACCATTTTTCTTTGATTTTAGACTTAAGTCCTCTTCCTGAAAATGTGTTTGTAGAAAAAGCCCTGCCCAATATCGACCAACAGGTATTAAGCCATCACTTATAAGTTGGACAAAACAAAGAGTAACCTTGTCTCTGGTCATGTATCTAGACTCTGAAAGTTCATTCAGGTTGATTCTAAAATTATTAGAATTCTCCTTGGTGAAGAAAACAACAAAACTCTCAGCTATTATGAGGATCTCATTTGAACCTGTGGCAGACACTGCTATTTATATAGAATAAAACCCCACAAGCATCATATATCAAAACAATGCTTGACCAGGATTGTTAAAGCAAAGGAAGAGGTGGTTACTAGCTATAAATCCTATAGAAAAGACACAGTCCACAGCCCTTATTGAAACAATAGCAAAAATGCATGTGTAAATCTCCATTAAACTTTAATAGATATATAAACAGCTTAGCAATAGCTGATCATAGCAACCACAGAGAAAGATCTAGCTAAATTTGGAATCTACCATGTTTTCCCGAATATAAGACCTAGCTTGAGTTTTGGGGGTGGACCTAATATAAGCCCTACCCAAAAAATAGTGCAGGCTGCCCCGATGGCAAAATGGAGGCTGGGGGTGACACATGCAAACGGGGCGAGTGGCCACAGAAGAAGTGGGCTGGCTGGTGGGGCTGTCAGTGCCACCGCTGCGAGGTGAGACAGGGGATAAGACATCCCCCGAAAATAAGACTTGGTGCCTCTTTTGGAGGCAAAAAAAATAAAAATAAAATAAGACCGGATCTTATTTTTGGAGAAACATGGTAACCCTAGTAAGATTAAGTACACAGCCTACTCAATTGGATCATGAGACTTATTGATATTTTTAATGATAGGAAATTCCATTCCTCCCATTTAGATTTCGAAGAATCTCCGCTGCCTGAATACCCACCAGTTCAGCTTCAGAAGTATATATTTTAATAAAACAAACTACCCACCCCCCAAAAAACCTCTAGGAGATGTAATCCCTCCTGAATCTTTAGGTAATTCTTGTTTTGCCACAGCTTCAGACAGCTACCTTTTGCAGTTATAATAGTAATGAAAAAGGAACTCTATGACCAATTCTCACATTTACAACCACCGCAGGTCTAAAGCAAAGAAAAGCAGTAATAATATCATAAGGACAATCACAGTTCCACTTAGCAATCACTTCGTTTAACAACTGAGTTAATCCCAATTGTGGTTGCTAAACAGGGCTATCTGTTCTGATTGGTGGACTCTACCTTCTCTTTTTTTCCTTTTGTTGATAGATCAGCTCATGTTCTCATTGTGTTGGGTATGGCTATAATTATTTCTATTTTTAGAAAGAAGATCCAGCCAATTACTGCCTAGTAGGCCTCTTAATACAATCAGCAAAATCTATACCAGACACTTATATTGGAAACTTGCAGAACATCTGTAAGAGGATGATTGTTTAACTCCTGTAAGCAGACTTCAGAATAGGCTGTTCTACTTTAGACCAGGGTTCTAATTGAAAATTATAGACATATTAATAAATAATGCAATAATGGGGCATCTCAATAAGGAGAAACATCACTCTCCCAAACTGGCCAAAAGATCAAAAATATCCCTGATTTACACAAGTTATGTAATAACTTTGTTTTATTTCAATAGATCTAATGAGAGATATGAAGTACTGAACTTTATAAAACTATAAAAATCCATTAACTACAAATCAAGTGTGGTTAAAAATAAGTATCCCAAGATGTGCATTTCATGAAAGGCCTCCAAAAGTTGACCTAGAAAGCAAGTGACCTGCCTTGAGTCCTGGGTTTTGTACTTCAGTCCTCAGGAATATGAAGTGCCAATGTTGCTTTCTCCCTTCTGAATGCCCAGGGGTCTTCAACAGTGGTTAATTTTCTCTTTTTTCTTTGTCAGAAGAGCAGGATACAGTACATAACAGCATTAAAAATATTTGAGGTCAAGATATTAGCACAGCTTCTTAGGAAGCTCTGTAATTAGATGATGTTAAGCCATCTAATTTAGAGACCACCTTGTCTATTTTTCAAAGGAAACTATTTCAGGTGCCCCACTGTCAATTGTAGCACTTTGGAAAGAAGTAGGACTATTAAACCAGATATTAGGTTATAGGTAAATATCTCTAGACATTAGCTAAAGCAGGGCTTTTCAACCTTTTCACCCATTGAACCACTTTTAGGATATGGCAACATCCGAGTACCACCAGTCGCCTAGCAAGGTGTCAAAAAGTTGACCAAAAAAAAAAGGAAAAAAGTGATAAAGTGCAGGTAGTCCTCGACTTACAAAAGTTCGCTTAGTGACTGTTCGAAGTTACAATGGCACTGAAAAAAGTGCCCAAGCCACAGCCGAGCAAGACAGCGCCCGGCGGCGCTCTTCCTCCTGTCCAAGGTTTTCATTGTTGTGAGCATTTCTGTTGAGGATTGGCAACAGGGATGGGATGGAGGGTGTTTGGTTTTTATTCCCCCCGTCTGCTGGGTGGTTGCAGCAGATTTTGGTCACTTCACATGACCCTGGGACACTGTGACCATCATAAATATGAATCAGTTGCCAAGCATCTGAGTGTAAATCACAAGACCCTGGAGATGCTGCAACATTCCAGCTGATCGGCGCTTCTTCGGGGCTGTCAGGGCTCAGTGGAAGCACCAGGATCAGCGCCGAGCTCCAGCTGGAGCCTGGTGCTGATCCTGGCGCTTCCACTGAGCCCTGACAGCCCCGAAGCACTGATCAGCTGGAAAGCAGCACTGATCCTGACGCTTCCACTCAGGCTTGTGCGGTGCTGCCACCGGTTCAACTCATTCCCCTCCCCCGCTACTTTTCTGGGATGGTCGCATACCACCTGCAGGTGCCAATGTACCACAGGTGGTACCTGTACCACTGGTTGAAAAGCCCTGAGCTAAAGCTACTATTTCCGAACATAATTTAGCTCTGCTTATGTTGATGAACAATTTTCATTATCCTGGAGACAGATACTTGAAGACAAAAATCACCATTCTAGATTCTTCCCTGGAGCATTATAGGCCTTGGAACATGACCAATATATGTTAATCTTTATATCGCTCTCATGCCCTGCTATTTTGCCATTATTACAGAGGAACTCTCTAAAATCTTGGGCATTCTGATGAATTTTGTGTTTAATAAAGGTAAAGATCCTAAAATAGCATACACTGTGACTATATTTGCAGTATTACCATGATATACAATTAGTTAAATTGCTGTCTAGTTAGGACATTACTGTCGAAACATAAAAAATGAGCTCCCTTGCCCCTCCCTGGTTACAGAATGATTTATCCTCCACACAACTTCCCAGATATGAAGAGGCACCTAATGTTTTATTAGCTCACGGTCGTTATCATACAGTTCTTTTCCAAATAGGATAATTTCTTCCACACTGCACTGAATTTCCCAGTAGGTTCTTTTACTGGTAGGCTAATAGCTTCATGTAATTGGAGAAAGGGAGATTAACGGGGATTATTATTAATCCAGGTACTATATTCTTTTTCCTTTGAGTTTTGCTCTAATGGATTAATTCAATCTCCTACTGCTACTGGATGATTAAACCAAATTAGCACAACTTCCCAAAAGGTTGGAGTTATTTCTCCCTCCCCTGCAAGTAGTCCTTCCCTCTAAGCCTTGCTCTTAAAGTCACTGAAAAGTAAACAGCCATGGGCATCATGCATTGTATACAGGCTGGGGTATACAGTATGTATTCATGCATATGCCAGCAGTCCATCAATATCACCCTTATAGGTTTAATTCTACATATGGCATTTGCAAAGAGCTTCTGGGTCATGTCTTTGTCATACATTTGATGTATTCCCCCTTTTATTAATAAACACATCTCTGTTGTCATCTACCACATCATCCAAGCATAATCTTGAAAGATATGCGAAGTGGTTAAAGGAACAAGTCTCTCTTCGCAATGAGTCACATATAATACCTTCTCAGAAATCAAGGATTTTTTTTTAAATTTGACAAAATCTATTTTAAAAAAAGTATATGACAAAAAAGCAGTTAAAATCAAAATAACAATGGCAGTTTTGGAGATACCCTGCTAATTCTATCAGAGAAATTTAAATTTGCGCATCCGTGCATTTAAGGGGTTGTAACTGGTCTGCTTTAGGAGAAATACAGAAATCTTATCATGATTTTGGACTTCTGTTGTTCATTAAAATGAAATCCTTACCGATAATTGCTGGGACAAAGGCTCGTTTATATAAAGTATCACTAACCTTTGGTGAAATTTGCAGTTATTTTTAAGTAAATGCTGTGAAGGCAGAGAAATTGAAATCTGCAAATGGCTTGAGCTTAGTGGAAAACATATACTTTGGATGCAATAAATATTTGTTTTTTACCTGCAGCACCTCCATTACGGTTTTGAAACCCTGGAGGATGCCTAATAGGCAGTCTGATGCAGATATTCTGAACTAGATGAACCAACAATCTTACTTGATATAAAACAGATCCCCAGATTCCCAGTTTTAATAGCAAAATCACCATGTGTACCATCAAGATAATAGATGAATAAGATAAAAGCAGAAATAATAAAGCATCAGTAGGTTCTGCATTTTTTTGTGCTCTTTATTGGTGAACATGTTCTACAAAGGACATTTACGTTTGGCTCAAACCCTTCTACCTACAGCCCTTACAGGCCAAAATGAATTTATAATTGAAAGGGAAAACAGACTAAAGGATCTAGGCCTGGACTCCTTTGGCATAACAAGAATACAAATAGCATCTTTTTTTAATCATGAACATATGTGAGCATGGTAGGCCCAGCATAAGTACAAAACACCTGCCACATTAATTGTAACATGCTGCCCTGTGCACAGAAACACCACTTCTTAAATACCTCTATAGCACCTTTTGCGATAATTGTGCTAAATCAGACATTTATGGTATCCTGGTCTAAGGACAAAAGCTTTTTAAATTAGGCAAAGGAGAATTCAACTAGAAGCTATAATGAGAATGAAAAGCAGGAGTGGCTGATATCACCTTTTCTGAGAAACAATCCAAGGAAATGACCAAACAATAACGGCGTTTGCATTCCCAGTCCATTTTCCGTGCCTTTGATTACGTTCCAACTATGCTCCAACTACTGAAGTAGCATGGTCATTGCTACTATTTCGGTTCATTATCTTAGGTTCAGTCTCCAATATATACTCCTTTGTTACTTTTCCATCTCACAGTGTGTATATACTGAAAGCTATAGCACTCTCCGGTTTGCCCTGATTCAGCTATAATCATATCAGAGTTTGACCTTCATTCAGCATCTAGCTGCAATGGCCAAAATAAATCCCGATCCTTTGAAACTATGCTGTCTCTGATGCAGCAGTGAAAAGGCCCTTTGTTCTTAAAAAAGAAGGGTTTTCACATATTGTATTCTTCTATTATATCAAAGAGGTATGTGGGAGGGGTTGTTTGTGGGGGGTGGCATTTCTGTTTTTGTTTGCAAAGCAGGATATGCAGTGAAAAGCAGGGCCTGAAGTTATCTCATGCGGTAAACATTTTAATGCTATCAACAAGAACACAGCAGGAAAATGTACACTTTGGATATAAAAATTCCCACATTTGTTCCGAGAACAAACCTTGGGTGTTTCAACATGTTAAATGCTCCCCTGTTTGTTTTCTGTTTCACTAGAAACTGATATTTTCCCCACACAACCTAAAAAAACACAAATATCTACATATTCTGCCCATAAATGCTGGCAGATAAGCAGAGCTTTTAACCATTCAAAAGTCCAGGTCAGAGATTATCTCTTAAACACAGCACAGAGGAGAAGAGGATTTGTCAAGCACAAATACCACACCTTCCAGCTTCAGATTTTTTTTTTATCACTTCCTCCAGATGAGTTTTCATAAAAAGACAAACCCTTCCCAACTTCTGCTCCATTTTTTAAACTGGCAGTTTTAAAAAAGACTAGCTATACTCTTTAAAACTGAATGAAAAGCCATTTGGCCTGCTGTGATTTATAGATGAGCTGCAAATTAGGCAAGTATTTTAATTCATATGTTGACTTCTTGAGCATCTGTTTTTTTAAAAAAAAAATGATTCACATATAGTTCGTGTTTACATTCATGTTCTACAAGATTTTAGGAAAACAAGAGACAAATGAAAACTCACAGAGAATAAAAGCCTTAATATTGGCCATTTAGCCACTACTAAGCCAATTGGCCTTCCTCTTCCTTTTTCTCCTCCACTTTGTCTAACTCACTGTAATGGAACATTTTAAGTTCTAGGGTAGCCCAAGTTTTCTTCACTGATAAGGAATTCCTAACCCAAGAAGAGATTCTTAGGCTGAGAGAAAGCTCTTGGTAAAGCCAACAGGCTTGTATGGTCTCTAGAGCAAGGCAGAGCCAGAACTGGGGAAACAGGAAACAGAGTCACATCTCATTTTAACTCTACATCTGGAACACCTGGGCAGGAGATAAATGCTCTAGGTCGGATGATCTGGCATCATAGTTTTTCATATTTGCATTTTCAGATCAACATAGATGTCACATGAAATAAACAGCAGGTTCTGATGACAGCCTCTCAATATTTCTCAGTGTGCAAGATCTTCAATATATGAAATCTTTTAAAAAGTAAAATTGAGGAATACAAGACTTGTCAAGTAGGGCAAGATCACAAAGATACCAGTGATAACCTTACTGTTATGCAAATTAAATGCTTTCTTTTATCCTAGTTTTCACTAGAATGGTGCAGGCACAACATTTGAAAGACTTTATAATGAGTTTGATAGGCTTGAGACAAGTTCACTCTACTTCTATAAATTGTTTATGAAATAATTTTTACTGTTTTACTGGTTGAGTCTCAAATAAATCACTAGATGGCTTGAAGCCTAGCATGGAAAATTTAATAGAAACTATGTTCTGGAGTTATTTAACCTTCCTCAGATTACTAATATTAAATATTACTATTTAATAGCAGTTTTGTTTCCTATGGATTTGGAAAGCAGTTCTGTCACTAAACAGACATAATTAAAAAAAATGATTGAACTGTATTTTTCTAGTATTTTTAACCAACATTTTTATTTAAAAAAACAACAACAGAATTGAAATAATGTGGGTGTTTGATAAAAAGGCATTGTGTCTAGAACAATTACATTGACCACAAGGAAGATAGCACACAGTTAGCAATTAACTATATAAGGAAAAGATATATGAAAACCTAATGAATTAATAAACAAGGACAGAACTTATTGAATCTCCTACAATCCTGCTGGAGGTAGGTTCGGCACAAACTGACATTAATACCACCGTGTTGTAATAATATCATACTAGAAAGCACCACATTAATTAACATCTCTCTCAGAAAGAACAGCCATTCTCTAATTACCAGCAGGCATTTAATTTAATGTTTTCCAGTTTTTGATGCTTCTCTCTCTCCCACACACACACACTTGTGTGCCTTATCCCTAAATAATCTGTTTAGGAAAAGCTTTATTTTAATTTACTTTTAACCCATAACAATTTCTGCCCATACAGAGAAATTGTGCTAAAGTTAAGAGAATCTATAACTTTTTTGAAAGTCCCCACTTATACTCATCTTTCATTCTCATATTTATTTGATTTATATATACAAGTCACTTAACAATATTTTTCCGTTTTTATTTTTTAATGCTTTTAGTAAGTTTTCTTGTTCACCACTTCGCTTCATCCTAGTATCAGAGGCTCTGCTTTCACAAGTGTATATTTTTATTAGCATTCCCAAAGTTTGAGACTTGGAAAAAGGATCGTAGGCTCTGTTTGATACCAGATGCAATGGTAAAAGTATCCACTGTAAATTATAACAAGCTATTATTCCTCTTTTGGCAGGATTTACATGTACTGTATATGGTTTTAATAATAAAACTCATTATTCCTTATCTTCTTATCCTATGGACCATGCTACTCCCTTTCATAAGGCAGAACTCCTTTTCAGTTATATGTACAAGAAAAATCCCCAATTTATTCTTGAAAATACCACAGTGATCTAACAATGGAGCACACCCACATTCTTTCACAATATATTTCTGAAAATATAAATCTTTGGAGGGATGTGGAGCTCAATCCTGACAAAGGATTGGCAAGAAAGAGCCATTAGAAGTTAATGGATAATGTGTGTACAGGGAGTTATGCTGTTCTAAAAAGGTTGGATTGTGAGTTTTAAAAAACTCCCATTCTCCACATTCAGCAAAATTAAAACATGCAGTTTTAATACCACTAAATGATAATTGCCAGCTGATAAAGAGCATCAAGACAGAAGGAAGTCAAGTGAGCATCCTCACAAAAGAAGTTTGACTTTAGCACTGTGTGCAAGAAAATACGATCAGTGAAAATGGGAAAGATTCTTGATAAATCCCATTTCTTCTGGAAGTAAAAACAACAAACAAGTCTGGAACACCACTTTTTTGTACATTCCCAGATGACTAATTATTTCTGTGGATGGATCACAAAATTACTTAAAGCAATAGGCATGAAAAATATAAATAGGCAAATATTAAAAAAAAACACACACACAAAATATCCATTTTTGCCATGTAGAGTAAGCACTTGACATTAAAAAGAGTACAATGCTAGAAATGTCTGGAAGAAAGGAAAGCTTTTCTCCTAGAGTGAAAAAATAATAATAAAGCACCAGGCATGCTACATAGGAAGGGTCCCACATGACTGCCGTCTCCCCATTTATAGTGTCACTCTTGAAAAAACTCCAAAAAAGATCCTTTGATATTCTGTATGTTCCTTGAACTATTTTAAAGCTGTTCAGAACATGAAAAATCAGCACATACTGGCTTCTGTTATCTGTGTATATGTGTATCCCTGCTGACCCAAGCTTTAAGCCAAACCAAACGTTCTTAGTGGCCAAGAGATAAAGAGAGAGACAACTTATGAACAGATAGTTCCCTTTGCATCCCTGATCTTTCTGACACTGCTTTCCTTACTGTTTCCAAATGGTAACTAAAAAAAATGATGCATGTCATCAAGCAAATTAAAATGGACCAAATGAAAACATTTTCAAAGATAACAAGATCCCAAGCTGCAAGCAAATTATAAGACAAGTTATGATAAACATGAGTTCTTGTTCAAGGGCCATAATTTGACAGCTCATTATACATACATTACATAAAACGATTTAATGACTTCTGTTTATTGGTGAAATGCCTTCTATATAATAGCATGTGAAACAATGAATAGCAAAATATTAACACATGCTCAGAGTCTTACACAGAATTATCTGGACATCATTTCACCTATTACATAAAATAATATTTATAAAATAATATTTAATACAGTACTTGCCTTTTTCCATTTAATTGTACACCAGCTGCAATGCTTAGATTATAAATGTCATGCTATCACTTATTTCAGTTGGATTTAATGTTTTACATTATCTATATAATGGATAAATACCTATACTTAATTTTTAAATCTGAGGTTTAAAAACTGACAGAAACTGCTATGAACAATTCTGCCTAAACCATTTCAATTTTAGTCTGGCTACACTGAAAACCAGTATACTGAAAACTAAATTAATTTAAAATCTAGGTGTACAGAACAGCAAGGGAATACATAGGTTAGGGCTGTGCAGAATGTTGAGGAAGGCTCCAGTCTAGAGTTCAACTGAAGTGATGTATTATACTGATAATCTCTTTCAAAGTTGCGGATGGAACTGCCTTGTTGCTGAGATCTGAAGGCTTTCAGGGCTTTGATGAGATCTCATTTGCTGCTTTGATCTGAGGTGTCAAAGCAGAATGACTCAATTTGTCAAATCAAGGCCCCGCCTAAAATTGGATCAGTGCAGCGGCCTGGATTGAATCAATGCCTCAAGGTGAAATGTGGTCATTTTCATACACCTCACAACAAATAGTCAACTTCCTAAATCTACTATGCTGATATTTAATCAAATCATCTTTTAAATTTAAAAGCATTAATCATTTGAATAATAATGTGTACTTTCCAGCACTAGTGAAAGCCAAGGACACTAAAACAGGGTACTACAGGAGTTCATTATGAAACGACTACCAGTTGTACACTCACGTTTGGGGAAAATGAAAATATAATAGCTTATGTAATTAATTGCCTCTACCGGTATTTAAAGCCTGGAAACAGAAGCATTTCTAAAAATATATCTGGGCCAAAATGACCAACTAGGTCTACAAAATGTAAATATTTGCTGAGCATGCGATATTTAGAAATGGTCAATGGCTGTTCATTTTCTAGAGATGACACTGATGATACACCTAATGTCTTTTCTGAATGTTGTTATACTGATAGATGTTTTTTAATGGGATTTATTAAGTGCCTCAATCCAAACAGACTTTAGCTGGTAAAAGGCACTACCAATTTAAATAACACAATAATCATAAATAATATAGTAATCATAATGGCTGAACTAATACTGGCACCAAAGACTTCACAATCAACACCCAAAAGCATCCTGGTAGAGCCAGGTTTTTAACTACTTGTAGAAGGACATGTGATTGGGAGACATCCTTATCAGGCTTCACTTGGGCAGGCTATTCCAAAGCGGGAGAGACCCACCAAAAACATCTGCCAGCAGCCCCCTCTTGATACAGCTCATGGTATGTCAGGATCCTTTGCAGATGCTCTTTAACTGGTTCTGATTGATTAGCAGAATCTATCTAAGAAAGACAATCTCACAAAGACCCACTCCCATGCTATACAGACGTGTAAAAGTATCAACCAGCATCTTTTGTTACACTCACTTGGAAAGATGATGGTAGCCACTGCATATCCTACAGAAATAGTGTCACAGCAGTAATACTGTGTATCACAGGCCATTAAACACACAGATCACTCCATTTTGCATTGAAGTTAAAGTTTCCATATGGTCTTCAAGAACAGCCCCCATGCCCAATGAATTACAATAAACTAACAAAGAAATGGCAAAAACATGGGTAACTATTCTCAAACCATCTTGTTCTTAATAACTCTGCAGCTGGTATACCGGGCAAAGGTAGACAAAGGTTTCCACCTTTCAATAGAGGCTGTAAGGCCAGGGCAATCCCCCAAAGTCAAGCTTTTTTTGGAATACACAACCCCATCAAGACTCAAGTTTGGTTCTATGCTGTCCTGCAGCAGTACGTTTCTGGATTAACAGTTACTTCATCTACCATCTGTTACTTGTCTCCAATACACTGCTATGTAAGGAATACTTTTGCTATGCCAAATAATAATAATAATCAAACATCCACATCTGCCTATCCCAGGTCTTTGGAAAGAACTCGATAGATAAAAATACCAAATCCAGTCTGAGCATCTGGCTGACGAACCATGATAATGAAAAAAAATCTATTGAAAATCTATTGATAAATAGAAGAGAACTATTCCTTCAAAAGAGATTACAGCCTAAACCCATTATTATTGCATGATGACAGGCACAATTTATTGAGGTTATTTTGCCAAATATACTCCAGTCTGTGGCAAACATATGCAAATAGATAAAAACAGAATTAGTAGAGAAATCTAAAGGAGACAAACTCCAGTACATACTCTGTGTTTATCTGTTTTATCCAGACTTTTTTTGGAAGGATTTTATTTAAATCAATTTAGGATATGAGATAGCTATAAAATCAACAGCCTATTTTTTACTGGTCTCTTTTAATATGGGTTAGATGTTTCCCATCTTTATTTGCAATTAATTAAGTCATACTGAAAACAAGGAACAGAATGACAGACATACCACCAATAACAACTAAATGCAGGTAATATAACTTACCTAGGAGAAGCAGTCAGAATGCACAAATAATTCATTACCCCCCTATAGCAGAAAGGAAGGAAGAGAGTAAAGCGGAAAACAAAGACTCCAGTTGATCATGGTGATGATTTCCCAGCAAGGATCAATACAAAAATAGGGATGGGACTTTGAAACAGCATGAGTGATAATGAGAGAAGATTCTACAATAATGCTTTCTAGCACTATGTTCCCATTACATGTTATAAACAAAAGCTCTAAATGCCCCAGATCCTAACTGGCAGAGACAAGTTCTGGGCTATTTTTTCCAGTTAATGTTTGCACACACTATCCAAAAGGACTAGTCTAAGGTCTCAAACTAACATATTTATTTGAAAGGACTATGAATTTAAGAGAATCCACCCAAAAGGAAGAGTAAATAGAGAAAATATATAAACAAATAAAAAATCTGTTTAGTATTAAACTTCCCTATCTTGTCAAACCCAATTGAAGCCAATCCGAGATTCCTATCTCAATAAATGTGCATTAATTAAAAATGTATGCATATATGCTTTAGCATCTATCTAAAATTAATTGAGTCCCAATCAGTATATGCTAATCATTCCCTTACATAAATGCTACACCTGCATGAATTCCTCCTCCCTCCCTTATAGCAGAACCAGCCAAAAAATAAAAGAAAAAAAATAGAATGAAGATGGAAAGGGGAAAAAAAGTGAAGGATTAAATGTAAGTAGACAGAGGAAAAAGAGGACAGGGAAATAAATTAAAGAGACAGAAACCTATGCGGGTGTCATAAAAAGATCAAATCTACCCATTTGCATTTTTATAGCATCTTTCCTAAGCAATCTTTATTCCCAACAAAAGTTAAGAATTCCCCTTCCATTCATTCACAGATAATGATTTGGGGAGGGGGAAGGTGGTTAAACAGTTTAGCTAGAATCAATAATAAGGGCCTGTACATGATCAATCTTTCATTCTTTAGTTTATATCCTAGTTCATTCATCAACTGATTAAGCAGCCAGTCCAAAGTGTAACAGAAAGAAAAGAAAAGGCAAGCAAGTATGAGGAGCTTAAAGTGACAGTTTAATAACTGACTCATTCTATTGTGTCATGTTTTCTGTACAGAAGAGGCTGAAAGTTCCTTTCCTTGGATATTTATATAACAGAAAAAAATGCTTTTTCAAGTTGAATATGCCATTTAACTAGAAATAGGCAAGACATTTGTTTGTTTCTTTTTTTTATCATGGACAGACTTAATGCTGAAGTTTTGATTGAAAATGAAATACGAAAACCAAAGCAAAATAAAATACAGTACAGTGATTCTTTCAAACCTGAGCTTCTCTGAATTCTAAAGCATTTCTCTAAGTTAAAAAAAAGTTTAAAATGTGCAACCAAATGCCAATATTTGGTGTCAGGACACATAAAAGAGTGTACATTAGCAGAAGTAGCATATAATATATATATCATATAAGTCTTTTTGCTCAAAAGAAGTAAATTTATGAATACAAAAATGATCAGTTGATATTGACAGATTTATTCATCTGTACATTATAACACAAATGTATGATGCTAGATAACCAGTTAGCAATGCAATTAAAGTAATTTAGCCTCTAGGTTTATCCAGATTATATTATAGTTTTCCTCTGAGGCACACTTTGAACAACAGGGTACTAGAATTTATTTATGTGTTAATCAAATTTATATGGCTGCCCATCTCATGCTGTTTTATGTTTTCCATCTAATTCAATGGCACACACAAAATGAATCCATATCTATGTTAAATTCATTTTAGCTTTAAGATGAGAACACCTGCAATGGCTACACCTTTTCAATGTATAGGTGAATTACCAATCCTACAGGAGATGGTGGTTTTGAGTGGGCACCAACTGTGAATTTATAGCAACTTGCTGATATGGAGATACCCAATGTTAAACTCATGGATGTTCCATATCTGGAGTCAGAAAGTACTGCTTACATATTCCCCACAAGTAAGACTTGCAAATCCGGACTGATCATAGTTTTCAGGGGGTTTTAAGGAGTGCTGATCTATGTGACATGAATAAAATGTGCATTATCCTAGTGAAGATTGGGAAGTCTCCTCTGAAGCTGGGTGTACATGAGAAGTAGAAGAAAAAATTGCTCAGACTTGTCATTAATTTTCCCTTCCAAACCACAATGCTTTCTTTGAGTGGAAGAACAATTTTGATCCAATCCGAAATAAAATGTGAAGCTGACCAGGAAAAGAGATACTGTAAGTCAAACAAATGGTGCACTTAAGGCCCAGCATTTGTTAGGCCTTGGAGTTTAATTTTTCTAACTGCACTGTACTTCTGCCAGGAGTTCAGAACATCTTACAGTTTTCTAAACAGAAGTAAAATGTGTTTGTTTGTTTGTTTGTTTTACCCTGAACAGAAAGCACTTAAAAGAAAAACAAGCAAATGCAAAAACAACCTGCTTTTTCTGCCTCTGATGAAAACCCCAAAAGTCTGTCTCGGTGTTGAATGTGGGACTTTCCAAAGTCAATACTTAGATAGGAAACAATTCCTTCATTTTTTTTTAAATTCAGAGACAAATTACTTTTTTAAAATTACGTAATAGTTTTTAAAATGTCTCAAAAGCTTCTGCTAAATTATCTTAAATTATACATAGTCAGAGAACACAATTCAATATCTCCTGCTACTGAGATGCAATTTACTATTCCAGTAGACAGACAAGTGTCTGCTAGAATCATATCTCTAACAACTCATGCTTTGTACAAATGAAATCCTAACAGAGACCCTTTTCATTGACCAGAGACATAAATTTCCATTTGGAAAGATCCTGTCCGAACCAGATTATCATGTTTTCATGATGCCTTGAAAGAATGTGAAGCTCTAACAAATGAATGCAAGATGGGGACAATGTTGAGAAAATAGTAACAATAAGATCTCAATTGCCAATCAAAGAGGATTAAATTGAAAGGTATCTGTTGGCTGCCTAAATCAAACTTTATTTAATATCAACCTTATTTGAAATCATGGAGACTTCTAGTCCAAGTGAAATTTGAGTCACAAAGTTTTCCAGTAATCTTTATACCAGCCATTCCAAAACTGCATTGTGACAATACACCTTGAAGATTGTGCTCAAGTTGAGACTTAGAAACAACCACCATAAAACTACTATAAACACCTAAGCAATGTGCAAACTGATCTGCATTAACTTGGATTGTGTAAAATTCACAGAGAAGAATGTCTGACTCATATCTAATCTACTCTTTTTATGTCAGGGGTCTTCAAACTTGGCCCTTTTATGACTTGTGGACTTCAACTCCCAGAATTCCTCAGCCAGGCATGCTGGCTGAGGAATTCTGGGGAGTTGAAGTCCACAAGTCATAAAAGGGCCAAGTTTGAAGACCCCTGCTTTATGAAGTGTGCATTGAAGATGACCCTGAAGTAAAATGTATACCAGATGAGTGAGAGGCTTCAAACATCTCAGCACAGAAGTTAACTTTAGATTTTGTGTGGCAAGGAAGGAAGGCGAGGATAAAACAAAAGTCTCTACAGGATGCTAAAGAGAGAGGGGGATTAGGCTTCCCGGATTGGGAGTTGTACTATCAAGCTGCGGCCCTGACGTGGATCAGGGATTGGATAATATTGGAAAATAAAAGATGTTTACTATTAGAGGAGCATGATCTCCAGCAGGGCTGGCATGCCCACCTATGGACAGATAAAATAACCATCAATACTTTCTGAGGCATAAAGTCCGGCAAGAACTAATAAAAAGCTGGAATATAGTTAAATGCCAATACTACACAAAACTCCCAGGCTGGTTCTCACCATTAGAAGCAATTACATACCCCAACCTTTATAGGCAAGATAGGGTTATCATATACAAAGATATTCTGTCAGAGGAAGGATATCTAAAGCAAAGGCAAGAGTTGAGACAACAGGGGATTGCTTTGGAATGGTGGTCTTACCTTCAGATACAAGCAAGATACGTGAAAGACAAGAAAGAATGGGGAATTAATAGACAAGATACGGGGCTTGATAAAATATTATTAGGCTCGGAGAAAAAACAAATCAAAAAAATATATAAATATATGTTAGAATATAAATTATTTGAAGAACAAGTTAAAGAAACGATGGTTACCTGGGCAATAGATTTGGGGCATGCTATAAACCTGGACCAATGGCAGCAAATCTGGGAACGTAATTGCAAAATTATATTGGCGACAACTTATAAGGAAAATCTCTATAAGATGCTCTTTAGATGGCACCTGCCACCGGCTAGGCTCGCAAAAATGTATAGTGGCTACTCACCACTTTGTTGGAAGTGTAAAAGGGAAAAGGGTACTTTTTTCATGTTTGGTGGGCTTGCAAAGAGGTACAGGTTTATTGGCAGAGGGTTTGGAATTGGATAACAGAAATGACGGGTCAAAAAACTCAATATAAACCGGAGATGCTACTACTTGGCATATTAGAAAAAAATATAAACAAAGATGATATATACCTAATTATTCATGTGATAACGGCAGCAAGAATTTTGTTTGCCCAAAATTGGAAAGCAACTGAAGTGCCTAGTGGAGATGCGTTAATAAGGAAAATTTTGTATTGCGCAGAATTGGATAAGGTGACTAAAGAATTAAAAAATCAGGAGGAAACAGAGTACTATTTAAGCTGGAATAAATTTTACAAATGGAAGGGGAAAAAAGAAGGAAGGTCATTAGAAGGGATGTAAATAGAGGAAGAATATCTGAAATGTATAAAGTATATATATAATACGGAATGTCTAGACAAAGATGTATGTCAAAGATGATACACAATGTTTTTTAATCTTTTTTTTCTTTTTTCTTTTGTATTCAATAAAAATTATTTTAAATTTAAAAAAAAAAATCTCAGCACAGAGATGACTACTTCTGATGTTGTTATAATAGTTTATACATTCTCCACCCCACTCCTAGCATATAATTTTTAAATAACAATATCTGCATATATTTAATGTGTGGAAACATTTAGCATAACATATTATTTGTCAAAACAATAGTTTCTGAAAAACCATAAATACCTTGTATTCAAATTCCTTTAGGTAGGTAATCTATAGATTATACATTTTACACTCAGAATCATGGTGAGCTCCTTGAGGCCATTATAATGTACATGAAATAAATAAAAGGCTTGTTAGCAACAATATACTGTTTCCTTCACAGTGCTTGCAATATGTTTGACAGAAGATGATCTTGTCAAAACATTGTGTGTAATGGAACCCCCACACAGTGGGAGTATTTATAAGATACTAGCAACAGTTTTATTTCCAACACTGACATATTATCTGCTACTGGTAGATTTTTCTGCATGTTTAATACATTTTTATCTTGAGCAGTCGTCTTTTTAAATTCATAACTCACCACAGGGTCCTCTGCCATGTATCTACCAGACTTCTTTCCATCCCGCCATCTGCTAGATTTGCGAAAGAATTTCTAGATGGAAGGTGGCAAGGGCAGAGATACTGAATAAATATGAGAATAATGTACTTTTCCAATTGGAGTTTCTTTACCATCAGCAGATGATAATCGCAATTCTCAACTTTCATTAGCCCCAGACCAGTGTTTCAATATCCACGGGGCTCAGGCCCAAGAAGGTATAGTGGATTATTTCTATAATGACCAGAGAAATTATCTGTATATTTCACTGATATAAACAAAGCTTATCATTTGCCAGGATGGCATAGATTTCTAAAATCACTTTTAAGATGCACCCAAGGAATGTTACAGAAGACAGTAAAGTTTCTCAACCTTCTCCAATCTCAAACAGGTTGGGTGAGGGTTACATAGGATTATTAATCTCATTTCTTTACCTAGCAACAATCATGTTTACTGTGGATGATGGGAACTCTAGACCAACACAAACAGAAGATGGGAGTTGGGAAGACAGTCAACACTTAGAGTAATACTTACATTAATGTCTAAGTAGAATTGTATTTATTATGTTGTAGCCTTTCCTTACTGAAACACTTTCCCTGTCCCCAAGCTGGGATACATGTGTTTGGGACCAAAAATCAGTATTTATCTTGCCGCCAATCATATTTAGTAATTCTATAAAGTGGGGTTTTTTCCAGGTTTTTTAAAAGAAAAGTGGGGAAAATAAGACCAAAGCAGACCATTTCTTCCTGCAAACTTTAATAGCATTGTCTAATTAAAAGACAAAGGAGCTGCGTCCATTGCCTTTGCTTTGCTGGCATGGCTTTCTCTTTTCAAGTCTCTCCCACTGACAAGTTCACCTTGTTTTTTTCCTTTGCTCCCGAATCTTTCAATAAATAAATAAATAAAAACACAACAAGCTTATCTTAGTGTGGGGTTGTCATGGAAACCATATCCCCCCAGTAAGATGCTCTGTCATAACATTTCAGTATTGTGTGGTTTAAAGACACAGGCTCCTTTTTTCAGAGATTTGACGATCTGCCTCAAACTAAGGTTCAGCCTGCAAAGACATGCGGGATCCGTGGGGATGAACAGAAAGGCAAGGATAGGATAGGATGAGAAAAATCCAGGTATCATATTGTTTGAGGAAAGCAACTACTACTTTTCTTACTCAGTCTTTTCCACAAGACAGTGAAGATACAGTTGCGCTTGCGGGAGGAAGAAAATGGACAAACATACTCCATGCCACAATAATATGAAATTTCATTTCATACTTCCTGCTGAGAAAGTTCAAGTTTATCAGCCTTGTGTGAATGAAGAAAAGGGGCAAGAGAAAACAATATGTAGCCATAATTAATCATAAAAGAAATAGGTTTCCAAAAGTCTGCTCCTTAATTAGGAGTTGGGCTTCCAGGTTTTAATCACTTATGGATCCAGATGGAAGTTATCTAGATTCCTGGAATGACAGAATGTGTTAGTTATTAATTAAATGCACAAAGCAATTAGCTTCAGCCCTTTATGGCAAAACATCACTGCAGCTGGGCAACATTTTGAAGAGGAACACATTTGATGGCATGGCTCAGCTCATATCTTAACAGATGATTATCAGTAACTGCCATATAATAAAGTCCTTATTGCTTGGAAAGCATGTACTTTGCCAAGAAAGATACTTGGGAAAGCCTGCCCATCTGACAGACTACAAAGCAGCTTCATACTTGTTCATGTCAAGCCTACAGCAAAGCATAGCAATACGAGTGGAGTTACATTCTGAGGGGTCCTTGGTGCTCTCTCAGCTTGCTTGTTTTCTTGCAGGTGTTTCATTACCTATACTAGGTAACATCATCAGTGCTAGACTAGTTTGGGTAATGAAACATCTTCACGAAAACAAGCAAGCTCAGAGAGCATCAAGGACCCCTCATGTCAACCCTGAGCTACAAATATTCTCCTTTATTAGGAGTTACATTCTTCCATAGATATTTAAAGGAAGGAAGATTTGTGTCTACAATAGATAGCACTGCACCTTTTCTTTGTCAGTATTTAGTGTACCACAAACATGTACGAACATAAAAAGAACTCATCTTTTGAAATTATATTTTAGGTCATCTCCCAGAAATACAATGGTTATAAGTCAAACCCATTACAGAAGACATAATTGAAACATCTGCTACATGTACTTTGCCATAAAAAACAGATTTGTGCCCCCAAAGCACAACATAAAACTTATTTCACCGAAAATAAACTGGAAATGCTCTGAGAAACATACAATATACTACATAAAAACCACGGGGGCAGACCATATTTATTTATCTATTTTATTTTATTTATTTATTTAACTTATATAGTTGTCCATTTTACCAGCAAGTAACCACGAAACTAAAACAAATGGTATATATTATACATACCAAATCTCAGGAGTAGATAACTTAAAAAAAAATTGGCAAACATTGATGAGCTAGCATACATGAAGAAAATATCTGATAGGTTATTTGGGAATCCCAAATTTATGCTAAGACTTAATGAGGGAGCTATTAGTAGGGCTTAGTGAAACATTCAAAAAAAGATGCTTTGAATATTTTATTTGTAAGTGTAAATGAAATACTGCTGTTCAAAAATTTTAGACTCATGCTGTTGTCCTGAAAGTTGCTCTTGCATGTGAAGCTAGCCAGGCAAAACTTTTGAAGCAGCCACACGAAATCTATAAAAGTCACAGCTGTCCTATGTGAAGAGATAACTAAAGAGATCATTCATACCAACATATTGAAAATGTTCTATAGATCTGTTAAGCAAAAGCTAATCAAGGGTGAAGAGCCTCAGTACAAGAAGATAAGTAGAACAAGTAGTCAAAGAACAACAACAAAAATCTAGCTTAAGGTTCAATAGGCACACACACAAATCTAGAATCTAACTATTGCCCAGTAAATTGCCGATTCGACCTAATGGTATTAATAGCTATCTTAGGTCTATAATGCTAGACCACCCTGAAATCTTAAGCAGCAGGAGGAAAATCTTACACATTTTAGTAAAATAATTTATTTGTCCCCTGAAATTGACAAATATGAAAACTGAACAATTTCAACTGACCTCTTTATTAAAGAAAATCAGTCAGGGTAGATATTCAGAGAAATAAACACTTCAGATGATAAACAAGGTGTTGCAGACAATCTAGAGCAGGGGTCCCCAACCTTTTGGGCACCAGGGACTGGTTCCGTGGAGAGAGGTTTTTCCATGGACTGGAAGGGGCATGGTTTCATGTGCTGCCTGCATCCCGCAGATGGGCTTTGCTTGTTTGCGCAGACTGGTTTCGAACATGCTACGGACCGGTGCCGGTCCATGGACCGGGGGTTGGGGACCCCTGATCTAGAGTTTATGAAGCAACTACATTCCAGTTGTTCCAATTTTGCTTAACTCTCATACTGCAAGTTTTCATACATCAGAGGAAAAAATACATTTATTTATTAATAAAATTTATAAGCTGCCTATCTTACCTCAAGGTTATCTCAAGGTAATTCTGGACAGCTTACAATAATAAAAATAAAATTAGATAAATTAAAATAATAAATACTGTAAGTTAATACAAAATCCAAAAGATTATGGCCCAAATAAAAGATGGGGAGGGCAGGAGCAGAAAGGAGGAGGGAGGTGAGATTTGGTGTTACCTTGCTCAATAGTAGTAACTGTGAGAGGGATCTCGGAGTCCTAATGGACAATCACTTAAATATGAGCCAGCAGTGTGCTGCAGCTGCCAAAAAAAAGCCAACACAGTGCTGGGCTGCATTAACAGAGGGATAGAATCAAGATCACGTGAAGTATTAATACCACTTTACAATGCCTTGGTAAGGCCACACTTGGAATACTGCATCCAGGTTTGGTCACCACGATGTACAAAAGATGTTGAGACTCTAGAAAGAGTACAGAGAAGAGCAACAAAGATGATCAGGGGACTGGAGGCTAAAACATATAAGGAACGGTTGCTGGAATTGGAAATGTCTAGTCTAATGAAGAGAAGGACAAGGGGTGACATGATAGCAGTGTTCCAATATTTCAGGGGTTGCCACAAAGAAGAGGGAGCTATTCTCCAAGGCGCCTGAGGGCAGGACAAGAAGCAACGGATGGAAAGTAGTCAAGGAGAGAAGCAACCTGGACTGAGAAGAAACTTCCTGACAGTTAGAACAATTAACCCAGTGGAACAACCTGCCTCCAGAAGCTGTGAATGCTCCAACACTGGAAGTTTTTAAGAAGAGACTGGACAGCCATCCACCAAAAGCCTTTCCACTGAATAGGATGTAGTGCAATACATTTTTCTAAAGAATGTAGTACTGTTTCCTAAAACCTAAATGGGAGTATTATGGATCAAGATCTGTTGTTGAAGCCAGAAAAAAAAAGTCTAGCAATTTTGGAGCTGGAGCCATCCAATAAAATGCTTTACATCTGTCATAATGTTCAGTGAAATGCCTTTTGGGGGGGGGGCAGAGGGTAGTGTCAACAGTGGTTCTTGGGAAGAAAAAAAAACATGGACACAGAAGAAAAGAAAAATTAACGGGAAGTAATAAATGCAGTAAGTGAAAGCATAATAAAGCTGCAGGGGAAGAAGGTATAACTATAAAATGGTAAAAAAATAAGAAATTGATTTTACTCATGGAGTCACTGTGCAATTTGTTTAACATGTGTGTGAAAACCATATCTGCACCTGATTGTTGGAATAATGTCATTATTGTTCTGCTGCACAAAACAAAATGCAAGAATGAATGTAACAAGTACAATGGGATTAACTTGTTAAGCGTGCTGGAAAAGTGTTGGACAGAATTCTCATTAAAAGACTACTACCGGTAGAAGTGACAGTGAGAAAAATTTGGGAACTGCAATTAGGCTTTTTTTGTAACAAGTTTTATTAATTTTTCAGTTTTACATCCAAATATTTAGGAAGCAGTGTGGTGGTTGGGTAATCAATAGTCCAATAACAAAGTCTTTCATACATATCTCAGGTTACATCATTAAAGATTCCCTCTCTATTTCCCTTATTATATCACATTCAAGTTAATACATTTCTGATTATAGCTCAATCAATCAATACATTTATCAATATAAGTGACAGTGAGAAAAATCTGGGAACTGCAATTAGGCTTTTTGAAGGTAGGCAAATGATGATTCTTGAGAAGCAGATGAATGTAGCGCAAGAAAGAAATTGTATTGTTTACTGGTCAAAATAATGTGGTACATGAATAGCTTTGAATTACAGAAAGGCTTATTCAAATATGAAGTTAAAAGTTGTTGAATGCAATAAGAGCAATAAATGATGGATCACAATGAGCAGAATCTTAGTAAATGGCTAAATAATGATCAGAAAGTAAGAGAAGATATATAAAGATACAGAGAACTGTGGTGAAGGGTATTGATATAAATGTGTATAGCTATATGATCTTTTTATATCACATGCCTTTAATTTCTTTGGCTTACTATTTCTTACTTGCTTCAGGGCTTTGCATAATAGTGCTTAACCCAGTTAGTGAATAGAACATGGTATGCAGGATATGTACTGTATGTTTATAAAACAGCATGAAAGAGGTTTCTGTGGATTGCTTTATTTGTTAAGGATGACATCAAAAATTTAAATCAAGTCTTATAGTACAAGTTGGCTTCAATATTTGCAAAGTCTGGAAACTGGAATTCAGAGCCTGAGATCATGAATCAAAACATGCCAGTGAGCCATTTTTTTCTTTTAATCACACTATGTTGAACATATATATATGTTCATATATAACACTTGTGACACACACACACACACACACACACATATACAAGTTCCCCCAGGGTTGTGCCACCAAAATTTTGTGGAAAACCACATTACATCCATATGAGTTTTGTTTCTTTTTCAAAAAAGAATAATTAATAATACAATCATAAGTAAATGCTTCTGATAAGGATCAAAATTATTTTAGTAGGTTCGCAAAATACAGAGAAGAGGGAAAATTCTGTAAGATGAAACTTAGCAGACAATCTTGTGGAAAATATTTAAATAAATGGCAAGTTGGCTGATTAACATTGCTGAGTGACAAATAGATATCATCAAGCTCCATTGAAACTACAATCCCATAGTTACACTCATCATATACACCTAATATTTTATCAGAAACACAGAAAATAGATGCAGTCATCAAGAGAAAGAAGAGGCAGACCTTGATATATGTTAGTTCACAGAAAGATTACTATACTTTTAGTTGTATAATTAATACATTTTAATACATTATTATTACATAATTGATACATGAATTAATAAAACACTATGAAAAAAACATTTAATAGCCTTGCCAAATTTTCTTTTTATAAAGGCAGAAAAAGTCATAAAACTACTAATATATGAAAGCTAGAGTATACAACATCAAAAAGTATTAATATTGCAGCATATCATTGCAGGAAAAATGTATGAAAAATATCATTGAGATAGTAGTGATCTTCAGCTAGTTATATAATTTATAAGTATTTTTCCTCACTTTTTATGCTTTCAGATTCATTGATCAAATATCATGAGAAAAGATGACAGACTTTAATAATAGCAGTCACATGAATTGATCAAACATCAATTGCATGATTTCCCCAGATACTGTAAACCTGCAATGCATACAGATACATTATCCAGGTAGGCAAAATAATTGGTTCCCCAACTCCCATCTTGTTTGTATTCCACAAAGCAGTGAAAATAATTTAATTCTGGAGGGGAGGAGGAGATGATGATGGGCCTGGACTACTTTTGAAATTAACACCTGTAACTGATGTTTTATTTTTGTAATGCATATAATGTGAATCACAAGTTAGGCAGTAAATAAATGAAGAATGCTATTATTCTATCCTTTGTTCTACATTAAAAGGCACAATACGTGATGAAGAACTAATTAGAAAGTGCTATTTTAATCAGATTGTTATTGAATATAGGTGAAGTAGCTCTGATAACTGCATAGATATGTTTTGTTTTTGTTAATATGGGTAGCAGTTTGTCATTGCTTTCTTTCCATTCTAGCATGTGGTCCTGAGAAATCCTAATGGTCTCCCCTCTTAAGTAACATCCAGAGCCAATTTTGCAAAGGATTTTGGGGATCTATCAAAGCAACTAGATGCCACCACCTGCTTTGACAATGAGTAGCAGAATTAGTTATGTAGAAATTAAACATAATATCCAGTTTCAACCCTCCCTTAGCTACTCAACTATTCAATTCCCTCACTCTCCAAATCTGTAAATAAACATTCTTTTGAAACATTTCCAAAGAAATGAAACTCAAGAAGCAAGTATCTTTAGACAAGGGATAAATTACTGCACACTTAGCTCTATTCCTGAGCTTACGCCTTCTTTTAGCCCTTCAATGTTGGAATGACCAACTTAAGAAAGACATGAACTGGGTCAGGGTATTTTCAGAACTCTGGATGGGACAATTGTGACTAGACTAGACTAGACTAGACTAGACTAGACTAGACTAGACTAGACTAGACTAGACTAGACTAGACTAGACTAGACTAGACTAGACTAGACTAGAATAGAATAGAATAGAATAGAATAGAATCTGGAAGGGACCTTGGAGGTCTTCTAGTCCAGCCCCCTGCTCAAACAGGAGAACCTATACCATCTCAGACAAGTGACTGTCCAGCCTCTTCTTAAAAATCTCCAGTGATGGAGTGCCCACGATTTCTGGAGGCAAACTGTTCCACTGGTTAATTGTCCTCATTGTCAGGAAGTTTCTCCTTAATTCCAGATTGCTTCTGTCTTTGATCAGTTTCCAACCATTGTTTCTTGTGCTGCCCTCTGGAGCTTTGGAGAATAATGTGACCCCCTCTTCTTTGTGGCAGCCCCTCAAATATTGGAACACTGCTATCATGTCTCCCCTATTTCTTCTTTTCCTTAGACTAGCCAAACCCAAGTCCTGCAGCCATTCTTCGTATGTTTTAGTCTCCAGGCCTTTGATCATCTTAGTTGCTCTTCTCTGAATTTTTTCCAAACTCTCAAAAAAAATTTGGTGACCAAAATTGACTGCAGTCTTCCAGGTGTGGTCTTACTAGGGTTTTATAAAGTGATACTAATACTCCATGTGATCTTGATTCTATGCCTCTGTTTATACAACCCAGGGATTGTATTAGCTTTTCTGGCTGCTGCTGCACACTGCCGGCTCATAGTCAAGTGATCGTCCACTAGGACTCCAAGGTCCCTCTCACAGTTACTGTTTTTAATCCAGGTCTTGTCCAATCTGTACTTGGTACCTTTGATTTTTCTTGCCTAAATGTAAAACTTTGCTTTTCTCCACATTGAAACTCATTTTGTTGGATAGGGCCCATTGTTCAAGTTTGTCAAGATCTTTTTGGATCCTGAGTTTGCCTTCTGGGGTATTGGCTACTCCTGTCAGTTTAGTGTCATCTGCAAATTTGATGAGTTCCCCTTCAACTCCCTCATCTTAAGTCATTTATGAAGATATTGAAGAGTACTGGGCCTAAGACGGAATCTTGTGGTACCCCACTGCTTACTTCTCTCCATGTGGATGTAGTGCCATTGAGGACTACTCGTTGGGTACGGTTTTCCAGCCAGCTACAGATCCATCTGGTGGTGACGTTGTCTATTCCACCTTATACCTAGTCATATACCTAATCAATCAGATTTCATTAAGTTGGATGGTAATTTATAGAATAAGGTAACATTAAAAAAATGTAGAATTGAGTCCTTTTCTGCCTTTCATTCCTGCCCCCCACTATATTTCTCCCAGATGCTTTTCCTCTGTCTAAAAGGAAAGTTGCAGGGGGCTATTGGGGCATAACGGCAGCCCCACAGAAAAAGCTCAGTAGTTCTCTCCTGGTCACATTTCCCTCCTTCTCTCTCTTCACATTATTACACCTAGCTAAGCCCAGATTTGGCAAACTGCATCGAGCATACTTGACTGTCTTCCATGATGAAACAAGCAGCATCTGTTTCTAATTCAACATGTACAGAAGTGATACCCATATGATGCATCCTTGCAACCATGAAGTTCAGAGGAGATTCAAAAACAAAGTCTGCAGACATCAAGACACAGTTAATAAAAGCAAAACCTCTAAATGAAAGGTATCACAAGTTCCATGCAATGTTAGCCTAATGCTTTACCATTGAGAAATTAATCTCAAAATTTAGAGATGAGAACAACATGAATTTATAATGAAGTACGGAAACATTACAAACAAATTGTAACATATAAAATTCACCCCATCCAAGGACCTTAATGATAGAGATTTAGTGTTATTCTTAAAGTAATCTGACAATAGCAAATATTTATCATGTGCTTTATATTTGTATTTTGTTTAAGAAGGATATTCCTATTAAAAAATACATTTAAAGAACTAAAATGAAAACAAAATAATTACCAGCAAAACCAGCCACCGGCTCCAGCTTCATTTGTCCAAATAAAGAGCAGCTATTTATTTAAATGTTTTAACATGTAGGGTTTTGTTTATTTAGATAAGAGATTTTCTGGAATCCTTTTGGATTAGTAACTCAGTGGCATCCCCAGCATTTTCAATTCAAAATTATCAACATCAAGCTTTAAATCTGATGCCTAAAGTAAGCATTGGTGCAGATGAAAGCTAAAGAGCTTAGCAGATCTGAAGTCAGTATGCTGGTCTTATTTATTTGGAAGATTATTCTTGCTAATAGTTAATCTGGGGAGCAAATGCTTTCAAACTGTGAAATGAATTCACTGAAATGTTTGGTACATCCGGGTGACATAAATTGCTTACATAAGTCTAACTTAAAATGCCAAATAAAGTCTGCTTTTACCACTGAAAAATCCACATATGAAGACAAGCTTTTCTTACCATTAGCACACATCAGAGAGATATTTAAACAGTTTTATGTCCCTTCCCCCAATTGTTATCTGAACTACAATATATCAACTTTAGGTCTGTTTGAGCTATGAAGATCCTTTAATATATATTTTTTTCTTCTGTTCAATTGTGTCTGATTCTTGGAGACTACCTTGACAATTTGCCTGCAAATTTTTGGGCAAGGTTTTTCAGAAATGGTTTGGCATTGCCTATTTCCTAGGGCTCAGAGAAAGTGACTAGCCCAAGGTCACCCACCTGGCTTTGTGCTTAAGCAGGAATAGAACTCGCGGTCTCCCCATTTTTAGCACTCCCAGCACCAAGACTGAGTAACATCTGGAAAGCATACTTCGCTTTAATTGCATCTTCAATGGAGCATTCTTTGTTGCATTGTATCAACTTCTAGACACTGTACTGCATTAAAGCAGTCATTTTGCCAGTTTTCTATGGTCTTCTGTATCTGAGTGCACATCTATAGAATGCATATTTTGTTGAAGCAAAGCAGTTTGGCAAAACAAAAAGAGCTTGCCAAGATGCTGCACTTTGGGGCATCCTTGTTAAGGTACCACATTATTTCAGCAGTCTGAGTTGAAATAACTCCACAAAATGTTGCCCTTTTATATGACCTTGTTCTACATTTCCATTGTCTGATTCTTCAAAACGTGTATGAGGCTGGCCTATAGATATCTGCATCCCTGATTGCCTCAATTTACTGAGAACTGACAGACAATACCATGGATCAATCAGAACTCCCGCTAGCTGACTAATATAAAACATTATATTCATTACTTGCCTTGCATTCAGGACGTAAGGCAAGGTAATAGCTCCTGCCAATGGAGAAACAAGTTCAGCACCTCAGGTTTTGCAAAAGGAAATATTAGATTCACTGTCATGTTATATGCATAGTAGCTGAGGTGAAAATAAATGAGAGAGAGTCTGCTGATATTGTAGGATCACAGTGATACAGAGCTACTTTTAACCTGGTCTACAATCTGCATATGGAAGTACTGGGGTTTTGATAAGCATACTATTATTTCTCAGAAAACCATGGCACATTCCATAAAATTAAAAAAAAATAAAGAGTTCCTTGAGAGAGGTAATGATAAATAAAAATATGATGGCTGGGAGGTGTGAACTTTAAGCATGTGTCATATCTGTTGGGTCAACTCTTCAACCAACAAGAACATTTGAAAGATCTGGTAAAGGAATGATTACCAATAGAAGAACTAGGAAAAAAGATAGAAAAAGGATGGAAATTTTGATACATAATATAATTAGACTCCTTTCAAACAAAAGTAGACTTACAACACTATTGTACAAAGTTAGAACAATTCTAGCTAATTTGTGAACCACTGATTTCAATAAAAACTCCAAAAATACATTCCCAATCCTCACTCTCTCTCTCTCTCTCAAACATACACACTCACACACACACACACTTGAGACATGAAATGACCAGAGATAGGTTGAAGCACTGCATTAAACTCTGACAATTTTAATAAGCCAAATTCTGGCTGTCCACATGTAATTTAAGAGCATTCAAAGCTAAAAGAGCTTGCAAAAATAGAAGAGCAGAAATTTTATTTTATTTTCATATATTACCAGAAAAACAACACAATCAGGAAATGTAGAAGAAAATCAGGTAGAACACAAAACTGTAAATAATGTAACTCATTCTAAATTGTTAAAAACAGTTTAAGAAATTAAATGAATTCCTTTGGAGAAGGATACATATGTAGTGTATCCCTCTAAAATTTGAAATGAGCAGCTAAGTATGCTTAGGAGTTTCCTAGGACTTTGCTACAATAATCATTTGACTTTATGTACCATTGACTATGCTCCACCTCACCAGTCATCATCAGTTCAGTTTCATCTCAACCCAGTCCAAACCCCACTATATGGCCTGCTTAGTCTTCACATAGCATTACAGAGGGGGAAAGGCCAAGAACAATAAGTAGGCATCTTTCCCAGAAAACAAACAGTCAGTCCTTCATTCCTTCATTCCTTCTTTTGTCAACTTTTTAACTTGTTTATTTATAAGATTTTGGTCTAAATTCTGCCTTCCTATTAAGACATTTACAGTATATTAAGTTCATAAAACTCCAAGTGACAACAGAAGAATAAATGATAAGAGGATTGGATCTACTCTTCTGATTTAGGATGAAAAAATTTCCTTCCCTTATCCCTACAATTCTATCATTATCACAATAGCAATAAGTTCCTGCTAGAAGATATTTTTTAACATAAAAGAATAAAAGAATAAAAAAAAAATACCCCTCCACTGTCAAAATGGAAGGAACAATTTTAATGAATGAAATTCGCCCCACAGGTTTGGGGGGGGGGATTCTTTGTCCCAACTCTCTCAATGCTTATGCCATAATCAAATGCTTGTATTATTAGTAACTCAAGTAACTTAATTTATCTTCTAGTAATCTCTCAACAGCATTCTTCTCCAATCCAGCATCATTCTTTTGTGTTTGACTACACCTCCCTTAATTCCCAGTCAGAATGGCTATGATTAGGAATTTGAGGACTAGTACAAAATCATGAGAGCAAATGTTTATTAACTGAAAGCAAGGGCATTACAAAGCACTACTCCATGGCTGATAGGCTGAGAAAAAATTTTTTTTAAAAAAAGGAAAAAAGAATCTAATACTGTACCTCTGCTTAAAAATATCTAATTATCCCACACGAGCTAACATTTTGTATCAGAAATTTGCAAATATATGCTTGCTGTCTAGTTTGTTCAGCTTGCTCCAATATTTGATTTATCGCTATTGGAAATTCTTTTTCCATTTACACTGTGTCACTAAAAATCCGTTGTACAAAGAAAATTTAAAAATTTAAATTTTGTCTCTCTCTCTTGCCTCTGGTTTTTTTCTATGAATAACCAAACAATGAAGTTTTATTAATAGTGGCTAGAAGTAATGTTTCCTGACAAACAAGATTAGGATTACAGTCAAAATGTGTATTTATACTGAAGGGGACAGTTGTACTAGGAAAGAAGTATTTCTGAAACTAAACTCACAAGAGTCTTTTCCCCCTTGTGTTGTAAATTCCTCTCTCGGAATGGAATGGAATGGAATGGAATGGAATGGAATGGAATGGAATAGAATAGAATAGAATAGAATAGAATAGAATAGAATAGAATAGAATAGAATAGAATAGAATAGAATAGAATAGAATAGGACCTTGGAGGTCTTCTAGTCCTGAGGTCCTCAACCTTTTGGGCACTAGGGACCAGTTCCGTGGAGAGAGATTTTTCCGCGGACTGGAGGGGGCGTGGTTTTGTGTGCTGCCTGCATCCCGCAGATGCGGCTTTGCTTGTTTGTACAGATCGGTTGCTGGCATGCTGTGGCCCGGTACTGGTCCACGGACTGGGGGTTGGGGCTCCTGTTCTAGTCCAGCCCCCTGCTCAAGCAGGAGAACCTATACTATCCCAGACAAGTGACTGTCCAGTCTTTTCTTAAAAACCTCCATAGATGTTTGTCAAAGATATTAACAAAAAAAACAAGAAAAGATACACAATGCGGGAACTATATCTTTAACTCCCAATCCTCATTTTTCTGGATCATGCTTCTGGATTATGTAGTGCACTGAGAAAAGTTGCATTAATCCTGCTTAAAAGGAAACCATGTTTAATTGTTACAATTAGTGATCAACAGCAAAGGTCCCAGTTTGGTTCTATATTTCTAATCTAAGGCAACTCCCAAGCCCTATGTGGAGGCATTCACATTTATCTGTTGACCAAAATCAAAAGCTGTGGGCAGAACCTACTTATATCTGAATTATGAAACAGGCTCTCATTTTTAATCAATATCTCCAGACATTGCTATATTTTGCTTTCTCCCCTAAGATTACTTTATGGACCGCTTCCTCTCATGTAAAATTGCCAGACAATTAAGGAAAGTTTCAGAGGCATTAATGTGACTCTAAAAAATTGCCCAGTCAAGACCTGTCAATAATTTTATTTATTTATTACATTTATCAGCCATGCATTTTGCTGTGATGCAGCAATCTTATTTGAATACCTCCCTTCAAAACTAAAAATAATTCATTTAAAATAATTTCAGTTAGCATTCTTGTTAACATTGGCTATAATATACACTTTTATGTCCTTAATAAATGTTTTGTTTTCATATTTCAGGGCTATATAGAATTTATATGTGTATGCACATGCACGCATACGCATACCTATATATGTATATTCTGAAAGTCCATTTGGAAAAAAACAGACAAGAGGAGAAAAATATTACGAAAATCTATCCAGCTTTCACAAGTGTATTTACAATTACCATGATAAAATAGCAATCCACATGCTTCTGTTGAAGATATTATTGCTAATGTGTTATAGCAATGCCTCCATGAAAATTTGGACAGTTCTCGGATTGCAAGCATAATATTATGAACTACAGATAAATGTTCTTAAACTAGTTCCCTCCCACAGACAATTTTTTTAAGAAATGTGAATTATTATTATTTAAATGAGTTAGTCATTCAACTGCAATGGACATAACCTATACATAAACTGAATTCCAATTCTATTGGGTAAGGTGGTATGAGTAAACTATGTATATGTGGTTTATTCCAGCATTCAGAGACATTCTCTAAAACAGGGGTCTTCAAACTTGGCCCTTTTATGACTTGTGGACTTCAACTCCCAGAATTCCTCAGCCAGGCATGTTGGCTGAGGAATTCTGGGAGTTGAAGTCCACAAATCATAAAAAGGCCAAGTTTGAAGACCCCTGCTCTAAAACATGAAAAACACCCAGTCTAACAAGTTACCTCTGCTCCTTGACTTATAATCATTCGAAGTTACAATGGCACTGAAAAAAAGCAACTTATGACTGGTTTCAACACTTACAACTGTTGCCACACTGACAATGGTCACATAATCAAAATTCAGGCACTCGGCAACAGGCATGTATTTATAACAGTCGCAATGTCTCCAAGTCACATGATCACCATTTGCAATCTTCCCAGCTGATTTCTGACAAGTAAACTCAATAGGGGAAGCCAAATTCCCTTAACAACTGCAGTGATTCCCTTACTGTGGCTGCAAAGGTCATAAAATGGAACACGACTCACTTAGCAACTGACTTGCTTAGCAATGGAAATTTTGGGCTCAGTTGTAGTCGTAAGACGAAGATTACTTGTAATAGTAAAGCCAGCACCCACACTTTTTTTTTAGGTTAAACTATCAACCATAAGGAAGAGTTCTGGAGAACTTAAAAACTTGTTTGATATTTTGTAGTATTTATAGTTAGTATTGCCTTACAAGGATCTTGGATTTTTTTTTCCATGGCCAAGCAATTCAATTTGCTTTTTGATTGATTATGGGCCACCAAGTCATTGTCAACTTTTAGTAACCACATAAATAGATTTTATCCATGACAATTTGCTTTTTATATCAGTCAACAGAGAATGGATTGTTTCTTTGTACTGGCGCAATTACATTCGATCTAGTATTAATAATTCAATAGAACCGACTCATTTGGGAATATAAATCCTGGTTTCCTTCATTTTTGCACTGTTGCATCATGTTCTAATCCAGGGGTCTTCAAACTCGGTCCTTTTATGACTCATGGACTTCAACTCCCAGAATTCCTCAGCCAGCATGCCTGGCTGAGGAATTCTGGGAGTTGAAGTCCATGAGTCATAAAAGGGCCGAGTTTGAAGACCCCTGCTCTAATCTAACCTGATTAGAACATTGATAAGCTTTTGAATAGTGACCACTCTTAAAACTATTAAGTTTCTAAATCAATAGAGTAAATGCTCTGTGATTCCCCTACAAACACTAAGTCATGCTCCATCTCTGAATGGTTGCTATCACGCATTCTATCTCTCAAAATATTCACCATTGAAAAATGATTCTAGTCAGATGGGACCGACTAGTGTAAAAGGCATCCTGTAGCTACTGTACAAAGTGGTCTGATAACAAAGATTAAACTATATCATTTCTGCTGAGGACTCAGAAGAGCTTAGACAAAGAAGAATGCCTCTTTCATTTAGTCAAACAAACCTTCTGCCTCTTGGTGATAATTTGAATCTTCCCTTTTTCTTCCCTGGGAAAAGGATTTTTCAAACTTCTCTATCTCCTTCTTATGTTCTTGTTCTGTTTGTGCACTAGAGGGAGAAGAAAGGAAAGATAAATGAGTAAATAAATTCCAAAGCTTTAGTCAACAGCTCCAAATGGACATTTCTTTCTCACTGTGAACTTCAAGCATGAGGTCTTTTGGAAAGCTTTGCAGATAATTATTCTTCTCAATTCCCCTTCTATAAAATAGTTTGCCCTCATGCTTCTGAACCACTCTCCCCGCATGTTTTTTTCAGGGTTGTTAAACTATTACTCTGTCAGAACATTTGGGGAACATTAAGATCTGCTCTGACCCTGGTGGATGGCTCTGTTAACTGCTCCCCTCTTCTCCCCTGCCCTCCCCTCCCTTCCCCTTCCCTTCTTTTATAGTTAGAACTTAGACTGTTTCAAAACTTTTTTTAAACACCACTCAAAGCTTGTGGAAATAAAGTGGCATAAAATATCAATAAATGAATATATTGGGTACAATTCACACACTCCATTGTATAGTATCATTGACTTTCAAATCTTAAAAATTCTATTTATTTACTATAAAGATATTAGACAACAGTCCTTCCTACCCAACCACTTTTTAGATTCTGTTACTGTAACAATGCCTCTGTCAACGCTGTGACAATGGATGTTGACGCTCTGACAACTGAGAATCAGCAGCCATTTTGTACTTTTGCTTTTAACATGCCTTTTTATTCTTTTAGAGTTCGGATGTAGAAGGGGGATGGGGTAAATGCTTGAGGGCTAGCTAGCCATAACAATGCAGAAGTGTGGGAACTCAAGGACATGGTCTGATTTGGCGGGCTGAGGAGTCGGAGAGAAAAGCTCGCGGTTTGCACAAATGGAGGAATGTGATTTATGACAGCTTTTGTGGGGTGGGAATTGCAACTTGTTACTTTGTATCTGGGAGGAGGGAATCTCAGTTTTGAGTTCAACTATGTAAGTGCCGATACTTTGTTTCCTAATAAAATGTTCTTTAAGGAAGAATTATTGCCTTGGAAGTTCTTTTACTGGTTTCATCTATCGGAACCATGACAGCCTCACGTTTGGCCAAACTGCAACCTTCTTGTACATTGTTTTGATCTCCATCTTTTGTTTTCCAAACCCTCCCCCCCAATATGAGGCTGTACTGAAATTTTGTTCAATATAAAATACTTTAATTTCTATGGCCACTCATCTGAACCCCAAGTGACTTCAGGTGGTTTACAGTTCTAAAACAATAACATTCAACACAATAAAAACATCACCCCCAAAATTATTTTTAGTAGCTAAGATATCAATTAACAGTAGAACCAAGAAATAGGGCCCTTAGTATATTTGGGGCCCCAGGCCTGGTTACACAGTCAAGTTGTTAAAGCCTTATGAAAGGCCAACTGAGTTGGGACCATTCTAATCTCTGAAAGGAGAATATTCCACAACTCAGGGGCTACAGCACAGAAAGCTTATCAGTGCTTCCCTGTTGCCAGCTGACCCTGTTTGGCTAATGCGATTCCCAACATGCTCAGTCTGGATGAATAGAGACTCTTGGGTAGGCCAGTAGGCCAATTCCAACTCATATAAGATTTTAAGGGGGACATCTAACACCCAGAAGCTCATTGGTAGCCGATACAGCTCACATAATAGTGGTGCTATTAGAGCCATCTATCCAATACCATTTACCCCCATGCAGCCACATTCTGCACCAGTTGAAGTTTTCAAGTGTTCTTCAAGGCAGCCCTATGTATAGCACATTGCAGTAATCTTTAGGATTTTTTTTTATTAATCAATTGAATATGTGAACACCTGATACTGAAGACAATATCTATTTCAAAAATTAAGTACCTCTCTATTTTCCCTATATCTTTTCCAGCTTACTCTGAAATTCCTCTGAAATTACTTTACCTTCATCAAGATAAAAAGTAAAAATCCATGCTCCTTTCTTTTCTCAATTCTTCAAGCTAGACAGAAACCTAGTGCATATGATTCTTAGTGTAACGGCTACTGAAATAACCATACTTTTTTTCCCTGCCCTAGTCCTCTTTTGTTGCCATTCCTCCTTTGTCTATTTTAATTGCAACTCTTTTTAGTCCACATATCCAGCTTAACCATGATTTACTTAATCATTTGTTGAATAATGTACAGTTGGCTGGTTTTGATTATATCACATTGGGTTATAAATGTTGGCTTGACTTACACAAAAGGCAAATACATGACATTGCGCTGTGAGCTCATTGTGATTTCCTGCCCTACCTCAATTTTTTGTAAAGCATAATCCACACAAGGACATAAGAAGCCTCCATATATAGTGTGACCATGGGTCCAGATAGCCCAGTAATGTCCAGGACAATAATCCAGGTCTTCAGGAAGAAGTTATTCAAACCTACTTACAGATGCTGGGGATGGTCTTCTTGCATTTCAAGTGCACACTCCATAATAAAACATGCCAGTATAACTGCTAAACAATAAGCTGCATTTACTTTTTCTATTAGCTCTTGGAGTAAGGATTTGTCACAACTGTTCTTTGAAAGCACCTTGATTGCTGACAACTCTCAGGAGGAGGAGGCTGCAGTAGCAGCAGTAGTAATAGTAGCAGTAGTAATAGCAGCAGCAACATTTCTTCCATTTATGCACAAACTAATCAAAATGATAATATCCTTGAAGAATAAGAAAGGGACTATTCTAAGACACCTGCAGGGAGGATCATATCAAAGTCAACTGAGAATGTTCTCCTTTTTTTTTTCACTCTGCAAAGTTCCTGCCATTCCAAAGCCAGTGCCGGTTGAAATAACATCAAACTGATGAGCTATCTGAAAAGGCTGTACTCAATTCCCATTTATTTTATTCACCTCTAAATTAGAGTACAGAAAAGTCTTTATGAACATAAGTATCCAAACATTCATTGCCCTGATACAAGCCTGTGTGCGCACCTGAAGGTTTTGTTTCATCAATTTGCAAGGTGTAATGTGCGTCTTTTTAAGAAAAACACAGGCATTATACCAAGTCAAACTAAAAAGAAACCCAAGCATTAAGCATATCTCACACATTAAACCAATGTAAGAGGTTTCTTGGCAGTGAAATATTATGTTTTCAATGTAACTGAGTTGAAGCCCCTGAATATTAAAATGTAATTCCTTATAGGCTTTGAAAGTTCTAACTGCATTTAAGGGAATGTTTTCTGCCTACCATCCTTAAGCCGATTAGGTTATTAACAAGAAGAAATAAATCCAGCATTTTAATACTAATTCCTACTGAATCAAACCTACATTATTCAGGAAAAAGCATATATGAATTTCTTCCTTATTCATATTCTGCTGTATGCAGTCATCCAAACAATAAATACCCAGAGTGAAACTTTGATATGCATGAGACACATATTCTGACAATGGCTGCTACAATTATGCAAAGTGAAGAGAGATGATATTGGCAGCAAAATCTAACCATCCCAGTTTCCAGGAAGACATACTACAAAAAGGGATTAATATGATGGTGCTCTGCTGGCAATATTAGGAATATCAACTAGTATTCCTTAATACTATAAGACTAACAACATGTTATTCACAAAACTGTTGTACTTATGGAAATTTACTGGAGCAACTTGTGACTTTCCCTGCTGGCTTCACTAGTGAATTTGTTCATGAGAAGCAAGCAGGGAAGGTCATAAATGGTGATCATTTGAGGGCAGAATGCTGCAGCTGTCATAAGTGTGAGCCAGTTTCCAACCACCCATATCCTGAACACACGACTATGAGGACTGGATGTAAGTATCATTAGTTCAGGACCATTGTAACTGCAAACGGTTGCTTAATGAGTGGTATACTTGTATTGTTTATTTTCAATTTCTTATTATCATTAAAGGATAAAGAATACTTGAATCTGTGAGAAATGTAGGCATGCCAATATCATAGTGAATCAGGTGGCTTATCAGAAAATAACCAAATTATTATGTCCTTTCCACTGGCTCTAGAATGCTCCTTATTCTCTTATTAACTCATAAAAGGTAAAGGTAAAGGTTTTCCCTATCAAATTGTGTCCAATTCTAGGGGGTGGTGCTGATCACTGTTTCTTAGCCAAGGGAGTCAGCATTGTTCAAAGACATTTCTGTGGTCATGGCCAGCATGACATCACACCACAGCAAAGAGCATGCAGCAAAACACAGAAAGTTTTTACCAACCCATCAAAGTAGTACCTATTTATCTACTCGCATGTTCATGCTTACAAACTGCTAGGTGGGCAGGAACTGGGGCAAGAACAGAAGCTCGCCCTGTCATGCAGCATTAGGGTCTTGAACCGGGGCTGTTAGCTTTCCAGCTGACAAGCTCAGTTTCTTAATATCTGAGTCATCACACTCCCAATTAACTCATAAATAGTAGTGCAATTCTTGCCATCAATTCTTCAGATAGCTGTTTCATGTTTGTAATCTGAGATAAAACACTGTTCTGCCTTGGTTCCATCATAGAAAATGTGGCTTTCTGTGTGATGTACTAGTTCAGGGATAGGCAACCTTGGCTCTTTTATGACTCGTGGACTTCAACTCCCAGAATTCCTGAGCCAGCTATGCTGGCTCAGGAATTCTGGGAGTTGAAGTCCACGAGTCATAAAAGAGCCAAGGTTGCCTACCCCTGTACTAGTTACAATAGAGACTAGGGACACCCAAGTTTAAACCAGCCTCAATCACAAAAGCTGACTGAGTTGACTTTTGGACTATCCGTCATCACTCAGACCAGTCTATTCTGCTTACATAAAGTGCTCTGAGTTCCTGCAGGAAAGGTAGGATATCAGTCAAACAAACAAACAATACTTCTGACAACATTATTCTGCTAGAAAACAAAGGACCAGTTGGAAATGAAAGCTTTTTTTTCTTTCACATAGTTTTTAAATCCCAAAAATTTGGAAGAATTATTGGCTCCTATATTATTGTGATCAAGTAATTGTTGTCTTATTCTGTTTGTTGCTATTTATAAACCAGCTAGAATTTCTCTAGGGAAGCAGGGATAAACCACATAAATAAATAAGTGCAACATTTAACCAACCTTTTGAAAAAAATCATTTTTAAGTTAAGCTCCCAAAGCCCTTTATATACATTACAATATTGGCATCCTACAATCTCCTGTCCAAGCATTCATTCAACAGACAGAGACAGTGATGGAGATTTATCACTTTCACGAAAGATAGTGCTACAATAGACAGAGTGACAATCATATGACAGGTAGGTGAATGAATTTGCTCCCTAAAAATCAAGGCTAGGGATCCAGCCTGTGCATTACTTTTGCACCACATGCAAATTGTGACTGCAGCCTGCCAAATATCACCAACTGCATGACTTCTACAAGTCTCTTATTATCTTTAAGATGCTAGACCATTAAATGAAATGTTTACAAAACACTGAACATGTTGAAGGTTAAGGCAGCAGAACCATTAGCATTTTGATAGGTTTCCAAAATACATAAAAGAAGCAAGTCTTTAAAATTCAATGCCTTAAGATTAATCTTTCTCTTAAGCATTTCCTTCCCAGCTTGAGGCAGCTATCAAGCTAGCTTACTGTTCTATAATACTTCTTAAATTGTCCTGTAGGCTGCTAACACAGGAAGGTTCAACTCACTCAGTAGTCAAGTCCCAGTTTAGAGAGAAAAAGTACCTTCTGCTAGAATATATATATACTCATCACAAGCAGTTGACATTTAAAAAATTAAAGGCTGATGCTGCAAATGCTCTGAAGAGAAACTGGGTGAATCAGAAATATGGAATCCAACCCCTTCCACCCTGCCCCTAACCCTCATTTGAAAATAAAATTGAAGTATTATTCATTATTCTGCCTAGCTAATTCACTGAGAAAAACAAACAGGTAACTGAAGCAACTTGAGAAAAGTTAGAAGGTAAACTTTTAGCTGTTGTATCACCTGCGGTGTCTCAATAAACATAAAAATAATTTTTATCAGCCAAAACCACTACAAAAAGAAAAAATATATTAACACATTACACACAGAAAAAAATCCATTCTAACATTCTAATTGTGAAGGACTTCCATCTTAGCAGTCTGCTTTGATTTTTCCCTAGTTAACTCATATCTCTTGAGAGCAATATTCAGATCAAACAAGCTTAATACTGGCTTGCCTTTATTACCACAAGTTGAAGATGGATGCCATTTCCTAAGAAACCAAATACTTTACGTGAGGTGAAAGGTTTAGATATTCCCTCCCATGGATTTACTCTTTGTTGCTTAGTTGAGTAGCTGGAAAACAGCTAAGAAACTGAAAAGGATCCTGTATAGCAGGGGTCCACAATCCTGGGTCCATGGACCGGCACCGGGCCATGGCATGCCAGAAACCAGGCCGTGCAAACAAACATCCCATCCATGGGATGCAGGCAGCACATGAAACCACACCCCTTCTGATCCACGGAAAAACCTCTCTCCATAGAACTGGTCCCTGGTGCCCAAAAGGTTGGGGGCTGCTATTGTAGAGTTCTGTCACTTCAATGAGAAAAGCCACCTTTAAACTATATATCTTTCAGGTTGTAGATTCCTGTCACTGTCCTAACCAAAGACATATCATAGCCATGGTTAAAACAGCTTTCCAACATGTAGAAGAAATTGGAGGGCACAACACAGCCAATAAGAGCTGCTGTTCATGATCACATCCGGAGGCAACTCCTGGCTGGATTATAGAAGCAAGGCACACCATAGAAAATAGTTGCCTACCTAAGAAAAATGAAGGAAATGCATAGACTGACAGATCCACTAATGCCAAGACGTTTCTCTAGTTAATGGACAACATTGATTTTTAGCATCCCATCTGCAAATGTATTCACTTCATTCTTCATTTACACTTTTTATGGTGAGGGATATAGCAACAGTGAAAAATATAGCAAAGTCTATCAAAATCCCTTTCTGAGGTTGAGTATGGTACTTACTATCTAAATCAAGTATTGGCTTCCTCAAAATACATTGTATTTAGGTAGGTGTTTTTCCCAAGCCCTTCTGAGATTGAAGCTGTTCTATTTCTTCACAGACATATAAAATCTGCTTCACGACTAGTGAAAGGTAGGGCCAAAATCTACCAAATCACTAACTTATGAAATTGGACAAAGTAAAGGAGAATTGAGGCTTACAAAACTGGCAATGAATTATGCATACTCAACGAATTCAGAAATAGACTGGTAGCTAACAGTGGCTTCGAACACTATTTAAGAGCAAAGCTCAACTGGGAAGTTTTATAACCTAGTCTCTTAGAATTCCCTCTGGAGTCAGTTGCAAGTGTTTTATAGAGTTCTTCTCAAGAACTTGCTACATTCAAGCTGCCATTTTAACTCTAAACAAGTCTTTGTTTTTTACTACTTTTCTGCGCTAAGTATATACTCAGGCTAGACACCCTTGATGGCAGTAATCTTTATGACTTAGGAATAATAATACAGAAAGAAGGAATCATCTGTTTTTCTTCAGAACCAAAGAAGCTTCTTAGATGAGAAGCAAAACATCTTCAAAGAAAAACAAGAAAGTCCAGTTGCCTTTTGAAAAAGCACCTTTGGGACAACCATGACTTGAGATTACTGAGATCTCCATAGACGAATCATCATATTCTCAGAATGATTGCATGGCAAATTTCAGTAAATTTGATCAGTAAAATATCCTCTAGCAGACTGGAATCTTTGCTAAACTCTGCCTCTCCTGGATTAGAAGGTACTTACCTTTTCTCAAAATAAGAATTAACCAAGGAATCACAACGGAAGCCTTCGTAACTGTTTGACCTGACACTATCTGGACATCCTAGAAAAACTGTCAGCTTTGTAATCATGAAAGGAGAATAATCTGATTGATGCTTTGTTTTCTATCTTGACAATGAGGATGATTAAGGAAGTCCAACAGGCTGAGCCTAATAATCTGGGTTTATATCCCAAAATGTATACAGTCACAGTTCTTGGGCCTAGAAAGGCTAAAAAGAGCAATGTTGTACAGAATCCAACGCTGATATCTTTGTATAAAAGTGCCTATGAGAAGAAAATTTACTTGGACATAGATTTCCACAACTACTGTAGAAGGTTAACCATAAGCATTTACCACACTGGTCTTTGGAGAGGTCACCAATTTCCAAAAGAAATGAACTGCATTGTTGCCCCTACCCAAAGTATTTCACCTTACTAAAGGCCTTCCAACAGAAATGCTATCCTTGAATTGGCGGAAAACTAAACTGGCATATAACTTCCTACACTCTTACCAATCAGTATCCTAACATTATTGCTTGTTTCAAATCTTGTGATGACTCCCCCAGACGCTTCCCCAGATACCTCTCCAGATGTCAGCTCGGAGGAGGATGAACCAGTTCCAGCACATCTGGAGGGGAGTTGGTCAAGGGCTCCAAGCAGCCATCTGAGAGGGATTTGGCTGAAGCACAGCTGCTGCAGGACAGCCCTGAGGTTTCAGGTGGGGAAAGCACACAGCTTCAGCCAGTCAGTGAGGAGGAAGAGGAACTGCCTTCTACGCCCATTCTAAAAACACGTACTGTAAGGCAGAGAAAAGGCAGGAGCAGCAAAGATCAGCCTGATTACTCACAAGGAGGCAACCTCACCATTCTTCTTGGGCTGCACCAGAAGCTGGCTATTTAGCACAGCATATAGATGGAGGCAATGCTGGAAATAACATGTTCATATCCTAGCTGTGTGTTTCCTGCTTTGCTTTGCTTTGGACTGTGCCTTGTGAACCCTTTGGTATTGTGGATTTAATTTTGCCTGGTGGATATATCTTGACTGGGAAACTTTCAAGTGCCTTGTGGATTCACTGGCAATTGCTCTGTGGACCAGCATTAGTCTGCTTTTGGCTGGACTTAATTGGGACAGTTCTGGGTTTTTGGTGAAGGGAACAAAGCTACTAAACAACCATTATGTGTGTGTGTGAGAAAGAGAGAGCAGGAAAGCATACTACTACCATAAAATAATTAATGACAATGCCTAATAAATTTGATGTACTTTTGAGGCTTCTTTGGGCAGAACTGGAAGGGAGAAAATATTTTATCACCAGAACACCTGGTCTGGACCATGGTTAGGTGTGTGTGGTGATGATTCTAAGTCTTTGTGGAGAACATAATGGAATACTGGGTGCCCCCAATACCCCATTAAGACTTGCTAGGGCTGCCTTTAAGGAAGGAGTTTCCAACCAGGGGTGCAAGATGATATTCCAGGGGGTATGAAATCTTGGGTTTAGAAGTTTCAAAAATATAGTGTATATGCATAACCAGGTATTGCTTTTGTAAGGGGGTGCAAGAATATATCAGAAGAGTTCTAGGGGTGCGGGGTATAGAAAAGGTTGGGAACCACTGCTTTAAGGTTAGGTTCTATAACACATGAGTGGATAGTTAACCATTTAGAGATTTACATTTCTTTTAACCAACAACAGGCTGGGAAATGCTTGATCTTGTAAACTAAAGGGATCTAGGCAAGATATGCTGAAGCTGTAACTTAAGAGAACAAATCTTAGGTTTTGTTGTAATCCTCTTCTTATGCTGAAACTGCCTTGGAGCTTGTTCTGTAATTTGAAACATTATTATAATATTCTCCCTTTTTATTTAGTGATTGCTGAGCTCAGATTAAGTACATTTTTGCTATTTGAGGAGTAGAAATTATTTAGTGCTGATATTTTTCTTTAGAAACCATCAGGAGTTTGCTATTGTTATGGTGATGCTGTTTTGCAACAGTCCAACTGTAACAGAAAAGAAAGTTATCATATAATGACCTAAAGCCAATCTTAGAAAGCAATGAATAATTACTTCCCTCAAACTCTAAGACTGCATTTCTAAAATGCTGTCCTTTTTAGGAAGAAAATATAGAATTAAGATGTCTCCTTCACCCACTTAATTTCCATCTTCTTATTTATGATCATTGACTACAGATGACAGTGGTATAACCCAATGTACACAGACCCCCCCCCCCCCAAAAAAAGGAGGTGGGAAGGAGGTTCTAAGATCCGTAGCCTGGCTGACTTCAAAGTGAACCTTTATAATTAATCTTCTTCTTTTTCAGTGAGATTAAAACAGCTGCAACTTCTTTGGAGCTGACATTCACCTAAGCTAGTAAGAGTTGGACTCACACAGCCAGTCCATTTTGCATCCAGGAAAGAGGCTTTAATGAAGCACTTAATTTCCCTGTGTTTCAGGAACAATGCCTACGCACATCCATACTATTCAAGTACAGGGATAAATTCACTACTTTTTAAAATCTTTTAATAAAAGTATTTGATAAAGTTATTTGGGGGCAGCCCAAAAATCTAATAGAGGGATGGTTAATGCAATCACTTTTTGGGTCCTCTTTGGATCATCAATCATCTTCCAGGCATGATTACTCTTTTCTTTGTCACAAGCTAAAGCTGAAAGTGATGAAGTAGTCATCAGAGTGCTCCATCACAGGCCAAGCTTCCAATTTAGTGAGTGACTACAATCAATATTTCTGAAACATCTTCAGCAATGCATAAAATTGGACATCAGGCTGGATCATTTCCAAATCAAGAGATATCCTTGATGTTTCAGGCATGGCAGTGACTGTCAATTGTGTTCAATCTTCTGACACACTGCTTCCAATGATGAGTTTCTCTACTACCAGTAGGATAAGATCATGCTCAATCCTGACTCAGTTTGTTTCCTTAACCAGACTGTCATTTCATTATTATCAGAAATGTTTTGGATTTATATCCTGGGGGTTAATACCCAGTGACAAATGCCGCCAATAAATTGAATCCTGTTTGAAATGTATTTAGAGAGTTATTGGAAGAACCAGCAAATTACTGATCATCAGTATATGATTGATGAGTCTGTTTCACCTCCTTTTTGTTAAGCAGCACAAAGTCTAGGCAGATTCTACATTCACTATTTTAACTGAATTGTTTAAAAAGAGCAAAGAGTCACTAACATGTCCTTCTAAAAGGCCAAGAAACAGATATATTCATATGGTACATTTGTACCCCATGTTCTCATTCAAGAAGCTCAGAGCTGTTCACAGGGACTCTTCAACAGCTCTTATTCAGCCTGACATCAATAATGCAACATAATACTCTTCCAGGTCTTGCAAGAAAAACCTGACAAGAGGCTGCATTAGCTCAAGTGGAATAAAATCAAGCACAGGGAGGAAAAATAGAAAACATGCCTTCAGCATGGCTAACAATTGTAGTATTATGATTAGTTTGATTTTTTTTCCCTCCTAATTCCCCATGTATTCTTCCTTTGAAAATTAAAAAAAAGTTTTTTTTTCTTATAGTGCCCTCATTTCTTTAGGTGAATTTTGGGCTTCATTTGGGGAGGGGGGGGAAAGGTAGTTTATAAAGTAGCCAAAATGTTATCAGTGCTGTTTTCTGCTACCCAGGTATATGTCCAGTTTCCTGGCTGCCACTGCTTCCAGATTTAAAAACGCTACATAGCCAGAGTTCCTTCGTGACATCCTTTTGAGATTCAGCTGATGAGTGAGACACAATTGGGGAAATGAGTGTACAATGAAACACAGGACACCCACAATTCACATAGAATAGAATAGAATAGAATAGAATAGAATAGAATAGAATAGAATAGAATAGAATAGAATAGAATAGAATAGAATAGAATAGAATAGAATAGAATAGAATAGAATAGAATAGGAATAGGAATAGGAATAGGAATAGGAGTTGGAAGGGATCTTGGAGGTTTTCTAGTCCAACTCCCTGCTCAGGCAGGAGTCCCTACAACATTTCTGACAGATGGCAGTCCAGTCTTTTCTTGAAAGCCTCCAATGATGAAGCACCAACAACATCTGAAGGCAGTCTGTTCCATTGGTTGATTGTTCTCACTGTCAGGAAATTTCTCCTTATTTCCAGGTTGAATCTCTCCTTGATCAGTTTCCATCCGTTATTCCTTGTCTGGCCTTCAGGTGCTTTCGAAAATAGGTTGACCCCCTTCCTCTCTGTGACAGCCCCTCAAATATTGGAACACTGCTATCAGGTCTCCCCTGGACCTTCTCTTCACTAGAGTAGCGATGCTCAGTTCTTCATATGTTTTAGCCTTCTCTTACTGATACCAATATTATGATTATTACTTTGTTGTTTGTATGTACATTGAGAGTTTATGCACCAGAGACAAATTCCTTGAGTGTCCAATCACACTTGGCCAATAAAATATTCTACTAACCAGCATTTTGCTGAAATATTTCAAGGACAAGTCACAGTTAATATATTAAAAGTATTTTTAGTGCAATATCCCTTCCCCTCATTGAAACTGATACATTTAGCAGCAAAATATTTCAGATATTAAATGCAGATATCCTAAGTTTGTGCATCTGAATTGGGAATGGTGCCACTTTTCAGGCTAGAGACAGTAGGGATTTGGTCTCATAGTCACTGTTCAGAAGACCTGTTTTCTTACATCTGTATTTGATCCATATTAACCATTTAAAAACAATTTAATTTTTATATTAAAAATCACTCAAGAGTTAGGCAAGAGGGGGAGGACATATTATCTAGAGTTTTAATATACAATAGAAAAAAAAGAATTATTCTTACTTAACTCAATTATATTACAACAGATAAATTACTTTGCCTTCAAATTTTGTTTTATTCTTTAGAATATGCATTTTAAAACCACCAGGCACATTTTTGTTCTTCAACCTGAAAAAAAAAGGCTGTGGGGAATTTTGATCCAAGCAAAGCTCAAGGAAAGACCCAGAATGTATGTGTGAAAGGATCTATCTGGGCCAACAAAAACATTTAGTGTTAGCCTCAGCACTGTAATGGCTGCCACACAAACCAGGGATCAGACTCAGTGAATCTATGACTCTGAAGTTAGCAATTGCAGCAGAGTAAAATGAGAGACTCTCATTGTTCACATTGCTTTCTTCTCTTTCCAAACTCGGACTCAAAAAGATTTTCTGATTTTACAAAAATGGAGAAGATCATGACAAAGTTTGTACCAGTTACCCATCATAATTTCTAAGCATCACAATAAATATATAGATCTCAACAATAAGGACTGTAAAGAACTACAATGAACAAACAGCTCCCCCCAAAATGGTGCAAATCATACCTAATACCCTAGAAATACATCACAAACTGAAAAGTTGACCACTACCCTTAAACTATTTCACACTGATTTGAGTAAAAGGAAACATGCATGGAATATAATCTAACTCTTGGAAAAGCATTATGGAAATTCACATCCCGCTTCTGAAAGCACATTCAACATTCCCATCCCTTGTGCAAGCACCCTCCGCTTGCGCAAATGGAGCTTTAAATGTGCGCCCTTGCCCATTTCTCCCGTGGCCTGGTTTTGAACACGTCACAGCCCAGTAGTGGGCCGCAGCCCAACGGTTGAGGGCCCGTTTTAAGGTTATGTGTGCTGATCACATTTCAGAAGGCAGTAACAAAGTAATTAACTCACTGTATTCTTGCTGTTTTGTTTCTCATGTATGATACCTAATATGCAATGTGTTCTTCTTTTAGTTTTCCAGTTACTATAGCCAGCCAGGGGGACCTCTATGAATTCAGTTGCTATGAAGAGAAACTAAAGGTGGCAATCATGACTTCTTAAAGTCTTCAAATCTAGAACCTGCCTCTGGAAATTTAGAAAGCTAGTCTACAAAGTAAAAAAGAAATTAGCTAGCACAGGAGGGAATTAGATAAAGCTACATCACATGGAGAAACAGCCTATCAGAGACTCATTTCAATCTCTAATTATCCTTGAAATAGATAAGCAAACCAAAGTTTCAATTAAGGGTTCAATTACTCTACTTACAATAGTGACTATACTAACATCCACTGGGGAATGGGAAGAGCAAAACCTCTTTCCATGTGGAACCTACAGACTTGGGTGACAATTATCCTTGTTTGGCTGCAGTTCCCATCCATTATCCTGGAACAGAACACTGAATACACACACTCCATTTCTTTATACAGGAGACAATACTGAGCAAAGGGGATGTCCATCGCCAGAACCTTCCTGCCGAGAATAGAGATGGCCACATGTGTCCTACTTCTCATCCCCACAGGATTTCTTCTGCAGGTAGGTATGACCTAAAGCCAAAATTTTCCTCTCTAATCTTCCTCTATTAGACAGAGCTGCATGTCTTTGAAGATAGCAAGTGGGAGGAACTGCTAAACATAACCTTTGATCCACATAATAAGATCAGAAATATACTAGAGATCCCTGTTGAGGATATTGGTAAAAATCAATAGGCTCTTCTCTCATTTAACAAAACTGAGAGCTTTCTTTTTACCTGTACACAATAGTAGAGCAGTGATTTCTGAAGGGTAGGCTATATAAAAAAAAGAACAATGAGACATAGAGGAAATAGGCAAAATATTTTTGCAGTGCTTTATTCACCTTATCAGTCCTGATCACAAGCTGTTTATATTTAATTGTAGTAACACTGCACATTTCTGTAATGAACTGATGGGAGACAGTGATGCAGAGGATCCATATAATTCAATTTCCATTGTACAAATCACTGGTATATTTTTAATATAAAGACCTTAATATTGAGATCAAACAAGAGTTGTTGGCTCAGGTTAACATTTTGGAAAGATGCTCAATGTAACATGAAGGCTAATTTTTTTTCATCTCTGTTTATAATTCACCTAAGTCCATATGACTCTATGTGCAAAAACACTTTTATAGAAAGATTTATTATGCATCTGACTTTATTTAGTTGAGAAATATGGTTTACCAGTAAGTATAGATAACAGCTTTCCTTTTCATACCACTTAAAATGGGTAGAGGAGATGTATTAATAACTGTGATAAATAAAAAAAAGAGGCTTCTGTAGCCCAAATGCAAAATGTGTGGATAGAGAACCATACATATATCCTGGTTTGAGAATGTGCTCAAGCACACTTATTTCCTATTTTTAAATTTACACTAGGCCTCTAGCATATATTGGTTAGTCATACCTGAGACTTAGTAAAACAAACAGATACTCAAAACCAGAACTATGCATAAATCTTATTTAAAAAAGGTAGAACTTGCAATTCTGTGTGGGGAAATTAAAAGAGGATAACATAGAAATTTTCTTTGGGAAGCATAAGTTAACAAATTATTATCTTAATTTGAGACAGGAATTCTGGACAAGTTTCTCTTAAATCACTACAATACTTTTAAGAACGAGCCATTTTAAACTATACTTGTACAGGGAATCAATGATGCAAAGATAAGGATCTTAGATATGAAGCATGGGAAAAATACGTAATGAGGGTCAGGACTCTTAAGTCTCTAAAACAGAACAGAATGGGAAACAATCTGGCAAAGGAAAGTTTGAATATGGGCTGAAGTAGCCAGGAGTTGTAGGGAAAAACATCAGCTCAGAAAATTACAGGTGTTTCTTCTGGCCACATGTCCCAGAATGAAGCATATGCTATTTGATCATAACTATGGTTGCTTCAACATTTGGTAAGTGCCTGTTGTCCTTGACTTACGACAGTTCCTTTAGTGACCATTCAAAAATTACAACAGCACTGAAAAAAGTGACTTATGACCATTTTTCACACATACAACCATTGCAAGATTCCTATGGTCATGTGATCAAAATTCAGACACAATGGGGCAAAATTCACTTAACAAATGTCTCACTTAGCAACAAAAATTTGGGGCTTAATTGTGGTCATTAAGTCGAGGACTACCTGTATCAGTTTTCTCACATGCATTTGGCAGAAATGTATATAGAGAATGGAACTATCCATTAAGAGTACCCAGAGATTGTTCTGTTTTCTGCTTGGTTCAGCATTGAAGAGGCAGCAATAGAACAAGTACTTCTTTACTGAAGGTCAAAACAGAAACTAACAAACATTGCTCCACCCCTATTTATACATTCAGCTCTGGCCGGCATCAACCAATAAGAGCACAGTATTCTCCCGCTCAAATGCATACTAAACAGTCTTGTAGACAGCAAGTCTGACTGGCAGGCCACGTGGTCTGCTAACCGTTCCTGCACAGATTCCAGCAATCTGCATCATAAATTTAACTCAATACATTACAGAGATGTTTAAAATCCAGACAACTAATAATTATTAAATTACATGCTTTGATAGGATTCTTGTATGTTTTCTATAGTCGTGCTTGGAGAAAGAGAAGGATGAAAGTTTTTCTGTAAGAAGCAGTCTGGAAGACTCTATCAGTCTTTTATTCATGGCAAAGCAGAGAAAAAGAAAGAGAAGACCAGGTCCATAGCATACTATCGCTATCCTTAATGTCTCTAGGAGTCAATGGGATAAGAGATGCAAAAAACCTGGAGCTTCTGGAATTCTCTGACACTAGCTCAGTAATTGTCTACGCCAGCGACTCCCAACCTTCTCTATGCCCCGCATCCCTAGAATGCTTCTGATATATTCTCACACCCCTTACAAAAGTTCAAAATAACAAATTATGCATATACAGTATACTATAATTTTGATAGTTCTAAACCCAAGTTTTTGTGCCCCCTGGAACAGGCATGTCAAACTGCCGGCCCGCGGGCCAGATGCATCATACTGAAACCGCACCCACCCCATTGCCGGCAATGGGGAAAAAGTTGCGATACGTTGCATGACATCATGTGACATCGTGAGTTTGACATGCCTGCCCTGGAATATCATACCTCCCAGGGGTATGAGCACCCCCAGTTGGGAACCCCTGGTCTACACACTGAGCAGCCATTTCAGACAAGAGCCTTTCTCAGCCTTATTTGGGGATATCAAGGCCTTAGGCAGAGATCCCATGTGATATGCATGTACTTAGAAAAGGACAATTCTCTGAATCCACTTTTAGTTTTCATAAAAACTATCATCCACCTGTAGCTTAAACATAACAGATGCCTATTTTGTTTGATAATGGGAACTATCAGATACAATTTAAGACAAGGAATCTACTTAAGTGCAGATCAATTTGATTTAAACAGAAAAATGACATTTTCAATAGAAACAGTCCTCCCAGCTGCCTTAGTTTGGAAATGTATTTAACAAGTTAATGCATGTTTCTTATGCTGACAAGCTCTAAGGGGGAAAAGAACATTCTTAAATTCAAAGATGTGTAAGGTAATCATTTAGTTCAAGGAAACTCTCCATACTGTTCAAAGACCCCTCAAACTCATTGCCTTGCATCACAGTTATGTGCAATTATATCTTTCTTCTTGTGCCATATCCGTTGGCGATCATGTTGGCGATCATGTTTTTATCAGCAGCCACACGGAAAAGTGCTGCTGAGTTTTGTTCAAACCAGTCCCTTAGATTTTGAAGCCATGATGTTCTTCTTCTGCCTGGACCTCGTTTGCCTTCAATCTTTCCCTGGAGGATTAAATGGAGTATGCCGTATTTTTCTGGGTGTCGCATCACATGTCCGAAATATTCTAACTTTCGATTTTTAATTGTTTTGATGATTTCCCTTGGCTTTCCCAGGCAGCTTATCACCTCATTTCTGATCTTGTCAACCCAGCTTATACGTAACAGCCGCCTGTAAATCCACATTTCAAATGCTTCTAGTCTCTTCAGGTGGCCTTCTGAATTATATGTTACAGTATAATTGTGTGAAATTTTGATTACAATATGTATACATCACTTTTCTCCATGTAGCCATAAAATGCAATAAGTTACAAAGAAGCCAAACATTTAGGCAATTTAAAAGCCTAAATTCCCCAGCTCCTAAAGAATGAAAATATTTTATCAGTTCCTAAGAGTGTTAAAAAGCAGGTCTGTTCCACAATTTAAAAATGATTACTGATAAACCTTTTCCCAGCAGATTCCTATATTTGTAAAATATATTGAAAACAGTATCAGCCGAATTGTCCCCTCAAACTGGAATCCAATTTTTAAGTAGTCAAATATTTTGATTCATTTGGGTCTGCAATCTCCTATGTGGCCACCAAAAGAAATCTTATTTAATTAAGCAGTTTATATGGTTGCCCATCTCTCAAATATGGGTTAGTACTTTGAAATCTGAGAAATATATTCCAAACTGGGAAATAAAAAAGTAAGTCAAGGACTACCTGTACTGCAACTTTGGTATGTTCTTTAAAAAATGAGTTAATTTAGAATAATTTTCCAGATAATTTTAAATAAGCTTTGTCAAAAAGAGGAAAGGGGCAAAAGAGACAGATACACATCAGTCATCTGTTAATCAGGTTCTAAGTTTTGTGCTACACTCTCTGAGTCAGTATGAAGAGATTGGATTCATATTACAATATACATTATCTATAAATGACAAGACATAGATGTAATAATGATTTGCTGGCTATAAGAAATCGGAACAGTATGAAATCAGGCTTTAACTATTTCAACAGTGAATTATTTATTGCCTAAAGGGTGTATACATGAAATCTTTCAAAGCACCCCATTTGTTCAGAATTCAATCCACACATCTACACAAACCTGTCACAGTCCATGCATTCTGTAACTTTTGGTCTTCCATAAAACTATTTCCACAGGAAAATAGTTTCTCCCGCTCCTCCCCCCACCCCCCGGATGATGCATTAGGGAACTGGATGAGCCTGTCTAGTAATGGTTTGGGGAAATTGTAGTGGCTTCAATCTCAGTTGCATTCTAATATACTTTTTAAACTTATTGGTTATTTTAGTTCTGTACTTTCAATCTTACACCGGACATCCAAAGTCACAATTCACAAGCTGGGTGGCCACACAAGTTACCCAAAAAAAATGTTATGCCAAATTTATCTACAACAGTTATGTTGTCACCTCAAAAGTCAGTATGGCGACTAAGCCATAATTAATCCTCATTGCAATTTTCCTTGGCATTTTCTTCAGAGTTCTCCCCACTCCCACAAATTACTTCTGCAAGCTTTTGTGCGTGACATTGATATTTTGCTTACAAAGGCAGAATAATACTCAGCTTTAAGTTTTGTTAAGATATAACATGTTTATATCTATGGATATCTGATATATAAGATTGTTTTTTGGTGCTGTGATGCTTCTTTAAAATTATAAAAAATAGTTTCTGTATTTGTTTGGTTAAGGTGCTGGTCTAGAAAGCAGATGTCTTCTAGTCCAGCCTTAGCCCTGAAAGCCAACTGGGCAACTTTGGGTCAGTCATCTCCTTCAATCCAAGCCACCTCTCACAAGGTTGTTGTGGGTAAAAATGAAGGAAGAAGGAATGTTATGTATTCCTTTATTCTATTCTGTATTCTGTATGTTCACTGCATTAAGTTATTTATAGAAGTAATAAGGGTGGGATAAAAAAAAATCTAAAACATTTTGATGTTGACAGTTTAGTACCAGAAAAAGTTCAATTGTGGTAGTGGAGCTCACATTCTGCTGATTAATATATCTACATTATGTTATTTGTTGAAAATATCCTGAATGCACAGAATGGAAGCATGCCAGTTCTTGACATGTGGCTCTCCCAGGGCATCTCAGCTTAAACTTTAACACATGTTGCTCTGCAGCAAAGAACAGAAATAAAGTGTTCTGCTGCTTCCTTAGCCAATATATAAATATTGGTTATTTTACCTAGATGCATATAACCAGATTCACTTATAAACACTTCAGGTAGTTGAGGTCTTCAGAAAATAATCTCACATAATAGTATTAATGATCACTACCAATCAGTAGGACCTTTGCATCTGCTAGCTGGAATCAGCATATTTCCATATGTCAATTACAGGAGAATAAGAGTGGGAAGGGGCGTTGTCTTACCTGAACGCCTTTTCTCAGCGTGATGAATGGAGAATCCACCAATGGTTATCTTGGACCTCCTGCCCACTTAGACCAAAACAATCAAAGCTGCCACGCCTCTCTGGTTGAGGGCACGCCCCCAGTTTCAAAAGGGCGAAGCCAATGACTGTACGACGTGTTGGCTCCCAGACCCTAAACACTGGACCTGACTGCGTCCAAGGGATGGGTGTGGATTCTCCATTCATCACGCTGAGAAAAGGCGTTCAGGTAAGACAACGCCCCTTCTCCAGCGTGAAAGAATGGAGAATCCACCAATGGGACTTACCAAAGCCCTACTGTCCCAATGGGAGGGGAGCAGACTGGGCCAGTGTCCCTGCCGCCAGCACCACCTGTTGCAGTACCCTGCGGCCAAAGGATGCCTCCGCCGAGGCAAACTTATCAAGGCGATAATGGCACACAAAAGGGGAAGGCGAGGACCATGTCGCCGCCCTGCAAATGTCCTCAATGCTGGCCTGTGTGGCCCATGCTGCTGAGGTAGCAGCACTGCGAGTAGAATGGGCCGTCAAGTGACCTGGAACTGGTAAAGAAGATGTCTGATACGCTTCGGAAATACAGGCCCTAATCCACCTGCCAACGGTAGAGGAAGATACCTTCTTACCCTTGGAGGCCGGGTGGAAGGAAACAAAAAAAGGCCTCAGATCTACGAAAGGACTCCGTCCGCTTGACGCAACAGCGCAACGCCCTGCGAACATCGAGAGTGTGCCATTGCCTTTCCAAAGTATAAGACGGATTAGGACAAAAGTTCGGTAACACGATCTCCTGTGCCCTGTGGAAAATGGTGTTCACCTTAGGAACGCATGAGGGGTCCAGGCGTAGGACCACTCTGTCCGTGTGAAAGACACACAGGTTTTTTCTGACAGAAAGAGCTGCAAGCTCCGAGATGCGCCTAGCCAAGGTAACTGCAACCAAGAAAGCAACCTTAAGAGACAAGGACCTAAAAGTGCAGGACCTAAGGGGGTCAAAAGGCGCCTGAGTAAGGGCCTGTAAGACCCGGGGCAAATTCCAAGAGGGATATCTATGTACTACCGGCGGTCTACTGTTGGTGACCCCTTTTAGAAAGGATCGTACCTTGGGGTGATGGGCCAGTGGCTCTAAGGTGTCACAGGTAAACACCGTGGCTGGAGCCGAGATCAGTCAGCGAATAGTGTTGGGCGCCAAGCCTTTATCAACACCCTCCAACAAATAGTCTAATATCCGTGGAATGTTATTATTATTATTATTATTATTATTATTATTATTATTATTATTATTAAAAACATGGGGGGGGCAAGGTATATGTTTGTGTAACACCACCGGTTCTAAAAGCAGCGGATCTGTGTCTTGGCCAGGAAGCTGTTCAGGCACCTGTTCAGGTACCGAAGGCTGAGCCGAGTGTATCCTACCAGTCGCACATTTAGGGGACTTACGCTTTCCGTGTCCACTGGAGGTGGTAGCCTGTGGCTCGGTGTTATCTGCCATTGTAAAGCGAGAGTGTTCAGTGGGATGCTGAAGCGTCTCGGTCTGCAAGAGATGCGGCTGTTCCCCACCTGAGTGGGACTTGCCTCCACGTGGATCAGTGATGGTCCGGCCCACCGGCAAGCGCAGACTCACACTTAGCGACGGCTGTCGCGGGTCACCAGCGATAATGAGACTGAGCGTGAGACCTACTTTGAGGCCAATGTCGCGCTTAGTGATGGGATCAACACGTGTCTCACTTAGTGACGGCAAGCTCAGTATTGACCGTTCACTAGATGCAGACTGTGGCAGCAGGCTATGACTGGCAAGGCCCATGTAAATGTGGCTTCTGGAGCCTTAGGGTCCTGAAGTCCCTGTTCCTCTTCAAAGAGGGAAAGGAGTTCCTGATAAGGACCAGTTGAAGGAGCCCCTTCTAAATCCCGCTCTGGTGACCATGGGGCCTGAGGCTCAGGTTGAGGGCCACAAGGGAGTGCCACCATTGTGGTAGGGGGCGGCTTAACCGTCTCCCCTACAGCCAGTTATTGCGCACGTGAGAACTGTCTCTCCAGGGCACGATGCCTACGATTGGCCTGTTTGTCGGCCGCCTTGGAGGCTGCTTTCTTTGGGCCGGCCTTGGCCTTGGCCTTGATTTTTGCGGCTGCCTCCTGACTAGAGGACTTACGCTTTCCGTGCCCACTGGAGGTGGAAGCCTGTGGCTCGGTGTTATCTGCCATTGTAAAGCGAGAGTTTTCAGTGGGGTGCTGAAGCGTCTCGGTCTGCAAGAGATGCAGCTGTTCCCCACCTGAGTGGGACTTGCCTCCACGTGGATCAGTGATGGTCCGGCCCACCGGCAAGCGCGGACTCACACTTAGCGACAGCTGTCGCGGGTCACCAGCGATGATGAGACTGAGCGTGAGACCTACTTTGAGGCCAATTTCGCGCTTAGTGACGGGATCAACACGTGTCTCACTTAGTGACGGCAAGCTCAGTATTGACCGTTCACTAGATGCAGACTATGGCAACAGGCTATGACTGGCAATGCTCAATGGCTGTGATTGTGTTTAAAGACCTGGAACTCTCAGGCAATCTCTCATCCAAGTACTAGCCAGGCACAATCCTTCTTAGCTTCTAAGATCAGTCAAGCTCAAGAAAATGCTGCCACCTGCTGAGGCTGGCTTGCATATACAATAAGAGGACCCCTATGTCCCTTGTGGCCTTTTGAGTCTATGTTAGAGTGAACTGAGATGGGCCAAGGGAAAACGAAAGTAGGCTGATCGGCCTCTTCTTAGTCAGGAGAAGGCCGGCCTGAAAGCTGGTGAGGTGGGAAGGTGAAACCGAAACTAATTCAGTCTGTGCTCCATGCGGTCCAAAAACGGAGGCCACAACTCACAGGTAAATTTGGGCACCCTGGGACAGCTGGAGAATAGGGAGCAGCCCCCTTACATCCACAGCTCTCCCAAATTGACCCAGCACCTCACAGGCTTGTAATAAAGCAGCCGATCGGCCTAAATTTCCAAGGCTCTAAGCAGTCCGGAGAGGAGGAGAATGCACTCCCACCCCCAGGGGACACCCCCCAGAGAAGCCTAGAAGGCTAAACAAGCAAGGAGAAGTAGGAAAAAACCGATTGGGATCGGCAGCCGCAACGATCAGCTGTGGGGGGGAACACAAATTCAACGAAAAGGCACTCACAACGAATAAAACCTTTTTTCCCTTCTAGAACAGCGCTGATCCCAGTGCTGTCCAGAGGAGAAAAAACAATGAAGAATCCACCAATGGAATAGTTTTAAATAAAGCCTCATTCTCAAATAGATTTAAATAAAGCCTGATTCTCAAAATAGTTTTAAATAAAACCTGATTTTCAAATCGCTGGGAGCCAAAACTACCACGTCTGTCTGGGCTGAAGACCAAAACGAAACTGGGGGCGTGCCCTCAACCAGAGAGGCGTGGCAGCTTTGATTGTTTTGGTCTAAGTGGGCAGGAGGTCCAAGATAACCATTGGTGGATTCTCCATTCTTTCACGCTGGAGAAAGGGCTGCTTTCATCTCCTGTTTGAGAGCACCCAGAAGCATGTGGCTGACCACTGTGAAAAGTAAGGGGATGGACTAAAATGGGCCTTAATCCAGATTAGTTCTTCTTTGTGTTCATATCTCAAATGCACTCAAGTACACCAAGCTGAATGGCTTCAAGAACTATATTGGCACCAGAGTTGTTTCCAGAAGGATGCAAGTATTATCAAAAGAATTGGCACTGAATATCCAGTGGTAAGTCATTCTGGCATAAGTTGAGGCTCCCATGTGACCAGACGTGGTTTTATGACATTTTTTGCAGCAGCTGTTAATTGAATTACCACGGTCATTAAGTGAATCCATATTAAGTGAATGCTTCCCAGAGTCCCTTGCCAGATTACTAAGAGCTCAGGCATGCATTACTACTCCGTAGACTAAAATTTCAAAATAAGACCTTGCATAGCAGGGTGATGAGATCCTGGTTTAAGATAAACTGGATCCAAAGCTGCTCATTTCCTCCAAAAGGATGCAAATCTTGGGAAGTCATCTACATTAGTCTGGATCTAACACAGCTTATTTCCTCCCTGTTCCTTTCAAAAGCAGCAGATGGTGTGGCTAAAAACAAAGATAGGTTCATACACTTACTGCCTCAGTTAGTACAAATTGACAGACTTTGAGAAGTGGCAGAAATCCATTTTTCCGTTCCCTATTTAAATCTGCTCTTTCGCATTAATGAACTGCCCAGATCAGGGCAATTATCTAGTTGGTTTGGTTAGGTTCAAACAATTTGGTTGTCACGTTTTCTTACACCACTTGTTGCAGAAGTGGAGAAAAGCCAATATCAGCCAAGCATAATATGCCTACTACAGTACATCACTCAGATTCACTTCTCCAAGAAAGGCAATGTAGGCCACGAACTCAATCCAATTTCTGGTCACTCCCTTCCATGCTTTGTACATAGATTTGCAAGCCATTCATAACATGAGCCATCATTGAGGGAAATGAAACAGACAACCAATCAGGGGGGGAAAAGATTTCTAACTTAGACTCAGCTGCTGAGAGGTTCTGACAACTCTGTGGACAGGACAAAATAAAGTAACTTAGTGCAAAACAAAAATCGGGATTTTTTTTCTCCAGACTTTCTTTTCCTTCTTTTCTCTGCTTAGTGAGAGGACAGAATTAGTTAAATGTAAGAATCAAGTCATTTCTTGCATTTAAACAACACATTAAACCTGGTCAGTTTTAATTTGGGTTTAAAGAGAACATCTTTCTTGGTTCACCCAATACAATTAACAACAATACCTTGGCTAGGATCTTATAAGATGTTGTTGTAAGCCACCCAGGAGTCATTGGATAGCAGATGGGTGGCAAATAATTTTCATAAAAAAATAAGACATCAAACACCTAATTAAGGTGTAAATTAAATTAGAACCTTCAGTGAGTACTAATTAGCAGGACATACCCAGTGGCATCAATGGCTGGAGTAAGCCAAACTGTTTTAGTTTATAATACCAGCACTAAATAAAAAGCATGACAGTGAGAGTAATGAAACGTTCAAAAAACAACTCTCAAGCTCGGAGAATGAACCTTCACCCTCATCCTACACCCGAGCTACAGATATTTGCCACTATTGCAAAGATGACCATGTTAATATCAGCAATGTAATAATAATAAAGATAATGGTGTTGGCCTCTATCCTACCGATTCCCTCCAGAGATTGGGGCACAAATCAAACATCCAAATCTCCACTACAGAATAAAAAACAAAAATGGAATGTGACTTCTTTTCTCTTATGAGATGTTCCCCTAACTGAAGCTATTATGAGATTTGGTTATTGTCTAATTCAGATAACTACCCCATCCAACAACAGATATTTCAGGTCATCTGGAGAACGAATCTCCTCCGATGTCAACAAACAGAATTTGCCATCCTTTTTTTTTCTCAGAGGTTTGTGGAGAGTTAATATTAAAAGGTTAGGAATCAAAACAGCTACTAGACAGGATACATGCATAATAGATTATTCCGTCAGACTTAAGATAGAAAGAAAATTAACTCAGGGGAAATATTCCAAATACACAAATCATCTTTAGGAGAAAACATTAAAGCAACTGCTATCGTCCACAACCATCCTTGTAACTGGTTCATGTCCAACCATACTCTCATGGTACCTAGAATAATATGGGTTGAAGCTGAAAGCAAGCAATGAGAAGTGATGCAAATATATGGTAGAACATAATGAAATGAGTTATCAAAAGAAGATTAATTTTAATAGGAAGAAATATAAGGTCATGAACAAGGAACCCAAACAAACGTAGCTGCAGAAAATGGTAGATAATGGAACAGGATCACTCACTCAGGCATTGTTAATAATATGTGGTCACAAAGTAGAAAATACATTTTAGATGTAATTAGGAAGTGTTTCAAGTAGAGATTGATAACAACCAGATAACGGTCATAATAGTTTTAGTGCAATATGTGAAAACATCCATTTTGGTTAGCACTATGTGCAAATTAGGCCATATATAAACTAAAATATAACAATGCTAGTCAGAAATAAAACTGAACAGGCAATCTGTGCTGAATTTAAAAGTACACCCTTGAAAGTCAAAGTTTTATCATGAAGACTGCATAGTCTTTCTCCCTCAGATTCTACTCAAGTTCATTGCTTATGCACGGCAGATAAATATCCCATTTTCTCTCTGCAAAATGTACAACAAAAATAAGCATGCAACTTCAAGCCAGAAGGGATATTTACACATTTATTTAAATCTGAAAACTTTAAAGTTCTAGTTTTAAAATATGCATATCTTTTAAAAGAGAAGCTATGTAAGAAGTAGTTAGCTCTCACGTAATTACTCTTCTTCAGATAGCAGCCAGCTCCAGCCTACTTGCTGGCCCAGAGTTTCATATCAAATCTGTTCTCTCAGCTTTCCCCCTCTATGTTTTGAGACACTGTATTCACCAACCATATGTAGATCCCTGCACTATTAGCTATAGAAGACACCCATTAGTCCTTTTTCAAGTATGCTCAGTCAAATGTGGTTCTGCCCACTTTCCTTCAAGTTGGCAAGTGGCAGGGAGGGCATAATTAAACACAAAATCTGATCATTTATTTGGAGGTAAATGAGTTTTCTTCATATAATTATATTTGGATCATTTCTATTATTTACCAGCTTAAATTCTTTATCAGTACATACAATCTTCAAGCTGTCTGTGTGCGTGCGTGCGTGCGTGCGTATGTGTGTGTGTAATTTGGCCAAATACTCCCTAGCAAAATTCATTTCTCCAAGAGCCAAAAATTAGAATAGGGTAGATGTTTCGTTTTTTAATAGCTTCGAATTAAGTACTATCATAACTGATACTATTTTATCTCGAGAAAGTTCATTCATCATACTGTAAGCAATGATAAAAAGATAACTGTCCACAAACCAAAACATCACACACAAGTCTTCCCTTTTTGCAATTGTTCATTCTCTTGCTCCATGAAACTGAGCATATATAAGTGTGTGCAACTTTTTATTCTGTGTACTAAAGAAATAATGTGCTAATTTGCCAACACAAAGATTGCACATGCTGCTACATTTGTATCCAATGAAGTATGAATTTCTGAGTTCCATAACCTTATCATGTGCTGCAAATCCAAATGTTCCGTATTTAGAGGCAGTACAGAAATGCAACTGATTTGATCATTGACAGTATAGAGAAGTCAGCAAGGGAATGAGTAATTTACAGCTATTGTCAACCGAAGTGCATCGAAGTACAGTATGGTTTCACTTAGTACAACTCCAGTCGGCATTCTGAAAAACACTGCCCTTGAGAGCCCACTTGAATTATATTAACTGGCAGGATAAAAAGCCCAGAAGCCTGTGGAAGGATAGCCATGACAAAACCAGAATGCCAGCTTTTTTTTTTGCTTTTTTTTTTTGGAAGTATGAAGAACACTGATTTGGCAAGCCTCAGTGACAGAAGTAAGCTAGCAAAATATAAAACCAACTAACATCATCTATTTACTCAAGCCCATTCTATACTAAATCCTTCTTTGTGATTTACTGACCTCATAAGAGTTGAATAAGAAAAAAAGAAGAAGCAGGGATCGAATGAAGCTATAATTCAACATGGAAGGCAAAGCAGATTTGTCATACAGTGTCAAAAATAAGAACCAGACTGTCTAACTGAAGTGACCCAAAATAAAACAAATGAACTAAAATTATGGTGATTTTATTTTCATTTTTAACTTGTACTTTTGTCTACTTCCATTTAAAGGTAAAATGCAGTGTAGTAACTAAACAGGCACATATATAGTACTTGGCAGGAAGTTAGATCTGGTCAGCAGTTTCATAAACATATACTTCATTATTTTTTCTTTGCCTCACTTCATACCAAAACTGTAACACTAAACAATAAGCCAAACATGACATCATCTTGGGATAAAGATGTTGTACTGTACTAGAGATAGATAAAATGGGGCCTACTTTCACAACCAACATCTCTATGAAGTAACAAAGTTACATTTGACTGTTAAAACACATCAGGATTCAACAAGTGAGGGATGGGAGTCTTGTGCTGGTAAGTTTAATTGTGCCTACATTGAAAGATTTTCATTGTCCGAAATTGTTTTTTCTGCCCTAGCTAGCTCTTCTGAAATATTTAAATTTTCATTAAGTGCCATTGTTCAAAAGGGTCTCAGCAACATAGAATAGTTTCATTTCAAGACTGGATCTGAATTCATCTGATGTTCAGGAACGTGGTGAATTCATCCATTTGAAGTGTGGACTTTATGCTCATTATATAAATCACATACAGGTAACCAGGAGTTGCTCAGTCCTTGAAAGTCTCTTATATATCCCAGTGTACTGGCTACACTGGGAATAGCACCCACCTGTTATTCTGCTCCCTCCATCCAAAGGTGCCTCCTCTCTCATATTCCTGCTTCTATATCGGAGAAGATGATTTATGGATATTGTCTACACTTTTCCCAAGCAAAATGATTGGCAGATGGGTGATAGGAGAAGATGCACGCCAAGTGACTCAACTCTCCATTACAGGCTTTCCTTCCATTGCCAAACCATTCATGCATTCATCCATTCTTTCATAGATACTATAGATCGAAAAAACTAGTTAGCTAGTTGCTTCGATTTATTCATTAAGACTTACATATCTACCTATATTGAAACAACAATCCTGGGCAGCACACACACAGAAACCCACAAACCATCAGAATAAAAATCTAATAAAAAATCTATTAAAAACTCATGGCACACAGAGCAGAACGCTCCCACACATCCACACTGTACCTTTGCTTCAGGCTCACCCCACTCCAACACTTATGGGAACAGGCCTTCTGGAAGAGTGGGGGCCTGGCAGATCTCTGGGGAAAGGGTGTTCTACAGAAAGTAATTCCAGAGTGAGCTACCAGAACACAAACACCATTTTAAGAATTACCAAATAAATAGATTGGCATCATAATATTAAGGGCTGACACACTCAGAACAGAAGATATTCAATCAAAAAGTCTGGATGAACAAGTTACAAGTATATTTATAATTAATACTAAAATAACTAGAGTCAGTGCCAACCCTAGACAAAATAAAATCCATTATTGGGGCATGTGTCTCAAGAAAGCTATCTCTTGAGTTGCTGCATAGCGAACATCTGATAATCCATCTCCATTCAATCTTGACTGCTGGCCAGGCAGAAAAGAAGCTTTTTCAGATAACCAAATCCCAAGCTGCACTAGGCTTTATATTAACTGCAGGCTTCTCCATATTCCTAAGATCTAGTAGGAGAAAACAGGCATAAAGCAATAGCCGGTAGAACTAGTGGTATTTTAATTATCTACTTATGTAGTCCTGGTTTAGCAACCACAATTGGAACCAACAACTCAGTCATTAAGTGAAGCAATTATTAAGTAAAAAATCATGTGACTGTGCTTACAATTTTACAACTTTTCTTTGCTTTAGTGTCAGAAGGATATCACCCCAGCTAATTGAACTCAAATGGTAGCAAAGGATTTCAGAACTCAGCTCATAAAGAAGCTGGGTAAATCTTACAGCCCTTTTTCCCCACTTCCCAAACTTTTGGAATGTTCACCTCAATGCTGAGATAATTAGAAAAAAGAGAATTAATGTTTGCATTTGCATTCATTGGAGAGTAAGGGATTACAAGAGAGTAAACAGGCACACAGTGGGGAATACACATTGAAAGGAACATGCCAGGATGTTTGCCTAACATCTTCCTTGCCTGTTGCTTAGGAGGTAAAAGAAGTCTCTTAATATGAAACTGATTAGGGTCTTGTCAGTTTCAGAGAGCTGCAAAGAGGCAGAGGATTCTAATCAACTAATTTAAGTCACAGAGAACTTATTAACATGCAGTTAGCACTTTTTAGGGAGCTCTGCAACTGGGGAAAAGCAACTCAGGAAGAGCGAGCTTGTTTAAGCAATCTCTCTACTCTTTGGGGAGAGGGTGAAATGGGTAAGGCACAAAACAATCCATACACACTGTAATGGTTTTGTGACAGAGAGAGATGCTACAATTATAAATGGCGCTGGTTGCAAGTTACGTTTTCATCACTGCTGCAACTGCAAATGATTGCTACCTGAGGCAGTCACTAAATGAGAACTACCTGTATGTAGAGATAGAGGAGGCAGCTATGTGTGTACATGAGAGCATTCATCAATTGGCAGATTTCTGAGATACAAATTCATCATCCATTGCCATGTCTGATTCTCAGGGACAAAAAGGTTGTTTGCTACTTTTGCATCTGTACCTGAGAGAGAGAATTAGTCTTTGTAATTCTCCCACCTCAGGCACAATCAGTGTTTTCATGTTTACAGGAAGTCCTCAACTTATGATGGACCCCCCTCAAACTTACGAGTTAGTTCAAAATTCCAACAGTTGCCCTCCAATGGTCATGTTGGCACTACCGATCTGGATTTACAGTCATTTGCAACATGATCCCAGAGTGACATGACCATGTTTTAGGATGTTTTTAGCATTTACGGCATTTACGGTTTTCGACAAAAAACATCCCTTAGCAAACAATGGTTTCTTCTTCAATCACAGCATCACTTGACAATTTGAAATAATTTTGCATTTCTGAGAGGTTTGTCATAGCTTAGTTTTGCTCCATGGTTGTGTTTGTGTATTCTACTATATGTGCTTGTGTATTCTACTATACCCTTGAAGATTATTTGGAAATTACATCTGGTCCAAAATACAGCGGTGCAAGTAATAACCCATATGCCCATATGTCATCACTGTTATATGAGTGCAATGGCTGCCAGTCAATGTCCAGGTGCAATTCAAGATGCTGGTCATCATCTATAATGCCCTTCATAGCATAAGGCTTGGTTATTTACAGAACCACCTACCTCTAATCATTTATGCCCAACTAACATGCAATGGGACATATTTTCCAAATTCCTCGTCCAGTCTACAAGTCCTGCATCTCCTGATGTCTCTTATTCAAGCAGTAACAAGATCTAACCCTACTTAGTTCTTTCTGTATCAGCAAAGGTCCTCTACTGGGGTCCCTGACCAGGAAGACCATGTACAATAAAGAATGTGACATAGTGTTGCCCTATCAGGTTTACATTATTTTGGACAAGTCCATATTTTACCCACACAAACACCACCTACATTTCTTCATACGTAAGAAGCCACCACATTGCTAAACCATATCTCCACCGAATGAAGGCAGATATGCGTGTTCCAGGATAATGTTGCAGGATCCAATCTGGGTTGGTCACCGGGATGAGAGATTTAGTTTTCCAATCTTTTGGACTCATGCTGTAGCCCATCCAGCCCGAAGACTAAACCTCTGGTCCTGGTGATCGATCCAGATTGAATCCCGTATCTCCATCTCTCATGCTAATTTTCTTTATTCATCTAGCATGGCAGAGGGCCTGAGTCCAGAAGCTTGAATTGGTTGCAGCCCAGCCTATACTTCATGCAGTGGTGGGATTCAAATATCTGAACAACCGGTTCTCTGTGTGGATGCCGCTTCCGGAAGTCCATTCTGGGCCTGGGCAACAAGAAATTAGCTACGGGTTCTGCCGAACTGATGCGAACTGGCTGAATCCCACCACTGACTTCATGCCTAAAAACAGTTCTTAGGTAAGGCATATCATACGGCCTCAAGAAGAAGAGGTAGAAATTTCAGGATAAATTATTCCACTGTCCAGCTAATCTCATAAAGAATTTTCCAGATGGGTAACCGTTGCCTTTTTTCCTAAACTCATTTGTAGAAATTACAATCACAACATTATCGAGAACTACAATTCTATTAACTCTGACAAATGCAAAGATAAGCATGCTCATTTAACAACCTTTCCCCTTCTGGTGCCTCCAACAGCAGTTGGCTAGATTGCTGGGAATTATACTCCAATAATGTCTGGAGGGACAGCAAGCTGGGAAAGGGAAAGGCTACTTCAAAACTGAAGGTTTCAGGAAGTATGAACTGTACAAACATGTTAAAGAAAGCAAGATTGAGAACTACAAATAACACAAATGCCATCTTCTCACAATTGTTCTCTTGCCACATTTTCAACTCAGCTTGCTTGCTAGCTCTTTGCAGGGCAGGAGGGTGATGCAAAAAGATATTACTGAATGATTCCTAGAGTTATTTCTTGAACTTTAACAAATGTTAAAACATGCATTTGGCATGTGATGCTTATTAGCCATGTGGAGATCCATGCTAGAGAATAGATAAAATAATAGGAATATTTGCAAAAAGAAAGTAATTCTTTGAAGAAGAAAAACTTCCACCATTACCATTAGTAGAAATAATAAAAGTTAAAAAGACAAGAGCAACAGCTTACTAAATTAGCTTTTGAAGCTAAAATGCAGGCGTTGTTGAATAAGGGTAGGAAATTGAATATGAAAATGAACTGTAGCAGAAGGGGAGGATATCCCCCGAAACTATAGTATTTAGGAAATATTTAGTTTGGTTTTCATAATCCAGAATCTCTAAGCACTTCTTTTCTATTATCAAATCTAAGCACAACTGAAAGCAAAGCATGTGCATCAAGTTGAAGGGGGAAATAGGATGGAAGAAGCCCTGCATAGCTTACTATCTGGAGAACTCTTCAAGAAAACAAACAGCAAAACCGAGCCTATAACACATTTCTCTTTGCCTCCATTTCCTCGCTAAAATACCGACTTCAAATGCCCCAAACCTTCTGAGGGTGGAGGATGGAGCACACCCCTACCAATTTAACTCAGCCTCAGTTGACTCTTAAGACGTAGAAAGGCGGAGGGCTGTCATTTACCTTTTCCTTTTACAAAAGGAAACATCAGAAGGAAATCGGGGTAGATTTTGTAACTTCAGGATGAAGAAGAGAAAGCAAGCTGAACGGGAGCGTCGTGATAAAGTGTTTGGGGGAGTCCACACCAAACTTCACATCTGGGCAGTCTCCCGAGACTTAAGCTCCGGCCAATAAAACGCGAGTTTAAAAATAGAAAGGGGTGAAAGACCTCGAGGAGAATCAAGAGCCCGCCTGCCCTCCCGCTTTCGGACCCTTAGTAGGGAGTGGGAAAGATCACGAGGAACTTAGTAAAAGGCGGCGGAGGGGAGAAGGAAGCTGGTGGGATCCCTCTAGCGACAGGCTGAGGACTGGGTGGCGCCTTTGGGGAGCCGCTGAGTAGCGAAGAGCCGGGTCTCTCGTTAAGCACCTGGGAGGTTTCACGGCTTTATAGGGCTCACCCGTTTGTCAGTATGGGTGTTCAGAAGACCCGGAGAAGCCGCAGCTCCCCGAGGGGGACACTAATTTTATTCGCCTTCCGGGGTGGGGGGAACTGACCGAGACCCAGCGATCTCTGGAGCACGTGAGAACTCCAGGGCGCGCCTGCGAGAAGCAGCGCCCGGGGCAGCAGCCGGACCGCTGCACGGAGGCAGGGCGGGTGGCGAGAAGCTGTTTCGGCGGAGGCAAAGTAATAGAGGAGAGAGAAGATGCCTCCCCCCCCACACACACACACACACTCTCTCTCTCTCCCAGGTTGTCTTACCCTCAGAGTAGCGGAAGGCAATCCAGCCCGCCCCACGATCTCCTGCTCGCAGGCAGCGCTAGCACAGCTTTCCCCAAGGCGCGGGCTAGGGCAACTTTCGGAATAAGCCGTTACGACGTTGCAGATCTCGGCTGCCTGCCGGCGTTCAAGTTGGAGCTCGGTCCCAGGCTCTCTCTGCAGCAGCGTCTCGGCGTTGTGGGGCTGCGGAGCCTTTTGCCCAGCAGCCTGAGAGAGCCGGAGTCGCCAGCTGCAGCTAGCCTCCACCGCCCCGCCCCGCCCCGCCCCCCGGGCCCTTGCGCCGTCCCTTTCGTTGCATTGTTCGGGCTCTCAGTCCCGCGCAAGAAGAGAGCGGGCGCGTCCTGCTGGCATCTTGGCGTCTGCTTTTTTATTTCTTGATTGCGCTGAACCCTTTTTCTGTTTTTCTGTCTTTCCTTCATCGGCCAGTGCGCGCTGCTCCCTCTCCCTCCCCCCCCCCCTCTCTCTCTCTCTCGTCCTCCCCCCCCCCGCCGCGAGTTTCTACCTTTTCGGCTCTTGACTTCGAGGATCTCCTCAGGAAACTTTCGCCCTTGTTCTAGAAGAGAATGGAGTGGCAATGAAGGAGAACCATATGGGATTGACCTTCTTATTCCGTTGGGGTAACATTAAAAATAAAGACGGTGAAAGAGAAGGTTAAACAGCCGCCATCCAGGTAGTGAGCGATGGAAAATTCAGAGAGGACAGAGGAAGAAACAAAACGAATACAAGTGATATAATATGTAGTTGCTATCCGCACCAATTCTTAGGGCTTTAAAGACAGTGCAACAATTGATCAAAGGCTGCTATATGGACTGCCAGGAGATAACGATGTTGGTGAAACCGACAATTATTAAAGTGCCGGTGTGTTGCACAGCCTATATGAGAACGCAGTTTAATATGGGACTGTCAAACTCTATTCAGTGGGTAAGATCAGGGTATCAAGAGCTACATGAATTGTAGTGAGATCGTCTTTAAAGCTAGTCTGGGTGTTAATGCAGAATCTTGGAAAATAGTAAGACTCTTCATTAAGATGGAGGTTCCTTTTTTAAGGAGTCTGGGAAATTCTGGGATTGCTATGCCTGTGGGATGGAAGAGAAATGGTAGCAAAGGTGCCCTTTGGCCAACTTCAGCAGGTCTATCGATTAGCCTTTTCCTGATGTTGAAGGCAGTGACTCTCAGTCTCAATTACTTTTGCAGATTGCTTTATCTGCAAGATGCCTTCGAAACCATCTAAGTCTTTGCTTTGCCCCCCCCCCTTTCTCCCTGGCTCGGAGAAAATACCATGTTACTGGATGCAGCTGGATAGGCAGTAGAGGTTTAGCAGAATAGGCTCCCACATGTTGCAGAAATGCTGGATATAACATCTCACATTAAGAGTGATGTCTTTCTGTCTCTCTCTCAGCATCTGCATAGATTTCATTAGCTTCTGGATTCCTCTTCAAGATGCTGGTGATTACCTAAACCCTATGCAGTTGGATCTTGTCGCTTCAGGATCATCCCTTCCAGGCAGAATCTGCTCAATACATACTCTAAAGGAAAGAGAATGCTTGAGTACTCAATTCCATGGTAAATCAAGAGCTGGTCTTGAGGAATAAGCTTTCAGGACCATCCCTATCAATGGAGTAGAGCAACCCCCCCCCAAAGTTGCCCTCACCTGTTATCTTTTCAGTGTTCATAGATTTTTCAAATAGTAATGCTGTCCTGTGGTAATGATTGGACTGATTATGAATCATTTCTAATTGTATATTTAAGCCACTTCGAGTTGTCTTGAATATAGGGCAGCAAAATGCTGCTCGTTTTCTATTATCGTTGGTCGATCTATCTACAGGTAGTCAATCACTAGCAACCATTTGCACAGCAGGACCATTAAAAATCACAATCGTGCATAACAAATGGCAGTTATGATGAGTTCTCAAAATTATGGTCATTACCGCACTCCCACATTCATGTGATAAAAATTTGTGGACTCTGTCCAGTTGCCACACGTTACAAACTGCAGGTACACTTCAGCTCCCTTACAAACCATCTTCTCTATCTCTGCCTTTAGGCCACCCTGAAATCTCTTCCTCCCCCCCCCCCGCTGTCTTCTTCATCTGCGCTGAGGAGGCATACCTACCTCACGCATGCTGGCTGTATGCAAGGCCTTTGTGTGGTCTCCCTGAAGCCTTGCAAGTTTTTAATGAGACCTCACAAGGCTTAGGATGCAAGACACAGCAGCTGTCTTGGCCGGTTGCCCATCATCATCAAGGGAAAGAAGAAGACAGCAAAGATCAGTGGGGGGATGTGCGGGGGCGGGGGAATAAGGGTTACCAGGGTAGTGGAGGGCAGGGTGGCCAAAAAGAACAAGAGATAGGGATGGGAGATATTGGCTGGAGGGGGTAATTAAGCAGAGGCAAGCTGGCAGGGCAGAAGTAGAGATGTGGCATAGCTATGGGAAATGGGATTACCAAGGTGAACGAAAAAGTAAGGTTCTTCATTTAGCAAGAAAAACCAAATGTACAGTATAGTATAGGGGTACTTGGCTCAATAGTAGTAACTGTGAGAGGGACCTCAGAGTCTAGTCCGGACAATCACTTAAATATGAGCAGCAGTGTGCTGCAGCTGCCAAAAAGGCCAACACAGTGCTAGGCTGCATAACACAGGGATAGAATCAAGATCACGTGAAGTATTAATACCAATTACAATGCTTGGTAAGGCCACACTTGGAATATGACCTCCAATGTCCCTTCCAACTTATTATTATTATTAAATGTGCCATCACTAACAAACTGCTTCACTTAGCAACAAAAATTCTGGTCAATTAAGCACTGTTAATACTGACAACAGTATGAAGAAAAACAGCCCATTTTTTTTTATTTTTTTGGGGGGGGGAAAGCTAGTAAAATCTTAGATGTTTAAGATCACCTCACATCTTCAGCTCTGATTGCATCTTTCTATACATAGGAGAAGTGGAACCATTTAAAATAATGCTGTATTAATATCAAGGACTCGTCCAAGTGGTACTGAGAACAGAAGCTGTCTCTCAATAGATGTGCTTAAGATGTGCTGTAAATGTTTTTTTAATGAATTCATTTAATAGATCCCTTTGAACCTTTGTGGCAAGCACTGCAGTACTAACATTAGTCAACTGCCACAAGTTCTGCCAATCTGATGAGCACAAGGCTCCATATAATACAGATGAAAAAATCGGGGAAACATAGATAGATAGATAGATAGATAGATAGATAGATAGATAGATAGATAGATAGATAGTAGATAGATAGATAGAAGAAGATAGATAGATAGATAGATATAGATAGAGTTATACAATATATATATATATATATATATGTAGGTCTTTGGCAATTCGGGTTTTCCTCCCGTGTAAAATTGAAAGTGTTCTTGGCACGTTTCGACGAAATCCATTCGTCATCTTCAGGCTGGTGTCTTCGGCTCGTGCTTCTAGGAGCTATGTGTGATCGCAGCTGTTTCTTCCTTTTAACTGCAGTGGAGGTATGAACTGATTGGATGGGAGCTTGGCTGTGTTCTGATTGGGTGGAGGTGTGTCTGATTGGTTAGGGGCTGGTTGTGCTTTGATTGGATGGGGGTGCTGTGCTCTTGATTGGATGGGGGCGTGCTGCTGGGTGGGGCCTGTGTGCTAGGAGTAGTCTGAGTGGGCAGGGGAATTTGAGACGGAGGAGCTGCATTGCTGTCAGTTTGGCTTCGCGTGCGTGGTCGTGCCACCCCATCTTTTTTTTTTTTCAAGGTGGGTGTCAGTTTGCTTCACGTTGGATGGAGGGGTTTAAAATGGCCAATGATGACAGCTGTGGTCTGGTTTCTCGGTCCGCGGTCGTGCCTCATCATCGGTGCGGGTTTGAGTTGCTTTTTGCGTGGATGTGTGGTGGTGACATCATGTGTGGTCTTCGTGAGTGTGGGTCGAGTCGCTCCTTGTGCTAGGGATTCGTCTGCAATAAGGCTGGGTTTCCAAATGGATGGTAGGCGGGGAGGTATCATCTCGTTTATTCATGCTGTAGTGGGCGTTTTTTTTCTATCTCGATGGCTTCTTGATTATTCTGTTGTTAAAGTGTTCAGTTTGGCAATAGTTCTGGTATTTTTAAAGTCAATTTTATGTTCCTGTGGCTTGAGGGTTGACCAGGGAACCAGGAAGTTGGTTGGGTTTTCTGACTGAGTTCTTGGTCTTCATGCGCGCGCTTATTCTTCTGTTGGTATTCTCTGTATGGTGTCGAATGTATGGGGTGGGGCAGGTGCAGGGGATTTCATATACTCCTTGATTGGACCCACACACTGGACCACACTCACGAAGACCACACATGATGTCACCACCACACATCCACGCAAAAAAGCAGACTCAACCGCACGATGATGAGGCACGACCGCGGACCAGAAACCAGACCACAGCTGCATCATTGGCCATTTTAAACCCCTCCATTCATTACGTGAAGCAAACTGACAGCCACCTTGACGATGTGGCACGACCACGAACGCGAAGCCAAAACTACAGCAATGCAGCTCTCCATCTCAAAATTCCCCTGCAACTCAGACTAATCCTAGCAAACAGGGCCCCCACCAAGCAGAGCACCCCCATCCAATCAGAGCACAGCCAACCCCCATCCAATCAGAGCACAGCCAAGCCCCTAACCAATCAGAACACACCTCCACCCAATCAGAACACAGCCAAGCTCCCATCCAATCAGTTCATACCTCCACTGGCAGTTAAAAGGAAGAAACAGCTGCGATCACACATTGCTTCTAGAAGCACGAGGCCGAAGAGACACCAGCCTGAAGATGACGAATGAGACTTCGTCGAAACGTCGCCAAGACACTTCCAATTTTACACGGGAGAAAAACCGAATTACCAAAGACCCGAAAACCAAAACAACCCGTGAAAAACCTCAGAAAACAAATATAATATATAGATATAGATATAGATATAGATATAGATATAGATATATATATATAGATATAGATATAGATATAGATATAGATATATATATATATAGATATAGATATAGATATAGATATAGATATAGATAGATAGATAGATAGATAGATAGATAGATAGATAGATAGATAGATAGATAGATAGATAGATAGATAGATAGATAGATAGATAGATATACATGATATAGATATAGATAATATAGATATAGATAATATAGATATAGATGATATAGATAGCTTTTTCTGATCTTCCAGAAATCAATTTCTGGGTTTATAGGCATTTTGTTCCATAACTATATTTGAAAACCTACCATGAAATTATCTTTCAATTTGGAAACTCTTAAATGCTTAAGTGAAGAAAAGAAGGACTTGTTCATCAGAAGAACTGAACACTTTGCAATGATCTAAAAAGGTATTTTTCACTTTTTTTTTTGAAGATGGCAACAACCATACCAGGCACAGTTGTAGAAAGCTAAAAACCTGAACATATGGTGTGAATCAGAATACAAGAATAACAAGGGCCAGAGGGCAACTCAAAATTTAACTTCAAATTAGAGATACCTGACAGCCAGGGATAGTACAAAACACCACTTTTCAAGTTTGATCTGACATTCAGGTAAAATTAAAATGGAGTGGGTGCAGGGGAAGAGATAACATTAACCTGTGCTTAATCATAAGATACCAGTATGCACCCAGCCACCACACAAATCACGTTGAGTAATAAGCAAACTACTGAATTTCCAGATTCCCTGCATTATTTTCTACTCAGCTTACAGGAATGGACAATAATGTTTGGCTTCCCATAAAAATCTGTGTCTATGCGTATTATCAATCACTATGCTAAATAGTGTGGAAAGTGGGAGGGGGGAACAAAGGTGCTGAAAGCAGAGTTATAAATTGTAGATTAGTCAGTGACCACAAATTGCTGCAGCTGGCAGAGACTGTAAGGTCAGACAGGAATACTATGATCATATAAAGCTAATGGGACACTTGAAGGAACTTCAGAACTTATTTTGTAGTGTGTTTAAATCTGCCCTCAGTTTCCCAGAAGTTATCCTTCCTAGTGAAAGAGGTTTCTGGATTATTATTTTTTATTGCATTTTAATGGTGTTTCACAATTTTTCAATATTTGTACTGTTGGTCTCTGGAAAGGTGCTTGACTTCATCTGGTTCAGATGCTCTGCATCATGGAATGGTACAGTTCTCATCCAAGCCAGAAGGTGTGATTTAAAGCACTGAATGGCATCACATTTTATGATGTGGTTATTCTTCTTGCCCCATATCAAATTGTAAACCAAACCTTTCCCTAGAAACTTAAAAGCAACACAGCTCCAGTTTCCAGTATCTGTCATCTGTATTTATTTATTTTGATGCCTCTCAAGGTGTTGTGCATGAGAACCTGCAGGGAGCTTTGATTCATGTTTGCTTGATTACATGGTTGATTAAATTTATCAGGATTCTTAATCATGCAAAACTTCAACTCCCATTCAAACAAAGACAGACAGACGTGTAGCTACCTGCAACCTTCCCTATTCAACATAAAAGATAAAGGAGATAACTGAATTTGACTTCACCCTCCTATACATCCTTGCCCACATCTTCTTGTCTCCATTAATAGGCTATAAGTGTCAATATATCCACAGAATATTAGCTAACATAGCCACATTACAGAAGAGGGAAGTAAAATGCTATGTATTTTAGTACAGTTGACTGGCTTTTCCTTGATTACTCATATATATAATAGATATAAAATCTATATATGGGAAAGAATTCAATTTCTTATTCCACTCCAAAATCAGACTTTCCATTTTACAGACCTGTTTCCTCCTTTGGTTCTATAGTACAAGATGTTAATGTTGGTTTACCAGGAAATTAAGTGGAGATTTCTGGACTATTCCTTGCTAGACAGATTGTTTTTAATACCAGTCCAAAATCCCATTCTGCTCAGCATCTCTCCGAGGTATCATCAACATCCAAAAAAATCACACACAATGTGCTAATGATATTTTGGTATTTTCCAGGAACCATTTTTCTTTATCCCACTCCCTTCTGTCACTTTTCTGAAATAACTTGAAAATTATAAATAACTAGTAATTTTCCACCAACCATTGGCAGATTTAGAGTCTGTTTCCTCTTTTTAATGTATTAGATTCAGAGTACATTAAAGCAGTTAACATGTTGACTTTGCTTCAAAAAAAAAACAGAAAGTCACTAGCTAGTGCAAGAGTGTTGAGTGAAGACTTAGCAATCTAAAAGTTGCCCTAGTGATAGGACCCACAATTGCAGATTAGAAGGATTTTGGCTGCTGGGATTGACTTAGCCAGCATTCTAAGGAGAGTCAGCTTTAACTTCATCAATAGACTTAAATTAATACTCATCCATGTAATATATCCCTGTCAAATGATTCATTGCCATTAGACTAAAGCACACCATACAGTAATTATGTTGAAATGAAAAAAAGGTTTTGTAGAATCAGGTATACTTGTTTAGATGTCTTTCCATTCGAACAACTGATTTCATTATCTGTCATGTTAAACCTAGTTCTGAGACAGGGATGCAGTCTCTTCAATTTTTTTATCAGACATTGTAAAGAAAATATATAAACAAACACAAAACAGAAATAGAAAAAAAAATGAAAGACTATAATACAGATAAATAGCCCCGGATTTTTAAAATGTCATGGAGGTTAAGCTTTCCAATCTATCGTTAATTATTTGCAAATATTAAATATATTGCATTTCATCTCTCATGTTAAAATGCCAAGAATCATTAAACTAGAGCTAAAGTGAGGTATCAGGAACCATGGGCAATATAATATAAATCATTAAATGGAATTATATATGCTGAAATAAATTCAATCTGTATGCCAAAGACTTTATATTGATATAGGTATCTCATATTGAAACATATATTCTATGCATAGATAAACCCACATTTTGCCCAAGGTGCCAAATCATGTGTTAAATCTAAGAATGGCTTCCAGTTTGAATTTAAAATCTATGTCAAATTTGTTTTTAAAATTATTGTAGACGTAAAACATATTTTACAGCCATCCTTCTGTTTAGTGGTTCTATCACTTTTCTGCTAAGAAGCCTACAATATACTTACAGCAGTTATCTTATATGTAGCTAACTAAATATATTCTTATGGAATATGGTTTGGTAAAGTTTAATATCTTAGGTTTGAATGGAAATTCAGTTTATGAGATTTGTTTCATTCTAATATGAATCATTTTCATGAATTCTTGGGCTTTATGGCATTGCTACCAAATATATATAAAAAAGTTCCAACCAGCTCAGTTTATTTTGCCAATTTTTAAAAAACAAATTGTCCATTTAATAATCAAATTGGAGTGATATACCAAAGATAATACATATTCAGAGCAAATCAAATATTCTTCTTCCATTAAAATTGTATTATTTCATTTGAGTTCTGCATCCATTTAATTATACAATCTTTGACCTGTTTCTATTCTGAGTCATACTTCACCAGCAATCTGTAACTGAGGCCCAGTAAATGTTCTGAGTTATATGCTATAACATTTCAAATTCAGTCAAATGTCTCAATATTACCTCTTGTTTCAGGAATTCTTTAATATTATGCTTCACATCTGAAGATACAGAAACTAATCAGTTAAACTGTGCCACTGTGAAATAAGAGTTTCAAAGGATTTGATTAATAATGAATTAATGAATGATTTCCTATCATCAGATTTCTTAGTATTTTCCTCTTTATAAAAATAAGTATTTAATAAAAGATATGAAAGAGGAGCTTAAGGTAAGTGGTTAAGGCACCAGGCTATAAACCAGGAGAATTTTAATCCTGCCTTAAGCACAAGGCAGTTGGGTAACCTTGGACCAGTCATTCTCCCTCAGCTCTAGGGAGGAGGCAATGGCAAAGCAGTTCCAAATTTTTGCCAAGAAAACTGCAGGGACAAGTACACGCAATCACCAGGAGATAAAGTAAGCTTAAGTAGAAAATAAACAAGAGGTAACAGAATTATCTCCAGAGCCAATACATATCAGTCTTGATATGAAATGTTGCATCCATTTATTGCCTCTCTTTGCACAACCCTTTTATTCTTAGTATCACTGCTACATGACATCTTCTCGATGACCTTTTTACCGATTCTTAAACATTTTGAGGAAAGCTTCTCAGACAAGCTGCTTAGCAATGATCGGGGTTATCTCTATCCCATGTGCACCAAAATGACCGGATTTTGTAGTTACTGGGAAATAGTTAACATGCCTCCAATAACACAACTTATAAATAAACTCTTTAAAAAAATTTATGAGGTAGGAAGACAAAGATAGTTCCTACTGGGCCATTTGGTTGCATATGAATTGCAAAAATCTGGAAGTCCAAATGTATAGCTGTCACCTCTTCCAACTAGTTTGACCTTGTATGGTACCATCTATTTCTTTCCATTTCTACTTTTTTTTTACAGTATTTATTACTTAAGAATAGCAAGCAAGAGTGGTTTCTTGCTACACCCACTCAAGTGTTTTTCTCTTCATTACCATGAGTTGAAAGAATTCAAATTCATTTCAGTGCCCATTTTTATTATTTTGCTTACTTATTATGTGATGGCAATATAACATTTCCAATCTAATTCATTAGCCTGTTTCCTTAGGGAAAAATGAATAAATTAGTTAATAAATGTAATTTCTAATTTTATGATAATAATTTTAGGGATACATTTTGCTACATCTACTGCATGTTGATAATTTCCCTTTCTTATCCCCTAAATTTAACATATTTCCTTTCCTAATGTCTCCCATAATATTTTTTTTCTTGCCTTGTCTAAATGCAAAATAATTCAAAACCAGAAACCAGGAGCAAATCAACTTGGGATTGTATCCAATCAGTAGGACACTTTCAGAATCTGTTACCCATTGGGTCATCATTTCAGAGATATTTCCTTACCTAAATAAAGATACAGAATGGTGTGGGTGGGCAAAATTAGTGGGAATGGGAGTGACTTCTGACTTCCTGTTAGTTTCCCTGTTGAGAAGCTGGCATTGACCAACCTCCCTCCCTCCCTCCCACCCAGGTAAACCAGACAGGAAATAGGAAAAGATGAATTAATTCTACTTAATTGTAAGGCTACATTAACAGACTCTAGCAAGTCTGAAGGCACAAACTTCCCACCATCACTTTTAATTACTTAATCCACTAGGGTGGTTTTTTCCTAAATTCCTTTTGTTGACCATTAAGCATCTGTAGGTTCCTGCCTCTCTTGTCTGATTGTTTCCTATCTCCTCTTTTCTTTCCCCAAGGTCATTCATATATATTTCCCTCCCAACCATCCTTCTTCCTTCCCTCCCTCCCTTCCGAGCAGGCAGACAAGTGACTGCTGCTAGGTGGTGAAGGGAGCAAGGGAATGTGCGACTGGCTAACATGGTATAAGCACAGAGGGTGCACCATTTCTCCATTGACTTTTTCCCTGTAATGTTAAGCAAAGAGTGGGAAGGTAGCAAGGAGCATTGGCAATCATATCAGTTCCTTCTGGTTCCCAATTGATTTGTGGGAAGGATTCAGAGAATATTGAAAATGAGGATGGTGTGACCATGGCTTACCCCAGTGAACAGCAGCCATTCAGTGCACTGAAGTAACAAAAAGTTTCCTTTGAGAGTAACGGGTCCTGGCATTAACTGTAAGTTAGGCTCGTTTGAGATGCCTTTCTTGTTAAAATATACCTTTGTACCTCAAAATATACCTTTGCTATATGATGCAGCATTTTGTCCAATTGAAGGTGACAAAGTGACAGACAGACAAGAAAGTAGTACTGTATATAGATGATACTTTCCAACATGTCCTCTTGACGCCATTTTCCCTTTAATGTCCATGTTCAGCCTGACTTCTTTTATTCTGTTTTCTACGCACAATTGGGGGTTTACATATGCTGCCAGGTAAAAATTATTTTAAAGATAATGATACTATCCATTTCACTTGTTGGAAGCTGTGAGGGGTAAGTGCAAACTATGTATAAAGATGGAAAATCAACTCCAGAAGTTATATTTAAATATAGTGAAATCATTCTAGGAGGATTTGAAATTAGATGCATTCACTACTAAAATTGACTTGGCAAATTATAAATTGCTCAGAAAGCCAATAATTAATCTAGGATAGTAGAGAACTTCCTTATCTCTACTTCCCTCAAGAAATTGTTAATTAATTAGAAATTAACTGGAAAAGGGTTTATTTCTTTTTTAAAAAGCAATTTTGAATGCATAGAATTTATATATTAAATGCCTAGCTCACAGTCACCCATGCCTTAGTTACTTCCTGTTTAGATTACTGCAATGGGGCTGCACAGAAGATCATCAGGAAGCCGCAAATGGTCCAGAATGCAATAGTACTGCCAAGGTGGCTGTGTTCCTGGTCCTCTCACTTAAATGTTGCATGTGATGGGACCTCAGAGTTGTGGCCTCCTCAGTAACTGTTCTATTCACTGGAACAGAGAAAGATCTTTACTCTTTTAGCCTTCCAGAAATCTGTGAGAACCAGGTTAGCAATGGACTAGGATGGGGGGAGGGTTGAATTGTGAGGATGTTTTTAACTTTGTTGTATGGGTTGTTGTGAACTGTCTAGAGTCATTGTATATATAAGCCATATAAGTCCTGTATATAAATAAATAAAGGAATATATGCAACAGCAACTGAAACCTGCAACAGCAGTTCAATTGGTTGTGAACTTCCTTAATTGTTCCAAAATTACGAGCCACTGGCTTCATGTTCATATTTTAAATACAGCAAAAAAAAAAAAAATTCTGATTCAGCTCTGCTTCTCTATTAAATGTTGATTTAACAGTGTTCAGGACAGGGGAAAAAAGTGCAGCAGTACCATGGGTACTTAAATTCTGCACTTAAATTCTCTTCCTTTCCCCCCAAAAGACGTTTTGACACACACAGATAAAATCTGTGTTGTTTGGAAATCATAGATATTATTATGAGGTTAATGAATGCTCATGGACTGACATTCTAAACTGATACTAAAGCAACCCTTAAATCTGAAATACTAAGGAGCAAATTTTAAAAAATGGTGCATTAGCAGGTTTTAAGATTAATAAACCAGAAGACACGGGTATTAACAAAAAATATGAAAATAGAAAATCAAATTTCTTCTTTACTTTCTTCTTTGTTGCATTTTTCTTTGATTTTTCTTTTAATTTGTGTTCATTTTTATATTTTTTATAAAATCTTAACAGTGTGACCATTAAGATGGGGGCATGTGCATACACAGTGGCTCGATGCTCTCCCTTTTGGTGATTGCAAGATTGTTTTTGTGTGTGTTGTATGTGTTGTTGTTGCTTGCTTTTGTGACGTCCTGTTGGGCGATTAATACCTATGGCCGGCACGATCTTTTGCAAATCGGTTTACAGAGGAGCTTATAGGAGATTATAGGAGAAATAGATCAGACATTCAGCCCTGATCATCAGCGGAGACTGTATGGAGTGGGTGACCAGCTTTAGGTTTCTGGATGTAACCATAAAGGAGGACCTGACCTGGAGTTCTCATGTTATAGCATTGGTTAAGAAGGTCCAGCAGAGATTATATTTCTTGAGAATCCTCAGGAAACAACTGAATGAAAAACTGCTGATGACCTTCTACTGTTGCACCATAGAGAACATTCTAACCTATTGCATTTATGTGTGATTTGCCAACTGCACAGTAGCAGATAGGCAAGCACTCCAGAGGATCATTACCATCACCCAGAGGATTATGGCTGCCCTCTCCTCTCACACACACACCCCGAGGACGAACTGTACAGTTCCAGCTGTTTTAGGAAAGCTCAAAACATTCTTAAAGACTCATCTCATATCTGATATTCTTTTTTTGAACTATTATCATCTGGCAGACGGTACAGGATAATAAAAACAAAGACAAATAGGCTGAAACATAATTTTTATCCCAGAGCTGTAGCCATATTAAATACTACCGTATAGTGCAGTGCAATAGTGAATAGAATGTGAAGGATGTGTGTATATAATGTATGTTCTCATTTGTGGTTTTTACTTATGTGTAGTGTGCACTGTGGGCAGCACTTAATTTCAATGACAATAAAGATATTCTATTCTAATAAAATTATATGAAAAAGTAACCCTTAAGTGAGCTATTTTTTAAAGTACTCTCCGCTTTGTATGCAGTTATACTGATTAGTAATCTACAGTTTATCCAGATTCTGACAGGATGATCAGAGACTTGGGGAAATCAGAATGAATAGTACATAATATACAAGTTGCAGGGAGGCTGTTAAATCTGATTCTATTACACTTATAATTAAACCTTGATGTTCTCTTGCTCTTCCTCTGTTATGGCTAACTAATGAATTCACTCTGACAGTTCAAAAGTTCATATCGTTATGTGCAAGTTACAGTAGATTATAGTAGATTGTCCATGCTCTTATTAATCACAGCCTGCAAACATATCTACCATTTTTGGCAGAATCATTTTTGTATTTGCTGTACTATATTTCACCTCCTTTCTCTGGCTGAGTATGAATTGGATTTGATGGTGGCAGCATCTTTCTGCTGCATTCCAGTGGAATACTTCCAGTCATGAAATAATGTGAACACAGGATTGTTTTTGTCAACTAGGAAACTGTTCTCTCTACAGGAGTAACATCATATTCAGATATTCAATGTTGGCTTTTCACCATTCAGGTTTATTAGCAATTCTTTAGCAGAAATTACCCTCAGAATCCAAAATAATGGTACTGTAAGCAACCTGTTTTCTCCAGCTGTTTTCTTTCTCAAAGCCTTTGCTTTGGACATTATTTATTTATTAATTGTTTAAATTTATTGGCCACCCACTCCAGTAGTGTCTGGGTAGCATAAAAATTAAACACTAAATTAGACAGACACCTAAAACCAAAATAACTAAACCACAAAATCCAGAGAAACATCCACAAACCAAAAGACGTCTTTAACCAAATTAATAATAATAATAATAATAATAATAATAATAATAATAATAATAATAATAATAATAATAATAATAATAATAATAATAATAATAATAATAATAATAATAATAATAATAATAATAATAATAATAATAATAATAAAAAAAGTTGGAGGTCATCTAGTCCAACCCCCTGCTCAGGCAGGAAACCCTATACCATTTCAGACAAATGGCTGTCCAGTCTCTTCTTAAAAACTTCCAGTGTTGGAGCATTCACAGCTTCCGGAGGCAGGTTGTTCCACTGATTAATTGTTCTAACCGTCAGAAAATTTCTCCTTAGTTCTAGATTGCTTCTCTCTTTGGTTAGTTTCCACCCGTTGCTTCTTGTCCTCCCTTCAGGTGCTTTGCAGAAGAGCTTGACTCCCTCTTCTTTGTGGCAGCCCCTGAGATATTGGAATACTGCTATCATGTCACCCCTCATCCTTCTCTTCATTAGACTAGACATTCCCAATTCCAGCAACCGTTCCTTATATGTTTTAGCCTCGAATCCCCTGATCATCTTTGTTGCTCTTCTCTGTACTCTTTCTAGAGTCTCACTATCCAAAACTGGATGCAGTATTCCAAGTGTGGCCTTACCAAGGCATTGTAAAGTGGTATTAACACTTCAAGTGATCTTGATTCTATCCCTCTGTTAATGCAGCCTAGCACTGTGTTGGCTTTTTTGGCAGCCGCAGCACACTGCTGGCTCATATTTAAGTGATTGTCCACTCGGACTCCAAGATTGTCCACTAGGACTCCAAGACTCCACGTTGCTACTATTGAGCAAGGTACCACCTATACTATACCTGTGCATTTGGTTTTTCTTGCCTAAATGTAGAACCTTATTTTTTTCACTATTGAATTTCATTTTGTTAGATAGCACCCAATGTTCAAATCTGTCAAGATCCATCTGTATCTTAAGCCTATCTTCTGGAGTGTTGACTATTCCTGCGATCTATCCCCTCATCCAAATCATTGATGAAGCTGTTGAAGAGCACTGGGCCCAGAACAGAGCCCTGGGGCACCCCACTACATACTTCCCTCCATGTAGATGCAGTTCCATTGAGGACCACACGCTGAGTACGGCCGGTCAGCCAGCTACGGATCCATCTGGTGGTGATGCTGTCTAACCCACATTTTTCTATCTTATCAAGTAGTAGATTGTGGTCTACTTTATCAAATGCCTTACTGAAGTCCAAATAATAAATATAAACCCCAGGCTTGGGACCAAAGTCAGGTTTTTCAACGCTTTCCAGAACCCTAGGAAGGACAGCATTGTCCTTATTTTTGGGAGATGCAGTTCCAGAAGGTGGGGGACTGCAACAGAGAAGACATGCTTCATAAGATTACATCTAATAGAGAAAACGTAGAGCACACATCCAATCTGCTGAAACATAGTGGGTGGGCAGAAATTATTAGAGAGATAATTTGTCCCTCAGATATCCAGATGACCATATACAGCTTTAGCACCTTGAATTGCATTCAGAAGCCAACTGGCAGTCCAGGCAGCTAGCATAGCAGTGGTGACACATAGATACACCTGTTACTGCTCACATGGCTGCATTTTGAATCAACTGTAGCTCCTGTGTGGTCCAAGGCAGCCTCATCTAGAGCATATTGCAATGTAGTCTGGGGCTGATTTCTATTAAAACATAGTTTTTGGAATTCATAAAATCATATAATCATATATTTGGAAGGATCTTTGAGATCTTCTCGTCCAGACCCCTGCCCAAGGTAGGAGTCCTTATACCATCTTGGACAAATGGTTATTAGTCTGCCAGCTGGCCAGATCCTCCACAATCCTGGCACTTCTGCAATAAAGTCAGAGGAAGTTTTTTCAGGAGACAAACTTTTCTAATCTCAAACACAGAGCACTGCCAGCAAGGCACTTTATTTTGTACTATGATTTGTCATTGGGTGTCCTTCTACAACATTTTTATAAGAAAGTACACTTGCCAAGTCTAAAGTAGCCAAACTTGGTAGCAAATGATTAAAGGAGTGGAAGAAGAGACTCTTGTATTTTTAGTATGGTATCTTCTTTTTGGAAATCTTGGAAATTATTCATACAAAGACTTGCCAACTAGCATCCTTTCCCATTTTTCTCAGATGATCTGAGCATGCCAGCCCAAAAATATTTGTTTTTAAATAAGAGTTTTTACTTTTAAGTTGGACTAGGATGATCTCTGTTGTTTCAGTATAACTTCTTTATAGATCATTTGAACCATTTGGAGGCATTCTGTTGTATTTTTTTCCTTATTCTTGCTACCTCCATCTTAAAAGAGACATGGCGGATGTGTTTTTTTGTTTTTGTTTTAAAAAACATGATGGTGACATTCTTTAAGCTTTTGGATGAAAGTTTGTCAATTTCTCTGCTACCTTCTTTGGTATTTTAATCCTATGGTGCTATAATCTGAAGCAATTATAGACATAGTGTAGGGGGTCTAGGACACCTTACAGTGGCCAACTCACCACGGCCAACTCGCTGTGAAACAACTTGCTGCACGACAAGAGTTACACTAATATCAAAGAAATGGTGGAATAGAATCATTAAAGAAAGGATGGGAAAGGAGAGACAACATGAAATGTGAATGACAAACATTAAAATAATTTTTAGTTATGTTAAATAATTAAATTGAATTATTGAATTCTCCTGCACAGAGTTGTCCCATGGCAAGTTGGCCATGGCAAGTTATCCCAGGGTGAGTTGGCCATGGCGAGTTGGCTGTAGCAAATTGTCCCATTCCCAAATGCAGCATCTTACTCAAGTGTATGATCCAAGTTTTTCTTTTGCTTTTGAAAAAAACCTACAAATCCCTGAAGCGGTCAAATTGGATTATACTTTTTAATGTATCTCAAGGTACAAACTTTAATCAAACCATGCCACCTTAAAAAAAAAGTCTCAAATCTCCCATTTGAATCTCGCCCAGCCTTCTCTTCATGCAAGGCTGGCAATGGTCAACAGAAGTAGATAGAACTAGGACACATCTGCAGTTCCAGCAGACTAAAGTTAGGTGGTTTGGCACAAGGGACAATTATTAGTAGTTGCTGGTACACTCATACTTTAATATTCTGTGCTTTGTGGGTATTGTACATCTGGTATTTTAAAATGTTAAAATTGTAATACTTGCAATAAAAAAGTATGTTGGTTTTTTTATGGTTGTAGATCTTTCTTTAATTTCAGGTATTCAAGTTTAAATTGCCTAAATTATTTTTCACAGGTGTTTCTGACAGCAAACTACATTAAATAAAAGCTCAAAGCACGCTCTGTTTCCCGAAGGGAACAATAAAATAAGCGATTGGAAAAAAACATTATTTCCCTGATAAGTGCAGCAAAATTATTCTGTGTGTCACTGTGACTGTTTGAGCTGGTGTCAGACCACGGGAGCCTACTAAGAAACAGAGAGACTTCTAAAGGAAAGCATTATATTTCTTTCTCATCAGGCCTGTGAATCACAATATCATATCAAGTGATATGTTTCCAGAACAAGTAATAAAAATGCTAATTCTATATACTTTCCCTTTTCTTGCTTCATCATGAACAACAAAACTTTACATGGAGCACTCAGGCTGTTTCCATGTAAATTAAAATTTGACAGACCATCCAATGATGAAAGAAGAGAAGCCTAAGAACCAACTTTGAATAACATTCCAAATCTAACATCATGATGCTTTTCTCCCTAATCTTAAGTTCGTGGAATGCAACTCTCCTCATCTTCTAAAAACGATATAAGAAAAATCATTAATAGAAAGGATTTCAGTACCCCATTTAATTCAATCATTAGATGCTTATTTTTCCTCCTACAATGTGCCATATCCAAAACTTTTTTGTAGCAACTAGAAGCCTCAGTAAAAGATAGTGAGATAGAAAACCTACATATCAGAGCAAATACAACAAGGATGACTCGGTACAAACTCCAGTACCTGGTCAATAACAGAAAATAGGTCAGAGTGTAGGGACTAGTCTTAAGCAGAGGAACAGTTGACTGGTAACAGTGTCTTTGTTTATTCAAGCATCTGCATCAAATCATGGAGATCCGTATAAGGAATAATAACAATAGCACTTAGAATTCTATACCGCTTCACAGTGCTTTACAGCCCTCTCTAAGCTGTTTACAGAGTCAGTATATTCCCCCCAACAATCTGGGTCCTCATTTTACTGACCTTGGAAGGATGGAAGACTGAGTCAACCTTGAGCTGGTGAGATGCTGTACCTCCAATAAAAAGGGATACACATTAAAATGTTAGAGTTGCAAGGAAGGAAGGAAAGGAAGGAAGGAAGGAAGGAAGGAAGGAAGGAAGGAAGGAAGGAAGGAAGGAAGGAAGTGTTAAGACTTTAAATAATACCCCTAAGGTTATTGGATCTATATTGCAAAACTCTAGGCTAAAGAAAGATATTTATATATTTATAATTATTTAATATTAAATATTAACAAAAATCATTTTCATCCAGTCCTAATTAAGAAGTCTTTAAACATTCCCCAAAATAGCAAGCCATTATTTTAACTTTGATCAAATAAATCAATTTTGTATTCTTTCTTCATTTTGCAATAGTATTTAACATCCTAAAAAAAAAACCCTAATATCTACTTTCCCGTATTATCCTCTTCAAAATAATTTTCTTCATCTTTATCAAGCCCTCTTCCTATTGCCAATGTAGCAGTTCCAGCAAACCCCCCTTGTAAATTCAGTATTAGGAAATAATCCAAATCACTCATCTGGTTTATTATTTTTATTTCTTTTTAAATGTTTAGATCATCATCTTTGACTTAAAGGATCAAGAAGTTGGTTTGGGGGAAATTATTTGCTTACATTCCAAAGAAATGCTGTCGATCAACAGAGACATGATGGATCACTGTTCTAACTCAAGGTGTTTGTTTAATATTAAAATTAGCCATAATAATAGCATTTGAAGAACCTAGAATAGTCCAACAATGTAATTTCTAGACTTTTGTTCAGACCCAATCCTATTCTTTCGCAGCTTCCGAATTTATAGAAGCTAACTGAGAAAGCTGACTGGAGAGAATAAGGTTAGCTAGGCTATGGTTCATAACAGAGGAACTAAGAGCTTCATCAGCTGAGTCTTTAATTACAGGATAAGATTGTTCTGCTTTAGTGTACTTTATATTTCCTATCTTGGTTTCTTTGTTTTTCTCCTGACCTGAAGGTCTAAAATCTAACAGTGGGCCATCATCTTCCCTTCTTATATATAATGAAACAAAACCTTTAAAAAAATGGAGTGTTGAAAGTTTCAATGTTTTATGATGGGAAAAAAATTAAGGGAACATATATCAGTTTTGCTGTTTGGCTATAGCTATAGCTATAGCTCTGGGGATCTTGTCACTCACTATCTTTGATGTGTTTCATTCACACTATTGCCAGGTTGCTATGGTTACTTTTAACTTTCATTTGTCAACAAGAGCAACTCCTGCTTCTTCTGTAGATTCAAGACTAGCTGAGCTCCATGAGTGGCAGCAGACTTGAAAGGATGCAGCAATAGGGAGACTTGAGCCAAGCATCAGCAGATCTATTCAAAGCCACATCAGTTTCACACCTACTGGCCTCTGTGAAAGTAACACTAATTTGTTTATTTTACTTTAAAGGTATAAGGCAAAGCTATCCTTCACATGCCTATTTCTTTAAAAATACAAGCATCCCCTAACCAAGATTGCTACAATCACTGACCACTTGCCTTGCCACAGCGCTTAAAGCTCCTTACACCTTAGAAATGTGTTTTAGTATGTCAGATTACTCAGAGACAGCTGAAACCAATTTTCTATTCGATTTCCTAGCTCAAAACTGAAAAGCATATCCACCCCACCCCACCCCGCCACACATTCCTTTTCTAGATCCACAAGACAAAAATAGGGTGTTCTTGCTTGCACTGCACACATCTGATTTTGAAGCAGGTTGGTTTATCATCCTTGGCTGATTCTTAATTTTCTCCAAACTCTTGCATTCTCTATCCAAAATATGACCATTCAAAGGTGCTATATCAGCTGCAATAATACCCAGATGGACTATATATGACAAGGATTTTATATCTAAGAATTCAGCATAGAAGAATTCAGTATCTTTGAGTATTTGTTTCATTTTTTTTTATTTTGTCCATATTCTTTTAATAAATATATTCTCTCAATTGAGATATAAGGAATGAGGAATGAATTGCAGACAGTCACAACAGAGATCTCTCTCTTCCTATGTGCCTAGCTACTCTGAGTCACACACTGCACTTATCTCATTGTGCTTAAGGGGAAATAACAGGATATCAAACTGTCATGCTCATGGCAATTGCTATGGGTAAGTTTCTAGCTGGTAAAGATCTCTTTCAAGAAGAAATTCTTTTGAGGCTGTGGATGTTTCTTCTCTGTTCAGTGTTATTTACAGGAAATGTGATAGAAATGTACTCATCTTTTTTTAAAAAATTAAGCAAATGTATGTGCCCGTTTGAAGTACAGTGCATAACATGAATCTCAAGTCTACTGTATATAAATGATAAATTCTAAGACAGTGGAATAAAAATAATAGCACGAGGATGAACCAATTTATTTTCCAATAAACAAAGTAAAATGGAATATATAGCTACAGTTTATGGGTTGCAAAAATCTTATCAAGACTGAATTATAGCGTAGAGGCTGTCCAGAATTTTGCAACACAATCTGATCGTCCTAGATGGAAAATCTCTTACTGATGATGCAGAGAACAGACTAAGCCTTGGAAAAAAACCTCAATGGCTTTAAAAAGATGTTGTACTCTCTCATACACAAACATACCCCTGCATTCCAAAACATCAATTCCAAATTGCCTCAAAGCATGCATAGCCCTCATAGAAAAGTCAGTGCTTCCACAGAGTGATTGTACTGAGTATGTGGATAATTATAACTTCTCCTGGATTGTATCAGCCTGCCCCATGAGTTTTGGCACAGAAGGCATACTGCAGGTATCCCTAGGGACCTGTTTTTGATGGGTCCTGGGAGATAATGCCTTCTGTGTTGTGGTACTCACTTTATTGTGATTAATTCTCTCTAATCTCTTGGATGGTTAGCTTTTGACATTCCAGAAGGCCCTCAAACCTGATTATGTTATTAGGCATATATATATATATATATATGTATGTGTGTATATATGGGCATCCAATCAGAGCACAGCCAACCCCCCATCCAATCAGAGCACAGCCAACCCCCCATCCAATCAGAGCACAGCCAAGCCCCTAACCAATCAGAACACACCTCCACCCAATCAGAACACAGCCAAGCTCCCATCCAATCAGTTCATACCTCCATTGGCAGTTAAAAGGAAGAAACAGCTGCGATCACACATTGCTCCTAGAAGCACGAAGCCGAAGACACCAGCCTGAAGATGACGAATGGGACTTCGTCGAAACGTTGCCAAGGCACTTTCGATTTTACACGGGAGAAAACCCGAATTACCAAAGACCTACATATATATATATATATATATATATATATATATATATATATATATATATTTAAAGTCAATTAAATAAAATAATGAACTCTGGGATATTAGAAAAAGGCTTCTTTATTGCTGAGCTTTCGTTAACAACCTGTTAACATCATCAGAGCAAAGGGCTAAATGGCAAGGGAGCATGTGCATAAATTCACATAACAGTTGGAAAACGGTTACATTGTGGCATGTGCACATAGCGTGCTTAGGAAGCTCGTTTAGAAAAATCACATTGACGGTAGTAGGTATACAGTAGAAAGTCTCCCGGCAAGATTTAAAAGTCGCGCTTGACAGCTGTCAGGCGCGCAAGCCGGAGCGTGCCTGTCAGTTGTTCGGCGCGAGGTTAACAGGGAGCCGCGCGGAGTCTTGTGCCGGCTGGATTCTTTTAGTGGAGAGTAGCTTGGATGTTCGTCTCGCCCTCTCACGTGCAGGTGTTGTGGGACTGGATCTGTCAGCTGTTTGGCGCGTAAGTCGGATCGCTCTCATCAGCTGTTCGCGCCCTCAGCTGATGAGGGCGAGACGAACATCCAAGCTACTCTCCACTAAAAGAATCCAGCCGGCACAAGACTCCGCGTGGCTCCCTGTTAACCTCGCGCCGAACAACTGACAGGCACGCTCCGGCTTGCGCGCCTGACAGCTGTCAAGCGCGACTTTTAAATCTTGTCGGGAGACTTTCTACTGTATACCTACTACCGTCAATGTGATTTTTCTAAACGAGCTTCCTAAGCACGCTATGTGCACATGCCACAATGTAACCGTTTCCAACTGTTATGTGAATTTATGCACATGCTCCCTTGCCATTTAGCCCTTTGCTCTGATGATGTTAACAGGTGTTAACGAAAGCTCAGCAATAAAGAAGCCTTTTTCTAATATCCCAGAGTTCATTATTTTATTAATTGACTTTAAATGTCCATACCTGGGATTCCAATATTTAAAATTATTAAAAGACATATATATATATATATATATATATATATATATATATATATATATATATATATACAATTTGTTGTATATCACCCAGAGTTGCCTTTGGGGAGGTGGACAGCTATATAAATTTGATAAATAATAAAATAATTCTGAAGAGTATAGTGGTTTATTACAATAAGATCCAAGTGAAACAAGTCAAAGGGAAACCTTTATTCTGAGGTGTAAAAAATCCAGCCTGTTTTTGAAAGCTCACTCAAAGCCATTCCTTCTTCTTCATTGGTCAGGAAAGGCAAAGTTTTCTATCTGTCCAGCGAAGCTTGTAAAGAATGGAGAGAGCTATTAAGAGTAAAGTCTAATACCCCCCCTGAGAGCAGGAGCAGCAGGGATGGAATGATGGGGGAGGAAAAGCAAAAACAAAGAGTGGTACTAATCACACACATACACATTCACACACACACACACACACACACACACACACACACCTGAATTTTAATCTTCCTCAGGGGACTACATGAGATTTAATATGAAACATTACACAGCTGCTTTGCTACACAAGATTAACTTTGTGTAAAAGCATATTCTCCCATCAGATTTCAGAAACATTGTGCTCCAGGCAATAAGAAGTATTGGTACAGAATACAGAACTGGGCTCAGAAATGTATTTAAGTGTTATTCAAGTTACCTATCCACATCTGGCTTCCAAGAGAACTCTTCCTGCAACATTACTGAAGCTTTGTATTAAACAACTTTTAGCTGCAGCAATTATACAGAAATCCACAATTCCCCATTGGGTAGATTCATTGGATCCTAATATGTCTCCAGAAGTCAGAACCTTGAGACTAAAATGTGGGATTCCTATGCTTTTTCCTGATCCACAACAAACAATAAAGTGCTAATGGCCAGATGACTGCGAGGAATATAAATCTTTCTCCACCATTCAGTCAGAACTGAAGAAGCTTCTTGGATGAGAAGCAAAACATCTTCAAGGAAAAAACAAAGAAAGTCCAGTTGCCTTTTGAAAAGCACCTTTGGGACAATCATAATCTGGATGACTGAGAATCTGCATAGACATTTAGCAAACAATAAAACATCCCAGATTTCCATGGGTCTCTGAATTGTGAGAAGCAATGGATGAGAGAAGCAATGGATGAGAGATATGCTCTGGTCAGAAAAACATGGTATAAGATAATAGAATAGATAATATTTTTCAAGTATCTGCACAGCGCAAAACTTGGAGAGTTCCATAAATCTCTTTTTTACTCCTACTTCCCCAAGTTTAAATATACCCAGTAAATTTCATATAGAAATCTAAGTACAATTATTGACAATTTATAATGTAATTATATTACAGACAATTTTTTGCCTTCAGATTATTTTTAAAGTAGATAAGAAGGAAGAATTGGCACCAAGAGGATTTTAGATTTCCTTCTGGATTGATTGATTTTTTTAAAAAAAAATGAGCTATTTTTATCAGCAAAACTTCTAGGGCACATCAGAAAAAAAGAACAGTCAAATAGATAAATCAATATAAAGCTAATACCCATTCCCATAACATCTGCTTTTTTTCTACTTATCAGAAATTATTCTCAGATTGCATCTTTATTTTCTCCCAGGGAAACAGAGAACAAAATGGCAGAGTGATGCTATAGTTGAAAAATAGGCAAGGATAAAGGATTAAGGGGTGTTTATGTTGCTCTTCCGAATGATTATTTGTTCCAGCTGATTCCAAGTTTAGAAATATTGGGGAAAGCAATTCTGAATTAGATCAGTATGCAATGTTTGTCAATAAGCAAAGTCACCTTACATTGAGATAACATAATCGCCCTGAACTGCTTGGTTTAGTCCCACATGGGTGGAATCACTTGTTAGGAGATGTTTCGCTTTGTATTGGCTTTTTTCTTAAAAACAACAACAACAACTATTAATTCACACTGTTATCTTAGACTTATGCCAAGCTGCAGTTCCTAACTTCTCGGCTGTCATGACTCTGTTGTCTGGAACTGAGGGTGGTTTTTTTTTTCCATTTTGAAGAGCCAAAGAAGCATTTGACCTGACTGACCATATACTTGGACAGAGAAGCTGTTTTGGTTTGAACTGTTCAAGCTAATTTAGATTGTGCATGTTTAATCTCATATTTAATAAATTGCTATATACTGGGATGTTCTTAACTAAATAACTGTAAAACAATATTGAAAGTTTCATACCACTCCAGCCTTGGTAGGACTCACATTATGTGAAGCCTTCCAAAAGGGTGTTCAATAACCGTAGAATTTGAAATGAAGCTGGCTAAATGTTGCTGCAATGAATGGCTGCATAAAACTATTTTGTTAAACACTACAAGGCGATGTGAATGTAAATGAGAGGACTGATAATGGGAAGGTTATGTTGTGTGACTTCCAGGCTCACAGTGCTATTTGGAAAGTAGAAAAATAATTGTTGGGAGGGGGGGATAACTGCATAACTAGAAGTAAATCTAGACAAAAGGCCACAAGGGCAGAGTTTCCCAAACTACAGGTCAGGACTTTCATGCTGAGCACCTGGGAAGACCAAATGAAAGACCAACAAAAATAGGTTTGGAGGTGAAATCCTATGGAAGAACTGGGTAAGTTTAGCCTAAAGAAGAGAAAGCTAAGGAGAGACATGATAACACTCTGCATATTTGGAAGGGAGTTTCAGGGGAGAGTGGTGAATTTATTTCCCATAGTTTCTGAAGGTTGGACAAGAGCCACCAGGTGAAAATAGCAAAAGCACTTAGGCTTATATACCAACAATCTAGGGTCCTCATTTTACCAGCCTTAGAAGGATGGAAGGCTGAGTCAATCTTGAGCCTGTCAGGATCGAACTCCAGGTTATGGGTAGAGTTTCCGGCAATACTGCATTCTAGCCACTGCCACCAGGGCTCTTTTACAGAGGGAAACTCTGTCTTGGAAACTCTGGACTTTTCTTGCCTTGTTTAAGTTTGCCTGGTGGCTTTATTTTGATTGAGAAACTTTAAGGCTGAGGGCAGGTAGGGAAAGCCTTGTGGAGTCTGGCCATTGGTCTGCTCATGGCTGGACTTAATTGGGACAGATCTGGGTTTTTGGTGAAGGGAATTGCTGGGGAATATTAATAATATTAATAAATTCACTAAACCATATGTGTGTGTGTGTGTGTTTGTGTGTGTGTGTGTGTGTGTGTGTGTGTGTGTGTGAGAGAGAGAGAGAGAGAGAGAGAGAGAGAGAGAGAGAGAGAGAGAGAGAGAGCAGGACAGCACACAAAATGAGAGCACTGACAAAACTCATTCTAGGATTTGCTCCCCATTTTGTCTGAGCAAGCCTAAAGATGACAGTTGTGTTTGAGAATCAGTGTATTATATAGATTAAAATTTAATTATTAAAACTAAATTGCATATTTATTTATTTATGCAAACATTTATATCCTGCTCTGCTTCAAAAAGCTCCAGGCAGTTTATAAGAGAATTAAAATCAATAACAAGATGTAGAACAAAACAAAGCCCTAACCCAAAGAACCATGAATTTATTTTTTGCCCAGCCCTAACCTCAACCCCCAGAACATAATAACATTCATTATGTTATGTTCTGGGGATGGGGGGGACATTCAAACAAAATCATTTATCCTTTTAGAGAGCTGCAATACTGAAAAGTTTGGAGAAATTTCCTCCTACGTAAGGAGAAAGCAAATATATTTGTTCAGGGAAAACAAGAAATGTTAACTGCTTGGTGTATGGAAGAGAGAACTCCAGGATGCAATCTAAACTACTGCTATAAATCTTTATTCTGAATTGCAATAACTATTATAGCTATTGTTTTACAAAATGGCAAGCGGGTAGCATGATTGCTATGACAAAATTAAAAGTGAAACCAAAGACTTTTTGAGGAACTATTCCCGTACTACATGAAGATCAGTTTAAGGACTTGTGGAAAAAAATCCGTGTTATGGTTATTAAAAATTGACAGTTACTTGACTGCACATAAATCAATCAAAAAGTTCCCATACTAGGAAAAATAGAAGATGCTGTTTGAAATGAACAAGCAAAAATAGGGCAAGGATATGCTAAATCCTTGGAATGGCTGTTATATCCATCACCTGCTAGACCAGCAAGGAGAGAGAATGAAACCATAACCCAGAAGTATCAAAATTAAATATTAAAATTATGGACAAATTTGTAGCCTCACCATAGATACTGCTCTTCCCACTGTGTCTTTTTTGTAAGATAAGTCATTAAACATATTCTCTGCTTTCCAGGTAGGCAAAGCTGGCCTTGCTTGAAGACAGCTGAAATTATTTAAATTAAAAAAAAATAAAGTTAATGGGGCAGATGAAACCTTCTCCCAAAAAACCACACAATAATATAATACATTTTAGCCCATTACCAGAAGACAAATAAAAGCATTAAGCTACAGAAAAGAAATGTTGATATCTGGTATGTGTCAACATTTGAATTAGCCCCCCCCCCCAAAAAAAGGGGTAAAGGAGACTCTTAAGTTGTCTTAAGGGGCACATTATAGATATATAATTATATGTTATATTTTTATTCTGCTAAGTATGTTTTTCTTCTGCTAAGTGTTTATGTGTCTGTGTCTCTCTGTGAAAGATTTCCTTATTTTTATTTTTCAGCTACTGAGTATATAATTTGTTTCCTTGCCTGGCACATGCTGTTGCTCCTTGGTGTATCCTGCATGTTGTGCATTCTACTCATGGGTTCCCCCATCTGTGCTAGTGTTTCACATAATTCATTTAAACATGTACAAGCTGCCCTGTTGGATGAGTCTAAAGGTCTCCCCAATCTGATACTCTTCTAGCCAATGTTAGCCAGATGCTCCCAGGGAACTTACAATCGGGGGTATAATGAAAATGACTTTTCCTTCTTTTGTCTCCAGAATTTGAAAAATAATCTGCAGAGAGGTTTTATTCTAAGCTGGCAGGGTTCCTCGTAGAAATCTATAGTGAGGGTTTGTGACAGTTGCAACATGCAATGTGTTCTTCTGCATTAGGTAAGGGATAAGATTGCATACGTTGGTCCTCAAGAAGACAATGGCATTGGCATCTTCCAGGATACACATAGGACTGGACTGGCAAAGGAGCCCCAGAACAGCTGAGGCACTAGGCAAGCTTAATGGTGCAAGATACGCTATGTCATGCATACGATCCTCTTCAGGATTAGTTTGCATGAATGCTACAAGGCAGTATTTCATATTGTTGTGTCCCCCAGCTTCCAGATAATGATCACAAGTAAAGCTGTAAAGGAAACAGTTTGATACAATTAGTCTTATTTATATAATCGGAATCTACTACTGAGAGTCATTGGGTTTCTTTGGGAGGTCTTTAATGCTGTTTCTCATTTGTGGCATCTATTTTATTCATTTTGTGCTGCTACATATACAATCTCTCTTGTCAATGCAGAGAATGCTACATGGTCCATAAACATATCTTAGGAGTGGAAAAACTGCTCTGTCTTTTATAGGAATTTGATCTTGAGGCTAAACAAAGAGCTATAGAGGAGACATTACAGTCTCCAAATCTAGAAGCAAGCTATAATTCCTTATAAGAAATATATTTCTTCCAGGGCAAACATAATATAGGCAAAGCAGTTTTGTAAAACACAACAATTGGTATTTGGAGGACTCTAGTTAGTACCAGATAATGTATGCTCTGGCCAATCATCTGGAAGAGCAGAATATATTTTGGCCCAAGGGAGCAGGGGAAGTTCTCATCCTCTTCTACAACTCAAACCAAGCTTCCACACTTCATCGTTTGATCTGCAATTGTCGTTCAGCCTCAGATATGGTCAGTTATGTCCAAATATTGACTTACAAAATCCAAAATATTTCGACTCAAGCATCAATAAATAACCCTAAGGTGAAGTACAGTCCTAAGTCCTGATTTGACAGAGAATGACAATGCTAGGACAAAATTTATCAATTTCTAAAGGCATCTAAAATCAACTTGAACCATCTTTGAGATATTGTACTGTCAAGCCATCGCAATGTACATAACATTAAAAAGAATGAGAGAGACTGATGAACAAACTATACCCTTCATTTGCAACAAAATGTTAGTTTCTCCAGGTTCTGGGATGTTTACATTCTCCCTATGGCTGTTTGCCTGCTTAGTCCATTCCTGTACCATGTGGTAAGCCTGTCTCAGGCCAGGAGGTCACTATGCCACCTGCCAGCCTGGGCTGACATGCAGCCTTGCACAAACACATATGGAAGAAATTATGGAGATGTTGGGGCTGGGAATTGAAGCAGGAGCCCCTCAGGACCATTGCATCAATCCTTCCAGCTGAGCAGAAGATTCCAATGAGTTGTTTGCTGCAACAGCAACTCAATGTGCAGTACAAACAAGGACTGGTGATTCATTGCTTCCTCTCAGCTAATAGGTAATTGCTTTATGGGGATAAGAATTTGAGAATATGGGTCCACAAAAGAATTGCCTTCACAACTGCTTTAATGGAGACTTCAGCAGTTTTCAGAAAGTCTATTGCCCTCCTTAATTCAGTAGGCATGGCTTCAGAAAGTTTATGAAGAAAGAAGCCCAATAGTGTAAATGATATTTAATTTTTTTCTGATTGTATGCAGCCTTGGACTGCAGACAGGAATTGTTATGCCATTGCAAATTTCTTTGACATCTATGCAGAGTAGAATTTTTCAATAGAACATATTAATTCAGAGGTCTCAACGTGAGCACTTAAATATGCAGTAGACACTTTTTTAGCTGAAACTAGCCTTCTTTCAGCTATTGCCCTCCAGATGTGTTAGATAATAATTCCCATCATTTATGGCTGGAAACAATGTGAGTTGCATCCAATCCATTTGGTGGCACCAGGTTGGGAAACACTAATTTCTTCACTTGTGAGAAAGAATCCAAAGAATTAATGGCACTGGCAATAAACTGTAGTGCTTATTCCATATTCTGGGATGAAGTCAAGCCATTTTCTTCCCATTTAGTAGTGGACTATGCCAAGGCCTTGCTCAGATTTGATTTTGTTTTTGCACTCTAATTAACATTTATTTTTCATTCCTCCAAAATGTTGTGTGTGTGTGTGTGTGTGTGTGTGTCCAATTTGGTCCTTCTATAAATATGTTACAGCTGTGCTATTGGATGATCTTTTCCATATATGTATATAATGTTTGAAAATCTATATTTAACTGTGCAGTTTAATGGAAAAGGCTCCGTGCAATCATTGCCACTCTTGTGATTCAAAGCTTTGAAATATCAGACCAGCCCTTTTGAAAGGACCTCTAGAAAAAAAAATTAGATAGAGTGGTGAGATATTATTCAAAAGGAATCTGAGCTGACTTGGAACAACCTGAATATCAAAAGTCAACCACCCAACCATTTCACTATCTGTTGCAAAAGATGTGGCACCCATGTATGTATTAATTTAGTGGTGTGATATCTAATTCATGTAGTAGATTAGTTATTCATTTCAATCATATCTAGCACAGAAGTTCTCCCAATTAAATGAGACACCTGCAATTTCAGCAGAATTCTAATCAGCAAATCACATCCATCCAAAACTGACACTCCAATTATCCTTTGAACTTCACAGCTGGAATAATGAGAAACTAAAAAGAAATTAAAACTGACACATTTGTCCATTTTTAATAGTGCTGCCTTTGGTATTAACCCCTCTATCCCAAGAATCAATTGCTTCCACACCTTGCATCGAGCCATTGCTTGTTGAATAAACCATCTTTAATTGAGTCATAACCATAAACCAGGAATGGGTAATTTGAGGTCTTGTATTGCTAGTGGCAGTGTATTCATTTATATACTATATACTGTGCTTTTTTAAAAAAAAAATTGTAAAGCTTCATTGACTCTGGAGTTGAGCAGCCTAGATTTTGAAAAATAAATAAACAAAAACTTTGTGTGGCCCTCAGAGCCACTTCTGATCAAAGCTGTCCAAAGTGAGCATCATGGTATCTTGTTATTTTGAAGGCAACAACAAAAACAACAGTGTAAACCCTAAAAATAATTTCTAAAACAAAACAAAACAAAAAAGATACCCAAAAATCACGACAAACAAAATAAGAAGAAATAAAATCAGGCCATCTTGATTCTACTCAGTTTGCTGCAGCTCATCAACCATGGCCACTGATCACCTACACAATTTTAATTAGGTCTCCAGTCATCAGGACATTGCTTTCTTCTGCCATAAATCCAGTTTACAAACCACAGTTCATGGCTGAGTCCATACCTTTGCCTAAAAATATGATGTAGCTTAACTGAATCAACCAATTTATGTGATAGTTAAAAAATTAAAGAGTGAGAGTTTGGATTATCAAAGTGCCCTCCTTATCTTCATACAACTCGTTTAATAATGCCACAATTACTATTTAGCTTGGCAATGTTAGGTATAACAGCTACAGTGATTTTGATTCTCAAGAATTCTTTTTTTATGTGTGAATATCTTCTGTAGTCTGTTGTGAAATCTCCTAATCAAGCCGTATTTTCTTCTACTAGCCTGCAGGTCTTATAAAACAGTGGTTCCCAACTTTTCTGGCTCCACAGAATGGCAGCAGCAGCAGCAGTGACAGCGGTGGCAAGGGGGGGAGTTGGAGGGGATGGTTTCACATGTACAGCCTAGCTCCTGAGCATGTACAAATGAAGCTTTGCACACTCGCCCTCCACTCATATGGCTTGGTTCCCAACAGGCCACAGACCAATACAGATCTGCAGCTGAGGGATTGGGAACTGGACACTTTAAGCAGCAGAGTCAAAAATCTTGGATTAAAAAAAAAAAGAAAATTGAAGAAAATCTGTACTTACAGAGTTAACAATAGTGCCACATATGTTCTTGATACTTGAGAAGTCTTGCTGAATTTAGCACGTTTGCATACTAAACTTCCAAGTGCAGAGACGCTTAGCTAAGGCCGAGGAGGCCAAAGAAAAGTCTAATATTCTGACTCTAGTTCATATAACGAGTACTGTTGTTTGCCTATCTGCCAAGATTAGCACTTTCTGGTTTACTAAGGAATGGAAATGATTACTGACAAATCTCAACCTTTCTCCTTTAGTACAAGGAAAATGAAGAGGAGTTTACAGTTACTGAGAAATTATCAGTTGGCTGGCTGCCTTCAACACAGACAAGATATTATTACATTGATTCAGTTCCTTTAGCAGCAACTTTGATAGTTTTTTCCATGTACATTCCGGCATCTGAAATTAGATGCTTTTATTTTTTTGTTGACTAAAGTTCATCTCATCATTATTATACATTCATGTCAAAAGCAACTCAAAAAACACCCACGTTAGCAAAACAAGCTTTTTACCCTTTCTCTCTCCTTTGTGTTTGTTTTCTCCAACTACCAAAGTGACTTTTCCTGGTAAAAATTAGACATGTTTTTCAAGGACAGGAGAAATGATAATGTAGCCAGAGAACACAATATTCAACATAAGATTTAATGGCAAGTGCTAAAGAGCTTTTGCATAAATTATGCACATTCATGACAGGCAGACTGCATCTATAGAATATACGTAATTTTCATTTCTTTCTAGTGCCAAAGATAGAACTGAAGAACAAACTCTGCTTGGTTTGCTCTGAAGATTATACATTTTTTTTAAATCAAGAAAAGTTGGATACTTAATGAAAGTTTTTTTTTTACAAAACAAAACATTCAAATGAAACAAAACATTCAGAAGAGGAAAAATTAATTGCTTCCATATTCTCTTCTTGTTATTACTTTCATTTTCTGATCTCTGATTGTTTCCACACAACTTGGAAGGAAGGGCTGCTTAGTGTTATTTACCCATCAGAAGAAAGTAAGAATTTTCAACCAGTTACTAACACTAAGGTCAGAACTTTCTTAGCAACAGGATCCAAGGATAGCTTGGGTAACCCTTCACTGTTCAATACTTCAGCTATTCCCAGTTATGTCAAAATTGCATTACCAAATAGAAAGATTGTACCATTAGGAAACAGAAGGGTTAATGGACTTGTGATTGCAATTCCAGGCCAAGATAATTATTAATAACAAATTTTATCTTCAAAATTCACAAGAACATTTCTGAATCAAAGGCAAGAGGTCCCACAAACAAATGATGCCATAAATGATGCCATCTAGGATTAAATACAGGTGTGCATAATATATTTGATACACAGAGTATGTTGATAAGATTGTCATGCTATAGATAACACAAATAAATTATACAATGCTTGTATCAAATAGTGCCTTGCATTTAATGGATTATGCTCCACCCCAATGCATTGTTTTATGAGTTTAAGTAAACTAATAATTTCCTATATCTGCAATTACAGCCAGATATTTCCTAAAAATGTGAAACAACCTACATTTGCTGGGTACATGTTACTCAAATAGCATCCTGACAAACCAGTGGGCTTACATCTAGAAAACAGGAAAATAATTGGACTGTTCAATGCTACCAAAAACAAAACAGTGGATGATGCAGTGTATTACTGCTTTCCTGTCCTGGGCAACGAAAGAGCAAGAAGCAGGATGGAATGAGCAACTGAGAGCATTTTGCAGCATGAGGCCTTCCACTTGCATTTCAGACAACAATATCTAGGCCCTCCGGGGAATGTCCTTACTGCAGCATTTTAAAAACTTGTGCTTAATAGCTGAGTGTTGCCAGCAACTATTGTTCTTTGCTCAGTCACACATAAAGCCTATTTGATGCTGCCCTTGTATAGCTGGATTAGCTCACTACTTTGGCATAATGAATTGACTTGACCTACAGTTAATTCTCCTTTGCTCATAAATTGTTTATTGTTGCTCCTAACTATAAATAGGAGAGGCTACAAATATTCCTCTCTTTCAAAGTTTGCTGCACTACCACAGACTCCAAAACAGGGCTAGCATTTAACATTTTGGGGAGACTAAGAATCACTGCAGGCGAAGCAGGAATGTAAAATAAGTAGGCTATGTCATACATATGGGCAATGACAGGATTTTCAGAGTCCTTTTTCCTATTTGGGGGAAAGTTTGAAAGTCCTTCATTTAAAAAAAACAAAACATAGTAAGTATATTGGAATATTTACCATTCCAAGCTTATGGAACACAAGGATATCACACCAAAAATGTTTTCCAATTGTCAGAAAAGTTATTCAGGGAATATAAACAGAGGCTACCTCCTGTATGTGACCTTAAGATTGGTCTCTGTGTATAGAGGTCTATATGTTTAGAGTTTCATTTCATGGTGGGATTCTGGATACAAAATAAATGAATAGATGTTATTGGCTGCTGTGAGTTACAGAATGCTGGACTAAAAAAGAACATAGGCTTGATCCATCTGTCTTCTGTAACCTGGAACAATATTGAAATGTTCACTAATTCAAATGAATTCAAAACAGATGCATTTATAGCAGGTTGTTTGAATTTCAGTTTGGCAATATTAGCCATACTGAATACATCAAGTGCTCCTTTGGAAACTGGTGTAATCAGGAAAAAGAAGGATGCATCTCCATGAACCCTGTCTGAATCAAGTAATATCTTCTGAATATTATTTCCCTTTTGTCTCCAGGCTAGTGTGATTAATTTATGTATTATCACTCTATTTTATATTATTTCATATTTTCTGTACCGTTCTTTTAATGTTAGCTTTTTTTAAAAAAAAAACACTGTCATTTTTCTTTGCAAGAAGCGTTTTTGCTTCAGCCCGTGAATCATAAACATGTGTCCTGTACTAGCTTTTAAGACAATTTCTGAAGTAATTTAATGGAGCTACCTGTGAGGTTTATTGTGAAACAACCTGAGATACTTTATTTTCAAAATATTACTTTATTGGAGTGTTTCAAGTGTTCTCATAGGGAGAATGCTTGTATCAGCAGCTGTTTACTTTAGCTTACTATAATACTGACATTTTTTCGAAACACTACCAGAGGAGCAGCAGTGCTTCTTTTCTATTTAATTATCCCCTTTATGATACTTGGTTTGTCATACATCAATCCAAAGCAGCACTATTGTGCTTGGGCCATCTGCTCTTTCAGAAAAAAATATCTAATATTTTTGTATTCTCTTCAGTTCATTCTGCAGCTGGTGTTCACCTCATATATATTTAGCATCTGCGTATATTTTAAAATTACAGTACTTTTATCATCTCATCAACAAAAACATGCTAAATAAACAAGGGCAGTAGACAGTCATGGTAGCCACATGCCTTAACTCAGTGATTATGCCCAAGAATATAGTTAATGAACTCATGACTCTAAAAAAAAACACATATTGAACACTGGAAAGTTCATACAAACAATTGCATGTAAGGGGGGGGGATAATAGATGACACAATAGGAGCCAATGAAAGGAGATGGAAAATAAAATTCCTGCATGATGAACACACTTAAGGGCTGCTTTCTCTGCATGGTATTTGCCAGATGTGTTGAGATGGCATTCCCTCTGAAAAACAAAGTTTTAACACATCTGGACAACATCAATTTGAGAAGGTTACTCTAAAATGTATTGAGCATGGCTTCACCAAGCAAAGTTTTCGGGTACAGAAGAGAGAGAGGGACAGAGATGCTTGGTAGCTCAATTCATCCTTATAATAACTATCATTATTATCCAGAGCCACACATAGTAGCAATTTATATATGATTTAGGCCAGGGCTCCCCAACCTCTGGTCCATGGATCAGTACCGGGCTGTGGCATGTCAGCAACCAGTCCACCCAAACAAGCAAAGCCCCATCCGCAGGATGCAGGCAGCACACAAAACCACACACCCTCCGGTCGGTGGAAAAACCACTCTCCATGGAACCGATCCTTGGTGCCCAAAAGATTGGGGACCTCTGACTTAGGCAAAGAGCTAGAAGGAATGCTCATCAAATCTGAAGATGACACAAAGGGCCTCTGGGCAGTGGACAATGCCAAACATAGGTGAACATTGCCTTCACATCCTTAACCCTTAATAGATTTTCTTGGAAATCAACAATTTAGTTAAAAGTGCCAAACTGTGGGAGAAGGAGACTTTTAAACTTGAGTAAATTATCCTTATTCAATAGGGTGGTTAATACAGTGATAAGTTAATCTTATATGTATACACAAATGTATTTCCTAGAAGAGTGGAAGAGAAAATGAAATATGAGACAATAGAAATGTCCCATTCTTCCTTTAGGCTTCTCAGGAATGCTAGCTATAGGGCACAAAAATACATTTGGAAGAGTGGAAGAGTGGTTCATTGTATATTTAGATGTTAAGTCATTTGAATGGAGACCTACTGTTTTATTTTTTATGAATCATCAAGGGAGAAGGTAAAACAGCAGCAGAAGAGACAATGATTTTATGATTTAAACTTTTTTTATTGAGCAATGTATGTATTTGATTTTTAAGGATGCTTATTCACATCACAGTTCAAGAAGACATGCAAACAGGGTTAAAAAGCCATCAGAATTAACAAAAGAAGAATCAATGGTAAAACAAGCATAGGAGGGGAAGACAAAATCTTTAGTCACATAATATACCAGCAGGTTCAGCAATCTCCCTGGCCCAGTGCCTGCTAGAAGAATCAGGTGTTCCTAAATTACAGATGGGGGAATGCATAATTTTCATAGCTCTAAGAATGAACAGCCTGATATGCTTTCCATCTCAGTCTTTTGGGGGAACATCCAAACAAGTTAAACAATAACCATAATACAGTAGTCAAGGTGCCATAACAAACTTACAGCACAGTTGCATCTTTGTTGGGCCCAGCCAACATCTCAAACCAGTGCTTGGGGAAGAGCCCACAGAATCATGGCTAACCATTCCAAAAAAATAGCTGGAAATGAAAGATGGGTCAGGCCTTTGAATTTTCCAAGGATTCTTCATCTGGCAATATTAAAAAAAAGGAAAGGAAAAAAGAGGGGAAAATATGGATGATGTTCAAGCTAAGCCCGCACTCTGTAACATGTTTAGATTGAATGGGGGGAAAATTTGTAGACCTGCCAGTTGGGTCCTATCAGGTGTAGAAGTGGTGTTAGGTTGCAACTGTGGACTCTGCCAAAGGTTGCTGGAATGAAGAAAAAAAGCAAATAATTATTGTTGGTTCTACATTTTTAGAAACATAAACACCAGCTGTTAAGTCAAACCTCTTTCCATCCTTAGGCTAAACACATAAGTCTCTTGATAGGAGGAAAACAGAAAAGAGACAAAGCTAGACAAGTTTTATATTAACAAATCTGGAAATAATTTTAAACATTTTGCTAGGTGAAGAGAGTCCATGAAAGCAAAATCATTAGAATTACCTGGAGGCAGGGGGCAAGTAGCCTCAGCTTAGGTGGTATAAATCCCGTTCCTCCAGTCCTGACAGGAAATCCCTTGTGATACCACAACAGGCTACCTTCCAACCATTTCTACAGTATAAGTAAACTAAATCTTGGTATCAGGCTTCAAGAAATATGTTCTGAAATATGCAAAAGAATGAATTGCCAAAGTAAAAAAAAGTAATGTTGGAAAAGACAGTAGACTTCAAAACTATGTTTACCCCATTGCGTATTTCTCGGTTGTTAATCTAAGGTAAATGGCAGACAGGAGTAATTTTGATGAGATCAACTAAAGGATTAAGGAAGCCCATAAACTAGCCTAAACAGCTAAGAAAATAATTACGGTCTGCTGTTCCTGGACTGAAGGTATGAATCACAGAATCTTCTTGGCTTCAAAACTATTACAATAATGTACGTAATATAAAAGTGAATCCTGACCTAATCAGTCTGATGAATCTACATTGCATTCAGCTTATTAGTTAAAAACAATAATAATACTGCCAGCATGCCCAACAGATATGATTTCTTATTTGAAGTCTAAAAATTATGGAGAATTCTTGGGATTGGTAGCTTTCTGATTGGCAGGATAATAATCTAGTACAGGAAATTATGCAAACTATTATGGTGGACTTAGGTTCAGGGCCAATTCCTGTTACTGTATTTACTTTGTTTATGCTTTTAAAAAAGTAATCATAAAAGTCCGTAAAGCTGCAATAAATGAAACTTCAGCAATATTTTCTCTGGAGGACACTGTATGAGACAGAAAGCCCTCCACCTCCTGAGTGATTTCTTCCAATTATTATATTTAGAATAAACTGGAAGGAGAAGTGGAATCACTATCTGCAAATCTTTACACTACAGAATGAGTCACTCAACTTTATGAAGACTTAATGATTGTTTTGCCTGTCCAGAATTATAGGATTGATTATGTATTACCCGGCTTGCTGGCTGGGGAATTCTGGGAGTTGAAGTCTCTCCACCTTAACGTTGCCAAGGTTGAGAAACACTGCTATAAAACAACATAAATGATATGAAAAATAGATCTGCTGATTTCTCTTCTTCTTCAACACTTGGCCAGTAATTCTGACTCTCTTTTTATCTGCACAATGGTTTCTGGAAAACAGCACGGCATTATGCCAAAGCCTAGGAAGCAGCACTGTCTGAAAGAAAATGATTACAGCAAGCCAAAAGTAATGCACAGCTAGCCGAGTAATGACTGTCTCTGGCAGTATGTGTTAGTGAGGGATACCATGACCCCTTTAAACCTGTGTGCATAAATCAGAAAATTATTTATGGTTAGATGGTTGTCAGTTCTAGTTTATAACCAGGACATTTGATTAATTGGAAATTCAGCCATATAATGCTACATTGACTATTTAATAGCCACGAGCTTTGTTACTTATGATAAGTAGGTACTATATCTGGCAAACCAGTTCAAAACACTGAGGACAGAATGGGTTCTTTATTGCTTTCAGGCTGTTGATGTACCATATAATATTTACAAAACTATAAATTGGTATGAACCAATTAATGTTACTTATTTTCAAGAGAAACACACAGCTTTCATAGACTATTTTACTTACAGATTATACCTTCTCCTCAGACGCCATATTGTTTTTACCATACTATGTCTGGGAGTAATAAAAGGCTCTGTTAATGGAGATTAATATCTGTTTGGTTAACACTGTCAGATGACAAAACATGTCACCGCACAATCCTATAAAGAGCAGAGGTGGGACCTTAGAGCAGATATCATTTCTAAGAATCTTTGAAACCAAGCATGAAGTTAGAGAAACTGAACCATGGTGAGCCCCTTCCTTCCACCTGTGGGATTGTCCCTGTTAAAGAACCTTAAGGTTCTTTAGTAAATGAAATGATCAGATGGATTGGTCATTTTCATTCATGGCTATAAAGCTACAATAATTTTCCAAGAATTATTCAGTATTTGGGATTTCCCTCAGGCTCCCATTTATTGTACTTTGGATTTTAATGAGCAAAATACAATGAGAAAAATCTTGCAAGCTGTTATATCTGTTTATCCATTTATCCATCCATTCACAGAACAAAGTCAGCCAGAGGTTGCCCTATAAAATTGCTTCTGAGCAAATCCTCAAATCACTGTTAGTGACATGATTATGCTGTCTGTCAATTGAGCTGCCCATACACACAATCCATTGTTCTCAGGCCTCTTTCTGAATGAATTTCACAGTGTAGCTGGTGCCATTGCAGATGCTGACATCAGATGCCCAGGCTGATCAGATCTACCAGATACAATAGCTAGGTCTTCTGCTCTATTTATTTTACTTGCTCTCAGCTAGAACATGTAATGAGCCTGTTTTCCAGGAATGTAGAATGTATATGTGGATAGATGAGTTTTTCCTGATGTGATGTGTTTTGTCGATGTTTTAATTGTTAGTTTTATTTATTCAGCACCCAGAATTTTAGGTCAAATGGACAAATCTAAACAAATAACTCTGCAGTGCCAACCTAGATAATATCTTGTTGTTATAATACTGGATTACAATGTAATAAGTCCTATATTGTATTAAAGCATATGAGAAAATATTGCTGACTTACTGATAGCTGAGTATCCCAAATTCCTGCTTTTATTGCTGGCTATTATGATTTGAGAAACATGGACTGTATCTTGTACCAACATAATGCTAAACAAAGCACTAAACCGAGCTTAACTCCAGAGGCATGAAGTTTGCCAGACAGGTGAGGAAGTAGGAAAAAAGCCCCTTTTGGCACATCACAATAGATCAGTCTCACAATAATTGATAATTGGAGCCAAATATTTTGGAGAGCCGATATCTTTCAAGTGGGAAGATTTGTGGACCTGGGGAGAGGACAATGTGTAATTAAAACCAAAACTAAGATAGGAAGCTGATTGTCATATACTGTACAATGTAAAGTATTCTGTGCCAGGTTTAGTGACTGCTAGTCACAAGAGAGAAAGCTGGATCCTGATTACACTCTTGTGATAGGTAAAGTACAGGCAGAAGTTTTAGAAAAACAATCTTATTTATTACTTATATTTTAAGATAGCAACAGTAAACATGATCCAAGATTTGGAACCCAATAAGCAAAGAATCCATGAAAAAAGATAGGAGAGGTGGAATCTAGAGTTCTAAGCATGATATACACAAACATTGTTCTCAGTGTTTTCTCCCAGGGAGTGAGGCCAGACTGAGCCTCCACCCAAATGTGCAGCTGAGGCATGTTACTCATTAGAGTCTGTTCTTTCCTTGGCTTGTTTTTTGACAAATCTCAACTCCTCACTGTTGTATCTTTATTGTGCCTCTGCTTAGGGCTGGATGGATGAATTTTTGAATGGGGTACAAACAAGGAATTATTATTATTATTATTATTATTATTATTATTATTATTATTATTATTATTATTATTATTATTATTATTATTATTATTATTATTATTATTATTATTATTATTAATAATAATAATAATACAAACTAATGCCATGAAAGCGAAGATACAAAAATCCACTGACAATCCAAATTGCCGACTTTGCAATGACAAAGTTGAAACTGTTTCACATCTAATCTGTGAGTGCAGCAAAATCGCGCAAACTGATTACAAAGCTAGACATGGCCGAGTTGCTAAATTAATCCACTGGGCATTGTGTAAAAAATACGACTTGCCTGTGTCCGAAAAGTCGTGGGAACATAGGGTGGAAAAAGTTGTTGAGAATGAGAGGGTGAAGATCTTGTGGGACTTTCGAATACAGACAGATCGCCATTTGGAACAACACGCCAGATATCGCAGTTGTAGAGAACCGAAGCGTACAGCTGATTGATATCGCTGTACCAGGAGATGCCAGAGTCGAAGAAAAAGAACTGGGAAAAATTACGAAAATATCGCGACCTGGCCATTGAAACTGCGCGATTATGGATGAAACGTGTAACAGTGATACCCATTGTCATCGGGGCACTGGGAACTATGTCCAAAAACTTTGCAAAACACATCAAGAAACTGCAGCTTCCTGCAATAACTCCAGCAATGCTACAAAAAACTGCGCTACTTGGAACATCTTACATTTTAAGGAGGTACCTGGTTGATACCTAGGATGCTGGTAGCAACCCGTGTCAACCATCAGCACCAGTCAATTTGAATGTTCAGTTGACTGAGGTTCATGTTTAATGAATAAAAGATTAATAATAATAATAATAATAATAATAATAATAATAATAATAATAATAATAATAATAATAATAATAATAATAATAATATAATAAAATAATAATAATAACAAACAACAACAAACAAAACAACAATAATAATAACAACAACAACAAACAACAACAACAACAACAACAACAACAACAAAAACAATAAATAATAATCAATAAATAATAATAATAATAATAATAATAATAATAATAATAAATAATAATAATAATAATAATAATAATAATAATAATAATAATAATAATAATAATAATAATAAAGTTGGAAGGGATCTTGGAGGTCATCTAGTCCAACCACCTGCTCAGGCTTCCTATACCCTATACCATTTCAGACAAATGGCTGTCCAGTCTCTTCTTAAAAACTTCCAGTGTTGGAACATTCACAACTTCTGGAGGCAGGTTGTTCCACTGATTAATTGTTCTAACTGTCAGAAAATTTCTCCTTAGTTCTAGATTGCTTCTCTCTTTGGTTAGTTTCCATTCATTGCTTCTTTGTCCTGCCTTCAGGTGCTTTGGAGAATAGCTTGACTCCCTCTTCTTTGTGGCAGCCTCTGAGATATCGGAACACTGCTATCATGTCACCCCTCGTCCTTCTCTTCATTAGACTAGACATTCCCAATTCCAGCAACCGTTCCTTATATGTTTTAGCCTCCAGGCCCCTGATCATCTTTGTTGCTCTTCTCTGTACTCTTTCTAGAGTCTCAACATCTTTTTTACATCATGGTGACCAAAACTTGATGCAGTATTCCAAGTGTGGCCTTACCAAGGCATTGTAAAGTGGTATTAATATTTCACGTGATCTTGATTCTATCCCTCTGTTAATGCAGCCTAGCACTGTGTTGGCCTTTTTGGCAGCTGCAGCACACTGCTGGCTCATATTTAAGTGATTGTCCACTAGGACTCCGAGGTCCCTCTCACAGTTACTACTATTGAGCAAGGTACCCCCTGTACTATACCTGTACATTTGGTTTTCCTTGCCTAAATGTAGAACCTTACTTTTTTCACCATTGAATTTCATTTTGTTAGATAATGCCCAGTGTTCAAGTCTGTCCAGATCCTCCTGTATCTTAAGCCTGTCTTCTGGAGTGTTGGCTATTCCTGCCAGCTTGGTGTCATCTGCAAATTTGATGAGTTCCCCATCTATCCCCTCGTCCAAATCGTTGATGAAGATGTTGAAGAGCACTGGGCCCAGAACAGAGCCCTGGGGCACCCCACTACACACTTCCCTCCATGTTGATGTGGTTCCATTGAGGACCACACGCTGAGTACGGCCGGTCAGCCAGCTACGGATCCATCTGGTGGTGATGCTGTCTAACCCACATTTTTCTATCTTATCAAGTAGTAGGTTGTGGTCTACTTTATCAAATGCCTTACTGAAGTCCAAGTAAATTATATCCACAACATTCCTCTGGTCCACTAATTTTGTCACCTGGTCAAAGAATGTAATAAGATTTGTCTGGCATGATCTGTTTTTGACAAACCCATGTTGGCTTTTGGTAATTACTTTATTTGCCTGTAGGCAGTGGTGGGATTCAGCTGGTTCACACCACTTCGGCAGAACCGGTAGCTAATTTTTTGTTGCCCAGGCCCAGAATGGACTTCCGGAAGTGGCATCCCCACAGAGAACCAGTTGTTCACATATTTGAATCCCACCACTGCCTCTAGGTGTTTGCTGATTCGTTGCTTGATTATCTTTTTCAAGATCTTCCCAGGTATTGAGGTCAGGCTGATAGGTCTGTAGTTTCCTGGACCCATTTTTTTTTTCTTCCTTTTTTGAAGATGCGAACTATGGAAGTGCTCCAGGAGTCCCGGGGGGAACTTGCTGGATATGCTTCAGCCAACTTGGAATCACTGGCTCCACCACTTCTGAAATCAGTCACGTCAAGACAATTGTCCCTAGCTGCTCCTAACTCTACTTCCTTCCTATTCTTTTCATCAGAGGCATGTCTAGCAGGGCCAGAGCAAGAGGCTCCTTCCTTGAGTCTGGTGAAATTTAGTTTTCCTCACTCCAACACTCCAATTTTTAAGTAATCCCTGTTGTGTGGCAATGTAAGTTTTAGACCCACCTTAGGTACAAAACCAGCTGGGTGATCTTGGGCTCATCACTCTGTCTCAGCCCAAGGAAGAAGACAATGGCATTTCTTGAAAACCTTGTTGGGGAAAGTGCAGGGACTTGTCCAGGCAGTCTCCGAGAACTGGACATGATTGAAGGGAAGAAAAAGAAAGATCTAATTTACACCAGCACCGTTCATAAAAACTCTCCATACCTTTCCATTTTTGGAAAAAAAATAAACCAACCAACCTTTTGCTTCCATCCATCCATCACTTCATGCATTGCTATTTGCCTCTTGTGGAGGAGCTCATCTATTACCTCTAACTATAATCTTTTCAATTTTCCCCTTCGTCTTAATCCACTCATTCTTCCACTGATTTGTTTAGCTATTCATTCCTAGTTCATTATCCCCCTGTATGATCAAACCATTTCGATATACTTCACTCATATAGTTGCCATTTGTTTTTGTATTTAATTAGCATTCGTAAGTATCCCATTCTCACTTTTTGTTATTTTTTCTGATATACCGAATGCTAATTTTCTTATTAAATGATAACGTTACTCTTATACATAAGCAGTTTTATTTCTTTATACAAACATTCCTTCCTTCTGTTAGACTATATACTACCATTGGATTTTTACTAGCATTTCTCCATCTGTTTTCCCATCTTTAATAAACATTCTGCCAAGTTACACAAATTCATCCACTTGCTCTAGTTTTCTAGTTGAAAATTCTTTTGTACAAATCACATAAGGACTTGTCCAATGACTAAGGTTGGTAGCATTTTGCAGCATATCAGGCTCTCTGGAAAGATCATCCCATAATGAAGTTCTTGTTGTGATAAAAAAAAATAAAAATAGGAGAGGCAGATGCAGATGCAAAAGAAACTGGGACCTCTGTTACTTTTATAGGTGTAAAGAAGACAACCTAACATTTCCTCCCATGCCTATAAAACTGTAGTCTCTTCAATATCTGGCCTACCTAGATGGTGGAGGCACTCAGAAAAAAAATCTCCACAAGTTAATTCAAATCAAAAGACAGGCTTCCGTAGGCTGCCATTCCTCTAGATGTCCATTTCTTAAATCAATTCTCAGCACGTTCCAGCAATCAGAATGATCTCACAGCATTATAAATGTGTCCATTCCATGCAAGAACATTTAGAAAGCTCTTAGGCCCAATGTCTTTAAACAAGGAATTGTGCATCTCAGTCAGCACTGATACAATCTGAAAATGACAGGACTTGGAGATTCAGCTCTGTCTGACTTCCTTCAGCAGCACTTGTAAATGGTGCTATTAATAGAAAATTACCTTCTATGGTCTTTCAGAGACCGCTTCCTCCTATTCTTCTACTGTTTAAAATCAAGGCACAGAAGCATTAGTTGAGGCAAGTCTCTTTTGCTCTCCCCCTCCCACACTTGCTGTTATCTTTCTGTCCACCAAATGTCCTGCCAGGACTTAAAGTTGAGGCGGGGGGGGGGGGAGAATCCAGAAACCTCTTTGTGTCTTTGTGATTGCTGAAATGTTCAGAACTGTTAAACAAATGGAAACATACACACAATGGAATGTAAAGGACTGGCTTCCTTCAGAGAATGAGAGACTGTCCACATGGCAGACAAAAGAGGCTGATATTAGGGGTTGCTTGGTCCAGAGCTGGGCGGTGACTAAATCTTTTAGTGCCACAGGATATTAGGACTGTAATCACTGATCCCCCAACCATTTCCTCACCCACCCTCATGTCTGGAGTGCTGTGGAAGATAACGTTAGGCCTAATGCTTATATTCTGCTAAACCCAATGGTATTGCCCGTGTATAAACCACATCAATAGAAAAATCACACCTGAAGCTCCTCCAGCTCAGCTTTGAAGATTGCAAAAATAATAAGCTTCTGCATCATCTTCCATTTAATTTAACTCTTTCATACCACCAGTAGTGATCAGGGCCTGTGGCACCAAGTCAGCCATGAAAGAGGGTGACCCCAGAACGGAAATGCTGCAGCTGCAAAACAGCCACTAGATGAACAGAATGAGGCATGTGGAAGAATATATAGTGAGATATACAACGACTTCAAGGAGACTGTAGATTGAATTCTTAACAACAGTGGGATGTACCTAGGTAGCAATATTTTGGAAAATTACAGCCTTAAATGTACTTCCTCCAATGAAGCGCTGGAGATTCTTGTTGAAAAATTGTATTCTAGGTTGTACTTTGTACAGAATTATGAACTTTCTGAACACTGAGTTTGATGCCAAAGCTGAAATGCCCAACACTATTTTTTTTCCAATTCTCATTTCCTGATGGAAAAAAAAGAATCGTTGCACAAAGCATTTCTTAACTAAAAAGCCCAGTCTTTCTGTCCTAATTTAGAGGGGTGCCATGTTAGCCTCACCTTGCATAAGAGGCTTTTTTGTTTTTCTTTTTTGTTATTTGCATACCAAGGGCAGCTTCAGAAAAATTAGTTGGCAGTACAAAGACCATGATGATAAGAGCAAGGATATATACATTAAATATAAATAGCGTGTGATTGAAAGCTGAGGAAATAAATGAGGTGATGTTAAACACTTTAGGGATATGCTCTAGCAGTAAAATAGACTGTTGCTTATGACAACTCATGTCATACTAAGAACTCCTATTTACAAAGACAATTCTTGTCTTCTGCCTTGAAAGAATCACAGTGAAAAGCTCATTTCTTCAGCTTTCAGTGATTTTTTTTTTACTGCTGCTAGAATTACAAACATCCAAGTTCAGCAAATGTACTTAGAAGGCCAAAGACAGTGAACACTCTCCAGCATATTTTTTTTTTCTAAGAAGGCACTCATAATCCAGCAGAATATATAAAAGCATGCCAAATGGGATGACACATTTCACTGTGGCTGTTTCTGTTGAGAGATTCAAGGGTTGGCTCTGCCTTCTACTCATTTCTAAAACTGTATGGCAGCTGGCCAACCCTGCCTCCTTTTAAACATCTGTAGACCTTCATAATCAAACTTGCTTCGTGAGGAATGATGAGATTTGAGTCCACATTCTGAATTTCCCATTCTATTCCCGATAGGATTGCTTGGCCATGTTCAAAGAACGTATTCTGTTATCTTTGTAATGCTCAAAGCGACTGTAAGCTCTAGAAATTCTGTGGGATCCTTGGAGCTCTCTGAGCTTTCTTGCAGACATTTTATTACAAAACTAGGTAACATCATCAGTGCATTGATATACACAGAATATCAGAATATCACTGTGTATATCAGTGCACTGATGTACAAATATTCTCTTCTATTGGTAGTAGAAAATCTTTGTGTTTTCTCAGTCAATTTGATAACAGAGGATTTGCTTTAGAAATTCTCTCAAAGGAGAATAACATTCCAGAGAAGTTCTCATGAGAAAGGGACAGTACCCTTGCATTCATTCAGCTGTAAGGTGCCAATGTATGTAACTATCTTGCCTTTCTTTATGCAGTGATGTCCACAGTGGCCTCCTGCTTTGTTTCTATTAAATCCCAAAGGACATCAACCAAGAACCTCTCCTATTTGACTTTTCCAACAGTGATACTAGGAGTCCTATCCATGAAATTGTTGGAGAACGTCTCCTTCCACTTTAGAAATTGGAGCTCCCAGTTTCTCAGCTCAGAAATGTGGTGGTCAGTTTCCAAAGCATTACTTTTTCCCAGCTCTATCATATCCAACAGTTGGTTGTGCTTCTGCCGAATTAAAAGTTTTCTATTATACGTGATATAAATTAGGCTTTCCTGCTTGCCTGAATGCATGTGGATAAACTAAACTGAGAATGGAAAAAATGAGGTGCACATTAGCCCTGCTCCCGAATCCACATGTGCACGAGCCCTAAAAGGCAAGATCCATAAAGAGGTTTTGAACATGCTCAATTGATATAAGTAGAAGTCTCAGTGTAATAATTTTCTCCTTGTGCTTATTCATTTATTTGTTGAATTACAGAGTGATTCAGTGTGGTGTACAATTAAAAAACATAAAAAGACCTAAAAAACATGTAAAATGCATTAACAAAAGAGCCGGACAAACGTAAGAATAAATTAAGATAAAAATTAAAAGGTAGGAGGAGAGCCACCAAGGCATCAACCAACCCTTGGGTTTCATGCTGCTCAGTGATCTCCAGGTGAGCTGGCAGAGCCTGGTTTTCAGATTCCTTCAAAAGGCCAGGATAGGGGAGGCCTGCCTCACCTCTGGAGAGAAGGTTTTCCAGAAGGTGAGGACAATGGCGCTGGACCCCACCAGTCAAAATTCCTTAATTGATGGTTTTCGTAACATACCTTCCCTACCTGAGTGGCAGGAAATTTGTTAGATCTTTCCTGCTATTTATTATGACATCCATATACAGTACCTTTCCCCTAGGAACTCAAAGAGGGTTTCCTCTCCTTCAGTCTTCAAATAACAATCTTGTGAAATAGTTTGTATTATCAGATCATTTTTGTCCTCACATGCTTGAGGGGAGCCATGGACCTGAGTCCCCCTGGTTTCAATCTATCATTTCAACTATTACGTCACACTGGGTTTCAAATAAACCAGGCAAAGTATTCATGCAGCTATGCCAAAGGTGCTTTTTCACGAGGCAACTGGACTTTCTTGTTTTTCTTTGAAGATGTTTCGCTTCTCATACAAGAAGCTTCATGTAGCTCTTTTCTTAGAATGGCAAATCTTAGGAGATATGGAGGTGGAGGTGGCACACAGATTTTGCTATTGATTCTCACACAACCTAAACTCCTTTGCATTTTCTGAGGTGTTGTTCCATATTCATATTCAATCATAATTAAATACCACACATTTTATTTATTTTCCTATACACATATCTTGTTATTTCCCCCTCCCCCCATAACTTTCATGCTATGGCAACTGCAGCTTAATGAAGCCCCTTCTCCTATAAACCTTTCTCTGTTGTAAGACATCCTTTAGGACAGGGCTTTTCAACCTGTGGTACGCGTACCACTTGTGGTACATTAATGAGTGGCAGGTGGTATGCAGCCCTGCCTAGCCAAGTGTAGTGGGGAAGGAAAAGAGCCAGCACAGGCAAAGACTTACAGTGAGAGAGTCCTCTGGAGCTGCAGATTTTACTTATGAATGGAGCCATTTGGGGAGGCTTCATTAAGTGCGGGCTGGGCTCCTTACTTTCCTTTCTAGCCAGTAGCTAATTCTTAAAGGGGAAGTGCCTTTTTAAGCTAGTTCACTCAGCAACTTGTCTTTTCTGTCTCTGGAGGCCTTTCCTTGTTTGATCAATATATGGAAGAGGAAAAATATGGGGGGGGGGTTCAAATTCTTCCTTCAGAAGGAGATGGGAATGAGAAAAAGGGAGGCAGGGAAGGAGGTCCCGCCTTAGCACTTGGCCACCAGCAGCTCTGCCATTGACTTTGCTTGTCAAAAGGTTGCAGAAGGGGATCACATGACCCTGGGACACTGTGACCATCATAAATATGAATCAGTTGCCAAGCATCCAAATATAAATCACATGACCCTGTTGCTGCAATGGTCATAAGTGTGAAAAATGGTCATAAGTCATTTCAGTGCAATTGCAACTTTGAACGGGTTTTTTTTTTTTTGTCACCAAGTTTTTGACACCTTGCTAGGTGGTACTCGAATATTGCCATATCCTAAAAGTGGTACAGTCGGTGAAAAGGTTGAAAAGCCCTGCTTTAGGAGATGTAATCATGTCACCGAAAGAAAAGGTGAATGGAATCTAATTGTATTAAAAATAATGATACATTTTTTAAAAAAAATCCTGAAAAATCAAAGCCTTCCCCCTCCCACCCACCCCTTTGGAGTCGAAAAGGCGATAATCGTGGCCAAAGAAAACGTATAAAACTTTTCCATTTTGGAGATTATTTGTTTCTTCTCTGAGTATCAGATGTCAGATGTCAGCAGCTAATTGCAGGGAAGGATTATTGCTTGCAGATTTTGTGGCTGGCCCGATTGAGAATCAGATAGAAGTTTTGGATTTTCTGTTTAGAAAACCTAAAAATCATAGAGTTGGTAAAGAGCACTTAGGCCACTGAATCCAACCTCCTATTCAGGGCAGGCAACTCTGAAGCATCCCAGACAGATGGATCCCTAGCCTCTAATCAAATGCATCCCAATGAATGTGTTCAGTTCTCTGGATGACTGGTTCTACTGATGAACTGTTTGGTTTTCTTTTTCTATCTTTTAAGAGACTAGCCATCCATATTCATTATGTGTCATCTACATCTGATTAGCACTTCCTCTCCATATTCATCCAAGGGCCAAGGACCAAATACCGTGGTAATGTTGTGGTCAATCTCTCTCTGATGAAGAACTAGTGATGAGCAAAATTTGACTATGACTCTGTTTTGAAACAGAGATGTATCCACTTAACTGTCATGCCATTGGACCACATTTAACTAATTTACTAATCAAAACATCATGATTTCTTTTGTCAAACAAAAAAGTCTGCAGCAATTGTGCAATCTATTAAGGAAGTTGTCCAGTCAAAAATATGAGATAAGGTTAGCCTGGTGAGAATTCTTTGTGACAAATCAGCATTTATTTCTGTTAATCATCATATTGTTTTCAAGCTCCATCTCTTTTAGAATCTGCTTTGAGATCTATAGTGCTTCCAATCCTTTTCTACCATTGTGAAGACATTTGTTCTTGTCCATTTATCTGGTTCTTCATTAGTTCCTTGGGATTTCTCAAAGATGATGCATAAAGCTATGGCCAAACCATCAGCAAGTTCCCTTAATGCTCTTGGATAAAATTCAACTGTCCATTCATTCAAACGGATACATCTAGATCATGCCTTTATCAGTCTCAAGTTTGAGTTCTTGTTTTTCATAGTTGCCTGGCAAAATAAATATTTTTGTTACATTTGACTGGCTGTGCATTTTGTTCGTTATCCATCAACATTTTGCTGTCTTCACTGAGCTTTCTATAAGGTCAAACCAAAATACCAAGTGAAGCTGCATTCAATCAGCAAGCATTTCAAAATTGTAACAGAATTGTGAAACTGTACACAACACAGTCAATCACTTCAGATCCTCAAAAACTTGCATTTAGTTATTTGTCAAACGGGGAGGGGCTGTATGCCACTTAGCATTTTATATCAGCCCAGCATACAAATGTGTTTTTATAGTCACTGTGAAATACAGAGAAAGGGTACTAGTGAGTATCAGAAGTCTGGATCATGACTTAATGCAGAACAGATTGTCTTTTCTCTAGAATGGAGCAAGCAGACCTGCTCTGGTTTGGGCCTTCACAAAAATCTAATCCTTATCTACTTTCCCATGAGCCCTGTGCACTGCAAAGGGCCCCAACGTGTCAGCTGTTCAAAAGTGATTGATATTTATTTAAATGCAATGGTGGGAAAGAGAGGGAATAGAAATAGCAAACTGAGCCAGATTGGAATATCTCCCAGGTAACCTTCAATGGATCTGATTAATTATGTGCCATCAAGTTGTTTTTGTAGTCCTCAACTTACAACCATTCATTTAGTGACCATTTGAAGTTACAATGGCACTGAAAAAAGTGACTTATGACCATTTTTCACACTTACCACCATTGCAGCATCCTCATAAAGCATGGGGTGGACATTCTATACCCATCCATTGCGCCAATGGAATCATACTCTTTGTTTCCATCTAGTGGTGATCCATATTTTTGTTGTCCAGCAAAGGTAGTCATGGCAATACAGTTTCACCTGTCTGCCAAATAGGATGCACAGCTGGAGTGGACTTGGATTTTAGGAACAGAAATGGCATGTGATGAAGGAATTATGTCTTCCTAGAAGTGAAGAATTATTTTGTGAACTTATTGTGCATTGCAGTCTCTTCATCATCACCATCTTTCTTCAATTTATATAGTTGGTATAATTAGTTGACAATACAGCACAGATATCTGGATATTTGATGGATTGATATTTTCTGGAATGTCTATGGAGATTCTCAGTCATCCAGGTCATGGTTATCCCAAAGGTTCTTTTTCAAGAGGAAACTGGACTTTCTGGGGGTTTTTTTTTTTTTTTTGAAGACGTTTCGCTTCTTGGATGAGAAGCGAAACATCTTCAAAGAAAAACCAGAAAGTCCAGTTGCCTCTTAAAAAAGCACCTTGGTGTATTTTCTGGAATGGTGGCTTCAGAGATTGCATTGTAAGGACTCTTTTCTGCAAACAATACTGACTATGGCTTAGCCATTGAAAACATCAGAGCAGTTTTTGGTTCATTAGCAGATGGACATAAACAGAATATTTCCTTCCTTCCCTTTTCACATTCCATGCCAAAATGCAGCTAACACATTATCAGCTGCTAATTTGTTGAGCTCTAGTTTGTCAAAAGATGTTGGTGACTCTATGTTAAAACAATCCAATTTGATCTATTTTCCCCCTAATTTCTATTTCCTAATTTATGAAAGGTGCAAAGAGGCCAACCAACAGGAATGTCCACAGGGTATGGTAAAGATCAACCCTACAAGGTAGAGCAGATCATGAAATGGACACTGCATAGACCTAAATCTACTTTTATTATAATGGGTAATGTAAAGCCTGAATGTGCTTCCCTCCTCCCTCTTTATCTTCATGAGAAGTAAAGGGGAGCATGTTTTTGGCATTGTAGTAAATCTCTTTCTTCATATGGGTTTGAATTACATTTATCTGTTCATTGTCTTGGTAATGGATCATCCGTCTTTCCATCAAGGCCATCTTCTATACTCTGCATATTTACGTCAAATATATTTAGAGGTTAGTTTTAATCCTAAATACAGCCAGATTTTGCATAGGATAAAATTTACTCCAATGGGGAGTCATGTTCTGAAGTTAAGTATTCTTCTTTTGCCTGAAATTAAGGAAAGCTCCATTCCCAGAACTTCTCTAAATGCTCCATCTCTATGGTTGTTTCAATTTTCATGGCAGAATAAAAAATAAATAGAAATAGGTCAAAGGTTATTAAGATACCCCATCCCTTTGCAGAAGTCCTTTCTATAATCATACAAATATGGATCACCTGCACCTCTGACTTGGGGGGGAAAGGGGGAAAAAAAAGGGGGGGGAAATGGGGCAGGAAGAGATAGTCTTCCAAACTCCTTTCCAACAGTTTGTAAATATGGCAACTCGTCAAAAATTCATCTGCCTCTGATCATGTCCTTACAGCACACAATGGAGAATTTACTGACTGGGAGAAGGGATAGCTGGGTTGTTTGTGTGTCATGGGAACAGAACTCATGATGAATCTGTGTGAAATTTCCCTTTTCATCTGGTTTCAATCCAGTTTTGAGTCTGTATGAGGGAATGGAGTCGATGAGATTTGCTAAATTTGATTACTGCTGCTTAGGAGAACAGGAATGTTGCTCTTGCTTGTGGCCATTGCTATATTTCCAATGGGGACACTCTAATTACTTAAGAGCACAAAATATGCATGTCTGAAGAATGAGTTTGGGTGGAAGTAAAATGGTGGTTCACACGCAATTTGTATGTATGTTGCTTAGAAAAATCCATCAATATCAACAGGTCAAGGTCCTGGTCTATTTTTGCTCAAAGATTGCACATCTCCCGGCCTTTATCTCCTAAGCTAGTATTTTCCTTCTTTCCTCTTTTTTTCAAACTAGATTTTTAATTATTTGCTTTCCTCTATTGACTTGTGCATTAACACCAAACTTGACTTGGCTTTTAATCCACCTATTCTTCTTCCCTGACTACTGAAATGAAATGCCAGTCCCTGTAATACACAGATTAGTTCAATGAAACAAAACCACCTTAATGCTTCATAAAAATGAACAACAGATGGCAATTCTAGACATACACTTTATCCTACGTACACTTACCAGAGAACCTAGTACGTCTTAGTTCTATATTAATTTCCTATATTAAACATATTTAATATGTCCTATATTAAAGTATAATAACAGGTAGACATCTTTATAAGACAATGTCAGTGTTATGGAGGGTAAGATGATTGTGGCTATTAGTCATGAATGTTTTGTTGCTATTGATAGGTAAGGAAGGTAGGAAGGTATGAGATTTCTCAGCAATTTCAGGGAAAAATCAGGAGAAAGTGCTATTATTCTCATATCTTGGTTGGGGGTATCTTCATAGGCATCATGCTGGTCACTGAGGAAACAGAAGAATGAACTAATAGGGTTTTGTTGTCTATCCAACACAGCTCTTCTTAAGATCTTATATCCACATTGGCAATGGCTAAAGTTTAAGCAAAGTAAGAATGGATTGATTTGTTTCCAGTCCAAAAAGCAATTTTTATTACTGGATCATTATCATTAGTTTTTACTCCAAATTATTCCCTAAACACCGTAATTGCTACATTACTTTGAATGCAAGTCTTTTGGGAATAATAATAAAAAAAACATGTGTTTTTTGTTACAATTCTAGTTGCAAGCCAGGTTATAAGCTGAAATGAATCAAAGAAAACAATAAGGGAGAAGAACAAACAGACCGGTGGGGCTATACTGTTTATTTATTTAACATTTTAATGGTATGTAAAAAGGAAACTTTCCGCCAAGGACTAATGCGTTAAATCAAACAAATGTTATACACGTTTTCATCTAATATTATTCAGTTAAATTTTAATATCCAACTTGGTTTTCTTAACAATGAAAAATCGGAAATTAAGCGTATGAACTGGTATATCCATCCTAATCGCTAAAGAGTCCTCCTGGTGAGATTCCCAATAGTGAAATGCTTGTTCAAATGTTGAATGAGAGAAGAGTTCCTTGCCCATTATATAATTGATGAAGAACAGGTCTTTTCAATTTAGAATTAGCAGGTATTTATATATTATATATGTATTGTTTTATGTAAAGTTTTTTTTTTTTTAATGCTAGGGGCATTTGAAAATACTTAAGATTCTGCCACATGTTTAAGTGTCCAACTTTTAAAAAAAAAAAAACCTGAAGATTCCACACTTTTTTGGCAAAGGCTACTCCTCAAATAACAAACCTCTCAGCCCAAGCACTGTAGACCAGGCCAGGAATTAATTCCACAGGAAGACTAAAAAGGCTTTTATTGAGCCTGGCTATAATAACAGAATTTTGCAAGTCTGATTGTCCTATACCTCCTCTTACTCCTTCTTAAGCCCGGGTGAATTAGGGAGGTGTCTATCTGATCTGCTTCCAAGTACTTTCTACTTGTTTGAGCTTTAAGCTATGGTTTTCCTCTTGTCACTTTGATAAAACATCTCACCTATCTCTATCAAAGTCATCTCCCTTATTCTCTACAAAACTGCATCAATGGGTCTAATTAATTGATTGATCTACAGTATGGATGCCACAGACTGCTTTATTTCTCTGCCCTGGTTATTTGTTTGCTATTTTCAAACTTAGATTCCCCCATAATGTTAATTTCCTTAATCACCAGGATCATAGCACAATTGGTACAGTACAACAGCAATATAGCCAGTGGTGGAATTCAAATACCTGAACAACCTGTTCTCTTATTCGATACAGGCCTCGGCCTCCAAGGCCTAGAATGGACTTCTGGAAGTGGCATCCATGCACTTCTGGTGGGCCGTTCTAGGCCTGGGAGGCCTCGCAGGCCTAGAATGGACTTCTGGAAGTGGCATCCATGCCCTTCCGGCGGGCCGTTCTAGGCCTGGGAGGCCTCGCAGGCCTAGAATGGACTTCTCAAAGTGGCATCCATGCCCTTCCAGCGGGCTGTTCTAGGCCTGAGAGGCCTCCTCCAGGCCTCCAAGGCCTAGACTGGACTTCCGGAAGCCAGCCGGTTCTCCGAATGTAGCAAAATTTAGCTACCGGCTACCGAACCGGTGCGAACCGACTGAATCCCACCACTCAATACAGCTATTCCTCAACTTTGTTTAGTGACTTTTTGAAATTACAATGGCACTGAAAAAAGTGACTCATGACCAGTGCTCACATTTACAACCATTGCAGCGTCCCCATAGTCATGTGATTGTGATTCAGTTTCTGGGCAACTGACATGTATTTATGATAGTTGCAGCATCCCTGGGTCACATGATTGCCATTTGCAACCTTCCCAGGGGGCTTCCAAACAAACAAAGTCAATGGGGGAAACTGGTTTCACTTAATAACCATGTTGTTCGCTTAATGACCATAGCAAAACTGTTATAAAATCAAACATGGTTGTGTGATGACTCACTTAATAACTGCTTCAGTTAGCAATGGAAGTTCTGGTCCCAACTGTGGTTGTAACTGAGGACTATTTGTATACACTAGAGAGGAGTATGTATGTATGTATTCATGCATGTATGTGTATGTGTATGTATGTTGCCATGTATGAGAGAGAGAGATGGAGAGAGATCTTTTGCCTAGTGAAATATATAATATATTTATATTAGTGAAATATATAATATATAGCCAAATATATAAATCCCCCAAATGGAAACTATGATTTTATCCTTGCTTTAGCTTGGTGTTTTCCAACTTCCAGATATGTATACCTGAACTCCCAGAATTCTCAGCAGTAGTCATGCTGGCTGGGAAATTCTGAGAGTTTGACTCCGTACACTGGGAAGTTGTTCACCTTGGGAAATACTGGTCTAACTCATGGGGACAGAAGTGCAGAAACAGAAACAAGAACAGGTAAATATGTGAAGGCATGAAAGATACTGAGAAGGGCAACAACAAATGTTCCCAATAAACATTATTATTTTCAGGGAAAATTTATGTTAAAGGGGGTACAAATAAGTCAAAATTTGGATTAGTATGATTCCCTTTTAAAGCCCTGGACTATGTATAGTTGGTTTGCTCAAGGATATTGATTTTCACGTGTCTCTGGCACAGAATGTCATTTAAATGTCTTTCCCTTCTGTCACACATAATAACTAGGAATTAATGAAAATAATTATTAGAAGCATCTGGAGATGCTTTAGGGGTTCCTTGACTGGCTTCTCACTTTCATGTGAAACAATTATGTTGTGTTACTGAACATAAGCCCTAGCAAACATTATCAAACTCAAAAGACAGTTTCAAGCCCCTTCCAGATGCCTTTTCTTTATGGTTTTTTTCTCTCCCACTTGCCTGATCATGATCGAAAGAATGTGGATATTATTAGCTGACCTTCTCTGACCTCTCCAGCATTTCTCTGGAATTAAAGCTAAATCAGTAAATATGAGGCAGAAAGTCAGACAAGAAAACTGCAGGAGGATTGCCTTACAGAGCTAGAAAGGAATGTTGGAGGAATAACCCACTATACAGTTGGACTATCATCCGGGCTTCAAAAATACAATTGACCAGTAGATGATAAGAAAGGGATGCAGAAAACTCTAGCACATTGTTGCTGTTCTGTTCTCAACACAGGCATGGAGACGAGGCAGTTTATGCAAAAAGATGTTCTTTATTTGGTACTTGCACTGAACAGAAGCAAAGGAGAAAATGGCAACATGCCCTTTTATACTTCCCCTGCAAGGGGAGGCTCAACCAATGAATGCAGGCCATTCTCCCACCTCGCGCATGCGCACGAGGCTGGAGACAGCCTGTCTGGGTCCCGGGCAACTTATGGGCTGCCCGGGTCTATACAACCGGTCCTGGGCAAACACGTGGTCTGCCCGGGCCTCTGAAGTTATCCTGCAGGTTGTCTGTGCCTTGCTGATTGACTCAGCAAGGCTCAGGACACAACACCCCTCCCCCCTAAGCTGGGACAACACTGACGCAGCTACACCAGTACCATGTAATATTCGGCACATGCAGCTATATCAGTACCATGTAACATTCAGCAAATGTCACCCTGGCTGTTCCCGGTACCCTCGGGTAACCTGGTCCCCCGTGGATTCAAATCAACCACGGTCTTTTAATTTTTGGTAACAAGTTCCCTCTAGGGACCGCACATACTCTTGCAAGTATTTAGGTGGGGCCTTAATCCGCCCCGATCTTCGCGGATCAAAGTTAGGGCCAGAGGTGATGACATGTGGGGGAGTTATTTTTGATGCCTGGTGTGCTGACTCTCGGTCTGCGTACAACAAACCAGAACTTTGTTGCCCAGAAGACTCAGGGATTCCCCCTAACTGCTGACTGGCTGGGTCCTCTAAACCCGAACCAGATTTCCTTGGGGGGGTCGAGTTCCCCGAGTTCCTTGGTGGGGTGAAGTTCCCCAAAAACCCTTGGAACTCCCCTGGGGAGCAATGTCCGTCGGGCCCAAGGCCAGCAGTAGGGGTGCCCTGAGTAGCCGATTTACAGCCATTTGCCCTCAACCAGGGACCTCTGCCAGAGTCAGGAGCCGCCTCCATGGCAGAACTCCCTGTTTCTATACCAGAGTCAGGATCTGCCTGCATGGCCAGACCCTCATCTGGGACATTTGGAGACCCCTCTGCTTGGGGAGGCTGTGACCCACAATCGTAATTCGGGTCCCCCTCCCCCCCGAGAGCGGAGTCAGGGGAGTGATACCGGCCCGGCAGCCGCCAACGCAGCTGGTCAATGTGGCGCTGGAGGACACGCCCATCATCCAAAACCACTTCATAGGACAACGGCCCCGAAACCTTAGAAATGACAGCAGGTACCCAGAGATGCCCCTGTCCATAGTTCCTTGTCCAGACCGGGTCACCCAGTTGAAGTCTCCTCGGTGCCCGCGGCTGTGACACCTGTGAAGCCACCCGGTCTGGGTGAAGCCTGTCCAGCTTTGTGATGAGTCTGTGACCCCAGCGGAGTTCAGCAGGGCTCTTTCCAGTGGCTGTGCATGGTGTGATGCGATGTGTGGGAAGAAAATCAGCTAACCTGTGATGCCAGTGTCCTAGAGTGATTCTCTTTAAAGCATCTTTAGTGGTGCGCACCATGCGTTCAGCCTGACCGTTGGTGGCAGGATGGAAAGGAGCAGATGTGGCGTGCCGGATCATGTTGGCTTGTAGAAATGCCTGAAACTCAGAAGAGGTAAATTGTGGACCATTGTCTGACACTAAAACATCAGGAAGTCCATGGGCAGCGAAGATTCCTCTGAGCACCTGGATGGTCCTGGCAGTAGTAGTAGAGGCCACAGGAACGACCTCTAGCCATTTGGAATGGCTATCCACGAGGAAGAATTGCCCCTGAAAGGGCCCAGCATAATCAATATGAACGTGTGACCAAGGAGTGAGTGTCTCCTCCCACCTATGTACAGGGGCCTGGGGCATTTCTGGCCATGATTGCTGGCACACTTGACATCCCTGAACCTGGGCCTCGATGTCCTTATCGAGACCAGGCCACCATAGATGGCTGCGCGCAAGCGCCTTCATCCTCACTATTCCCGGATGTCCCTCATGAAGAGAGAGCAAGACTCTAGTCCTCAATGAGGCCGGAATGAGTACTCTGTTGCCCCACAGGATACACCCTTTAAATGTGGACAATTCGTGCTTCCTGCACCAGAAGCTCTGGAATTCAGCACCAGGACACGTGTCAGGCCATCCTGACAACACACATGTCAGTACGCATGCAAGCGTGTGATCAGTGGCAGTTTCTGCAGCCACATCCCTAGCATTGAGGGGAGATTCTGGTAAGTCCTGAATGGACAGAATATGTACAGCTGGAGCAGGGTCTGCCTCTATTTGCTTAAGAGGTAACATGCTTAGGCCATCTGCATGGCCCATCTCAGTACCTGGTTTGTGAACCAGTGTGTAATCATATGCTGCTAAGAATATGGACCACCTCAGCATCCTAGGAGATATTATCTGGGGAGTTTGTTTGTTGGTTGTGAACAACCCTAGCAAAGACTTGTGGTCTGTATAGACTGTAAATTTGCGCCCATATAAGAAATCATGGAATTTCTTAATGCCTGAAATTATTGCCAAGGCCTCCCTGTCAATCTGGGCATAATTTCGCTCTGCAGATGAGAGGGTCCTGGAATAATAGGCCACAGGGACCTGTGTTCCATCTTCCTTGAGATGGCTTAGTACTGCTCCTACTCCATAAGGGGAAGCATCACATGCGATGCACACTGGCAATTGAAACCTGACAGTCAGGGAGGAAAAACTTGGAGGGCCTGAGCTGGACTCGTGAGCCCCCCCCCCTGGAACAACCTGTATTAAAGGTGTTAGCAGCAATAGGAAGAACGGACCTTGTGTCCAGCTCCATAGCCAGGGGAACTCCCTGCAACTTAACAACCATGCACGGTTGTGTCTTAAGGGGCCTGTGAGTCCCTGTTTTACACACACCCCCACGGGACGCGCAGAAACCCACCCTGGATTGGCTGGGGACCATGGTACCTTTCAGAGGCAACTCATTAGGGGACTTGTGTATCTGGTGACTCAAGCAGGCTGATGCGATGTGGCCTTGCCTGCCACATGCCCGGCAACAGCATAAGAAGAACGGCAGTCGGCTCTCCTGTGGCGATCCCCACAGCCAAAACATCGAAGGGATGCAGGCGGTGGCCCTCTGTGCTCTTGCAGTCTTCTTGCTGTCACTGGTTGAAGTCTGTCCTCGGATTCGTCTCCGGAGGCCTCTCGCACGACTTCTTAGTGGACGGGGACTGCAGCTGGAGGGTTCTTGGTCGCGAAGTGTTGGACAGTGCTATGCCTGATAGCCTTGTCCATGTCTCTCGCCGCAAGGAAGAAGGAAGGAAGGAGAAGGAGTTCCACGAAGCCAAGCCCACCTCCAGCGTTTGCGTACTGGTAGGCGGCTGCTTCTCCAGGACGCCGCGCTTCTTGGAGAAGGGGTCCCACGAAGCCAAAAGCCCACCTCCAGCGTATTCGTACTGGCAGGTGGTTGTTTCTTCTGGACACCGTACTACTCGGAGAAGGGGTCCCACACAGCCGAGCCCGCTTCCAGCGTCTTCATACTGGCAAGCGGTGGCTTCTCCTCGATTCCTTCCGCTTCGAGGCATGAGAAGGGGTCCCTTGAAGCCGAGCTCACCTCCAGCGTCTTCATGCTGGCAGGCGGTCGCTTCCATCGGACGCTGAACTTCTCCGCTCATCAGGCCTTCAGGTGAGTCGGCCTAGCAGCATCGTAGCAGTCTTCCGATGCGGCGGATCCCACCTTCGTCGCCAATGTTCTGTTCTCAACACAGGCATGGAGACGAGGCAGTTTATGCAAAAAGATGTTCTTTATTTGGTACTTGCACTGAACAGAAGCAAAGGAGAAAATGGCAACATGCCCTTTTATACTTCCCCTGCAAGGGGAGGCTCAACCAATGAATGCAGGCCATTCTCCCGCCTCGCGCATGCGCACGAGGCTGGAGACAGCCTGTCTGGGTCCCGGGCAACTTATGGGCTGCCCAGGTCTATACAACCGGTCCCGGGCAAACACGTGGTCTGCCCGGGCCTCTGCAGTTATCCTGCAGGTTGTCTGTGCCTTGCTGATTGACTCAGCAAGGCTCAGGACACAACAGTTGCCATCTAGTGAAAGTCTAGATTTATGTAGCCAAGGTATTATAAAGAAAAATGGTAGGTAAAAGTAATCTGATACTGCCCTGAGATTAATTATAATTTTCATATCTTCAGCCCTCATTGTCAACTCCTATCTTGAAGTTGCAGTTCCACCCAGTGAGAAGGTTCCAGACCTTACATACCACTTTGGGCAGATAACACTGCTTCTTTGTTTATTAAATTCATAAAATTTATAATGGAGAGATATTGCTGCAAAACTGTGCAGTGAAATTATTCTTATATCAGACCTAATATGACCATTTTAAATGGGTTGTATACCCACTGTAACAGATTTGGAGAGATAATAGGAAAAATTAAAGTGTAAAAACCTAGATTCAAAAAGCAAATCTGTTCATACTTAGTGGGTGTAAAAGAGACAGCTAAAGATTCCACTAAACCATGATTTGGGTGTCTAACTTCCACCAACTTTTCCTCACAAATAGATGCAAGTGACTGGCATTATACTGTTTCTGAAAGGAAGGTACAATATGCCACAGCCTGACATATCCTGAAGTATTTTATATAATTTTATTGAACATTTTAATTAAAAAGATAAGTTACAAACTGGAAAAAAAATAAAAGAAAAAATAGAAAGTGCAGAAAAGAAAAAATAAGAATGTACCATAGTAAAATAAACAGAAATATATGAAGACATTATTCACCCCTTCATAACCAGTATAAACAATTTATATTTTAAAAGCCTGTCAAGTAGAAATATGCATGTATGTATAACCGACACAAAATGAAGTTCCTATGGATTAAAATAGGTTTCTGTGGCAATTACAGTAACAACTATATAAATATGCCCCATGTTTCTGCATTTATAGAGATACAGAGGACATAAAGGATCATAAAATAGTCTATATTTTTAAACCCATTAAAAAAAATCCTCTTAGCCAGGATATTGCATGCACTGCCAAAAAGTGGTCTGGATTTTTTTTGATCCGCACATCTCTGTTTATAGCTTCATGCTTGAATTAGGGTGTTGTGAATCCAATATATAGTATTTGAGTCACAACAGATTAACCACAAGCTTTTTGCATGGGGCTGCGTGCATGTTGAAAGGTCTTTGTTGCACAATGACTGGGAAATAATATGCCTGAATGATTCATCATGAGTGTGAGTGTGTAAACATGCTAAATGCAATCCAAATGCTTCTGTCAAAATTGGTAGTTTATGCTTGAGACAAGCTACTGCTCACCCTCCGGGTAAAAACCTGATGGCCGTAACTGTATGCCTCATCACTGGAGACATAGCCTTGCAAGATGGTGCCTTAGTTTGGCTCTCTGTTGACTGACAGCCTGTTTGCCTATTGTGGTCAGTGTTTATTTCTAGCGGGGTCACAAAGTACAACTAAAGATGATGCCCAGCAGGCATTGACTTTATGGAAAGCCTATGACATGATTGGCTTTAAATCATAAGATGAGACAACAAATTAGTCAAATTATACACGAGGGAAGGCAAGAAAACATTGTGACAATGACAAATGCCATTACATTTCCAGTCCCACCCATTGCCTACAAAGAAATTTAGCCCTGAGCAGAATGAAAGTTTCCCATTCTCTGATTGACCTATATTTGAGCATCATGCATAAAGCAGTGCCTACAACAGTTTACAGAATTAAGGGTAAAGTCTCTCAAGCTCTAGGTGCTATGTAGACACATCCACACGGTTTTCTCAGCAGCAAAACTGGTGATTTGTGATTGCTGCCTTATATATTTTTTCGACTTCCCAATCTAAGCTAATGAATTAAGATTTCCTTGCGGTGTCCCATCCATTTATCAACCCACTCTGACTCTGCTTTGTTTTCTTAAGCTAAGCTAAGATCCAATAGGCAGGGTGACAAGTGGAGGACTAACATTTCCTTACCATCCTCTAGAGAAGGATACATTTCCAATAACTCCTTGTAGATCCAACAGTCAAAAAGCATACGGGAAAAAAATGGAAAATTGCAAAAGAAAAAATTGGCAGTTCACTATAAATCTGTATTTTAGCTTGGCCACTTAAAGATGTGTGGACTTCAACTCCCAAAATTCCTCAGTCAACAAATGATTTCTGGGAGTTGAAGCCCACCCACCTTAAAGTCAGCAAGTTTGGAGAGCACTGCTATAAATGATGTTTGTTATACAACAAATTAATATGTGACTCCCACTGTACCACCCTGAGCATAGAGTGTGATTCTCTCTAGAGATTTCTCATTCTGCTCCAATAGCATTTATAGCATTTTGTTTGCCAAATTTCCCCCTGCACTGCTAGCTAAGTTGAATTCCCTCCTGCTTAGAACATCTAATAAGAAAGAAAAAAAGAATATCCAGCCTCTAGCTGTGCACTTTTTCGATCTTTACCCTTATCATTAGGTAACAACCTATATACGTATGAACAGTACAATTCACATCCACTAAGAACTTTCAACAACATGAAACTATTGATTTCAATGGCTATGAATCTCCTATGGTCATGCAGGGAAGCAGGCTCTGTGTTAGCTGTGGTGACTCACACAATAGACTGAGCAGTCTCCTTAAAGAAGCAGCACATTTCTAATATCCAGTATGTACTAAACCAAAGGAATGTTCTCTCCTCTTACAAATGTCCACAGTGTCTGCATAAAGGCTTGTGTCTTCATTTCTCTCTCAATCTACAGCTGGCATCTTGATCCCTGTTCCATAATGTTGAAAGTTCCCAAGCTTCAGTTCATGCCTACTCAGTTGACTTCTAGCTTCACACACAAGTTACCAATTGATGCTCTGGAATTTTTTGGGTCTTCTTCTCTCCAGTTATGTCTTGCTCCCACTGAGTTCCTAACAATTTTCTTTTCTTCTTTCCCTCTTTGTGTCTTATGCCTTCATTTCTGAGCAAAATTTCTACTTCTTTCTCCAAAGTAGTTTTGTCCCCTTCCATCTTATGCTCTCCTTTTATAATCTGACCTACTCAAGAGTAGTTAAACCATAACCTGCAGTTATCAAGTTTAGGAAGAACTGATTATCTCTTTCCCCAAAACTGTTATCCCTGTTTACCTACCATTTTCAAGGACTTATTTCTCTACATCCTGCTACTTAGCTCAAAAACTTTAACCTGTCATGGCCCCTTCAGAGGGGCAAAATTCACTAAATCCCTGCTTACCTTTGAACATTCCAAATTTAGTCAATTTAGAAGCTCACTCTGAAAGTGCCAACGTATACAATGATTTTGTGAATCCAAAAGATATACAGGCATTGTGAACCAGGAGACTTCCATGTAATCATATTTATGTCACCAATATTATAAATGGATGTGCTTTTGGAATGCTTTCATATTTTGTTTTGTTTCACACCAGCTACCTTCATAATTTAAATTCTCCTATGCCAGACCATCTTTCATAAACTGATCTGGCTTATGTTAATATAAATGCATGAACATATCTCAGTCACTACATAGTTTTTAATCTACCAGTCTCATTTTGCTGAGAGATATTAGGCCGAACAAATGGGTAAGCATGAGAATTAATGACAGCACCAAACTTCAAAGTGAGAGTGAAGAAATGCATGACTTAGTCTCCCTTCATTCTTTGTTGAGTTGGGGTGAAAGTGTCCCTTGAATGTAAGATTGCTCTATATGAGCTTATTTTGAGTCCTTAATATAAACTGCTGACCTTGTCACTGGGGACCATTTGTCTTGTTCCAAAATTACCTGGCAATAGAGTCTGGAGGACCCATGAAGCTGCAGCTGCTTTTATGAGCATTTAAGGATGCATCTACATCTGTATTGTCTGTAATTCGTATGAAATCTATAATTCATTATGATCTCTCATATCTCTGGATATTGATATTGAGAACCTAGCTCAGTTAATGACTGCTAGATTCCAGTCAAATTGATAGACTTGTCTGAATGGCGAAGAAGAACACAGAGAATGTAAATAAGTGCATTGTCAGCAATGGACACTATGAGATCTAAAGATAAGAATCCACACCTCCTCTTCTGAAAGTATGGCACTGTACCAAAACATAAAAGACTTGATATTTGATGGATATGAAGTTTGAACTATCATTGCTGCCTACTCTGAAACTGTCAACTATTTTATGTGGCTACAATCCCTTGAATATAATATAGAGGTACTTGTTGGTTGTGTATATTCTTGTATTTGTCTAAGCCCAACAGCAGGTCTGAGAAAGGACCCAGAGTTTGATAATCCAGGATGTTTCTACCTTGGCACCATGGAAGTTCGTTTGGCCAACTTTTCAGATAATTACCAGGTCTTTTCAGATCCCTATGTGGAAGACACACAGGTCTTCATATATAACTGCAGAATGGCTGGACGAAACCTATGCACAGATAGCCCTTGGAAATTCTGCATCACATTTGCAGGCAAAAAAACTTTTTTTTTCAAGTTTCCCATGAAAAAGAAAAAGACTTTGAATAGTGAGACAGACAGCCTATAAAGTAAGAAAGTAAGTAAGTAATTAAGTAAGTAAGTAAGTAAGTAAGTAAGTAAGTAAGTAAGTAAGTAAGTAAGTAAGTAAGTAAGTAAGTAAATAAATAAATAAATAAATAAATAAATAAATAAATAAATAAATAAATAAATAAATAAGATTTTCTCTATTCATTGTTCAATGGCAGTGTAAATAACTAGCACCATTACTGAAAAGGTCCAATAGGAAGACTTCTGTCACTTATGTCTTTCATTGGGATTTACTTAAATTGTAGGAAACAAGGAAAATTGCAGATAAATTAATGAGTATAAAAATAAAAGTTTGGCATTCAAACTCACACTCTAGTTTTAACTTCTGAGTACAAGAATTAAAATAAATACAAGAACACCACAGTCTGCCCATGAAAATTTGACATTATCTTAACTAGTAATCTCTGTATCATCCAATTAAATGAGAACAGGTAAGGAAAAAAATACAAGGAATATTTTCTGTCCCACACTAGTCTAAATAGTGATCCCACCTGTAAAGAGGTACCTTTTGTCCAGGGGAGCACATAGGTCAGGAGGCAGAGTTACTATTGTGACCTAGACACACATTTATGTTCAATCTATCCAAAAGAAAAACCTGAAAATCACCTCCTTGACCAGAAGTAAAAAATCTGAGTCATCATCTTATGCTACCATTCATGGACAAGCCCTCTCTACAGTTTCATGTACAAGTTAGGTACGTGCTATGAGATACTATCTGTTCCAATATCATAGAATTGCCTGTATGTACATTCCTAACACAACGGGAGAGCAATATAAATGAGTTTGTTACACTTATAGCAATTTTCCTATGCAAAATCTACACAGTTTCCTTGGCTTGGTTCACTTCAGTTCTACCCTTAAACACCTAGAAAAGAATTATGGGAACTGTAGACAGAGTAACAGCACTGGAAATTTGGAAATCTGAAGTGGCCTCAAGAACTGCACTAAAATCTACAGAACTGAAGACACATTGAATGATATTCATGGAAGTTCACATGTGCCATCTATAATTCTAGTTAAGAGCCATAGGCTGGAAATGAGGTAGGAGGAGAAAAGAGATTGAATTAGCTCCAGTTGCCAATAGAAAGGCTGGCTGGCTGGAGTTTTAAGATAATTGGCTTGGCAAGCATATTACAGATGAGCTATTATGCCATTAAACAACAAGAGACCAGACAGGATGTTGTTTACAGAGAACTACAGAACAAAAGGTTGTATTTGGCACCAGGAATGGCTAGAAGCAAGGGACTGGAGACATGACAAAAGAATTGCTGCCCCAGGCTGCATTAGCCACTGCTGAAGAAGCAAAGGGGAAAACCTCCAGAGGCTTTATTAATTTTGTTTTATATGTCACTTGCATTCCACGCAGGCATGTTCCATCTTAAGAAAAATGAAAAACAAGCATATTTGATTCATTAAATCCAACCCCAGCTAAATAGAAGGTGGGTTGCATAATTCTTGAAAGCTATCCTAGCCACCACAGCTGCAGTTGTGCTTGGACTGTTGAAAAACAGCACCCTCTTATTTAGGATCATCAGACTCTTTTTAATTATTCTTTTCTATTGCAGTCCAAAACATAGTCCGATTTTGGTTACTCGTATAAACTAGAAAAGTCTTCAGATATAAAACAGGGAAGTCTTCAAAGAAGGAGGAGGATTCAGCATATAACCATAGTTTGTGGAATAAACCACAACATATTTCGCCTAGTGGCTCTCCCAGAAAATCTTGAACTTTTCCAAAACTTGCCACCAAAGTGAAAGGTTTAACATATCAAGGTGCAAAATTATTAAATCTATGGGAAGCAATCCCATTAATTGTACTTTATTTTTATTTAATCCAACCTAACAATCAGGATTTTGCCTAGCAGTTTCCCCTTTTCTTTCTTACCTACTGTTACGTTTGTAAAAAAAAAAAAAAATGCCGATCATCAAGTCTCCAAAGTAGCTGGCTACATTAAGATGATACTGCAGTTAGCCGGATTGTTAGTGGCTTCAGATTGTTCTACTCTGATCTTAGGCTGAGTAAAGTTTCCTGATGAATGTTTGCAGAGCATTTTAACAAGAAAAGTTTGTCCTTGTAATATTTTTGTGAATTGAATCCCAAGTTTAATTCATCCAGTGCCTGAGTTTTCATATCTACTCTGTTTGATGGAGGTATCAGGCTCACAGAAGGACAAATATAGATTGAATGAAGTGATGCTTAGTCCTGAATCAAAAGTGCTCAAATATACTGCAATGAATTGTATTTCATACTTTTAGTCATTTGGGAGGAAGGAAAGTCATGAAGGCAGAGGCCAGAAAGTGCCTTTGATGATAGGCTTTGCTGATAAAAGACCATCTGGGCTCACTATGAGAACAGGTGGCCAGAGAGAACCTTGCTGACCTTGCTCTAGGCACTTTGATCTCTCAGTCCATCCAGCATTGATAGATTAGCCAAGAGACCAAGGTTGTCTCCCCAGAGGTCACCAATTAACCTACAAGCACTGCAGTGGCATTCTCCAAAGATTAGAGATATTTAAGGGCATAACAGAATTCAGCCAGTTGGCTCTAGAAAGTTGAACCCTGAAAATTTTAGAAGCACAATATTATTTATGTATTTGGATTTTAAATGGGCAAGTTTGTTTAGAAGTGAGAACTGTCTCTTTGCTTTGTTGAACTGCATAAAAACAAACAAACCCAACAGGATAGTTATAAATGGTTGGAGCTGTGTGTGAGAGAGTCACTTTAGAGAATTCTAAAGTGGCTTTAAAATCAAACTTCTCTTTAAAATGTCCTGTTTCTTTGACCTTCATATAAGCTCGGTTTATTCAGCGATTACGCTTCTTTAGAACAAATGAAACCCACAAGCTAAGCTCCACTGATTTTAATGAAATGGCCGTGGCTTTGTCAGAGGGAAGAATTTTGGTAGCTGTTCTTATTTATTGAAGAAATGTATACTCTGCTTTTCCCTTCCTTTCAAAGAAGTCATATAAAGTGGTTTACACAATACATACATACATACATACATATACGTGTGTGTGTGTGTGTGTGTGTATATACACACACACACACATACATATTGTATAAGCCACTTTATATGACTTATATTATACAAAATAAAGTCAGTGATCCAACATTATAATGAAGCAGCAGGGCGAAAGAAAACAAAGTTATAAAAGAACAGGAAAAGCAGAAAGGATTTTTGAAACTAGGAATCAGGAAATTGCACAACAGAGTCAAATGTTTTCAATTGCAGCAAGAACCCAGATAAAAATGGTGGGATATTTATTCCAATTACCATATTTTACATAGCTCAGCTGAATAATTGCTATTAACATACTTAATTTAAGTCTAATTATTGCATATTATACATTATCCTTGAACCTTAGCTTAGAGAACATTTAGGCAAACTATTTCTATGACAATTAATAATACAGTTATGCAACAGAATCTTTGAGCCAAAGTAGTTGCAACATTAAATGCGTGTAAACATTTTTGTTCTTTAAAACTGCCATTTTAAGATTGCAAATTTGGAATGGGATTTTTTAATTTTTTTCATCTCATTTCTGTGCGGAAGTCCGGATGAAAAAAAAATTCATCTCATTTCTGTGCGGAAGTCCAGATGAAAATAATCCCTTGATTCATGCTACTGATAGTGCCAATACTATACAAGCATCCCTAATTGTAGAAGTGTGTGGGTATATGTGTGAGAGTGTTGAGTTCTCCTTCTATGCATATTGTGGTTACAATCTCTATTTATGGACTGTTTGAAGAGTATGTGTTGGATATGCAAATCTTTATTGCTTCATGTAAATGCATATGTTATTTAATTTCATGTTTCACTGTGATTGCACAGAATTGCCTCATGCTAAATCAGATGCGTGCACCGGAGAAAGAGAGACAAGAGAGAGAGGGAGGGAGGGAGGCAGGCAGGCATCTATACTGTCCATATTGACTGGCAGCAGCAATGTCAGGTTACAGATTATAATCTTAACTGCTAAATTTGAATTGCCAAGCCTGGAAACTCTATCTGGGACTAAGTTAAATTATGCACCATTTAGAATCCAGATAGAATCATATTTGCAGGATGGAGAGAAAGACAGTCTTCTGAATGGAATGAATGAAAGGCTTAGGCCCTATAAAGGTCTCATTGCTACTAGTATCATCTCTTTAAAACAGGCATGTCAAACTGCCAGCCCATGGGCCGGATGCGTCATGCCAAAACCGTGCCCACCCCATTGCCAGCAATGGGGAAAAAGTTGCAATACATCGCGCGACGTCACGTGACATAGCAAGTTTGACACCTCTGCTTTAAAACTATCGGAGGTCTCCCTATTGCTCCAAAAATTTGCATTTTTACATTACATGCCATTGTTTTTCTGAACTATTATGGCCCAAGGTTATAGATTTTTAGGTAGTATATATGGAGGTATCTGTATATGTATTATTATATGTTCCTGGGGTTTTACTATTGAATAAAATATATTTGGATAATATGTTTCAGTATTATTAAATATTTATTTAGCAAAAGCGTACCTCTTAGTCAAGGAAGTAATGCTGGCAGTGAATAGGTCAAACTGAAGAACATGGGCTAATTCACTGCTGACAAGTCACTTAAAAACTATTGGATTTCTCTTGCTTTCTTTGTAATTGTTTTGAATGATAGAAAATTTGTTCAGAAACTCTATAATGATTGGATCATATAATTAAAATCAAACAGGATGGCAACATATGTTTGTGCAGGTAGGCTAGTAGATCCTGATATGAGAGCATTTATATAGCTACTTTGTCATATGAAATTTGGATTGATCCAAACAATATTAATTAATTGCATTACATTCACAGATTAGCTATTTTCATGCCAATATCATACAGGAATATGACTATACCCTCCTTGCTCTCTTCGAGAGAGAGAGATTTCTCTAGGCATAAAATGATACAGAACCCTACCCCATGCTGGAAACACAAAAACTACATTTCTTCAGAAAAAAATTGTTCAGAAAAATCAATGAAGTCTAAATTGGAAAAGGAAACTGAAGGAGAAATGATTAGAGTGAGATTAAGAACAGAGATGAGTACCATCATTCTCCAGAGCTTCAGATTAAATTTGGAATTTCTACCCAAAAAAAAAAAAAGGATAATCCAAAAAAATAGAAATGGGAGACCTTTGCTTCAAGAAAAAAATTACCGTGCAAATTCAGAAAAATTGCATTTAGTCATGAATGAGATTTCAGATCTGGATAATTGGAATCCCATTCCTATCTCTGTGTGGAAAATTATGTACACTAGTAGGATTTTATGGTCTGCCTGGAGTTACCGTTTGACATTTTCTTGTGGATATTCTTTTTACTTGCTGATCCTCATCATAGCAACTCTTGAACCTCTTTTCTGCAAAACTGAATGTATGCATTTTAACTTTTAAAGTTAAAGAGGGATTGTAATTTTCTTTCTTTGTTTTGTAGTAAAAGTTTATTTTTTTAATCCTTTGTGAGATTGCTGTGTCTCCCAAAAGAGAACTAAAATCTTCTAATCTACATTTACATGATCTAGTCCCCTAAAAAAAATTATTCCCTTTACTTTTATTTTTTAATCCCCAGGAAGTCAGCACGGTGTTTGAGAGTCCTGTATAACTCTCACTCACTAAGAGGACATGGAAGATGCTAAGTGAGATAAGCTCTGGCAGACAGGAATGTCAGAAGGAAATGATCAGACAGTTCTATTCCAAGGATAAAGTAATTATCTCTGAATAGTAAAACTGCTCTTAAAACTTGAATTGTGCATGTAGGGTTGAAAGTATGAAGTTAAACACGCTTACGGGAAATGTGCTGAAGCCCAATTTCCAGGGCAAAATGGAGTAATTTAGAACAGATTTTAATTTCTCATGAGAAAAGCACATTAGTCAAAAGCTATTCCTGTTTTTATTTTGTGCTTCCACTAAGCCCCTGATTGGTTCCTCCAGGGTAGTATTGCAGCAATCATGCAGAAAGAATCCTCCTTTTTTATTCTTCAGTGAAGAAACCTTGGGAATTGAGAGAGATCTTTAGTTCTGCTCAGTGCAGGGATGGGATAAGGTGCAATTTCTCTGAAAGAGTTGGACTTGCTCTAATCCACTTAACATCAACCTGACACCTCTTCTAGCCGTCACCAAGCTTCCTCTGTGTCAGCCAATCTGTACTGTATCATAAGATTATGATGAAGAGGGTGGTGAATTAACAGCCACACAGTCCGTTGTTGGCCTACTAGGGGTTAACCCACAAAAAATGTAATTTTCAGAACTCAGAAGGATTTCTCTGTATATTTGAAGAAGCTCAATTTACAAAAAAAATATCATTTGGCAGATGAGATATTATTAAATTTCCTACCATGCAGAGGAAATATCACAATTGGTGATCCTGGTGAGTAGAAAATGGAAGTGTGTATAAAAAGAGAGAAAGCAGATCTCACAAACACAGAGGACTATTACAGATGGATTCCTTAGTCCAGAGAAAAAAGAACATGTTACTGTTGCTTGTATAAGTTGATAAGGAAAATTGTTTTGTCAATCTCCCATTACGCCACTAACAATAAAGATCATTCCAGAAATCCAAGTGGCTCATGTTTCTTGAGTTTGCCAACCTGGACATAATAGGCTCAAAAGATCCAAAACAATGAAAACCTATAAAGACCTATACAGTATTGGTCTCTCTCTCTCTCTCTCTCTCTCTCTCTCTCTCTCTCTCTCTCTCTCTCTCTGTGTTTATGTATGTATCTTCATTCATTATGATTAGATTGTCACAGATGGGATGCTAACTTGAAAACTTACAATGAAAAAACAAGTCTCTTCATGTCTTCGTTTCCCACCTATGAGAAATTCTCGTGAAATGTTATTATCCTTTGTGATAGAAAATATTTTTCTTTCTATAAGTGAAAACAGATGAAAAGCCTCTTTGGCTTCCCATGGTTCAATTAAATCTCCCCAGAAGATTTTGGGTTGCCTCTTATGGGCAACTAATGATAAACTAATGGGGCAGGCCAGGAGACTGGGTATTCAGGAGTGGTATGTAACTGAAAAAGAATTGCACATTACACACCCTTCCTCATCTCATAACAATAAAGGAAACTCAAAATTACCCAAAGAATGAGATGGAAAAGCGGAAGCTGTACCATAAAGGCAGATTTTAAGAATTGGAGGGTGATTCTGGGCACAGTATGAGATATTATAGCATAAAAATAATATTCAGGTGTACCAATCTGTGGCCCTCAACATTATTTTAGGAAAAACACTGTATATCGCTTTGTGTTTCTAAGGGTGGTTCTTCTCTCTTAACCCCTCTCCCCCCAATTATGAAAGTATGTGAATAGGAAGGGGAAGCAGGTGGAGAAATGGAACCAAAGATAGAAGGGGTGAAGGCTGTAAAAAAAAATTAACACTCATTTCATAAACAGCATTTTTTAAAAGATGCCATTTAAAAAAATATCAGAAAAACTCAACCCATCTGAGAAGAGACGAAAAGGTGCCTCTCTTTTTAAGTGAAAAATTGCATCACTGAAAACCTGTGGTTTACTTCAATGTTGCTGGCTGGGGTGTTCTAGGGATGTAGTCCATAAACCCCAGGTTCCCATCTTCATTGTTTGAAAATAAGGGGCCTCATCAAAGTGTCAACTATTTTTACCAACTTTATTTATGTACTGGGGATGTGTATTAACCCTTTCTAAAATGTATAGCATAGAATAAATTGCTTCTTAACTCCATCATCCAGGGGTCAAACACAGAAAATGCTTATAAATAAAATGCAAAATATATCTGTAATTAGCCACTAACATCATGTAACACAACATGCCACTTTTCTTATATACCCACAGAGGAAAGAAGGGATTAAGAAAAAAAAAAGAAATGGAAGAAGTTATGGGAAAGTGATACGACTCTCCTATAAAGAAAGCACCACCATATTTAAGTCAGGGCAATTTCAGAATAAATACTTTTCATATTTGTCAGACAGTGTTGCATATTTTTTGCTCAGATATTTCTGGACAGCAAACACTGGACTGTATAATTGTATAAAGGCAGAGCTATTATTCATAGTTAGTTTACTTTAAAATAATACAGCATTATGAGATCAGGTGTATTATTCGGCAGCATGAAAATTATGAAAAACCAGCATATTGTATTCCTTCAAAATGTATATATGTGTGTTTGTGTGTGTGTGTGTGTGTGTGTGTGTGTGTATACACAGTGTATATATACAGTGTATATATAGAGGGAGAGTATTCAATTTTTTTGTGGCTAACAAAGAGTTAGTGGGAGACTAGTATAGCTAGTATGTATATATATAGATAGAGGTAGGTAGGTAGGTAGGTAGGTAGTAGGTAGGTAGGTAGGTAGGTAGACAGACAGACAGACAGACAGACAGACACAATATATATATATGATTCACATCAGCATTTTTTTAAAAAATGTGCACTCTCCCTGCATCTTTTATCCCTGTTTTTATCACTCTATTTCTTTTAAACCTGTTTCCCAGATATGACCTTTATTTTTCATATCATGAAGTCAGCAGAACTTCCTTATCTCCAATTATATCAGATATCACCATGAAAGAAAAGGATGATTTAACACGTGCATGCAGGAAGAGCTGCTCTTCCATATTAATAACAGCATTTTCATTTAGAGATGTCCTTTTCCTCTTCTAGTATTTCTGAGGGCAAGGAACACCTTTTTCCTAGATCCTCAAAAACAGCAGCACCAAGAAATAACAGAATGTAATATATATTCCGAGAATCAGAAAAACAAGTACTTCAAAGTTAATATTATTATTGATTAAATTCATTTGCCTGAACCAAGCTGAGTTGCAGCTGAAACACCTTAATACCCATCTTTGTTGCAGATGCCAAATAATAAAAACCAAATAAAGTGAGCACCATGAATTTAATAAGCATTTGTGGAATATTTAGAATATCAGGACAGGCTTCAACACTGTCTGAATAGGAAAAATCAAGATCCAAAATTGCAATTAGGTTTTTGGTCCGATTCTGCTTGCAACCAGGCCAGCCCTTTTCTATTGAGAAACTTAAAGCCTTAATAACGAATATTAAGTCTTTGTTATTTAACACTGATACTTTAAGTAGACTACAGTACTTCAATTGCTGCTGATTCTTATCCCATCAGGAACCCACTGCAGCCAGCATCTTGCTCAGCAATAATAAAATCATAATATTAATGAAATTTCAATTAGTCACATACAATATAACATGCACAAGCAGGCAATAATTATGGCAGTCATTGAACTGTCTACCTATTCTGCAATTATAGAAATTCCTTTCCTTGTGGGGTTCTTGCAAAACCCCTTTTCAAAACTATTTAGGAGCTCTCATAAAACTGGTTTTGCCCATTCAAAAAAAAAATGTCAGTCAAGGACAATCATAAAACATCAGTTCATCAAGACTATGAGCTTGTTCTTGGATGACTCCCATTTTATAAACCTTTGTCTTTTTTTGCTGTGCAAGGGCGCACCCTTTGAAACTAACCACTAGTCCACAGCCACCTGAAATTTTTAAAAAAAGTCTAAGAATTCACAACTATAAGCCCAGATGCATGTGCGGAAATAAAAATGGGTGGCTTGTTTGCAATCTTCCCTTTGTTTTAACAAAAAGTATCTACTTTTAAAAAATTATCATACAGGATAATATGCACCACAAAAAGTGTGCACGGGCACGATTTTGGGGATCGGGCATACAGGAAAATCTTACGAAGATACTGAAGGACTGGGCAAGGTACTAGGCCACATGAGGAAACCCTTTGTTTACCTTAAAAAAAAGTAAACAAAGTATTGTCTGAAGTACTGGGCTGAAATGTTTGACATATTTTTCTGCTTTTTGTAGTTCAGAAAACAGTCTGAAAAAGCTGGTGTCGCTGACAATGACATTGATGTCACTAATCATGCCCTATATGACTTTTGGGAGGGTCAGCATTTTTGTCTCGAGAGAACATGTTAAATGTACATAAACTGAGCTGCAGGAAATATTAATGCTGGTTTTTTATTTTTTATTAAACTGGCATAAAAGCAACAAATAAATAATGAGAGCCTGCCTCTGCTGGCTGAAGAAAGGTGATCTGCTGATCGTATCCCCTAGGATCCTGCTACTGTGACCAGCTCGCCAGCTTCATAATCCAAACTGAAGTTGGGCTGTGTGAAAAAGAGCTTGTTCCATTTTCCCTATTCAGCATTTCCTGATGGATTTCTCCCTGCCATTAAGGGTGATACAGTTCTCTCTTTATGGTTGTCAAGCGTCTCCCTCAGGCACTCTGTGTTCCACCAAGTGGAACATTCCCTTGAATCATCTTCAAGCTGAGGATGCCAAGCTGCAGGATCAGTGCCTGACAAGTATTTGGAATAGAGTCGTGGTTCAGGCATTTTACACAATTTGTATAGCTGAGAGGGCTAGAGTCACACCGATTACAGGTAGGCTTCTATAATTTTTTTTTTAGCCACCTAAGTCCTTCTATATATAACACCATCAAGACTTTCTCTCTGAATCTTCTTTCCAGAATATCAGATTTGCATTATTTAAAACATGTATTTATTGGATATGAAATCAGAGTTTTTCAGATCTTCCTCTGAAGTCATCTAAAACTGATATTAATTATGCAAATAGGGGAATGACATCCAAATCTGCTGGAAGGGGGGGCAGTTCCTGGCCTGTGAAAAGGAAGGGCTGGCTGATCCTTTGGATCTGAGAAATTGATAGTTCCACATACTGTAGGGGCGAATCGTTCAGATTTAAGGATTTCTGCTATACAGGAGTTAAACAGGAATGTTCAAATTCTTGTTTGTGCATCCCAGGAGTGCAGCCATATATTTCCTGCAAAACTATTGTTGTACAAATTGGGGCATCTCTAGACTCAGCCTCTGGTAAGTTGGATCCAATTCTCACAAATGAGGTTTCTTCAAAGGACCCTCCTGAGCCATCCATCCCTCATATTGTCCACCAACCTCTGGAGTCCTTGCTAGGTTTCACTCAAGGCAGAAAGCCCAGCAACAGTATTTTACAGACTGACCCAGTCTTGCAGAGAGTGCATGTGTGCGCCTGATGCAAAATTCCACTCTCTGTGCTTAACCTCAAACATTTGGAAGGCTATTAATTTTAACCCCACCCCAGATCCCACCCAATTAACCTCAAGGCTCAAGAAGGGCTGATGTTGTCACCTCATTTCCGAAGCTACTTGTAAGGAGCAATTGCTTGCTATTTCCAGCTGCTCTTAAAAATGAAGGACAAGGCCATTTAAAAAGGAAAACAAAAAAGGAGGGATGAGACAGTGTTGCTGAGAATAGAAAAGAGTAGCTTGGAGGAAGTGCCTTTAAATAAATGTTTATTTTGTGAGAGTTAAAGTAAGCAAACTTGGAAGAGGAAGAGACCATCTCTCAGGAAGGGTGGGAGAGGTATTTGGGAATTAAAGAAGGAAGGGACTGGTTGGAAAAGTTCCAAAGCTTAGGAGAAGCTTCCTATTAAGTATTTTCCTGCTGAGTTTGGTACTATACAATATATCCTTTCAGCTACAGAATACAAATAGTCCTTGACTTAAAACAGTTCATCTAGTGACCGTTCAAAGTTACAACGGCACTGAAAAAAAATGACCTATGACCTTTTTCATACTTACAACTGTTGTAGCATCCCCATGGTCACATGATCAAAATTTGGCTGCTTGGCAACTCGTTCATATTTATGATAGTTGCACTGCCCCAGGGTCATGTGACCAGCTTTTGTGACCTTTTGACAAGCAAAGTCAGTGGGGAAGCCAGATTTGCTTAACAACAATGTTACTAAGTTAACAACTGTACTGATTCACTTAACAACTGTAGCAAGAAAAGTCGTAAAATGGGGCAAAACTGACTTAACAAATGTTTCACTTAGCAACATAACTTTTGGACTCCATTGTGGTCATAAGTTGGGGACTACCTGTACGTAGTCTGAAGAGTGGGTTGTCTACCTAGTTCACACACGGTCACAGGAAGTCATAACAAGGTTGTTTCATTTTTCATTTTTCTCTTTCTCTTGGGAACAGCGCATCCATTGCATGAACCCAAAAGCAGTATTTAGAGTTGGTGAGATGCTGGGTGATTTTTTTCACCTTAATATTGTTTGAATCCAAGAAATATATTTTTGTTCACTTTTGTTCACTTTGCCCTTTCACTAAGGGTGATGATAACCCTCTCTAAGAATAAGCGTTTTCGCAGATATTTGCTGCATTGTGCTGCCCACTTAGGCAAGATAGTTTTGGGAAGCAACTGTTTTTATCTAAGAACATTATCTTTGATCTGAAGAAATATTCATAAAAGCAGACTGGGGCACTGGGAATTACATTTACTATTATTGTTTTTAATGCAAAAGATAGTTGGGTCTCTCTGCCAGTTTTTGTTTAATTTTTAAATCATCCCAGTTTTGAGCTTTGAGCTCAGAGACTTCTTCCAGATGCTTCCTGGAATAATCATATGAAATATGATATTGCTTTATTACATGGTCAATCCAAGGATGGCTGGAGAGAGGAGAGCCTTTCTCCTGTTAGATAAAATGCTTAACAAATTGGGATGAAGAACAATTTCTCCAAAATTAGAATCAGTGCCAAAATTTCAGAGCAATGTGTTATTCTTGTAGTTTTTTTTTTTAAAGTTTGCTATAATATGTATATAACTATTGCAAATTTGAATTCAGCAGGAACCCTTGTTAGAAGATAAAGTGCAGAGCATATCTAGAATGCTAAAAGCTTAGCATGAGGGAATGCTAGCAGACATTCATTATGTTTGAAGTAAAAGTTACATTTATTAAGAAATATATGAGATTAAAAAAGTCTCCCATCTAAACCTACTGTACATCTTTTGGAGAGAGAAGCAGAGGAGAGAAAGAGAGGGAGACAGGAAGGCTCCCTTTAAAGAGGGTGAAAGTTCGTTCTCCAAGCTTGTGGGTTGGCTTCCGAATGTTTTGTTACCAGGCTAGGTAACAGCATTTAGGGTGTTTAGGTTTTTAAACACAACTGAAAATGTTACCTAGCCTGGTAACACAATGTTCGGAAAGCAGCCCACAAGCTCGGAGAATGAACCTTCATCCTCAACCTAGACCCAAGCTACAGATATTCGCCACTATTGCAAGGCTCCCTTTGCCTCAAAAGCACAGAGATTTGTGTAACTAACATGTGTGAAATAGACAGGGGCAGCATGTGAAGACCCTTCCCCTTATCTATCTCTTGCCATTTGCTCTAGAGATCAAAACAGCCCATATGTGCAAAGAAGCACGATGCAAACCCCAGTAGTAAATGTCAAGCCTACGGTCTTTTTTCTATGGTCTGCAGGCTATTGGTTGCTTAGGTTTCAATTAAATCCAAAAGAAAAATGCCCATTGGTTCCCTCGACCCCACTCCCTCCCCCCCCCCCAGAAATAGTGCTACCACTGACATTTTCTTATCTCTCGATGTTTTATTTTCCTCACAGAAACCAAGAGGAATGATTCACTGCAATGTTCAACCCATAGGTTTGCTGCAGAAATTTAAAAGATCATTTAGGTTCAGCAATATTTAGAATGTTTTGGGGACACACTGTGATAGTGACAGAAAAACACTTGGTTGGATTGGCATATTTCAGTTGAATTCAATGCTGTCTTAGCATAATTGTACCATAATGCTATCATTATTGGAAAATGAAGATAATTTACTTTGATGAAGCAGGGGAAAACTATTTTTTTTAAAAAAAATCACTAAATGTTTCTACCTAGCAAAGAAAGATCTCTGCTAGAACCAGCTGTAAATTGGTGAGATCTGGAAAACAGAATCCTCAATCACTGCAAATAATCGTGAGCGCTCCATCACTGGAGATTTTTAAAAAGAGGCTAGACAGTCACTTGTCTGAGATGGTATAGGTTCTCCTGCTTGAGCAGGGGGCTGACTAGAAGACCTCCAAGGTCCCTTCCAGCTCTATTCTATTCTATCCGCTGGAATTGGCAGGTCCACTGAACTGCTTTGTTTTAAATTCATGAAAGCATTTGCAGGAAAAAAAATGTTTTGCCTGATCCTATTACAAAAATCATTTTTTATGAATGAAGACGTTGATAAGCCTGAAATATCTTGGAATATAACACTTCAGACACTGAACTGTTCGGCTATTGTGCAAAATACATTTAGAGAAAAAGAAATGAAGAATTTGAAGAAAAGAACACCTTGCCAATGTTATACGTAGATGTATCTCTATGATGCAACATAAATCTCTATTATATGGCATAGAAGCTATTGTTTGGGTGAAAGGAACAATAGATTAAAATTAATATCAACATATCCTAGAAGCTAATATTCCCTAGTCATTTAAAAAAATGAAACTGAATAGGGTTTAGATATTTCAGCAAGACAATTTATCCAAAACATAAGCTCTAAATATCTATGGAGATTCTCCAGGTCATAGTTGTCCCAAAGGTGTTTTTCAAAAAGCAACTAGACTTTCTTGGGTTTTTCCTTGAAAATGTTTCACTTCTCATCCAAGAAGCTTCTTCAGTTGAAGAACTGAAGAAGCTTTTTGGATGAGAAGTGAAACATTTTCAAAGAAAAAAAAACAAGAAAGTCTAGTTGTTTTTTGAAAAGCATCTTTGGGACAACTATAACCTGGATGATTGAGAATCAATCAGATCTAAAGAAATTACTTTCACAACCCTGAGACTTAAATATTATCTGTGGGGAGACCTCAGATATGCAGTATAATGCAAGAGGACTAAATAATATTTCCAAGCTAGAAGAGATCTGCAAGGAAGAGCGGGAAGCATTTCAAATGGCAAAAGTAGAAACTTAACTTGCTATCGGGAATGTTTGGCAGCTGTTATTTCTGCCAAATGAGGTGAAATAGCTGAAAGGGCATCCCAAATTTCTGCACCTGCCTTATTCACTGTTTTCTTATTTTGTAAAGAATTGTACATTTAAACGGTTTTAAGTGTTTTCTGGTGAGACCAGTCTATCAAGGCAACCTGGTCTACTCCAAATAGATTTCAGAGCATACTGTTTCCGAAATAGCTATACTAGTCTCCCTTTAATTCTTTGTCGGTCAATTTAAATGCAACATTAAACTGTTTTAGGATATTTTGGAGAAACTGTAGAATAATGGCAAAGCACAGGTCAAGTTTCTGCTAGTACTGTATTGAGAGGAAAAGCTTTCTGGAAAGTTGCTTAGAAATTACCCTTTCTGACAACTAGAAAGGAGAGGAAAATGAAGCAAAAGAAAAAAGAAAAAGAAAATACCCAGCTCAGTCAGCAAGTATTTATCCCCCTAAGGGATAAAAATATTCTGGAATTACTGAACTGGAAATCATAATTCTAATAAAGTAGAAATTATTCCTCTGGGTGAGTCAGGCAGCTGCGTCATTATCAGGCTGAGGCCAAATCCTCAGAGAGACCATTATGCCATCAGCTGAGCAATTAGAAGGGCTTAGACTGTACATGCAGTAATCACCATGCTTAACTGGGTTTCGGTCAGCTTGTTAGCTGTAACATGATCAATGGCCCTCTTAACAAATGCCTGCTGCTTACTTTTACTGTATTTCTGGTAATGTTTTAGTTTTTCAGTTGCTATCTTAGGCCATGAAGAAGTGCACAACCTTCCCCATTTAACTGATTGGGGACTCTCTAGAGCTCCTATGGGTAGGCAGCGATACAAAACATTTGGGGCTGCATCATACACATCTGGGCAAAGCTGGAATATTTCAGACTGCAAACAGGAATTACGGCTTGTTACTTTGTTGGCTTAAGTTCTAGTAATGCTACTCTAGGGCTTACACTATTCTGTTCTTATAAATTTTGCCCCGACACATGACAAATCATGCTAGCGGATTTTGGTCATGTTTGTGGGAACCAGAAGAAAAACAAAGGAAGGGGGCTTATGGTCAAATGTGATCCTGGGTGATGGATGCCCACTCTAAACCCGCAGCAGTATTGGATTTTTCACCAATGTATTGGTAAAACACAATGTTATCAAAAAGAACATTTCTGGAAAAAACTATGAGGAAAAGTTGCTGAAGGTGGTCTAATTTGACCATTGCAGAAATCTAGCTGGGCAGAAATATATAAATTCGGCACAGCATAGAAAATGACATGCATAAGAAGAAAACAAGGTATTGCAGGGTAAGGTATTGAGACTTAGCATGAACGATTGGAAGTTTTATTTCCTTTTGATGCTTACCGTGGAAAGAAAGAAATCAAAAGGATGGAGACATCCTGTCTTCTTTCTTCCACCATCTCTCCAACATTCTCATATTAAACTAATGGAAGTTCTCCCTGCTGCATATTGTGTTTCTATATTGGGATGCAAATGACAGACAGATATCAATATTTCAATAAATACATTTATGAAAGAAAAAATATATGGTCCTGTACTTCTTTAAGACTTAAGAGGCTACTCCTTTGACGTTCCTGGCTACCATCTTCTTGGGTTTCAAGGATCTGGAAACTGGAAGTAAAGGAGATAGAACATGAAAGAGCCAGTTTGGTCTAGTGCAGGGGTAGGCAACCTTGGCTCTTTTATGACTCGTGAACTTCAACTCCCAGAATTCCTGAGCCAGCCATGCTGGCTCAGGAATTCTGGGAGTTGAAGTCCACGAGTCATAAAAGAGCCAAGGTTGCTACCCCTGGTCTAGTGGTTAAGGCAACAGGATAGAAACCAGGAGATGGTGAGCTCTAGTCCCACCTTAGGAATGAAATCCGGCTGGGGTGACTTTGGGCCAGTTACTCTTTCTCAGCCCAACTCACCTCACAAGATTGTTTTGTGGTGAAAATAGGAGGAGGAAGGAATATTGTGTGTGTTTGCTGCCTTCAGTTATTTATAAAAATAATTAAGGTGGGAAATAAATAGATAGATAGATAGATAGATGATAGATAGATAGATAGATAGATAGATAGATAGATAGATAGATAGATAGATAGATAGATAGATAGATAGATAGATAGATAGATAGATAGATAGATAGATTTAGATTTATATACCACTTAGATTTATATACCACTTCACAGTGCTTTACAGCCCTCTCTAAGCAGTTTACAATGTCAGTATATTGCCCCCAACAATCTGGGTCCTTATTTTCTCGACCTCAGAAAGATGGAAAGCTGATTCAACCTTGAGCCGGTGAGACTCGAACTGCCGGCAGCCGGCAATCAGCAGAATTAGCCTGCAATACTGTATTCTAACCACTGTGCCACCACGACTCAAATAAATAAATAAATAAATAAATAAATAAATAAATAAATAAATAAATAAATAAATAAATAAATAAATAAATAAATAAATAAATTCTTTCCTATTTATCACTTGGTCAAACTGACCTCCCCCCCCCCTCTTAGTCAACTGTAAATATGGCCAACTGTACATTTGCCCAACTTGTTCCTTTAAGCTGCAGTATTTTTAATGCAAAGACTACTGCATTTATTTTTCTATCAACTTTCCCTAACACCTTTTTCTAATTTATATGTATGTCGGTGCAAATGCTGAGCTTGGAACTTCAGTGCAAAATCTGAACAAATGTGGAATGCAACAGACAGCCTAATTGTAATTTGCATAAGGAAGGGCAAATGAGGTTAAATTCACTTAATAGCACAGCAAAGAAAATTCTCTAACCTTCTTAGGTTGAAAGCATATAGTTTCTTTACAGTGAGAATATGGGGGAGTGTCTTAAACATTAACAGTGCTATTGAAATGTAATCACCCTGTGAGTCTGTGATCTAATAATAGAATGGTGATATATACAGTATATACAATGCTCTGCTGTAAATTGTGATCACTTCCCCTATTTTTTAAATTAAATTAGTTTTTTTTTTTAAAAAAAGCATTAGTTAACTGAAGATAAATTCATCTAAATCTTGGGAGAGAAGCGAGAAGAAAAAGCAAAGAGCAAAAACTGCTGTTATAGTAGGTCCTAATTAACTCAGGCTTATACAGTTTTTCCAATCCAGTTACATTGGAAAAAATATAAGTTGCATGAACCGGCACCAAAACTACAGTCTAATTGTCTGTAGCCTGTGTGGTCAGGACCCTGTTTTACCCAGTACAGTCTCTGTGCTGTGAAGCCGTCTCTTACTGCTCCATCACATGTCCATGTCTGGTCCTCGCCAGCTGGTTTGGTCTTCCCCCTCCTGCCATTCAATATGGCAGCACTGCAGTAGCCTGCTCTTAGGAATTGTCCTATTTGGCTTGGCACAAGGACGCTGCTGGTATGCAAGTGGAGAGGAAAAAGAGTTGCAAATTCTTTACAGCTGTTCAAACAACCCACTCACCTTCTTCTCCCCTTTCCCTCCAAAGGGCCAGCTTACTCATGTAAAGCCAGCTGGCTGCTTGTTTTCCTCGAGTATCAGTGGTAGAAACAGGCTGGTTTGTTTATCAGCCTCCTTTTGCAATCTTTTTACGCAAAACGTGGCTTTGAGAAGTGCAAAGTTCCAAAACAGCAAGAAGGCTGGGTTCTCTTTTAAGAGGAATGTGAAGGACTATCAAGTCAGGCTAGACCTTGATTTATTTATTTTTCAGATCGGCCTACTAATTAGCAGGCTGATTAAGCCTACAAGAGGCAAAGAGTGATGATTTGCATAGCCAGGGGCAAAATAAATCCCCAGTTTTAAATCTAGAAACCAACTACACAGTGTTCCTAATGCTGACCTGTGACTACTCAGAGAGTCCGTATTCTACCATCTCTCTATCAACCCTTTTGTTCAGTCTTTAGGCAGCCCTGATCTTGGTTTTAAAATCTCCCACTGCAAATTGCTTCAAAAGCCCTAGAGCAGAAAAGCAACAAATGAATTGTGAAAAGTAGAAAATGTCACTCCTGCAATTAGTCTTTTCTTTTCTTTTCTTTTCTTTTCTTTTCTTTTCTTTTCTTTTCTTTTCTTTTCTTTTCCTAAAAATGTACACTTTGGAAACAAGAACCCATACATGCACCTGAGCTTTTGCCAACTTTGATTTTAAATATGAATGACTTCACGCCTGGAAACCCAATTACAGATTCTCCTGGTGCACGTTATACACAGACTGAATTGTAGACCCAATCTATGGATGGGACCGTGCCAAATTATAATGTGGTTGCTTCAGCCATTATTATTTGTGCATCATGGTGTAGGGCTTCCCATGTTACATGAGATCTATGGCTAGGCCACTTTATAATCTAGTCAACTGTACCACGAGGTTCGGTCAAGGAATCTATTTAGCCAATTTTGCAGTCTAGCTGGGAAATTCGACAACCTGGGTGTATCTGTTTGTTACTTGGCTTTGAAATCAGAAATGATAGCAGGCACTTGAAAAAGCTCAGGGATTCCCAAAATGTCATTCATGTTTTGCAAGGAAACTGTTCCAATAGTGCCTCAGGCACATATTGTGCTGTTCTTCTGCTCTTTTTCTACTGTTGGTCAGACAAAAAGACAGAATAGGCAGTGGGAAAATATGGGAAAGTTACAACTGGATAACAACATCTGGAATTTCCATCAAATTGTCCAAATCAGGCATCTCTGACAGCTCAGGGAGTAATTTCTTTTCTTTCCCTTTCCAATAATTCCCTATTTTTCCTACAATTTGATTCCAGTAACATTAATAGTTATAAAAATATATTTTTATTTTAAAAAAAAGAGGCTTCTAATAGTAATCTGCATGCAGATACTTATCCATGTGGTCTAGTTTCTTTTCCTCCAGTTGGAAACCAGTCTTTCTTCTTTAGACAGAAAGAAGCAATCTTCTGCAAGGAACCATTGGCCATTCTTGAAGAGCTGTTGGAAATTTCATGGCTTCACCACTATCTGGATGTACCACATCAGTTTCCTTTGGGCCTTTGTTCAATGAATTTATAGAAGAAATCTGTTTAGTTTCCTACAATGCATTGGTTTGATATACTTGGTGAAGAACTACTGTGTTATCTAAAGGCTATTTTCCCTAAATTTAATTGCTATACTAAACCATAACAAAGCATCTAAAAAACTATAAGAAAAGATTTGTGGACCAAAATATAATGATTAAACATTCTATTAAACATTCTAAACATTCTGCAGAAATGAAAGCCTGCCGTCCTTTGGTTGTTCTAGCCCATAAGGTTTATTCTAGGGGGGGGGGGGAAACATAGAAAATATCCTGCCCAAAAACTGCATTAGTTCTATCTGTTGGGATTGCTCACATTATGCCAAGGACAACTCTAGTACAGTTGTCTTTCTTTAAGTGATGCTTTGGCAGACTGTATCTTTTCTATCCTGGGAGAAATACAAAGGTGGGTCCATCAAAAAGAAGCCTCGTTGTCTCCACTTTCAGTAATGGAGAGTTGGTTGCCAAAAAAAAAAAAAAAATCACATCATACGTTATGAACTTTGACCTTTGGTCAATCCCTTTTGCATTTACAGCTGTGAAATTAAGTGAAATGAAGGGACCAAGTCTCAGAATGTTTTTGGGTTATGATACCTCAGCACAGCAACATTGTGTTATGTCATGTAGTTTGTTAATAGCGGTTTTTGCTGTTCTATTTACATATGATAGTATTGTAAGCTACTCAACCGGACACTTAGAATGATATGTAAGCTTAGTTTATATGGTAAATATTGTTTGTGTGTGTGTGTGTGTGTGTGTGTGTTTCTTTTAATGTGAAAAGAATAGTCAAGGGGCAAAAACTTTTGCCTAATGCTGATTGACTGGCATCTATGACAGGTGAAACTGGATACTCCACTATTTTTTAAACAGTTTTGCATCTTTAAAAAGAAGGGGAGGAAATTTCAAGTATGAATGATGAGGAACAAGTTATGAGGAGGAACTTAAACACTTTCTTAGATAATGTACTAGAACAGTGATAGCGAACCTTTTAGAGACCAAGTGCCCAAAACCCGCCCCACCCCTGCCCTGCCCTCACCTTGCCATCCCCCCACCCTGCTCCGCCCCCCCACCCTGCCCACTCGCAGGCCATCCACTGCCTCCACAGCCCTCCGCAGCAGATCGTCCAGGTGGCCCAGCAGCACCATGGCAGCCACGCCCTCCGCCCGCACCCCGCAGCATCATCTGTGTGTGATGGGGTATGAGGGAAGAGTCTTGTCCCCACTGCCCAGCTGCCATGTCCTTGGCTGCGCTGCTCCACGCAGGGCAACTCTCTTCCAGGGGGCTGCTTGTGAGGCGGGGACCGCGGGGGGAGGCGGGGCTGGGACAATGGCATGCGTGCCCACAGAGAGGTTTGCCACCACTGTACTAGAATCATGGGAGAAAGAAAGTAAAATAATTATTTATGGTCCAAAAGCTGACACAGTCCCAGTGGTGGGATTCAGCCAGTTCGCACCACTTCGGCAGAACCGGTAGCTAATTTTTGTTGCCCAGGCCCAGAATGGACTTCTGGAAGCGGCATCCACACAGAGAACCGGTTGTTCACATATTTGAATCCCACCACTGCACAGTCCCATACCTTGAACAAGCACAGCATGACAACAGACTGTATCCTGTAGAAGCAAAAATCATTTCGGCCAGACTTGACTGTATATTTGTAAACATGAAGAAGAAATGTTGAGCCAAAAAGCTTCAAGAATGGTTGTAAGGATGAATGCTATCCTGCTACTGGATTTAGAATAAGAGCATTATATTTGCATAAGGACAAAATGGCCTACATTAATCTCAAAAATTCATTTTTCCAAAGAAAAAATATTTCTAATCTGCCTCCTCTCCTCTTCACCACAGCCAAACAAATCCATACAATTTCTCCATCAGCTTCCTTGCTGCTTAAGCAGAGTGTAGCAAGGGAAATCACACAGAGTCATGTGGCGGGAAATGGTCCCTTAGCCAAGATATTTACTGAATGATGCATTTATTGTTCTACTTAATGTTGAAATGGTTGAATATATAGATTCTCCAAATACAAGCACTGAAAGAAGTGTTATGTACTTGGAGATTAGAACAGCCCCAACCCTGTTGGCATTTCATACGACTTTAAAACTTGGCCTTGTACCCAGGCCTGGGGCTCCAAATTCGTTAAGGGCCCTGTTTCTTGGCCTTTCTATTAATTGCTTAATTGGTTAATTATCTCAGCTTCTGTATGCATTTATTTTTTAATGTTTTTATTGTTTTATTGTTTTTAATCATTTTAATTGTTTTATAGTTTTAAAATTGTAAGCTGCCCAGAGTCACTTGACTGAGATGGGCAGCTATATAAATTGAATGAATGAATGAATGAATAAATGAATGAATGAATGAATGAATGAATCCCACATTATTTTGTGAGGGAATGTTTTTCAAATTGTTGAATAACATTCAACAATTTGATTATGGGCAACTATAATCCAGGTATGGATTAACCTTCTCAGGAGCCATAGAGGATTCTACCTCCTCCTCCAAAGATTAGAGATGTTGTTTGAATAGACCACATTCTTTGAGACTGGAACTATATCTCTAGACTTGGAGAATGGACAAAAATCTATCGCTCTTATGACTCCTACCCCAAATTATACTGTTCATTCCTTCTGGAAGCCATGTTGGGGGTTGAAAAAAGAAATGAAGTGGAAGACATAAAGAATCAATGGACTTTCAGGCTCTATTCTTTCTTCAACCTCTTTAAATATTTAGAGTTGGTTGAAGATCTAAATATGGGAAGATAGCATAGAAAAAGGCAATGATATGCAAAGGGCTGTTCTTCACCATTTCTGCTCTTCTCTCTTTGCTCTTCTCTTTTGGTCTGCAGCTGGAAGAAGTTTAGGGGTTTAACAAGCTCCTTTAAGAATTGCAAAAAAAAACAAACAAAAAAAACAAAAAACCAACATCCTGGGATAGTCTTATCAGTTTTTCTGCAGTTTTCCGGGCAATGATACATTATGAAACCTGTGCACAAAAGGCATGTTTTTTTTAAAAAAAATGTATGATTTGTAAAAATGTCATATTTGAAATCTCCTCAAGCTTGTAATTAATTTCAATCAAGTTCAGAAACCAGAATACATTTTCTGATTATGGCATGCCATATACTTCATAGCTGATCTAACCTGTATCTCCATATTTCACTAGACAGAGAGGTTTTTCTTAGCTCTTTTATCCTAGTTCTCCAAAAGCATTCCCATCATTTGCTAAGAATTATAATCAGTGAGTGTTTTTGTATGACAGGCACCTCACTGACCTTGGCTGACCTTGTAAAAATTAAGCAGACTCTGCTTTTGTTAGCAGTTGGATGGAAAACCACCAGAAATCCCACAGCGGTAGGCTAGACTGAAACATTAAATAAATAATGGGAAGCACATCAAGCAACTAGTTGTAACTTTTTTTTTATGGGTGTGTTTATTTATTGGATGCATATCTTGCCGTCCCTTTTGTAATTTGCAATGGAATGTGTGGATGAGCCTGGGGAGAGATGCTTCCTTAAAAATGATCAGATAGGAGTAGCAGAAGTCCCAAATCACTTAACAGTCAGGGAAAGAAACTTAGGAAGGACCCGCCCTAATGGATCAAGTATTTAAAAGTTTATGCTTTTAGACTTGCAAGATTCTGTTAATGTAGCCTGACAATAAAGTAGAATTAATTAATCTAGTCTTATTTACTATCTGGGTTACTTGGGAGGGTAACACAGATGGATTCTAGGCAGTATTCATAGCTCTCCTTTCTCTTCTTCTTTTTCACTACAACACAAGGTAGGTTAGATAGACAGGCCCCAAATCACCCAGTGAGTTTCCAGGCTTGAGGGTAGACTTGCACTTGCATCTCTTGTTCCAGTTTAGCACCTGGAACAATAATAGTGAAGTATGTCCTTAAAAAAAAACAATTCAAGCCTGAAGATAGCCACCTGGTAAAGTTAGTCACATGGAAGAGATCTCTTTGCAGTACTGAAGATGCCGTTGTTAGATGCTTCTGACAAGAGGACACATCTTTGAAAGAAGCCAGAGCTTCTTTCAGTGATTAGCATATTAAAAATTAAGACAAAAGATTTGGGGTCGACCCACCTTTAGCAATGAAGACGGGTAGCCCAATCTCAAAGGACTTTTGTGAGGATAAAATTGGAGTGAGAATATGAAGTACATTACCTTAGCTCCCAGAAGATATAAATTGCAACAAAAAGAGCTTCAGGTTCACAAGTCAGGCGATAATATTGTACTAAAAAGACATTCACTCTGAATCTTTGCCTAGGCAATCTACTTGGGCTATTCAGCTTTATTTCTTTCAGTTCTTGACATGGAAGTGGAAAATAAGCTGAGCATGGAGCATTTCTGCACAGGAAACAGACTAGCAGCTGCTGGACTTGGAGGAAATGGGAAAGTATGATGGAACTAAGAAACTATGTGGAAGATCCCCCTCAAAGTAAATAGGTTGTGAGTACAGACAATCCCCATTCCTGTTTCTGTGATGAGTACTCCCCAAAGAAACTACGAGTTTCATATTTCTGCAATAAAAGTGATAGAGTAAGCAAGCAAACATAGTTAAGATTGAAAAAGGTAGGGCTCTGGGAGATGACATTTTTGTATACCCTGTAAAATCCTGCTCCACCAGATCTGACTGTTCCCATTCTGAGTACAATCAGTCTCATCACTTTACGCTTTTGTTCAAAATAAACAACAGTCATATTGGTAGGATTAGTGTATAATTTGGATAAATTACAGGTCATGAAGTCTCAGTACAGAAAGAACATTGTGAAACAGACTGGCTCCAGGTTGGCAAAGGAGTAAAAAAAAGCTGTACACTCTTTCCTTATTTATATGCTGAATATATATGAAGAGAAGCTAGATTGGAAGAGTATGAGCGTAGTTTTGAAACTGGAGGAAGAAACATCAATAACCTGCACTAAGCTGATGATACTACACTTACAGCAGAAAATACAAAGGATCCACAAGTTCTAGTAATAAAAATTAAACAAAATGAAATGGGAGTAAAATTAAATATAAGTACGACCAGACTAATGACTACAGGTAGTACAACCAGCCTTAGAATTGCAGTTTGGGGTGCCCCCGGGTTGCAGATGTAACACCACTGCTATGCAAGCTGCATTGGGTGCCAGTTTGCTTCTAGGTTCAATTCAGGGTGCTGGTTATTCCATTTAAAACCCTTCATGGCAGGCCACCAACTTATCTGAGGAACTGTCTAACTTAACTATTTCAACCTATCTCACCCAGATATTGAGAAAATGTTGCAGATCCCACTGGTTAAAGTATTTTGACCGATGGGATCTAGGAAAAGAGCTTTCTCTGCCATTGCCATTGTCCCTGCTCTTTGGAACATCTTAACCCCAGAGGTGAGGAGGAGTTTTATTCCTAGACCATTTCAAGTTTTTTTTCCAGAAGTATATTCCTTAGCAAAGTTATTCCTCAATTTGAAAAGGGTGGTATATTTTTCTTCTAAGTCCTACAAAGTATACTTGATGGGCAGCATATATAAGTTGCCATGTTGTTCTTTATAGGTGATAGATAGATCTCTGATTTTGATCCAAGACCAGGAATGTGAAAAGAAAACAGCAAAATACATCAAAGCAAGTCATAGAATAATTCACCTTCACTAGGTCATGGGATCATTTATAAGCGTAGCTTTCAGGAAACCTGAAAAACAAATCTGCTTTTTCACTTTATTAGCTTACCAGTTTGGTCATGATTAATATTCTACACTGCATATAACAAAGATAATGTTGAATACATGTCAACACTTCCGTTGGCCATCGGTTAAAACTCGCAGTGAGGTTTCCATGAAATCAGGTTGATGGATTCTCCTTTGAGAAAATGTCTACAGTCCCTCCTGCGGCTGTCTAACATTCAGTTTCTTTTTAGAACTTCCTTTCTGATAAATTCCTCATTAAGCAGTACTAGTTAAAAACAGCTGCCTATTTTTGATATACAGTTATTTCTTTCCTACCCTGTGGAGCTTTAGTATTTAAGAGTACTGCAGTTGGACTGGCAGTCTGAAAGCAATCTTCCAACATAAGTTGATCTTAAATCTGCAGGTGACATAAAACCTACTTCCCCAACTCCAGTTGCTGAACCTTTCATGGCCATAGAATGAGAAGAAAAGTGCTAAAAAAAGAAAGTGGTTCTTGTTTTCCTACCCCATATGAGATTAGAAATCCCCTAAGAAAGATACTAACTGACATGTGATTCCATTCAGGAAGATGGCTTAAAAGAAGTATTGCATCAGCAGAAATAAATAAATAAATAAATAAATAAATAAATAAATAAATAAATAAATAAATAAATGAATGAATGAATGAATGAATGAATGAATGAATGAATGAATGAATAAATAAATAAATAAATAAATAAATAAATAAATAAATAAATAAATAAATAAATAAATAAATTTGTATTGATGCATTCTCAGAAATAAATTAATGCAGTGCATAGCAATGTATAATTTTAATTTCTAGTGAGTCCCACTCAACAAGACTGGTTACCCTACAAGGATTAAGAACAAGAATGAAACATTAAACTATTAGTAAAGTACAATAAAAAAAATAAGTCCTGTAAGTTCAAAAGTACTGGGAGAGATTAAAAAAAAAAACCTCTTGACCAGTTGCACTGCATAATATACACCACAGCAGATACACATCAATCCTATTCCTAGTCCGGTGCTTAAAGTAAAAGGCAGGTTTTTCTTCAAGGCTGTTTTGAAGGACAGCAGGGTCCTTCCATGCATCAGGTAGTACAACAGAGATGATATCCCTTCTGGTCTTCACAAGATGGCATTGCTAATAGATGGGACCCAAAGTCTGCCTATCAAATTTCATAGGATGAGCAGAGACAGTTGGAGAATAGACAGGTCCTTAAATAATTAAGTTCCATCAAAGACAACCAGGAACTTGCATTGCACCCAGAAGCCTATTGGCCACCAGTGGTATTTATTTATTTATTTATTTATTTATTTATTTATTTATTTATTTATTTATTTATTTATTTATTAAATTTATCTATCACCCATTTCCCCAAGAGGGTAACTCTGGGCATTACATGTGCATACTGAGGCAGTCCCATTATTAAGAGCCCTGGTTGGTGGTTAGAATGCAGTATTGCAGGCAAACTCTGCCCAGAGCCTGGAGTTCGATCCTTACAGAGCTTGAGATTGACTCAGCCATCCATCCTTCTGAGATGGGTAAAATGAGATGGTTGGAGTCAATATGCTGACATTGTAAACTGCTCAGAGAGCGCTATAAAGATTATGGAGAGGTATATAAGTCTAAGTGCTATTGCTATTGCTACTAAATGTGCCACTGCGTTCTGGGCCAGTTATAGCTTCCAAGTGTCTTCAAGGGAACCTCCCTGTTCAGTGCCTGAGGTGGCATAAAAGCACTTGCTACACACACACACACACACACACACAGTAGCAATAGCAGCATTGCATCTTCCTGCTGTAATGTATTATTTTCAAGATATTTGAATAATGGCTGAATAATATTAACCTGCACAGGCAAATTATTTTTATAGATGAAATAGAGAACTAATACTAATTTTTCTATTTTACGGTGTCTTTCATAACACCAAGATATCAGTTTTATGTTCCCCAGTTATTTAAATGAGTATTGTCACTCACCAGAAAGAAGTATAGATAGAATTTCAAAAATAGGTAGCTGGGGTGGGAGGTGGGTAGCTGGATATACCAGAAAAAGAATTAAGTTACTTCCAGCTGTTTTTTTTAATCATTCATGGTGTGTTATCTAACGTTTTGTGAAATAGAGAGTCCATCCTTTTGATCTTTTCTCTTTATGTGCAAAAAGTTCTTCGAAGGCAGATAGTTTCTGAACTGCAACATGGAAAAAGAGTGCATTTGATTCTTTTTATTCCAATTCCTCTCTCACGTTTTACCCAGTGAGGCTTTGTGTCCCTCCATTTCCATTATCAGTCAGGCGTATTGTTTAAATGCAGTCAGTCTTCTTCAATCAGTGCAGACTTCCTTTATGGCTTTGCACGCTGGCTTTGAGGAACTTTTGTCAAAAAGATCATTTCTCCTAACCACAATATTGTGGTTTTCCTTTGCTGATGGCACTTCATACAAAGAGCATATCCTCAAAGGTGGAAAGTAAGTCCCCAAATGGATGCTGAACCAGAAATGTAAACCGTGGATGCAGCTATATTTTCATTATGCTTCAGCAGAATTGAACTTAATATACAGCATTCAGCAGTAGCTGCTGAAGGGAGAGGGGCTTATTTTGTTGAATCAGTGCAAGATTGTACAAGTTTTGATGAAAGACAAACCTCAGCATAAATGGAGGTGGGGTGTCCCACCCATCCCCCACTCTGCAACATTGGAAGAACTTTGCTTGCTCAGACACTTTATGTTCAACTCAAGATTATTGCTCAATCGAGCAATCAATCAAATCTTTATTTGGTCATAGACTAGCATGACCAAGATTGACCAATACCAGGAAGATTGGAATTTCTTGACAAATATTTGTTTTAACAGCATGGTCTGCCAGTACAGATTCCAGCATAGTACAAACAATAATATCACAAAGAGTCCACTAGCTTTCCTAGCATCCTTCAAAACTTTCATTTAGAGTAGCATCTATGGATTTTAAAGGAGCCACTAAGGGAGTAAGTGGCATATATAAGTTAGGAAATAGTGACTAAGTTGTCTACATTAAGGACAGCAGGATTTCTTGTCTATATTTTAGCAATTGATAGAACAGAATGACTAAAATATACAAAATGATTTGAATGCAAAACAAGCAGTTCAAGTGATCTGTGCTTAAAATTCAGCTTGGGTTTTACTGGGGTGGAGAGATGTTGTTCACAAGCATGGTTTGAAATACATTCTTCAATCAAAACAAAACCTTAAGCTATGTTGTTTCAGTGTTTGGGGATGTGGGGCAGGGGTATTGCCTTGAAGCTTGCCTTGAAGGGCTGCTTTTACATTTTGTTGCCTAGAGTCAGCCATGTTCCTGCTTCTCTCAGCTTAGGCTACCAGGGATGATTGGGAGTGGGGCTGGAGCTGCACGCTTTCCACCAGCCAATAGTACAATGAAGAATGATTCTGCATCGCAGACTCTTCCATAGAGCGAGAAAACTAAGGCAGGACCGGTGTCTAGACCACTACAGGAGGATAAACAATGGCTTCAATCAGTGTTTCTCAAGCTTAACAACTTTAAGATGTGGTCTAGACCACTACAGGAGGATAAACAATGGCTTAAATCAGTGTTTCTCAACCTTAAGAAACTTTAAAATGTGAGGACTTCAACTCCCCAGAATTTCCCCTTACATGCACATCTTAAAATTGCCAAGTTTAAGAAACATTAGCCTCACTAGATGACTACGGCTGGGAAGAATTTGGTTTGTGGTTGCTTGTCTTTGTGATGTAGCTCCCACCCCATATTAGTGATAGTATGTTAGGTCTGCATTTTAATTTTAGTTTTATAACAGTCTAGTGGATGAGTGGAAAAAAGAGAAAAGTGATAGAGGAATTGCCTCTGTTTTTTCCTTTCAGATGCCCCTTCCCAAAATACCCCCTTCAAAATAAGTGTCCTTGCTTATTTAAGGCAACTAAGACCTCCAGTTTGAAGCATTTGTGTTTTAAGAACAATAGCATAGCTAGGCTGCTCCTGGGCTATGTACATATTCAAGAGAACATTCCCCATTCCTTTTAAATAGAGCTTTACCTCTATGTCCCACTCCACATTTAAAAAGCACATTTCCTAAACAAGTCTTGAATGACCAAGTCAAGAAAACTGGAGTAAGGTCAACTAGTGAAAGGAAGTGGCTGGAGGATGGCTTCAAAGCAATTGACTTGACTTGCTGTCATGCTGTGAATGAAGTTGGCTATGAGGCAGCATTAGGTGAAGCTGACTATCAGTGAGTTTCTCCCCTTTATTTTCTTAGAGCAAAACCTGGATTCTGAATGGGGCAGAGCTTTGGTGGTTCATACTGGAACCAGCTGAAACTTTGGGGTGACAAACAAATCTTTGTATTCGCCTTTGTGATGTCTATGGAGATTCTCAGTCATCCAGGTCATGGTCATGTCTCAAAGATGCTTTTTCAAAAGGCAACGGGACTTTGGTTTTTTTATTTTGTTTGGTTTTATTTTTTCCTCAAGGAAGACATTTCTCTTCTTATCCAAGAAGCTTCTCAGGTTCTGACTGACTGAATTTCAGTCAGAATTGAAGAAGCTTCTTTGCCTGGGAAGCAAAACAACTTTCTCACGGAAAAAAAAGCCCAATTGCCTTTTGAAAAAGCACCTTTGAGGTTTCCTTTGGGTGTTAAAGTTAAAGGGAGTATAATCTTCAATTATCATTTTTCCCATTGGAGAGATCTCTTGCTCTGGATCTAGTGGACCTGGTCATAAAAAGGAGACTAGTACACATCCAGGTGTAAGGAACCGGACCCTCCAACAGATATTTCATTTTCAGAAACATCAGCGCTAGAATTCCAGACACAGCATGAATTCCTCTAGGTTACTTTAAGCATGCCAGCTCATTGTAGGACAGCACTGGCAAGGAAAAGTCATGTTCATATTTTTCTGCTCTGATATCTAACTTGTACTCCTACCGTGAGCCCACAAGAAGAGGGAGGCAGGTAGCAGCAGGAAAGGCTAAGGTTTGCAGAAGTATAAGAATGATAAGGAAAAACATTAAAAGAGAAGGAAACCAAAACACTCCAATAACAATTGAGGATGTTCAATAGCTGTAAGGTGCTATAGAGAGTATGAAAAATGTCCTTGACAGAAATATGCAGGAACTATTACCTCGGCAAAAGGGGCTGAATATTTTTATTTTTAAGTCTGGATCAATGAGATAACATTTGGAAATGCCTCAGGTAACTGCTCCCATAATTCACTGGAGTATAAGAAGGAGGAGGAGATACAGCACAATCAGACCTGCAAGATTCTGTTATTGCAGCCAGTCTCAATAAAAATAGTGTTAGCCTTCCTGCAGAGTTAATTTCCTGGTCTTGTCTACCTAGTGGGACTGACAGATGCTGACCAATTTTGGAGGGAGGCTGAAAAACTGGGTAAGACAGGATGGAATCAGAGTTTCTTGGAAAGAACATGGCTGGCTGGCATTCTAAATATTAGAAGGACACTATTTCTATTTTCCTAATTATATAATTGGTGGGTTATGCCCAATTAAAGAACAATAATATAAGTTCAGCAGTGCAATGACCTGAAATAAATACTTTGCCTTTCATGCAAGAGAGACAGTCAGCAGGGTCCTGAGTAGACCGCTGGCAAATATCTCCCTACCCCACAAGTCAGCAGCTGTCTGCTTGCATGGCACCAACCCAAATGCTACGTTATGCCTGCTGGCAACTCTGAGCAGTGTATTCTAGCCATTTGAGTAAACACCACATGCCCAGATAGGCAAGTGAAAGGGCAAGTCAACTAGGCATCTTTCTTAAGATTTTAATCCATTTGTCTTTCTAAAGAACAACAACTATTTTTGCACTACTAGAAACATATGTGCATTAATTTAGGCATGCTTGTATATGGACAACTTGTATAGCAGTACACTAAATGGGATTTATTTAATTAACGAGCAAATCAGTTTTAGGGTGGAGGAGTTTGCACTTTTATTTGAAGCAGAAGAGAAGCTGAGGACAGCATTAACATCACAAGATTGCAGTGACATCACTGGACAGGCCCATGAACAAAATAAATTGTGAAGGGGCTAGGTGATTGTTTCGGTCAATTCTAAACAAACCAGGAGTTTGTGTGACTGCACAAACGAAGTCTTGTTCCCTTTTTCCATTTATTGCATGTGTGACATGTGAAAAGAGAGACAGGGCTACAATCATGCAATAATAACCACCATCTTGACCTTTGGACACCCTTACCATGCTTTTGCCTTCATTCATGATTTTCTAGTTTCAAACAAAAATCAGATTTTTAAAAAATACTTGGTCATTCTTCAACCTTCCGGAGAGACTTCCTTCCTGTTTTGAGTACATCTGTTTTCTACATCAAATTGCTCACCCTACAGTATGCACTTAGACAGATAAATATTTTTTTTCACTCATCACACATTTACGTATGAATGGAAGTGTGTGTGTATATATCTACACATACCTCTCACACACATACACATTTCAAAATCTATTTTTCTGTGTCATCTAAGACAAGACAAAATTTCAGATCAATCTGAAATAAGGAGTGAAAGGTAACGGACTGGGAAAGGGTAGGATTTTATCAGGAACATAAACAAGAACCCCAGTCAGAGGGCTTCCAATAGAGGCAGCAGTGGAACAATGGCTCCTTCCCATGACGACTGGATTTTATGAGGTCTGAAAAAAACAGAAGAAAGCTGAGATATCAAACAAAAGGACACCAATATGACGATAGATCCATAAATGATAAAAGTACAGAGTTGGAAGATCTTTTAGTCCTTCCCTCTGCTCAGTACAGATAGTAGACCCCCATTTATCAGCATCTCTGGTAGATGAACATCTAGCCTCTGTTCGAAACCTTTAGCAGAGATAGTAGCTGAATAAACAAAGACAGGAAATCCACAGAAAATACCAAAGATGGAATAGCTGTGGGTGGCAACCACTGAGCACTCCTTAGACTCTCAACCTCTGAGTCACATTGGCTGAATTAAACACAGAAATGTTAAAAAAAATATCATCCAGATTGCCATTTTGGCAATTTGATAGGTCTCTAAATACTGCATGAAAGTGTTCAGGTGAGCTGCAAGGATTGATTGTGCTTATTTCCATTAAAAGTAAATTTTTGAATCCATTTCTGCATTTAGACACATCTGTGGGTTCAGTTTCTAACAACAAGGAGGTTTAAAGAGACTTAAGCAAAATCTCTGATTTCCCCCAGCTCTTTAGGATTGTAAAGACTAGCAGAAAGTTGGCTGGTTCTTCTCCAATTGTTCTTTGGAGGATACCAATGGCCAGGATTGCCACTAAGCACTTCCCTCCTTTTCTTCCAGGACTGCAAAAATCATTTCCCATAATCGGATACTTCTGCCTAATGTTGCTTCCCTTTCCCCCGCCTGCTTAGTGATGCACTCAGCTATATGCGCATGTTGAAATGTATACAATAAGAGGTCTAAGAAAGAGGTAGAGAACAGGTAGTATAATTAGTTATGGCAAATAAATTCCCATCCTGTTTCCTCCCCACACACCCTGTGTATAAAAACTCACTTTATTTTAGAGTATTATTTCTCTGTAGACCATATTTTTATTTTATTTATTTTATTTATTCAATTTCTACAGCCATCCATTTGGTATTCTGTCTAGAATAGAAAGGTCTATCTTAGGAAAGAAAAGTTAATTGAGAGTAGTTAAATCCCTATAGATTGAGAGATGGATGGATTGATGTACAATTTTCCTAGCAGGGTTCTTGTGCTTTTAAAAGCTGTGTGACAGGCAAAAGTGCTGCAGAATTTGTTTTTCTGGAGTGGAGGGCAAGGAAACCTTTCTGCTCCAAGGATCCTGTGTATCAGACAGGTGTATTGGGAAAGGACTCCATAAAATGTAGACTAACTTTCCAAGATCTAATACTTCATTAACAAACTAACTCAGAAATGATTAATGTATGGACATGTCTTGGTCATCTGTTGTGCAGAGTTCTGCAGGTGGTGTTCACATTTTATAAATACATTTCAGTAAAATAAAATGCACCACATAAAATATAATAATCAAACGTTTAATTTACTAACACAGTCCACTTTATATTGATCTACATAACTGCCACACAAATAATAATAATAATAATAATAATAAAACACTCTCCTAATGGCAAGAGAATTTTTACAGCAGCATCATAGTCCAACAACAGGTAGTCCTTGACTTAGGACCACAACTGCAATGGTCAAAATTTGGAAAAACGATCATAAATCACTTTTTTCAGGGCTGCTGTAACTTTGAACAGTCACTAAATAAACCGTTGAAGTTGAGGACTACCGGTAACGCCAAGTTGAGTAAGAACTTTACCATTATTTATTACATTTATACCCCACCACACACTCACTGCCTTCCATCATCAGCCATTTCTGCAAGATGGAGAATTTTGGACCCAATGGCATTTCCTGCATAAGGCCATTCCAGAGGACTAGTCACATCATGAGCACACAGCTCCAAAGTCTTGAATAAAATGGACCAAGATGAGCACTTGGTCACCCTTAATAAACTTCAATGTGCAACCCTCCAAAGTTAGGTGGAAAAGAAAATAATTCAAAAAAGCTAATACAATCCTGGGTTGTATAAACACAGGCATAGAATCAAGATCATGAGAGGTATTAGTACAACTTTATAAAACCCTAGTAAGACCACACCTGGAATACTGCAACCAATTTTGGTCACCATACTACAAAAAAGATGTTGAGACTTTGGAAAAAGTTCAGAGAAGAGCAATTAAAATGATCCAAGGCCTGGAGACTAAAACATATGAAGAATGGCTGCAGAACTTGGGTTTGGCTAGTCTAAAGAAAAGAAGAAACGGGGGTGACATGATAGCAGTATTCCAGTAATTGAGGGGCTGCCACAAAGAAGAGGGCATCAAACTATTCTCCAAAGCACCAGAGGGTAGGACAAGAAACAATGGTTGGAAACTGACCAAAGAGAGAAGCAAGCTGGAATTAAGGAGAAACTTCGTAACAGTGAGGACAATTAACCAGTGGAACAGCTTGTCTTCAGAAATTGTGGGCACTCCATCACTGGAGGTTTTTAAGAAGAGACTAGACAATCACTTGTCTGAAATGGTGTAGGTTCTCCTGCTTGAGCAGGGGGCTAGATTAGAAGACCTCCAAGGTCCCTTCCAGCTCTATTCCATTCTATTCTAGTTATCACCTTATGTCTTTAGCTGTATTACCAACACTATTTAGTTTCCTTTATATTATTATTTCCTCCCCTTCACTGAAATGTATAGCTAGCCAGTAATCTATTCTAAACTGCCAGTTGTTAAATTTTAGCCAAACCATTTTATTGGTTTACTCTTAGTAATTGTTACAGAAATCAGATGTTTGCTTTTTCTGCCAAAATATCCGAATGTGGATTGAATTAATCCGTCCATTCTCCAATTATGAAAAAGGCAGTCAAATTCTAGAAGCAACTTTTTCCTATTTCTTTAAGAGGCTTGAGAAGGCCAAATGAGTGAGCTGAAAAAAGCAGATGCTCTCTTGCAGAAGAATCATAAAATCATGAATTGTAAGGGAAGTTCAGGAAGACTGAGTGCTAAGCATCCATATGGTGGTAGCAAATTCTAGGTCTAAATGGATTAAATAGCAAGGAACAATTCTCAGTTACATACTGTTGATTTCTGGAGAGGAGGTGTTCTAGTCTTTTTATTTCCTTTTTTGTTTTTTCATTGTCTCTTTTGAATTATGTCTAAATGTTGTTTATTTCTATGTGCTTTTTAATGGCTCATTTGTCTGAGTACCAAGCTTATAGCAGTTCCCTAACATTTTTGGATTTATCTTCGTCTAGGATACTCAGTTTCCTAGCTGAAACTATGGTTTTAAGTCTGTCCAATTAAGGAGTTTTCATCATGTCTTCTGACTGCTAATGGGTGTTCATGGATGCACATAATAATAATAATAATAATAATAATAATAATAATAATAATAATAATAATAATAATAATAATAATAATAATAATAATAATAATAATAATAATAATAATAATAATAATAATAAAGTTGGAAGGGACCTTGGAGATCATCTAGTCCAACTCCCTGCTCAGGCAGGAAACCCTATACCATTTTGGACAAGTGGCTGTCCAGTCTCTTCTTAAAAACTTCCAGTGTTGGAGCATTTACAGCTTCTGGAGGCAGGTTGTTCCACTGGTTAATTGTTCTAATTGTCAGGAAGTTTCTCCTTAGTTCTAGGTTGCTTCTCTTCTTGATTAGTTTCCATCCGTTGCTTCTTGTTCTGCCTTCAGGTGCTTTGGAGAATAGCTTGACTCCCTCTTCTTTGTGGCAGCCCCTGAGATATTGGAACACTGCTATCATGTCCTCCCTCATCCTTCTCTTCATTAAAGTAGACATACCCAATTCCAGCAGCCGTTCCTTATATGTTTTAGCCTCCAGTCCCCTAATCATCTTTGTTGCTCTTCACTGTACTCTTTCTAGAGTCTCAACATCTTTTTTACATCGTGGTGACCAAAACTGGATGCAGTATTCCAAGTGTGGCCTTACCAGGGCATTGTAAAGTGGTATTAATACTTCACGTGATCTTGATTCTGTTAATGCAGCCTAGCACTGTGTTGGCTTTTTTGGCAGCTCTGCTAGGCTTCTGCCTGTCTGTCCTATTGTCCTACTGTTACAGATCTTACACTGCATGTTGTAGATGATTTGAGTTTTTTTCTCTTCTTGGGGGGACTAGGTCTTTTGATTTACTTAAGGAATAAAAAAGACCAAAACACCTCCTTGCCAGTAATCAACATCCAGATAAGCAAGGATTAGCACCAGGATTAACGCCAAACCAATAGTCAAGCAGTAAACAATACCCCAATCAAGGAACTACTTACTCAGATAATCAATCAGTAAACAACAGCCTAATCAAGAAACTACAAAGAAGAAAACAGTCCCACCAACACTGATAAGGCAAGCCACTGTACATAAACAGAGAGAAAACCTCACTCCCTTCTAGCACTGAAGATGTTGCCTAATCAGCTAATAAAATGTCTATAGGAAAACAACCAAGCTCAAAGAGCACAACGGTTCCATAGTTCAACCCTAAACTACAAATATTGAAAACACTAAATCCCAGGGCCAAAAAACAACGATAAAGAAAATCTACAAGTGCATATTTTGTAACTTATGTGCTTGTGACACTACCAGAGAAATCATGTTGGATATTATATTTAGGATGACCAATGCAAATTATTCTTTGCCCCTGTCCAAGGAAACTATAGTAAAAAAAATGATAATTGAAATAATAACAGCTAATTTATTTTCCAAGGGAAGCCATGAAAAAGGCTCATTCTCTCTCTACTAAGTCTTGGGAAAGTTCATTTCTTTCCATAAAGCAACTAGTTCTGAATTAAAGAAATGTGAAAGGGCAAAGAGCTTATTTGAGAGAATTCAACACACCAAAGACTTTCCTTTGCTTGGCAGATATAGCTCCAGACTAAGTATGAAGAAGTATTTCAGTGAAACTGTTTATCATCATCCTTACACAAGCATCTGCTATCTTTGGCACCAGTAACCACAGCCATGAATCCTCCTGACCCACTGAATCTTGTAAAGTCTCATCATAACTACCAGATCCTTCGCCATCCTCATCTCACTCTCTCATGCTGTCTTCTCCATAATTCTCACATGATGCAGCTGGTAAATGAAGTACTTCTTTCCTGCTTCTCACACAGCTGTAAAAGACATAAGAAACTGATCAGCAAAGCAATTTAGGACATAATAGTTTTTATGTCGTGTAACGGGGTCGTCCTAAAAAAGAAAATCAAGTCACAAGTAAGTAATTTTTACTAGTCAAAATAATGGTTACTTTCCCCCACCCTACCCCGCTGCCCTAGCAGCTTTGCATAAAAACAGTAATAGTATGTTAAAGATTGTAAAAATCGGAATGTCACCCTTTATTGAAATTGATTCTCTGTTCTCCTTATAGAAAACATGCTTCAAAGGGTTTGGAAACTCTTAGAACAGTTTTTGATTGCAGGAGCTGTAGAGAAGATGGGAAAATTTTGGGCTACTCCTGTTATGGTAGTCTCAACACTATCTAGAACTACCAGTATTGGGGATTTCCACAATTACACCCAAAATCATTTGGCTAACTTCTATAGGAAACTGTTGTGCAGAAGGATGGGTCATCTGTAAGCAATGTTCCCATTCTGTCTTGGTCCATAATCCTCAAGAACAAGCATAAGAACTAGCAGAAGTAGCAAAATAGGAGAAAGGTCTCTAAATGCCTCTTTCTGATAGGCATATGCCTCCCTCAGTCTTTGTACAGGCAAATCACTACAAAGCATGCCGTATCAGCTTTCTCCTCCAGAACTTAGTTCTAGAAGGCCATGCAGTTTCTATTTACCAATTTATCTTTCAAGAATGCCACATTTAAAATGTGTGTGTGGGGGGAGGGGCATAGCGACAGTCCAAATCCTTGGAAGGCAGGTAGTCATCTTTCCCACCCTCTTCCTATAAAAGCTAGTCAACTTGTTGCCATTGTTCTTCCACCAGTCAGTCTCTCTCAAGCTCATAGACATTTCCCCTTTTCTGAGCTTTTCTGAGCATTTCCCCTTTTCTGAGCCTATTCTTCAGCATGCTTCTGGCTGAAATTGTAACTCAGATTTCAGATAAATGAGGGTTAACCCAAAGGTAATATATATATATATATATATGAGTCTCATCTCAAATCAGCTCCAACAGCTTGCCTTTTAGAAGCTCTTCTTTTTGCATGATAGACAAACTACTTCACAGAGTTTGCATAGACGTGAAGAAGAAAAAACCTATAGAGGGGGATTAACAGATTCTATCAACCTGTATGATGTTTTATGTGTTCGGCTTCACAAATGCTTGTTGCAATCCAAGTGACATTATCCTTATTTTACCTTGGCAGCACATATAGGATTCCACCTCTGTTCATGAGATAGTCCTTGGGCAATTCTTGCCATGCTACATAGACAAACAAATTAATTCATCACACTTTGCGATACTCATGGTTTCCTGCCATTTCCCTAGTCCCTGAGAAAATAAGCTCTTTCTTGCAAAACAGCTCTTATAAATTACATTGGTGTCATACCTCAAGCATTGCTACCCCCCCTTCCTAGAAAAGTGCTTGATCTTATTTAACATGGTTCAAATACTGAAAGAAACATCGAAAAGCTCAGGATCATCCACTTCCCAGTCAGGTGTAAAAAAAACATCTTACCGCATTTACAGGTCATGGTTTACAAGATGTGAGGTTGTATGTGCTAAGCCTTTCTTATTATGAAACATCTTTAAGGTCTCACGATACACAGGTCTGTTCTTTTATTATTTGTAAATATTAAAGAACAAGCATAAGCTTTTATTAAAAAAAGTGTATGAAGCAAATCTCTACGTTTGAAAATACTTTATCCATCAAGAATAACTATTATTTTAAAATTTGTATTGACCACATAAGAGTTAGAAATTGCTCCATTCCAAAGGTTTCTAAGCAGTGAAAAATACAAGAATGGGGAGGGAAAATACATCAGTAGCTTTCTTGTAGATTTCCACAAGGGTCGTTAACTCCCTTCTGTTATTTCATGTCTGCTTGGAGGCACTGGGAGAGATCATCCAGCAGCTTAGGCTTAAGTGTCATCAGCATGCTGATGGTACCCAGCTTTACACCATTATTCCAGGTCTCACTGGAGATGCTGTCGAAGTCTTGTCCCAGTACCTGGAAGGTGGGAGTCTCTGGGTGGATAAGAAGTCAACACTGAACCTTAGCAAGATTGATTGCCTATACATTGGAGTTCCCTTACTGGTCCAGCAGCAACTCTGCATGGAGTTGCACTATGCTTGGAGTCGGTCTATGACATGGGTCGGCCATCCGAAACGTCGGATGAGCCGCACGGACCCGTTTGGCCTAAAAAAAAAAAACCCTGCGAGCCGCGCGTTCGCGCATGCGCGCGCACCCGTTCGCGCATGCGCGCGCGTCGTTCGCGCATGCGCGTGAGCCGTTCGCGCACGCGCACCCCCGCACGCGCACCCCCCCGCACCCGCCCGCGCATGCGCGCATGCGCTCGCCAAAATGGCGGAGGAGGCTCTGGAGCCGCAGGTAAGGCCTCAAAGAGCCGCATGCGGCTCCGGAGCCGCGGGTTGCCGACCCGTGGTCTATGACTTGGGGATACTCCTGGATTCCTGGTTCCTAATGGATCAGCAAATGGAAGCTATACCCAGGGTGGCTTTTGTCCATCTCTGCCTGGTGTACTAGTTACCGCACCTGGACATGAGGAACTTGCCTTTGTGGTACACGCCGCCATCATTTTTCACTTAGATTACCGCCTTGCACTCTACATGGAGCTACATTTAAAGACCATTAGGAACCTTCAAGTGATATCAAAGCCCAAATGTGCACTGACAGTCAGTAGGATCCATATTACAGGCCTTGCATTAGCTTCTATTCATTTAGAAGTGCAATTGAAAATGCTGGGTTTAACCTATCAAGCTGTTCTTGTTTCAGCCCTAAGTTAATTGCAATTCTCCCAACCAATGTAAGTGTACTGGGAGAAACAGAGAGTTATACCCAGTTTTCAGAAGGCCAGTATCTTTGCTCCAAGTTATGTTCCTCAGTAGTAGTATTTGTTCGGCCCATGATATTTAAGCAGCAGTCTATCATAGAAATTTTAGTCAAGACAAGGAAAGGAAGCCAATCTACTGCTAGAGGAACACGTCTGCCAAAACTCCGTCAATATCAATCTCCCTAAGAAAACAATTGTTAGGAAAGTTATGTTTTTCATGTATGTTTCTAGATAAGCTCTATATTTTCTGTATTTATTTTTTAGCCCAGCTACACAAGCTATCTAAATATTGTGTATGTGCGTATATGTGAAAAGCACATGTAAAGTCATAGCAATTTCTGTATCAGCACCTTGGCAAACAAGCTTGCCAACAATGCCTTTGCTTCGAGCAGTTGCAATCCCAAGCCTACACCTAGAAAAGAATGTTTTTTATTTCTTACATTGGCTAATTGTAAAGACTGAAAAGAAACATATTGGGAGGCTAATGAGACTCCATTTAGATTCAATGAGAACCAAAGCAGGATGCTGCCCATAGAAAAGATGCTGCTCTAGCAAAACACTAATGTCTGGGGGAGAACAATCAAATGCAGACTCAGGGTAGAGGAGAAACCTCCAGAACTAATCAGCGAGTGAGCAATGACAGTCAAGCGTGAACTGCCATCATCTGCCAGGGCTCATCTGAATAGCACAGATCAGCAGTGCAGCTCAAGATCATAAGACAGCTGCCTGCCATTTGCAATTAGTATTAGCTGCATGGGAGGCAAGCTGGCTGGCTACTAAAGAATTTTCTCTGGTGACTTGAAATCAAACTTGCCTGCTATTTTCCTTAGCCCTACCATTTCTTTGCCTTAACCCTTTTGCAAACAAATGTTCCACACAAAAGAAACTTTTGAGAGAAAAAGCAACATTTTATTGCCTTGAATTTAAACAAACGGGAAGGAAGGAGTTAATTTTTAAGCCTGTGATTGATTTGGGAACAAAATCTCTCAAGAAAAAGGCGTGCCTATAGGCTGACTTTTGAATTGTCCACAGTAGACAATAGTTAAATTCATCAGGATACGTACTAACTACTAGAGTATGAAGATAAGCTTTGAAGAAATAATGCAAGAATTATTAAATAATTGTCAATTTAGGCCTGGGGATGAGAAAGAAACTCAGGATAACTCCACTTTGATTCTGCTTGGTATAAGAGGGGGCAAAGAGATACTCTGCCAGGCTTTCATGGTTCTGTTATTCCACCTGATAAACAGTCCATTGTGTATAAGAAGGGCCCTTTAGTTTTGTTGGCCTTAAACTTTTGCAGCCTGCTCAGATAAAATTGTAATTCCACATAGTACATAATTATTACTATGTACATAATTATCAGCAGTTAAAATGTGAGGGAAATCTGTTCTTCCTCCACCCCACCACCATTACTCATCCCTTCTGCTACTTGCCTTTTTCTCTAGTCTTCTGGCTTACCTTACCTGCAGATCTCCACATCCTATGCTACCAATTACAAGTGCAGATGTAGATCAAAGATGTTTACTGTAACTATAAATCTCGCCATGGAGCAGGAATGCAAGAGCTCAGGAAAAACAAACCAATCACCAAGGTTCTATCTAGACAAATCCAGGAATTAGAGCCCAGTATATTTGTCAAAAATCAATCAGGGAATTAGAAGCCACACACATTCAGGAAGTAAAGTATGATTTTGGAAAATAGAAGTCTGGTTCCCAGACTCTTCCTTTTATAGCACTGGCCAAAGCATTCTTTTTTTTTTTCTCAAGTGAGTTGAGTTTTACTAAACATCTATTCTAATCAGAGGAACACCCACGGGAATCACCATTCTTAAGATTCAGAGCAAAACCTGTAACGCAGTGTCTAGAACCACAGCACTCCCATGTATACAACCAAAAGTATGGATCCCTTATGTAGATGACAGCTTTGTCATAATTAAAAATACTAGAGAAGATCATGCAACTATCAACAACATGTTCAAAGGAATAAAATGTACAAGGGAAGAAAAAAATAACACACTACCTTCCTGGATATCCTCATCAGCAGAGGAAATGGCAGCAAACTGGCAACACAATTGAAAAGCCATCCCCAATAAGCAAATGCTGTACTACCAAAGCAAGAACCCAACCTCCCACAAGAGAAGCTGTGCAAGAACATTATTCAGAAGAGAACAAATGGACTGCAGCAAGCCAGAACATCAGAAAAAGGAAACAGTCTCCAACAAATGGATATCCATGCAACTTTATCAAAAGGAGCCTGACCACTTAAACCCATTACAGTACAACCAATACAAGCTATGAAAAGGATAACATTGCCATACATTAAAAAAATGCTCAAAAACAACCAACAGACTATTATAACCCCACAACATCATCATAGCACACAGACCAACTAAAGTTCTCCAGAACACTTTTAGTAAACCAAAAGACCCAGCAGCCCAAGAAGAAAAAACCAGGAATCATCATTAACATACAGTTTAAGGTCTGTAATAGCTACTATGTAGGACAGACAAGCAGAAGGCTAGCAGAAGACATTCATGAACCCAACTAGCAATCAGAAGATGATGAAAACTCCTTAATTTCATCACACACAGACTTAACCATGGTTTCAACTAGGAAACTGAGAATCTTAGACCAAGCTAAATCCAAAACTGCTAGGGAATTCCTGGAAGCTTGCCACTCAGACAAATTAGTCATCAACACCTCCCCAGCAATCATCACCCAGATAAACAAGGATTGACATCAGGCTTAACACCAGGCAATCAAGCAGTAAACATTATCCTAATCCAGGAACTACCAACTCAAACAATCAAGCAGCAAACCACAGCTTAACCAAAGAATTATAAGAAGGAAACACCACTTCCACCAACACTAACAGCAACCTACTTTATAAGAATAGAGAACAAGCCCCACCCCCTTTTCATTACCTGGCAATGAAACACCCAAGCTCAGAAAGCACCAAGAACTCCACACCTATTCTACTCACTCAAACTTTCTGCATGTGAGGGCTGAGAATATTTTCTTGTTTGGACTCTAGGTCAAGTGATTTAGCCTGTGGTTGTGCTTCTACGATAGATGGCTGATTGCATGACTACTTCAGACTTATAAGTCCTGCTTTTTCTAAGCCTCATATGCAAATATCTGATAGGACACTGGCTCCTACATTGTAAGGACAGAACCTGTCAAGCCTTGGTCATCCACTATAGAATCTCATACAGGCCCATTCAACAAGTAACTCAATGCACACATTGCATCCCAAGAGTTGTGCAATTTTAGGACAATGAAGCAACTGCTCTGGGCAGTGGGTAGGTGTTTATTTAAATTCAATACCCACGTGTGACACATTACCTCAAGCATCTGCATTTTAACTCCTAATAGTTCATCTGTTTCTTTTGAAGCAAATTCAGCTCAGGGACAATATGAATATTCACTGTGAATCCAAAAAATATGCACTTGATTGTAAATATAAACACATATAAGTAGCAGAAAGCAACCTTGGAATTGTTTGACTTTCCATAATTTTCTTGATGAAAATTACTACTCTCAAAGCTGCTATCTTTCCCAAAGAAGATGAGACTGAGCTCATAAAATCAATACAGGAGCCAAAGAGTTAATATCACTCTCCTTCATACCCAGCCCAGTGATGCTCAGGCATCCAAATAGATTATTAGTAATTCAAACATGTAGGTTAATGAAGGTTCTGGATGGCAGCCTTCAATGAGAACAGGTCTTTCCATCTTTTGATTTTTTTTAATTAGAGTTGCAGAACAAGTAAACTCTTTGAATGATGTTAATCTTGTAATTTTGGGAACTATGTCTTCTTAAGTAGAGAGCCAAGGTACACAACTTGTAATCATAGAGTTCCACCTAGCATTTGGAAAATGTTGAGTGCAGTCCTGCAGAGGTATGTATGTATGGATAGATCCCCATTTCCATGTACAAATTTTCCCTCGATCAACCGAGCTTGTTATTTATAAGAAGCCATAGATTTGAAAACAAATTATAGGGATTGCTGTTGGGGGCTGTTCTAAACATTGGGATGGAGGGAGCATGATATATGACTGATGGATAAGAATATATCCTTTCATTTATTTTAACAGAATAACAGAATTGGAAGGGACCCCGAAGGTGTTCTAGTCTAACCCCCTGCCCAGGCAGGAAACCCTATACAACTTCAGACAAATGGTTGTCCAATCTCTTCTTAGAGAATGTTAGAATTATGGATGTTGGAGCACCACAACCTCTGGAGGCAAATCCTTCCACTGATTGTTCTGTCAGGAAATTTATCCTTAGTTCTAGGTTGGTTCTCTCCTTGATTAGTTTCCATCCATTGCTTCTTGTCCTGCCTTTGAGTGCTTTGCCCCCCCTCTTCTTCACTTAGATATTAAAACATTACTAACATGTTGCCTCTAGTCCTTTTTATTAAATTAGACATACCCAATTCCTGCAACCGTTCTTCATATGTTTTAGCCTCCAATCCCCTGATCATCTTTGTTGTGCTTTTCTGCACAACATAGAGTCTCAACATCTTTTTTATATTGTGGTGACCAAACTTGGATGCAGTTTTCCAAGTGTGGCCTTACCAAGACATTATAAAGTGTTATTAACACTTCACATGATCTTGATTCTATCCCTCATTAATGCAGCCTATAATTGTGTTGGCTTTTTTGGCAGCTGCAGCACACTGCTGGCTCATATTTAAGTCATTGTCCACTAGGATTCCAAGATTCATCTCACTGTTAGTACTATTGAGCCAGGTACCACCTATTCTATACCTGTATATTTGGTTTTTCTCGCCCAAATGTAGGACCTTACTTTTCTCACCATTGAATTTCATTTCCTTAGATAGCGCCCAGTGTTCAAGTCTGTCCAGATCCATCTGTATCTTGAGCCTATCTTCTGGGGTGTTGGCTAGTCCTGCCAGCTTGGTGTCCCCTTCAGTTCCCTCATCTAAATTATTGATTTAGTGAAAGACGATCATGACTGACTCAAAAGTGCTTTGTATGACCAAGCTGAGGATATTTGCTTTTGGATGCACCAAAGTTTCTTCCAACAACAGAATTTTCATTAAGTCTTCTAGGCCTGCTAACATAGCAGAGTTAAAGCCAGAAAACTGCACGAATATCCCAGGGAATAGGAAGTGGAAAGATAGTTTATTAACACTCAATAAAGTTGGACATAACAAAAGATAAAAAAAGAAATTACATTTCAGAAATGGCCAAATCTCTCTATAATGAGAAGGTCACAGGACAGCTTTATGCAGTTACTGTGTTACTTCCTGTGATGAGGAACCACCCTCATTTTAGATGCATGCAATGTTTTGTGAACCCTGAAAAACTTGCTGAATTCACAAAATGTCTACCCAGGAGAAAATGGATAGGAAATAGTCAGCACTTTCCAACAGCTCTTTGAAAACAAAGTTTCAAGGAACAGAAAGGCATTACCATCTTTGAGAGATGGCTCTCGTAATTGTGTGACTGGTGAATCTAGTAAGTGACTCTTCTTTGTCTTTTATCACAGTATTAGATTCACAACCTTGCCTATCATTAACTTTAGTAATATTAAGCTTTTTTAATTATTCCCTTAATGTTTGCATTATATCTTGCTGCTAATAGGCATAGAGCAGAGGACTGATGCAGCTAGATGTCGGCAAAGGTCCATCACTCAGCAGAAGACAAATCATTGACCCCATGGTTCAACTCTTCCTCTTTTTTCTGTTGCTGCCTGTTTCACTACCGCTTTGGGGGGGGGAATCCATGCTGTGACAGGAGAAAAGAGAAGGAAAACTTGCCTTACGTGTCTTTTCCTAGGTTTGGCTCCTGTGATTAAGCAGGCACTGTACAGGAAACACACACATGTAGACATTGCAGTTTTCCTCTGATTTTGATGTGATTAACTATGATAGCCACATCTCAAAGGTGCTTTTTCAAAAGGCAAACAAACAAACAAATAAACCCAGTCCAGCTGCATTTTGAAAAAGCATTTTTGAGACAACCATGTCCTGGTTGACTAAGTATCTCCATAGACATTTATGAGAGACATAGACAGTCTTCTGACAAGTCCCTGCAGTTGTGTGTGTGTGTGTGTGTGTGTGTGTGAGGCTTTCTTAGGGCTGCCACAAAAAGTAAAAAAAGCAACTGTGTCAGTGGTAATTTCTGGATTAAACCACTGGTTCACTAGGTTTAAAACAAATGATAATCAATTCATATCCATAGCATAAAATAATCACACATAACATGAACAAGTATTGTTTTACATCAATGTTTTCCTAGAGAAGTTTTATTTATTTTTGTTTATTCAAACTTGTTATAGCTGCCCAACTGGATTCTGGGCAGCATATAACCCCCCCCCTAAAAAAAAACCCCAAACCCAAACCCAACCCCTCAATACAAAATAAAACATAAAATCACAAGACAAGCCAGACTAAAATGATCTTAAAATCAACACAAATTAAAACAGCCCCCTCCCCAATAGATTAATATATTAAACCCTGGGACCAAGCCTTCTGTCATAATTGTTTTAGAAAAACCAGGTAGGGAAAGCATGTAAAACACATTACTCTTTCAGTAATTTTAGCTTACCTTAGCTCTAGATCACATGACTTGGAAGGAAAAGGAAGTGGAGCTGAGAATGCAGGAGTTGGCCACATTATGAGTCAGGATCTAATAAGGATGCAGTATTTTGTTGGTTTGCTTCCTAGATTTTTCGTTAACTATAAGCTTTTTGTCTTTTTCTGTTTTCATTTGTTATGCTGCTTTTTCCTTTTTCCTTTGGTCTCTTTTTGCAAATATATTTTTTTAAAAAAACAAAAGATAAATGGGATGTAAGACTTTTAATATTTATTAATATTTACTATCTAAATGAGTGTTTTTTCAAACTTGGTAACTTTAAGATGAGTGGACTTTTAACTTCCAGAATTCCTAAGCCCACACATCTTAAAGTTGCCAAGTTTGAAAACCACTGATCGAAATTGACTTAGGCATTGTTTGACTCCAAAATGACTCGGACTGGCCAATACATAAAGAGAGCAAGACTTGGAGCTTTTGATAGAAAATCAGCATTCTGAAAGTAGTAGATTACATTAAGAAGGCACATTGTGTGAAGACTGGGAATTCCCTTCCAGCATTGCAGTAGTAAAACAAGGTCTCCAAAAATGGTAGTTGATGGGCAGATTGAGGTCTCACAAGAAGAACTGGGTTTGAGCCAAATGAGAGACTTTGGGACATGCTGATCTAGACATGATAGCAGTATTCCAGTATTTGAGGGGCTGCCACCAAGAAGAGGGGGTCACGTTATTCACCAAAGCACCAGAGGGTAGGACAAGAAACAATGGTTGGAAACTGATCAAAGAGAGAAGCAACCTGGAATTAGGGAGAAACTTCCTAACAGTGAGGACAATTAACCAGTGGAATAGCTTGCCCCCAGAAATCGTGGGCGCTCCACCACTGGAGATTTTTAAGAAGAGGCTAGCCACTAGACAGTCACTTGTCTGAGATGGCATAGGTCCTCTTGCTTGAGCAGGGGGCTTGACTAGAACACCTCCAAGGTCCCTTTCAGCTTTATTCTATTCTAACTTGGGGAGATTACAACCTCTCAGGCTTCTCAGATGTTGCTGAAATACAGTCTTAAGCAACTCAGTCCAATAGTAAAGGGATGATTTTTTTTTCACCCAAAGGTTTTCCCTCTTCCCCATTCTAATCCATACACTGTCCCTCCCATCGTCCCAAAGGTGCTTTTTCAAATGGCAACTGGACTTTCTTTGTTTTTCCTTCTTCAGAACTGAAGAAGCTTCTTGGATGAGAAGCAAGAAGTCTTCAAGGAAAAACAAAGTCAAGTTTGAAAAAGCACCTTTGGGACAACCACGACCTGGACAACTGAGAACCTTCAGTTCATAGGGAGAGCAGTAAAAACCTCTGCCTAACACTTAACATCTGAACTATCATTTGCAATTATTCTTATTCTTTTCTTAGTAGTCTTTTGGTTTAAACTTAGATTATGCCAAAATATGATGCTTTTTTGACGAGTCAGTTTTTATGAGCAAAATATTCATTGAAGCTTTTATGATTTTTTTTTTATTTTGGCAATTGTGATTGTCAAGCACTGTTTAAGTCCCTTCATCCTCTCTAACTACTACTCCTATCAGCTTAAGTTTCCCACTATTTTAAGACAGGGAGTATATTTAAAAAGAAAAAAAACACCTCCCTAGAAAGTAATTCCCAAATAATTTTAGCATACTTTTTAAAAAACAGGACATCCAGGTAAATCAATTTTAAATCCCCCTTATTTGCCTTCATTGCTACATCTACTGCAGCTCCCACCACCTTCCTAAAATCATTAAATTTGGCTTTCAGGAACCAAATTATTGCCCTTACTTGCATCACACAGAACAGGCTGATGATGAAATGCTGTTAGCACTGGACACAGCTTTGATCTTTCCAGCATCTGCAGTTTATGGGATTTGCATACCGTATTTCTTTTCTTTCCATTTCAAAAGAAAGAAGGATTAAAATCCTAAATAGTATAGTATCGTTTTTCCAAGTTTCATTGTGAGGCTTCCAGTTCTCACATTGCATTTCCCCTGAAATGAATGGAAAATCATGTACCGCATCTGCTCAAAAAGATAAGCCTGAATTTGAGATGAATGTCCCTGCCAAAGGAAGGAGAGGGAAGAAAAACTAATTGCTTCTTTCAATATATTCCTGCAAAATCTATGAAGACCCCTCTTATTTTCAAAGTTAATCTTTAGACAAAGTGGCCTTCCTTTCAATTATAGAGTCTGGGGATGACCCCTGCTGACAAAAAGTGGAAAGTGCAATAGGATCAACAGGAAGAAGAGGGGATGAGAAAACCAGGGCTGAATAATGCCAAGTAGTGGAGCCCTTGACTGAAGGCCACTGTTGTTTGCTGTGGTCCTCAACATTTGTCCTTTTCCTGTTTTGTCTGTTCTCTGGCCTTTGTACATCTGCTGTTTCCTTCCCCAGGATGCACATGGGCTCCTAAAAGAGAACACTAGAGAGCTGCTCCAGGATATAACCTCATTTAAAGGCAGCCCTTGCCAAAAGCCTATACATTGGACGTAGCATTCTTCTTCATACCTTTATATTTCCTATCTGAACTTGCCCTGATTTGGTTAATGGAAATTATTCAAGAGAGTTCTGAGCATGCTTTAAAAAAAAAAAAAACCTTTCCATCCTATTGTCTCACGCAGGTTAAAGCTGTGGGAATAGAAGAGTTATTGATGGTATTTCAAGCCTGCTGATACCACTGGAGGAATTTTTATCTTATTACTTTGAACCCACATGTAGGCCAAGATAACTTTACATTTTCTGTGAAAATTGCTACTCATCAAACAATCAGGAGTTCTGCCAAACATTGTTTGGTTACTGTTTACAGCTATATTATTTTTCTGTATTGTGCTTGATTTATTTTGTGTACCAGCTGGAGCCTTTTGAGGGAGGCAGTTTATAAATCTTACAAATAAATAGGGAATGAATGCTTTCTAAGACATGCTGGATCAGTAACAAAGAGGTTTAATATTCTTTCTTGTGTATCAGTAGCCATGATCAATCATTCAAAGTGGGGGATTCTATTCAATCACTTGTTAAATAAATGATACTGTATTGAGCTGAGTATATACCCTGCTTTTCTTTTATTTCAAGTCCAATTTCCAGCAGTTCCAACTGCTGACATCTTCGATTCTTAATTGCATAGTCTGTGGCCAATTAAAATATATTTGTTTCCTTATTTTTTTCCCTATGAGGGACTTCAGAATATACAAGCACTCCCAGCACTCTCATTTGTAACATCTGAAAGCAACTACAACTTCTTTCCTGACATCATGTAAGTGTTGTACATGTAAGTATAGGGTCTCCTGCGTAAGTAGGGGGTTGGACTAGAAGACCTCCAAGGTCCCTTCCAACTCTATTATTCTGTGTTCTATGATCCCAGGAAAGGTGGCAATTGCACTTGGATATTAAAGTAAGTTTGTGTACTCCAAACCACATTTTGGAGAGCAAATAACAAACAACCAGAGAAAGAGGAATTAACTTTAAATAAACCAAAACCTTAATCAAAGCTTTCCTTAGAGTTGTTCTGTGGACCACTGCTTACCTGATCATATAACCATCCTCCATGCACGTGGACAACATATACACAGAAGCTATTTCCCCTGACCAAGATCCCAATATCTGTGCTTGATCTGGGGGTGTGGAGGCAGACACAACCACCTTGCTTTTGCAAATGAGGTACTAATAGGATTTCCGTCACTCCTTCAACCAAACGTTAAGCAGCACTGCAGACCAATCCTGCTTTACAGAGTTATTGACGAACAGCATTTTAACTAAATCCCATTACCAAATCTCAGGCAATGTGTTTAGTTCATAGTTTCGTGCGGGGGTCTTCAAACTTGGTCCTTTTATGACTTGTGGACTTCAACTCCCAGAATCCCTCAGCCAGCATGCCTGGCTGAGGAATTCTGGGAGTTGAAGTCCACAAGTCATAAAAGGGCCAAGTTTGAAGACCCCTGGTTTAGTGTCTCATGTGAACAAAGAAAATTGAGTCGAGAAAATTAGGGGTATAATATTATGTCAACACTCTCTTAATTGCGTGAGAAAACAACTAGGAAAAGCAACTATGAGGCAAGCAGATGCCCTTTTAAAGAGAAGACAATAATGCCAGATATTTGGCTAAATTACTGTCTTTCTGCTCCATTGCTGTACAATTTCATGGAAACTTTCAATATGTTCACCTTGTTTATTGCTGAGTGAATGAATGTTAGTCATTTTCCTTTCTTTTTTTCTTCCTGCTCAAGCTCATGTTTAAGGAATTTAAGCTTATGTTATAATTAGAGCCAAAGGAGAAATCATTCCAAAGCCCACCAAAAAGTAGACAGTTAAAATAGATCCTATTCTTCAGCCAAAATGAAACAGAAAGAAAAGCTGTAGTAAAGTTTGTACATAAACATTTCCCTGAACAGAATAATGATTGCTACCACCGCTAGTTTTGGAAGTTGTTGAAATGGAAGAATTTACTAATGTCTAGGTCCGAGAAACATATTATTTGTGCAATGTGGTGTTAATGTTGCACTAGAGATGGATAATATTGGCAAGATATGAGATTTTGGCACATATTATAACTCCTAAATCAGCACTAATTCCCATGTGTCTAGTTGTTAGAGATTAGTGCATATCTAGAGCTCAGTTTCTTACTACTAACTGGATTGGATTTAATGCAGCTGAAACTTACATGGTATGTGTAGTTTTGGTGTCATTTTCATGTAATTAGAAGATTCTTATGAAAGATGGGAAAATGAAACGGCACCCAGTTGTTTGCTACAGCTTTTCAAATAGAATAGAATAGAATAGAATAGAATAGAATAGAATAGAATAGAATAGAATAGAATAGAATAGAATAGAATAGAATAGAATAGAATAGAATAGAATAGAATAGAATAGAAAGAGTTGGAAGGGACGTTGGAGGTCTTCTAGTCCAACCCCCTCCTCAGACAGGAAACTCTATACCATTTCAGACAAATGGTTGTCCAATCTCTTCTTAAAAACTTCCAGTGTTGGAGCATTCACAACTTCTGGAGGCAACTTCTGGTTAATTGTTCTAACTGTCAGGAAATTTCTTTTTAGTTCTAGGTTGCTTCTTGATTAGTTTCCATCCATTGCTTCTTGACCTGCCCTCAAGTGCTTTGAAGAAGATATTGGAACACTGCTATCATGTCATCCCCTAGTCCTTCTTTTCATTAAACTAGACATACCGATACTGTTCTTTTTATGTTTTAGCCTCCAATTCCCTAATCATTTTTGTTGCTCTTCTCTGCACTCTTTCTAGAGCACGGGTGTCAAAGGTGACGTGTCGCGACGTATTGTGACTCTTTTTGCATTGCCGGCAATGGGGTGGGCGCGGCTTCGGTATGATGAAACCAGCCCACGGGCCGGCAGTTTGACACCCCTGTTCTAGAGTCTCAACATCTTTTTTACATTGTGGTGACCAAAACTGGATTCAGTATTCCAAGTGTGGCCTTACAAAGGCATTATAAAATGGTATTAACACTTCATGTGATCTTGATTCTATCCCTCTGTTAATGCAGCCTAGCACTGTGTTGGCTTTTTTGGCAGCTGCAGCACACTGCTGGCTCATATTTAAGTGATTGTCCACTAGGACTCCGAGGTCCCTCTCACAGTTACTACTATTGAGCAAGGTACCCCCTGTACTATACCTGTACATTTGGTTCCCCATCTATTTCCTCATCCAAATTATTGATGAAGATGTTGAAGAGTACTGGACTTAAAACAGAGCCTTGGGGTACCCTACTGCATACTTCCCTCCATGTAGATGCAGTTCCATTGAGGACTACACATTGAGTGCAGTTGGTCAGCCAGTTACAAATCCATCTGGTGGTGATGTTGTCTAACCCACATTTTTATATCTTGTCAAGTAGTAGGTTGTGGTCTGCTTTATCGAATGCCTTACTGAAATCCAAGTAAATTATATACACAGCATTTCTCCTGTCAACTAATTTTGTCACCTTGTCAAAGGATGCAATAAGATTTGTCTGATCTGTTTTTGACAAACTCATGTTGGCTTTTGGTAATGACTTTGTTTGCTTCTAGGTCAGGGGTGTCAAACTGCCAGCCCGCTGGCCGGATGCGTCACCAGGAAACCGCGCCCACCCCATTGCAGGCAATGGAGAAAAAGCTCTAATATGTCGTGCGACATCACGTGACGTCGCGAGTTTAACATGTCTGCTCTAGGTGTTCGCTGATTCATTGTTTGATTATCTTTTCCAGAATCTTCCCAGAAATTGAGGTCAGGCTGATAGGACTGTAGTTTCCTAGATCTATTTTTTTTTCTTTTTGAAGATGGGAACTACATCAGCTCTTTTCCAATTCTCTGGTAGTTCCCCAGTGCTCCAGGATCTTTTAAAAGATATAGTTCAGTGGTTCTGAGATCACATCTGCCAATTCCTTCAGAACCTTGGGATGTAATCCATCTGGTCCTGGTGATCTGAACTCATCTAGGGTGGACAGGTGCTCACTTACTATTTTCTTGCCTATTTATAATAATAATAATAATAAAGTTGGAAGGGACCTTGGAGGTCATCTAGTCCAATCCCCTGCTCAGGCAGGAAACCCTATACCATTTCAGACAAATGGCTGTCCAGTCTCTTCTTAAAAACTTCCAATGTTGGAGCATTCACCGTTTCTTGAGGCAGGTTGTTCCACTGGTTAATTGTTCTGTCAGGAGGTTTCTCCTTAGTTCTAGGTTGCCTCTCTCCTTGATTAGTTTCCATCTGTTGCTTCTTGTCCTGCCTTCAGGCGCCTTGGAAAATAGCTTCACTCCCTCTTCTTTGTGGCAGCCCCTGAGATATTGGAACACTGCTATCATGTCCCCCCTTGTCGTTCTCTTCATTAAACTAGATATACCCAATTCCAGCAGCTGTTCCTTATATGCTTTAGCCTCCAGTCCCCTAATCATGCTCTTCTCTGTACTCTTTCTAGAGTCTCAACGTCTTTTTTACATCATGGTGACCAAATCTGGATGCAGTATTCCAAGTGTGGCCTTACCAAGGCATTGTAAAGTGGTATTAATACTTCACGTGATCTTGATTCTATCCCTCTGTTAATGCAGCCTAGCACTGTGTTGGCCTTTTTGGCACCTGCAGCACACTGCTGGCTCATATTTAAGTGATTGTCCACTAGGACTCCGAGGTCCCTCTCACAGTTACTACTATTGAGCAAGGTACCCCCTGTACTATACCTCTACATTTGGTTTTCCTTGCCTAAATGTAGAACCTTACTTTTTTCACCATTGAATTTCATTTTGTTAGATAGTGCCCAGTGTTCAAGTCTGTCCAGATCCTCCTGTATCTTAAGCCTGTCTTCTGGAGTGTTGGCTATTCCTGCCAGCATGATGTCGCCTGCAAATTTGATTTTGATATTTGAACTTGTTTCTAATCTGTTTTTTATAATACTATTTTTGATAGGTTGGACTGTTTTTCTCTTTGTGTAAAGACGGATGCAAAAAAACAAGTTAAGGTGTTCTCCCTGTTGCTTGTCATCTTCTTGCCACTTTCTCCCACTTTCCTTGATTTTGTTTTTTACATGTTGAAAAAAGCTCTTTTTTTTGTTATTTTTGACTTTTGTCACAAGTCTTAGTTCATTTTGAGCCTTAGCTTTCCTCACTTCATCTTTGCAGGCTCCAGCTATTTGCTGATATTCTGCCTTAGTTATGTGCCCCTCTTTCCACTTTTTATACTTGTCCTTTTTATCTTTCAGTTTATCAGAGAGTTCTTTATGCAGCCATGCTGGTGTCTTTTGAGAGCTGTTATTTTTCTTCTTCATTGGTATTGTGCTAGACTGGGCTTTTATAATCTCACTTTTTAAAATTTCCCAAGCTTCTTGAGTTGTTTTCCCCTTAAGTATTCTCATCCATGGAATCCTTCCCAAGCTGTAAGTTTATTAAAATTAGCTCTCTTAAAGGCCAAGACTTTAGTTTTGACTATATTCTATTGCTTGTGCTTGCATAATGTTGAATTCCAATATTGCATGATCACTCCCCCCCCAAGGTTCCTGTAGCTTCAACACCTTCTATCATTTCATCTCTGTTAGTGAGAATTAAGTCCAATATGGCTGATCCCCTAGTTCCCTTCTCTACTTTTTGGGAGACAAAGTTGTCTGTGAGGTTTGTCAGGAACCTGTTTGATCTTCCACTTAGTGCTGAGTTTATCTCCCAGGTGATGTCAGGGTATTTAAAGTCCCCCGTTATTATTATTATGATGTGCTTCCTACATACCTTAATTAACTGACTAGCAAAAAGTTCATCTATTTCCTCTGTTTGGTTGGGTGGCCTATAGTATATACCTGTGGCAATGTCATTTCCCCCCGCTTTTATATTGACCCAAATGCATTCAAGACCGTTTTCATCATTGTTGTGCTCTATTTCTGTAGAGATGTAGTTATTTTTTATATATAATGCAACTCCTCCTCTTTTATTTGGTTTGTTTCTTTTAAATAATTTTAAATCCCTCTAGCTGTATGTTCCATTTGTAGGTTTCATCCCACCAAGTTTCCATAATGGCAACAATATTATATGTGCAAATTGCTAAATTGAAAAAAATATATATTCTACATGCAAATGTAGAATCCAGCTCAAAAATTAAGCAAACTGACATTAATTTGGAACAAAATTACAGTGATCATACATCTTATATTATAAAGGACAGTATTTCAGAATGTTGTCCTTTATTTATTGGTTTTGTTGATATTTTTTTAAAAAAGCCAATTATAAACAATTTAAAAATTATCCCCATGAAGCTCTTTCAGATTTGCCCCCTTTTCAGGTTTGTCCCCAAGAAAATATGGTCACTGTATGCAAAGGACAAAATGGAGACCAGGTAAGTATTCTTTACTTTAAATTCCTTCCCCTGAGCACACCAAAATGGTGTAAACATGGACTGAGAGATTCAGGAGAAAGAAAAGGAAAGTTTTAAAGACAATGCAAGACATCCAGGACTTTGCTCATTTCAACACAAGAGTTTCCTGCTACTTTGCTGGTAGGATTTCACTGTCAGTCATTGCAGTGAAGCAAAAGTGCCAATCCAACCAGTTCAGCTGCATTGGGATGGAGTAGTCTTAGGTGACCTGCTGTTGGAGATGGCATACAAAATGAGTAATGGGGAAAAAAACTTCTCAATCCTTGCAGCAAGATGAGAAACCTACAATTCTTGGTTAAATTGTAATCCTCAAAGTCAACATTATCATTCTGTTAGGAGTCATATGGCTCCTCTCACTATCCAATGGGACGGGTAGGCGGGGAAATGGAACCACCCATTCTTGAATGTAATCCCACCTCCACTGTCAGGAAGCTTTATATTGATTGCATCTCCCTCCCCTTTCACTCAAAAGTGATGCAGTCCTCTTGGCAGAAGAGGCGGAAAAAAGCTTCCCTACCAGTAAAAAGAGCCTGGATCTACCTGATCTTTATATATATTAATTCTATTTTCATTGTGACTGAATTTAACTGAGTGGCTCACAAAAAATATAGAGCAATATAAAAACAAAATATGACAAAGTAACTTGTTTACCAAATATATCCAAATAACTACAAAATAATCACAATATGGCACTCCAGGCAACATATCAAAACATAGAACATAACAACCAGAGAGTCCCTTCTACTCTTCCTCAAACCCTGGGAGAATTAGCAGGTTTTCAACACCTTCTGGAGCATCATTAGGGTGGAAGACTGATGGATCTCAAGGGGGAAGCCTCATTCCAAAGGGTAGGTGTGCTACACAGAAGGTAAACATCCTGAATCCTAAAAGATGGCACAAACACTGGGCCAGATTATACCAGACAGAAACCATAGGAGATAAGTCTTTCAAATAACTTGGCCCTATACTATACCATGAAGGGCTTTATAGGTAATAACCAGCTTATTGAATTGCTTCCCAAAACACACTAATGGATGTTATAGAGCAGAGGTGTCACATGGGCATAATGAGGCAAGGCCATCATTGTTTGAGTTGCTGCATTCTGGACCAGCTGAAGTTTCCGAGTGGTCTTCAAGGGCAGCCCCACATAGAGTACATTTTTTAGTGCTCTATATAAGGCAGTGAGTAGACAAGGATGTTAATGGTTGTCTTGAGGATTGACCAACTCAGGAAAGTTCTACACTATTTGCTTTCGCTTCTATAAACCATGTCGAGCAGTGTTCACCTCACCAACTGAAATCCAAAGCAATTTTTACTTTCCATCTATCCTTGACCCAGACAGCTTCCCTCACCCTCTTACAAAGTTGTACGTTGAATCCAGGTTGACTTGGACTTGACAGTAACTTTAATCCAGTCCTGCCCTCTATGTAAGGTATACTACTGCAGCAGCTCCAAACAATGGTAATTAAAATTCTCCTTAAATACCTCAGTTGTCTAAATTTTGGTGATATGTACCTTTATGTATTTTTAAACTTTCATAATTTAAATGTAAATTTAAATTCTATATTTTTACTCATTCTATGATTTAACTCATTTTTTTTATTTAAAAGTAAACTGTTTAGATAATTCATTGTGGCACTTAAACTCTGTAAAATAAAAACAGTATTAGTCTGAATTCTGTGGCAATTTATTTCTTGATTTGGGAGAAGTAACTTGTTGTAAAGAATTAAACAAGGAATTATGAACACAGTAAAAAAAAATCTAAGCTAAACATGAATAATTTAAATGCAAGAATTCTATGTATTCTCCAGGCAATACATAAAGTTGTCCAAAACATTACCTTACTAGGATTAAGAATAGCGCCAGTTCACTTCATCATGAAATATATATATATATATATATATATATAGCATTGGCGCCCTCTAGTGGACTTCAGTTTCAGAAGCTTGGCAAAAAGTAATAATAAAGAAAATGTTAACTAGTTATCAAAACTTTTTTCTTTCATTTTTCATTGTGATTCTATCCTACGAGATATACTATATCACGTTTTCTTTGGGCAGATATTTCTGAACTTATCTAGATCAATAGAAGTCTCTTTTGCTTCTTCTCATTTAGCATAAGTAGGTTAGGACTAGAGCAAGGAGGTCCCACACATAAGAGAACATCAGGGAAGAGTCATTGTTTGAAATATGCTGCTATAACCTATCGTGGCCAATCCAGTTCTATTGCCCAACAAATACTCATCAAGGCAAGTACTCCTGCTGAGGGCAGGAGATCCCCATTTGCATCATTAGCATTAACAAAAGATAGGTGGACGTCACAACAAGAATGAAGGTAGAAGTGTTTTGTTATTTTTTTTAAGCAAATGTTTTATTACCGAAATACCCACCCATTATTTGTTAAATCTGTACATGCATTTGTTTCATTTGGAAGTGGTTTCTAAAAACAAAACAAAAAAATCCAAAGTGACTCCTGTGTTCTTCTGTTCAGAGCTGAATCCAAGAGAAGTCAAGAACCATCATATAAACACCTTATCAGTGAAGTTTATCAAATGAAGCACAAAGTGATGCCTATGCAGCCTAGCGTTACAATCCATTCAAAAATGAAACAAAGACTGGTGGATGGTGACAGTAGGAGAAGAGCCAACCTGGACCATTATTTCCAATAAAATGACCAATGTTTGCTAAAATGTTAATGTGAAATGATTCAAGTGACGGACCCTGGAACATCCTTCACGAATCGTCCAGCCGTCTTACTGCACAAAATCTAGCAAAATGATAATAATCACCTCTTGTTATAATTAAGAAATTGTAATGTTTGAAAGGTAGGGAAGCATGGGAATGCTTAAGGTGCTCTTAACTAGATTTGGTCTCTAGATTATCTCAGACCCCTTTCATTCTCCCTCAATAGACAAAAGATCAAGTTTCCTATTTGCAAAAACTATATTCTGTGCTGTGAGATGATGGAACGTAGCATTCATGGTTTGATCTATACATTAATAATTGTTAATGTAAGGAGCTTGTAGTTTTGGACACGTAACTTTTCCTGGTTGCCTTCTTTGGCACACCTCAGATGGAAGCTCTCCATGCAAAATCAGAGCCACGGTGTCAGGAGAGAATGCCAATCATGCTGTGACTACAATTTTGACTTTCTTTTTCACAGTTTTACATACTAGCAGCCTTTCCTTAATCTGGAAGGAGAGATTCCCCTTACAAAACCAGGTTGTTTCCTTGCATTCACCTTAGAATAGATGCTCGGATGGCTTTTGAATAGAGAAGCATCTCCCAGTGAAAATATCAACAGTTAAGTTCTTCATAGTGACTCCTGCAACATGGGTTCTGGTGGCAACTACAGTGACTCCAAGGTCACATGATCCCCACCCAGGGAGGCAAGAAGAGCTATGTACTTTCCTTGGTACATATAAACTAAAGGCCAGAAAAAGTGTTCCCTGCCACTATTGGCATGAAGAATAATCAATTCTGTGTAAGTTCACCATAACCAAGAGAAGACAAAATTACAGAAGATTCATGCTAATGTGAGTGGAAATATATATGGTCTCCATCACCACCACAAATGAAGTTGGCAAACCAGGAGTAGATGACAGAGAGCCAGGACAGATTCATCCTTGGAGATGCAGTCACTAAAATGTCTCCAATGTAATGGGCTCCCAAAGGGAGGAGTATGGCAGAAATGATAAAAATGATATCAAGATTTTCTATACTATACATCCCTGTTCAAAAGGTAAATGGTGGTATTTTAAGCTTGGTGCCTTACAGTCCAATTCTTGATCTGGCTGGTGTCAATTCAATAGATCAGAGGAACTGAAGCTAAAAAAGATAGAGGCATCAGGTTCATTTTAGAGGAGAGAACGTTCCTCTCTACAGCGTGTATTTCTAAAAGCATGTGATTAAAAAAATATCAAACCACAACAGCTAAAGCTTCCCACCCCCCTCCAACTCTTCCTCAATGAACAATATAAGGATTATGTACATATAGCAAACAGCTGCAACAACTGGAATATGGGAATACTCTAAGCTTAGTCACAATTGACAAATGTGGATGAAAGGAAGGGAAGGAAGAGGTGTTGACAATAAAGGTGCAGGGTATCTCACAAGGAGAAGAAGATTTAAATGGCCTGTTTCATAAAAGAACAGTCAAGAGATAAAAGGAGGCTGCCCAAGCCCCTGGTCCCTCAAATAATTCGTCAATGCAGCACAACCTAATTGAACTGCAGCAACACTGCAGAGTTGTCACCAGAGGGATGAAGACAGTCTGGGTTTAAGAAAGGGACATTCCGTGTGTTCTGGGGCAGCTCTCAAGACCAGCAGTCTCTCAGTACTTGGGCACTTTGGTGTAGTCTTCAGTGTGAATGTTCTTGCAGAGGCAGATAGAGAGCACCATTCCCAGCAACTGCAAGAGAAAAAGGAGGAAGGATGAAAAGGCTGGTCTTTTGCACTTATAAAGAAACGGGGAATCCCCTGGACAGAATTTAGCATTTCAACGATTGTTCAGATTTAGACCAAACACACTTTTATAAGGGAACCTAAGTGCATTTTCGGTTTTATCTCAACACCCTTTGCCTTCTCAGTCTTCTTGGTTCTCCTCCTCCTGTCAAAACTGCAACTATAAGCTCCTCCAGAGAGAGAGCTATATTTTGCTAGCATTACTGTGAGAAACACTTCTGTTCTTGGATGAGTTTTGCTACAGTTAGTTCTTGCTTACTGACGGTCATTGGGACTGGGAATCCCATTGCTAAGCAATGCATTCATAATGTGGGGCATAATAGGACTGCACCAATTTATGATGACAGTCCCAGTAGTCCCAGTAATAGCTGGGAATTGTTGAGCGAATCCTATGAGGTTGCAGCGCTCCAGTGTCACATAATTGCCATCTGCAATCTCCTGCCAGATTCTCCACTGACTTTGCTTGTTGGAAGCTGGCACAAATAGTGATCACATGACCACAGGATATTGCACTTTGTAATTGCATGCAGGTTGCTGAGCACCCAGATAGTGACCACATGATTGTCGGATGCTGCAATGAACACAACTATAAGGACCCCTCCCAAGTACCCTTTGTTCAGCATCATTGTTAACTTTGAACAGGCACCGAATGAGTGGACTGCTGCATTTAGTTTCATATGTTTAATAAAATGTTCCAAATAAAAATGTGAGAAGCAGCTAATGAACCATATTCAGCCTGCCGTGACCAATATACTCAATTTGCCATCATGTTGGAATATGTCTGTACAAAACAGCAGCATCAGCAGATAGGAATTCATACATAATAAAAATGGAAATCAGAAACCTGCTGAGATGAAATAAACCTCAATCAACCACGGGAGATAGAACGATCATTCTAATTGAAAGACTACTACAGAAAAGATGTAGATGGAACAAATAACCAGACCTCCTCGGATATTTTTGTCCATTGGTTTGGATCTATTTACATCTGGTTCACCTTCTCTCTCATTTCCCCACTTGCATCTTTGTTTTAAATCATAAACAATATTGCTAGTGTGAATAAATTGAAGCCAGGGGGAAAATGTTTAATCAAAGCTATCCTCTTTAAAAGGCTCCAATCATCAGATACCATCTAGATTTTTAAAAATTAAATTAAAATTATTTTTAGCCAAGACATAATAAAAAATAAAGAATAGAAAGGGTGACTCATATTTTTTTGGAAAACTAATTAATTTCCACCAAGTACTATGTATTCATAGGCCAAGGAGCCAATATACTATACATCTGGAGAATATTTTGTTTTGTTTGTAATTACAAACAGCCATGAACAAAAAAGCTTTTTACAAAATGCAGGAAAATGAACACCTACCTCAATGACTGCAACCCCCGTGCACACTCCAAGGATGACGCCAAGGTTGTCTTGCAACCAATTCTGCACACCTTTCATACATCCCTGGAGGATAAGTACCACATCTGATTTACCAAGATTGTAAGATGATGGATAATACTTAGGACAATATTATTTATTAGGATAATAAAGCAGGACAACGTTATCGAGTTAGAACATGAGTAATTTTGAAATCTTTTCTACTTATAATGGCTATTTTAGATAAGGCCAAAAGAAATTAGAAAGTTATTATTTTCTCTTTAGTCCAGGGATTCTCTATCTCTGACCAACAGGGATTTTTCCAGGATATCTTATTTCCTTATTGCTGGCTTGTGGCCCAATTAAAGTCCTAAGGGATGTTGGACACTGAATTTGAACCATACCCATCAGAAATATTTCTGCACTAGGGGAAACAGCAGCACTTATATATTCCAAGTTAAAAACTAAATTTTTGAGCCAATAAAGTAAACTTAAGAACTGCATATTGTAAAAATCTATTCCAGGATTTTGTCACCAAAAGCCATTATCAGGATGTGTCTTGGAAACTCACAAAGTATACTGCCAAGATAACAGCAATGCCAAGACTTTTGTCTTGGAGTATACACTATGTCTGTGAAAATAGCCATTTATTCTAATGGATGCATTTTTTAAAATCAAAACTGTGTACAAACAAATAGTTAGCTACATACATGACCGAGAGACAGGAGAGACTGAGGCAAATAAAGTGGACTTCAAAACTGCCTCCAAGAATTAAAATGAAAGATAAAAAGAATGATTGGGGGTGTATGAATGAGCAGTCTGTAATCATGTCAAGGAGATGATGATGAAGATGATGATGATGATGATAATAATAATAATAATAATAACAACAACAACAACAATAATAATAAGAAGCGCCTTGGGTGCAATCCCAAAACAACTGGAGCACTACTTGAACACCATTGGCATTGAAAAATTCGCCATTAGTCAATTGCAAAAGGCGGCCTTATTAGGAACTGCTTCCATCCTGCAATGATATCTGTAATACTATCAAACATCCACATCTGCCTATCCCAGGTCCTTGGTAAGGACTCGATAGGTAGGCAAAAATGCCAAATCCAGTCTGAACATCTGGCCGACTATGCGATGATCAATAATAATAACAATAATAATAGAGTTGGAAGGGACCTTGGAGGTCTGATAGTCCAATCCCCTGCTCAGCAGGAAACCCTATACCATTTCAGACAAATGGTTGTCCAGTCTTTTCTTAAAAACTTCCAGTGTTGGAGCATGTACAACTTCTGGAGGCAGGTTGTTCCACTGATTAATTGTTCTAACTGTCAGAAAATTTCTCTTTAGTTCTAGGTTGTTTCTCTCTTTGATTAGTTTCCCTCCATTGCTTCTTATCCTGCCTTCAGGAGAATAGCTTGACTCCCTCTTCTCTGTGGCAGCCCCTGAGATATTGGAACACTGCTATCATGTCACCCCTCGTTCTTCTCTTCATTAGACTAGACATACCTAATTCCAGCAACCATTCCTTATATGTTGTCCATGGTTATATTCACCTACCTCTTTCAATACTTTCCCTTCAACCAGGAAGACAACTGAGATCAACTCAAAAGTCATTAAAAAGAATGCAAGATTTTATATTCTGCTCCCAAAAACCTTTCAGACCAAATGCCAAACAAAATGAAAGTGGAGGGAGGAAGAGAAAGCAGGTAAATAAAAGCTGCTGGCATTTTCTCTGTTCTTTTAAAATGAAGAGATTTTGGACAGAACCTTTCCAAATGAGACACTCACCTGCTTTTTAACTGGCCAGTCATCCACTGTTGTGGAGTTGGAAATAATATCCAGGGAGCAGAAACCCACTTCGGCCGGCGAGGTAAAGGAGTCATTGTAGCAAGAGCAAGGGTAGAATGTCTGATTTTTTTCCTGAAGAACGGTGTTGTTTTTCCAAGTTTCTGGCCCAGTCCAACCACAACATTGCAGCTATGTTTAAAGGAAAACATCACCTTATTAGTTCCTATTCAGTGTCACATGGCCAGTTTGCCCGAGAGGATTCTTCTGCTTCTCTCTTTTGTTTAATATTAGGTTTTCTTTAGTAGAACTATCTTGTTTAATAAAAGTCTGTGAGCAGCTTACAATTACAAAAAAAAAAAACCAGCAAAAGTTGCAGGGACTTGCCCATGTGGTTGCCAAGAGTAAAAACTGATATAAGAAGTTCATTGCGACAGAACTGTGTCAGGCTAGCTTCAGCAAAGGTGCTCTTAATAAGAACTATATCAGGAGTTTTCAAACTTGGCCCTTTTATGACTTGTGGACTTCAACTCCCAGAATTCCTCAGCCAGGCACGCTGGCTGAGGAATTCTGGGAGTTGAAGTCCACAAGTCATTAAAGGGCCAAGTTTGAAGACCCCTGAACTATATGGACACCCCAAGGGCTTGTATGGAAATGGCTTTCAGATCAGCTGACAAGGCTGCTGACTGTGAAGTTGCCTCCATATAAAGTCTATTAAGGATTCCATAACCAAAATGGCATTATAGTACAATGAAGTTGGATGCAACTTTTCCAGCACAGTATTTGCTTGTGAGTTTCCTAGCCAGTTTCAAATGGAAGGTAGCAATTATAAAGCTCAACAAAGCCACCAAATAATAGATTCTTTCATAAAGTTACATATTCTTCTACAAGACTGCACTGTGTCGTCTGTTAGTTTTCACTCAATGGTATTCTGGAAAAAGCAGGCAGTTAGATTTCATTCTGCTTGAAGATCTCCAGATCCAATGCAATGCCCTGAATTGCTAGTTTTTTTAAAGTGATCAAAGAAGTATGTTATAGAGCAGGGGTCTTAAAACTTGGCCCTTTTATGACTTGTGGACTTCAACTCCCAGAATTCCTCAGCCAGCGTGCCTGGCTGAGGAATTCTGGGAGTTGAAGTCCACAAGTCATAAAAGAGCCAAGTTTTAAGACCCCTGTTATAGAGGTACTTCCCAGCCTCGCTCATAAACACCAGCTTGAGGGAGTTGGTTATTTCTTTAGCATGAAAAAGGCCAATTGTTAAGAATAGCCAGTCACCAAAAGATGGAGCTCTTCTACTATTCTCTCCTCTTAGCCTGTAGTTGAAATAGGATTATATAAAAACATGGTAAGACTTTTCATTTGTAAAGAAAGACTAAGTAGGGCTTAATTATATAATATAATGTACTATATGTAAATAAGATCCTGTTTGCTGCTGGGAATAGGATATAAATAGAAACCTGATGAAAATGGTAATAGTAAGCTATGCAATAGCTGCAAAATGGTGAGAAGAAATTACAACTTTTGGACCAACTGAGAGTTTACTTAGTCCTAAGTAGCTAAAATGAATTTCAAGCTTATTTCATTTCTGGTTTACAAAGACCATAACTGATGTTCTGTTCTGACTTGGAGATAGTCTACAGGTTTATTCTTTATGATAAAACCCACCTTAAAAGTGGAGTCTGTGAACTAATAGCTTCAATTAAAATATCCCCAATTAGTTTAGGAAGGAAAAACAAACTCAAGTTTCTCTCATGTTGAATGAATGCAATATAATCTCTACGACAAAGCGATGAGAATCTGAGTGGATAGAGAACCTATTAAACACCAATGTCCAATTAACCTGACTGTATTGGTGTCAAAAGAGATTTTAAGCTACAATCCTGCTACATGCTGTCTCTACCTCAGACCCCTGCCATGTCTACTAGAAGAGGCAGCAGGCCTGGAAAAAGACTACAAATTTGCCGAAAATTAAATCATATAGTCTGCAAAGAATGATACTATCAATTTGGAGATTGTTTCTGATGTAGAGTAAGCGACTTCTCTTACCCAACGAAAAACGCTGACTACATTTAATACAAGTCTTTAGCTATGCTTAGGTTTGTTAAAAAGTCCAAGCAAGCTCTGTACCACATTTTAATACAGCTTTGATTGAAGAGAAATTATATATGTGCTTTTTAATTCTCAGATGAAGGAATGGAACAGATATACAAAACAGTTTTCCTACTAGAAGGCATTCTGATCAGCAGGAAAAGGTAATTCCTGAGGGAAATTCATCCTTAATTCCAGTGTAAAGATTACCTAAAGCCTCAAAAGCCAACATCTCCTTGGACTTTGAAAAAGCAGGATAGAGTAGAAAGAGCATTAATGCATTTGAACTTTGGTTTTGGAGAAGAGTCCTGAGAATACCATAGCAAAAGGGGGGAAAAACCCAAAAAACAAATGCATCATAGAGTAAATTAACCCAGAACTCTCATTCAGAGGTCAAATGATCTGGGTCAAATTATCATATGTTGAATACTTTATGCAAAAGACTCTTTACAGTTCTTTTGAAAAACCTATAATGCTGGGAAAGGAAGGATAGTGAAAAAGAGAATGGCCAATAACAAAGTGGATGCACTCAGTTACAGCAGTGATGGGTGCACCATCGGAGAACCTGAAGGACCAGATTGGGAACAGACCATATATGATTATTAAAAGACAACATCAACTTGATGGCACATAATCCAGCTCTTTATTTAATATCCTACAAATAACTGGACCAAGTCAATATAACTGGTAACCTCTTGGAGCTAACTAGCCCCAGTCTTATTTTTTTGTTGGCTTCTTACCAACCAGATGCTGTGATAAGCTGAAACTATATTAGATGGCACTACAGGCTACATACAGAAGAACTGGTGTTTAGGCCCTTGGGTAAGAATGACAGGGGTACAGAGATGGTTGCTGTCAAGAGCCATCAGTAGTAGGCAGATTATGGTGGCCACCAGTACCGACCTCAACAATGTATACTAACTTTGTCACTGAATGGTTCAAGAGTCCTGGTTTATGTGAAGCCTACAATTAAAAATATGAAATGAACTGTGCCTGAATTTATATAAAAAAAACTGTCTGTAGACCTTGAATGGCAACAAGTTTTCACATATGGAACTCAGTAGTAAATGCGGTCACAGTGTTGAAAATGTATATATAAATACACTGCCACGATGCAGCTTTGCACCCTGTAGTAATTGAACACGTGGACAATTCCGGCATGCTTCATTTTTCTGTGGTAACACCCAAAGTAGATCTCATGTACAGGACATGCCAAACTTTACATCTGGCAAACTAAATATTGCATAATTATTCACACATGCCAATGGATCCATATTCTCCACACATGTTCAATTTGAATTGGACTAGGACTGGAGAGATTTAAGTTCAAGTCTCTGCTCAAGTAAGAAACTCAGTGATCTCATCTCTCAGTCTAATCTAAGTCACAAAGAGGAAACCATGTGTACTGCCTTGAGCTTCTAAAGCAGTTAAGATGTGTAGGTTTCAATTCCACGCATCTTAAATTCCCCAAGTTGAAGTCCAAATATCTTAAAGAGACCAAGTTTGAAAAACACTGCTCTAGAGAAAAGACAGTAAGTGCAGTGACTGATTATAACTTCCTCGGATATAGAACTCCATATTCTAAGCAGTGTTTGGTGACAAGAAATTTTAACAAATAAGTACCTCAACAGTACATCTGAAGAGCAATACCAGAGGAAACCAAAAAGACAGTATATTGATGACATGATCCACTATATGAAAGCAACTTGTTCCTCATATATAGAACTTGTGCTTGGCTGATAAGGTTCTCTACCCACTTACTTCTGCCTATAGCCAATCTTCAAACATCAATATTAATTTATGATTAAATTAGATGAAGACCACTGTTGAATAAGATGTTCTCATTCAAGAAAAAGCTTACCATATGTATTATTGGCAATACCACTAACAGTCTCATTAACTCTTGCATAGCAACTTACTTGTAACTGGACATAGTCCCAAGCATTTTCAAGAGTCCTATTGTTGTCATCATAAGGATCGTAATTCTGGACGAGTTCACTGACAATCCCAGACATTTCCGCTTCAAGCTAGTAAAAATAATGCAGAAAATTAATTAAGCACTGGTCTTGTAATTATTGATCCCACCTTACATTTGAAGATATGTAAATTATTTCAACTTTATTCCAAAATAAGGGAATCCTTTTCCTTTTTTGATGTAGCCCCAGATGTATCTTCCAGCATGTCCTGCAAGTTAAGAACTGGAGAGAGGGAAAGAGAAGGAGGAACAACAGCAGCAACATTTTTCTCAATCAATGAAAAGAAAGAAAGGGACAGGTCAGAACATTTCATTCAACACTGAAGAATTATGTTTTATTTAAAATGAACCTGTTTTTCCAAAGAAGAAAGGTTGTAATCCATCCAGAGAATTCATCTCCTCTCATGGCAGCTCTTTCTTACACCTACCCACCCACACCCACACATGCACATATGAACAGCCTCAGACACCTACAGTCTGCTATCATGCTGGCTGTTCTTCGAATCTGCTGGATTACCACATTTTTCAGGACTTCAGAAAGATGTCACCTTTTGTGGAAAAATGGTAAAGCAAAGAATGTCACCCTTAAGATGCCTTAGGGGTATTTTTCTTTTCTGAAACAATGGATGAGTTTACATGGCTTTGAAGAAATCATAGTGACATGGCTCTCTTGGAATTCAAACACAGCAAATAGGCCTAAGGTTTATTTGTATGTATCCCACCTGTGTTATTTAATAAATAACACAAGGCAGTAAACATATCCAACACACCTTCTTCCTCCTCTTTTCCCCACAACAGCAATCTGAAAGAGAGTGTCCGGCCCAGAGTCACCCAGCTGGCTTTCATGGCTAAGGTAGGACTTACAGCAGGTTGCACAAGGAAAAGGCAAAAATGGCTACAACCTATGTCTAAGATGTGGTGAAATAACGGTAACTATTCTATTGGTATTTTAAGAACAAGCATGAATGCCTGTTGGTGCTGAGCACTAAACTCACGGGGTTCATATTGTGGCAATTAGACAATATGGCAGCCACAGAGTAAAGAAAGAAACACAAGCAACAAGAAACAAGTTCTTCTTGCAAAAGAAGAGTTGCTGCAAAATATTGCCAACTGCTACAGATTTGGAAAGAAGGCGGCCATCTGCCTTTTTGTTTTCAGGACACACGTCTGAACAAATGGCAGAAACCTCCTGCTGTGTGAGCACAGCAAGTGTCAAGTCAGCAAAATGCAAACTCATTTCTTGAGCGATGAATGGCACAAGTGTCTGGATTACTATCTGCCAACTGCAAAAACCATGTCAGACAAGAACAGTAAAATGTTTCACAATTTCCTCTTAGTGAAACTGGAAATTATCACAAAGGTCAAAAAGTTTTCTATTTAAAATTAACTTTCTCAGGTTCAAGTCAAACACAGTCCATGCTTTCAATTTTTACTTCATCTACTAGTGTCAAAAACTAAGGTATACCTGATGCTACACAGAAGAATGAGAAAAGAACACAATTTATAGTTACTTGAATATCATGCAAAGGTTTTTTTTTAAAAAAATAAATAAATTGCACCATGTTAAACGTAGAAGGGCATATTCTAATTGATCAGGGTGGAATTTGTCCTTTTCCACTTAGCTATAATAATGAACATGATAAGAAATGCAAATGTTCCTGTCCAGCAGAGACCTACTATGATCAGGAAAAATTAATTAACACAAACTCAGGACTATTTGATTTTTGAAAATGCATTAACATTAGACACTATTGGCACCAAATGAGAGAATTTTTTCTTCTTTTTTTTCATTTAGTGCAGTGCTTTTATTTTTCTTTCACAATGAAGTGTTGGACATCACAATTCTCAATTTCAGGATGACTTACAAATGTTGGTTTTCTACTATCCTATGACAACCTTAAGGCAATCTACGAAAATCTTACATAAATTAAACCTGTAAAGTATTTTCTGAGGAACATGGAGAGCTACCCAGAGATTAATCTTTTCTTCTAATGCTGGCCCATCAGAGCAGGGGCAGATGGATGAATATGCAGGAAACACTGGACAATTTGTGACATGATCATCCTACATTAAATGAATTTTCCATCAACTATTTTAACAAATGGAAGTAATTTGCACAAATTGATTACCGGCTAGTGAATTGAAGTGACTGAATCTGGGTTCAAAGAGCAGAGTAACATATATTACTGAATGGTATAAACTCTACAAATGGTGCTTTAAGTAATTTGGATAAAACTTAATTCAAATATAGTTTAAAATTTTATAGGGATCTCCCGTGAACCTTATAATTCATTCGAACTAAGCACTAAACACACTCATGAAGTTTTAAAGCAAGCATTATAGAGGGGGAAAAAATCTAATGCCTCTATATCTCTGGATGAAAATAAAGAAACAATATATGGAATTTAGTAAATTTCTCCAGCCTAAATGCAAAAATGTGGAATATGAGTCAAACCCAGTGGAAGAGGGGACAGATGGCTGCTTTCCCACCCAGCAGTCACATTGTAGTTGAAACTTTCATAATCCAGAAGACTGGGAAGGAGCACACAGTTTGGGTATTCTAAACGTCTCCTGCCAACAGAATCTCCATTAAGTTTCCTCAGACGTTTCCCCACAGTAGGCAAAACAAGAAGAAAAACGAGACTTCATCAATCCCTGCTATTAAAGCAAGCCTGAAGAAACACTGCCACACGTAGCCTTCCATCTTTACTGCACAGATGCTAAAACCAAAACCTTGATGGAAGAAAAAAAGAAAAGAAATGAGTGATAGAGGCAATTTAAATCTACTGCCAGGAAGAACCCGTACAAAACCTTCCAGATTCCACAAGTAGAATTTCCCAATGACTGCTCACTTTTTCCAACATTACGCATTATTGAAAGTTCTCCTGACTAGGCTACACACATACTTGAATTCATTACTCTGCATTGCCACATTGTTTTGTTCTGCAAGTTAAGATATTGGGGGGAAGGGGTCTAAAAATGTACAATTGTCTTTAATTTAAACTAAAGTTTAAGTTTGATTACTCCTTAGGTTCTAATGTTATTACCAGATATTTGCTTTATCTCCATTATACATTAACTTGCAAAAAAAGGTTGTAGAAAAACTAGTACATTTTTGAACAAAAATTGCTATGTATTCTATATGTAATTTTGCACCAAAACAGTTTTTACTCAGATTTCAGTATGCTTTTCAGATTAATATTAGCATTTCTTTCTTCATTAGAGGTTGCAGCACAACTTTCATAAAAGTGTAACTACTGAAGTATACTGTTATTTCCTTTCATGGTTTGCGAAGTGCAAATTAATTAAGGTTACATTAAAATTAAAATGTAAACTCAACATTCAAGAATCTGAATGACAGTTTTGCAGCCGAATAAGTGAAATGGCAATCCATTTTTCCTGGTCTTTTGTTGTCTCTGGACATTAAAGGCAAAATTCATTTCCTTTCTTGTTTGGAAATTTAAATTCTACACAAGCCATATATAACATCTCAAAATAGCAAATATGGGTACAGAGATTACTAAGATTATAAACCAAAAATTAGAGGTTCTTCCTAAGAAACAGGATAGTGGAAAGAAGCATATTATAAGAAAGAAAAGTGGTCTGAATGATTTATTCACATGTTTCAAGCCTGCAGATTCTATTCTTTTTTTTTTATTTGTTCATTCCTTCAGTGAATTTTGTCCATTTATACTTCATCTAGAAACCTACCTTTTTGCCCAAACTAAACTTTATTTAATCAGTTTCTTACCTAAAGTTCTCAGGATCTCATTTACTGTAGTGGCTTTAACTTCTGAACTGTTGTACAGTTTGTATTTTAAATTTGAATTTTGTACAATTTCACCTCTTGTTGAATTGAACTTGTATTACTTTTAATGGAAAACACTTAAATAGTGAAAAGTAGGTCCAGTATTTCTATTAATGTTTATCCAGATTCCTTGTCCAACGCAACTGTATATAACAAGCAAGCAACTGGTTATTCATTATTGCCCAGCTTATTAGTATATCTTTTAAGCAAAGGGGGCTTTGAGCAATTAATCATTATTAAACTCTAGGTGATTAACAAAAATTAGTTATTGAAAAAAAAACCTCCTTAAATTCTATAAAGTATAAATAGTTGGTGCCTATACTCTGTTTTTCTTTTTTCTTTTCTTTCTATTATTTGCTATTTAATTATTGATGTTAGTTCCTATTTTAAGAATGACGGTAAGCTGTTTTGAAAACAGGAATTCAACTACCCCTACATAAAATTACATGTTTTGTTTCTTTTTCTTTTTCTTTTGCTTAAATATTTTCCTAAGTACATATTAAGAAATTCAAAAATGTAAAGAAGAATAAACCAGAAAAGTCAGTTTGGGTTAAGTCGCAGCTAATATTGATAGTTTTGTGATTTTTGCCATTGTAAATGGTTGTAACAGAAAGTACCAGATTATCAGTCATATATAACATTTTTCCACCTAACAGGAACAAATCAGATACTAACATTAAAACACTGGTTTTATTTTTATTACTTCATGCAAATACAAAGAACGGTAGCAATCCCAACCCAAATGAAGAATGTCAGATTGAAGTTAGAGAAGTGTTTTTTAAAAAGAACAATGACCTCACAGTGGTATTTGCTGAAAAAATGCATGTCTAAATCTTGTTTTTAAGACATTACTTGGAAAAGCTTAAGAATCAGAATGACAACAACTCAACCTTAGCAAGGAAACAGGGAAATGAAATTGGGAAAGAAAAGTGTCACTTACTGCATTCCTCTGGAAATAGATCAGCAGGCCGGCGGCGATTTGGGCTATGAGGATCAGCAACAGGCAAGTAAAATACTGCAAAATAGAGAGCTTTTCTCACATTTGGCACACTAATACTTGGTACACAGGTAGCCCTCAACTTACAACAGTTCGTTTAGTGACCATTCAAAGTTACAACAGCACTGAAAAAAGTGACTTATGACCATTTTCAACACTTACAACTATTGTAGCATCCCCACAGTTACATGAATAACTGGCAACTGGCTCATTCATACAGTTACATGAATAATTGGCAACTGGCTCATACTTATGACAGTTGCAGTGTCCCGGGGTCATGTGATCACCTTTTGTGACCTTCTCACAAGCAAAGTCAATGTGGAAGCTGGATTCATTTATCAATTGCATTACTAACTTAGCAACTGCAGTGATTCGCTTAACAACTGTGACAAGAAAGGTCGTAAAATGGAGCAAAACTCAATTAACTGTCTCACTTAGCAATAGAAATTTTGGGCTTGTGGTCGTAAATTGAGGACTATCTGTATTATCTCAGAGGTGAAGTTTTTCAAGGGGTGTGTGTGTCTTACGGAATACAGTACAACCAGATGTAATAGGAAGCTTCAGCTCCAAAGCCAGAATGTTTTCTTGCCAGGAGCCCAGTGAGTATCTGCTGATGTATCTGAAGGAGATTTATTTCCATTTTCTGCCTGTCTGAGCACAATAAGGTAACAGAATTTGCTAAGCTTGCTTCCATGAGGTGTTTTAATGGAAACCTGGCACAGGTTTAGACAGGGTAGCTGAACAGGTCTAAAATAGTGCAAGAGTCTCTACTGATCTTTTCCATCCTCCCTGAACATCCCAGACTTTCAGTCTTTCTCTGGAGAAAGTCTCAGTCTAACTCTGGAAGACATTGTGTGGGGTGGGATTGCAGCCTTCTGCCTCTACTAGAAGATCCCTCCCCACAATTAAAGACAGGGCAATTCTGGCAATCTTGGAAGGACTATAAGAAACACACTATTTTTTCACCTTCTTTAAAAATAAAGATGGCAAATGCAAATATGCAAAACCTAACAAATCAACAAGAACTCATTAACAAACAAAACAGCAACATCAAAATCAGCAAGGAGTTTGAAAACTGGACATCAAAAGGGCTGTAAGAGAGGCTATGAAGAAAGCTTTTTTTTGGAAAGTATCCCACAATCAGGTTGTAATTAGAGAATGGGCTCCTTGTGTAATAACTTCCAAAGACATGCTGTATACTGAGATGCCACAGATGTGGCAATACATGCATAACTTCTGTGCTTTCTACATGCTTCTCTGTCACAGAAAGACTTTACCAGCATCTACATGTACTGCTTACCAGTCCCAAGAGGCAGCGAATCTCATTGACTGCTCCAACACAGCCCAGGAACCCCATTAACATGGTAAGAGCTCCTACTCCAGTAAGAATATATGCTCCAACTTTTGAAGTTGTTGATGAGGTCTCTGTGGAAACCCAAGGGGAAAAAACTACATATAACAGATGCACATTTATTATCTTCCAGCAAAGTAAGATTAATTGTTCAAGAGAGATAAAGCACTCTACTTTAAGTTCTGTAGCCAAGAAATCAAAGCACTGGACAACAAACAACTAAATCCTGTTACATGGACATATTGTAGAACTGAGCACTCACTTATTGGTCATGTGATAGTGAGGAGATGAACACAAAGCTGTATTTTAAAAAGATGGTCCAGGGAGAGGGAAGGAATTGACCCAGAAAAATGGGAAGAGGATGAAAATGTACTTTTGTGTTCCAGGAAGTGAAAACATAGGCCCCAATTGATAGGTATGCTGACTTGGGAATACCGGTTAGTGCTTCTTAAGACTTTAATAAAACAGGAAAGGATTATTAGCCATAGTTGGAAGTTCTTTTCCAGATCTTACATAGTGATCGATTCTTATTGACTCTTGTATCCCCAAGTATTGGCCATGCTGGTTGGGGTTGATATAATACCCAGTTCAAAATGTGGTAGAATTACTACATAATGCACCTTTGACTTAAAACACATGTGAAATATTCAGTAATGTTCTGTTTTTAAGATCTTCAACTTTAGAACAGTACCCAGTTGGAAATTCTACACACTCTGAAAAGTTTGTCCCGCCAAATGCTGCTGCCTTTTCAACAAAGCAGCCTAAGCTGAACCTTCAAGACCACCCTTGCAGAAAAGCAGTGCCTCAGCTGGGCTCTTGATCTGTAGCACTTTTTGGTTTGTCGAGAAAAATTTTCCCAGACTTTGCTGGCATAAGGCTACTAATTTCTATTCCCTCTTGTACCATTTTCCCCTACTTTTTTTTTTTCTGGGAAAAATTCCAGACTAACACAAGAGGGAGGTCTTTTTGGCAACCAAATGGAATGCCCTGCTGTGTCAAGTTCCTTCCCAAACTCTCTGTTAAGGTTACCAGGGAAAAAAAGAGGAGGAGAAAACAAGAGAGTTGCAAAAAAAAGGAGTCCATCTGGAAATCTCTGGGAAGGAAACAGGAAACACTGCATGTACAGTCTGATTACAAGATAGAAGAAGAAAACTTTTAAAAAAAAAGAAAAAGAAAAAAGAAAAAAGGGTGCTCACATATAAAAGGCTCCAAGAACACAGTAGCAGTAACAGCATTACTTTGATCAGATCAGAAGAGAAAACCAGATCATATTCCAACTCTTTTTTTACTTTTTAAAAATGTATACGAGCATTAAAGGGAGAGGGGAAAGGGACACAGCTTAATTCAACTTGCCGCTTTTGTTTCTGGCTAATTCTTCCTTATAGATTACACTGCAGAAGTGATCCAGCTAAGAATAGTTAGCTATGCAAATATAGAAAGCAGAAATAGTACATAGAGTTAACAGGAAAATAGCTTCTTTTTAAATTATTATGAAATCTGCCAGCTTCTCAAAACTACCCTCACATTTCTGCTAAAAAGGGTGAAAATTATCATGAAAATAATATGTCAAGGATAATGCCCTTGGTCTGACCTGATGTAGCCTCACACAAAAAAGCTGATTAGCTCTAGAAAGCTTTTCTAAATCTAGCAGGAAGCCATCCCTGCTTTGGACTAAGATCTAAAGATGGACTGCTCTTTAGATGTGCAGTACTTCCTTTTAGAATTTACTTTCAAAGGCAAGAAAAATATACATGAATCAATAGGAAACTTAAACATTGTCTTACGTAGAACTGAAATGAAGCTTGTTTTGTCAACCAAAATCCATATTCCAAAACCTAGGATGACAGCACCCAGGATCTGGAAAAGAAAAATCAGTTACTTAAAAAGATCATACTAATCTTAAATTTTGTTTCATGAATTCGTATAACAGTTTTAATGAGAAGAGTCTCCAAAACAGCTCACAGAAACAAAACCTAAAATTTGAACCCTGGAAAAAAATGGAAATAAGGTTACAAAGTACAAAAAGTCATAGCTTTTTTGGTTTCATGCCTTTATCAAAATTATTTCTACGAAGGGTCAGGGTGAAGCATTTCCAGTAGTAAAAGACAGATGGCGACTATGAAAACGTGCTGCTTTGTAAGGAGGGGGAAAAATCTATTTGGTCTTTCCAATACATGTGACAAATACATTGAACCCAGTCATGTCTTGCATAGCAGAACTGTGATGTACAGACATAATTAAAAATAGGAATCATCACCGACTTGGCACCTAATCAACCAGTCAAACTTACAACTTTGCCAGAACCCTTCCAATTTTCTCACCAGATAAGGCCAAGCATTCTTTTTAACATAAAATTAAAAATTGGGGAAAGAAACAATTGCTCCCTGCCATTTTTCTATTTTCATATCACAGTTCTTCTCTCTTCCCACTCCCCACCCCCCATTTCTTGGCTTCCAGAGTCGTACAAATGACTCCGGGCACTCAGGAAAATCCCTATTTATGACGTGCAATTCAATAAAGGTAGAATATTTCTTTAATAATAATAATAATAATAAAGTTGGAAGGGACCTTGGAGGTCATCTAGTCCAACCCCCTGCTCAGGCATTTCAGACAAATGGCTGTCCAGTCTCTTCTTAAAAACTTCTAGTGTTGGAGCATTCACCGCTTCTGGAGGCAGGTTGTTCCACTGGTTAATTGTTCTAACTGTCAGGAAGTTTCTCCTTAGTTCTAGGTTGCTTCTCTCCTTGATTAGTTTCCATCCATTGCTTCTTGTCCTGCCTTCAGGCGCTTTGGAGAATAGCTTGACTCTCTCTTGTTTGTGGCAGCCCCTGAGATATTGGAACACTGCTATCATATCCCCCCTCGTCCTTCTCTTCATTAAACTAGACATACCCAATTCCAGCAACCGTTCCTTATATGTTTTAGCCTCCAGACTCTAATCATCTTTGTTGCTCTTCTCTGTACTCTTTCTAGAGTCTCAACATCTTTTTTACATCGTGGTGACCAAAACTGGATGCAATATTCCAAGTGTTACCAAGGCATTGTAAAGTGGTATTAATACTTCACGTGAATTACCGTTCCATTCAGCCTTTCTAGCCAGTGAAGCTTCCCTGTTCCTCTGTTAAAGAGTGACATGAATGCCTAAACAGAAGTATAAACTGATTGCTGAGATCATGTTTTTTTCAAATGAAATATTTTTTTAAAAAAAATCAATACCTAAATTTAAATGAGTGGAGAAGTGTGCTTTAATTTTTTACATGAATAGCCAATCCACCATGCAAGCCTTCTCAAACAGCATACTATGTCACACAGGTACAAACTCATATGTTCAGTGAGAACCAGATTCAAGTTTTAAAGAATGCAAATGACCAGCTGTCTGCAAGGAATATAAATCCTTCCATTCCTCACCATCCAGTCAGAGCTGAAGAAGCTTCTTGGATGAGAAATGAAACTTTTTTAAAGAAAAACAAGGAAGTCCAGTTGCCTCTTGAAAAAGCACCTTTGGGACAACCATGTCCTGGATGACTGAGAATCTCCATAGACATTCAAGTTTATAATTTGCTATGCACCTCTACTTTTAAGACAGAAGAATTAGATGACAGCTTTGTGCATGGGCTTAACAACACTCCACAGGTTTTCAAATGCATGCATGTTTATCAGGCCATCCTTTCTCTTTCTAGCATGTCATTAAATCTCAGACCAATTACTATGCTTATAATAAAGTACACAATAGGGTTACAGCCTTTGTATGAATGGTAAGAATAAAAGGAAACAGCTAAAGGAGGACTAAATAAGGCCCTCCATGTATAATTGTCTAGAAACAGGAAACAGCTCTGCAGTCCCTTACAAAGGATACATACGCTAAATATTTGCCTACCAACTAAATTCAATGAGGCTACAAATCATACAACAGTCATACCAGCAGTAAATCCCGTGGCACAGTTCCACGTCTTGGCAAGCAGATTGCAAACACACTGCAGTGCAGCAGTGTGCTGTAAATGGCTGCCAGCTGGCAATCTCCACCCAACCTCAGAAGTTGCCATCAGCACAGTTGAGAACAGGGCAGCAATTATTATGCTGTTATCATCCATCTTTGCTCAGCTAATCACAAAACATTCCTGGGGATGGATAAATAAATCTGGACAATTCTATAGACTTCCATGTCAAAACGGAGTTCGGCTGCAAGACAAGAGAGACCTCAACAAGGGACAAGTCCCAATTCTTTCACCAGAAGATAAAAGTCAGAATTTCTTTGTATTACGCCTCCTCTGTATAAGGGATGAATAATATCAAAACTGACAACTGTTAAATTGTATTCCAGGGTTTATTTTATGATTAAATAGGAGCATCGGGATTTTGAAAATGATTTCTTAGAAGGAATAGTAAAGAAAAATAAGAGAGATCTTGTTTTTAATAGGCTTGACAAAACTAATAGCAGAAGAGTGCTGTTGCATTCCATGAGACATCAGAAAGGATCCATCTCAACAGAAAACAAGAGAAAAGTGTACCCTGATCATTTTTACTTCCTCCAACCTGGATTCCCAAATCTTGCTCTCTTTCCTTATTCCCATGATTAGGAGACTCCGCTCTGGGAATTGTAAAATTCCAAATGAGGAATTTTTCACTGTTGGAAAAGACATGGTACTGTTATGGTCATTTGAGGTACAATCCTGGAGCAATAATTAAGTTAATTGTTTTAGGCACAAGGGAGAACCCCTGCTGCATTACATTCCTAGAGGGCTGATTGTTGCCACGTAAAAAAAACAAAACCAAATGCACAATGTCCTCCTCCTCCTAAAGTAACTTATATTTGGCAGTACATGTAATCCTCAACTTACAACAGTTCATTTAATGACCGTTTGAAGTTACAACGGCACTGAAAATTAAGTAACTTATGGGACTTCCGGTTTGCCGACGCGGCTGCCACGGACACTTGGAAGGCGAGCTCTGTCTTCCACGTCAGATTTTGCATCGCTGGGGGACCCTGGAAAGGGTCGAAAGTCATCCTGTAGGGGCGACGAGTAAGGAGGGGATCCCCGCTTAATCGCGGGAGGGCGGTAGCCCTTCTGCTCGATCTGAGGCAGCCCTCCAAACCGGTGGACGAAAAACCAGCCATAGAAATATGGCTCGTCACTAGGCTGCAGACAGCCGAAGTCAAACTTACCATCAGGCACTTACAAAGCAGCGCGGATGAGACTGGGTGAGATCTGAACCTCTCTTCAATCCTAATTATTTTTTTCACCTGTATAAGCTGCCCAAAGTATTTTTTCCCCTGTGGAGAGAGCGAAGGGAAATTCTATCCCACCCTCTAAAAACAGCGGCGACTGACTATCCAGGGGAGTTTAAAACGCTGAAAAAATAACTTGATTTTAACTGGATTTTTATCTTTCTAAAATTTGAGGACCAAAAGATTTCTTATTTTTACTGAAGATTTGGGTTTTTACTTACAAAAAAGGAGTAAAATTGAGAAGGATTATAAAAATTTTGGGACTTAAAAAAAACGGTGTGGGCGACATCTTGTGGCTAAACCTGATATTACGACTTGTTATTGTTTAAAAGAGACTTGGCTTGAAGCCCAGACTATAGATAAGACTTTTGCAACCTTGGCAGATATTAGCTGTGAGAAGCCAAGCTGTGTTTTATACTCAGTGACGAAATTATTTTCATTCTCTGATTATAAAGCTTTTAATTTAACACACTACTAAGAGAACATGGAAGAAGATCAGGAACAGATTATTTTTATGTTGAAAGCAATTTATGAAACTATTCTTACAGCTACTGAAGAAATAAGAAGCTGCAGAAAAGAATAAGATGTCAGCCTAGATATATGAACCCAAACTTTGATTATAACTAAAGAACCAACTATACAGAACATAATAGAAGAACAATTAAATACTATGATGGAAGATTCAACTGATCAACAAACACAATTGACGGAAAACCCAGAAAAGGGACTGACAACACTGAAAATGGAAAAGACTTTTTATATAAACCAAAAGAAACCTGACGATCAAGAAGAAGAACAGACCGAAGGGAAGATAAACATTTCAGGACAACTACGCCAAGATGGAAAAATAGAGAGACGATTTGTTAGTCCTTCCAAAAAACTGGAGACTAGATGGCCTCTTTTATCTCAAACAACATATATAATAACAGAGGGAGAACTATTTGTTGACTTAAAAGCATGGATACGGAAGGCGAGTTGGAAAAGAAAGAAAGCCAGAATAAGGCTGAAGAAAATTGGGGTTTTGACTTACTAGTGAGGATTAAAATAGAATATACTCAAATAGACAAGATGTGTACTTTGAATACTAGATTTTGTTATGAACTGAGATAAAGAAAACTTTGGTCATTTAAAATTTGGAAGTATAAATATCAAAAGTTAAATTTGAATATTGATTGGTCCATAAAGGTTGAAGGTAAAAGTAATTAAGACATATATAAGCTAAAAATCCACTGATAAATGTAATAAACATGTTTTTATTTAGCTGATATAAGAACCGTACTAGCTTAAATATGAGATAGTAGACACTAAGAGAAAAAGAGAGGAAGTATTTCATGTTGAAACAAGGGAAATTTTGGTTACTAAACTTAAGACATTTGGAAATTAATAGAAAATAAGAACGTTACACTGTATTATTAGTTAGATGATGTAAGATGGTGAGAAATAGAATATATTCAAATAGATAAGACGTATATTAGACTGAATATTAGACTTTGTGATGAATTGGGATAAAGGGAACTTTGATCACTTAAAACTTGGAAATTATAAATATTAAATGTTAAATTTAAACATTAATGGGAAACTAAAAATTGGGAAAAACTAATTAGGACATTGATTGTCTATAAAGACTGAATGTTAAAATAACCAGGACATGTATAAGCTAAAAATTATTGATAAATGTAAGAATGTTATTTTTATTTAATTGATATAATAAGAATTGTATTAGTTTAAATATGAGACAGTAAATACTAAGGGGAAAAGAGAGGAAATATTTAATGTGGTAGTTTGAGACTTGCACTAAAGATGTTTGTATGTAATTGAATTTTCGATTAACTCAGCCGCCACGTTGCTTTTTAAATACTTAAATGTAAAATTAGAAAATCAATAAAACATTAAAACAAAAAAAGAAAATTAAGTAACTTATGACCGTTTTTTCACACTTATGACCATTGCAGTCTCCCCATGGTCACGTGATTTGACAACTGGTTCATATTTATGATGGTTGCAGTGTTCCCCAGGGTCATGTGGCCATCTTTTTGCTACCTTCTGACAAGCAAATGGGGAAGCCAGATTCACTTAACCACCATATTACTAATTTAACAACTGCAGTGATTCCCTTAACAAAAGTGGCAAGAAAGGTGGTAAAATGGGACAAAACCCACTTAAACAAATTTCTCATTTGGCAACATAAATTCTGGGCTCAATTGTGGTCGTAAGTTGAGGATTACCTGTATAAATTGGATCGTCAACACAATAGTCCTGCAATAGTCCTGTTAAAAGCTTTTCTCTTTTGGTCCATCCAGTTTTTCTATTTACCTCTCCTAGCCCTCTTGCTGTCCACCCACCCCATTTTTTTCCCCATAAAGAATGTTAATGCAAAATTTGAGGTATCTCTGACTATGTTGTCTCTTGTGCCTTCATCAAACCATTTTGGCCACGTCATGGCAATTATTCAGGATTTGAGAAAAATACATGACTAATGTATTTTACAAAAAGGAAAATAAGTAACTAGTTAACTTATAGCATTATAGGATTATATTTTGTTTACAGGTAGGTGGGAATGTTTCCTTTCTGGAAACAACAACAAATTTCTTATAAGCAAGAAAAAAATGTAGCATAAGAAAAGCTGTACCAGCATTAAATCTGTAAACATGTTTACAATGATATATGTAGTGGGATAAATTCATGACTTAAAAAAAAAAAAAAACTCACAGCTACTCGTAATGAATTGAGAGAAATAGAACAGCTTTAAATTTGCAATGGGCAGAATAATTATGAGAAGTATTGTTCCTTTAATGAAACACAATATCGTGTTCAGGAAAAGCTTATGAACTAGACTGCAAAAATCTGGATGACTATTACATGACAACAAAAAGAGAGTTTTCTTTATTTTGTTTGTGGGATCTACTTGACTGTAAGAATTTTTGCAGCCCAGATATAGTTATCCTAGAAACACTATATGAAATATGAACAGCAATCTTCTTTTAATGTTGCACTGTGCCAACAACACTTTAAAATGCAGAGACTGAGATCTTTCCAGCCGTGGTTCTGAAATGACTTGGATGCTGTTATTGCTTTGGTTGCCAAGATTGTGTTTGTACACCACTTGCAGTACTGTTGAGTGAAATAAGTTACACATTCATAAATAACATTCTGGCAAGTCCTCCAGAGTCTGTTCCTTGTGCCCATATGCACTCCAGATAATATAAACTGTACTTTGGAACATGTGCAGAATGCTTCATGTGTACAGCTGAAACTGCTAGCCAGCCCTGCAGCCTTCAGTTTAGAAGCTAAATGGTCAAGAGGCTTTTTATAAATGTAATTACTAGTGACTTAAAAACCACATACCTCCATAACTATGGATAGATAATATTCATTATACCAGATTATGTAAAACAAGTTTTTATGATAATTATGTCTTGGGTAGCCTTGAGGACACACCAACTCAAAAAGAATGGGCTGAGCAAAGGATCATAGCTTAGCTGCATCACAATGACCAGTAGACAAGGTGTGGCTTCCAGAAAATCAACACTGAAACTCACTAGTGATGAATCCATTTGATCTAGTAGATTTGCCTTATTTCCTGTTAAAGCCTTCCCCAATGGGCAGCAGTTATTTAGTAGGAGGTGCTTCTTATACCATAAGCATTACAAATTCCAAGATAGGGCTATTGTCCCAAATGGTTTGTACCAGCAGTGATAAAGAGTAGTTCACAAAGACACCTTGAACATCACAGGGTGAAAAAATAAATCCTATGCACACTTGCCTGTAAACTCAATAAAATCTAACTACTGAGAGAATACAACATTGTCCTATTAAGATATCACATCACATAAAAGTCTAGCTTTGTTTAGTTCATCATTACCCACAAGATTCTGGTTCAAATTCCCATAGCCTGTAATGCCTTAAAATGGGATGAAAGCCCAGATTTCCAAATCCTGAGGCAAATAGTAGGGCCATGCTAGGAGCTAAAGAGAAGAACTCCAGAAACCAGCTGCTTCCTGTAGTCTAACCAGTGGAAAAGTCTCGGTGGAAAAAAAATCCAGTCTTCTATTCTCCTTCAGCTTCTTCCTCCCTGCTACTTGTTTCCCTCTTCAGCCAGCCCTCAAGAGACTTCCCACTTCTTTCTGTTCGTGCTGTGGGAAAATATTTTGCTGCTCAGCTCTGAAGTTATTCAGCCACACAGCTTTGATCCACCTCCTGTCAGTTCAGACCCATCTCGACAGAGGTCCGAGAACATACTTGGCGTCACCAGCTAAAGTCAGAGGGAAGGGATAGCTGGGAGGGAAAGACTGAAAATATATAGTTCACTGAAGTGCTGTGGTGATCCAACCACGAGCAGGGATTATCAGAAGACAATGCTCTTCTGCAGACCACTTTAGATGGACAGCTTCTACTCCTGCAACATTCAGTTTACGTTCCTTGAAATGCCTTTTGTTGTTTGCCATGAAAAAGTTGCCACAGAGACTGGTATTATGTGCCACCTGAAGCTTCAACATTCAAAACATTTTAAAGCGTCAAGTAAACATGAGTTACCTGCTCTTCTGGTTCTGAAAATAGGATGCTGAAAATAACTTACTGGTTTTGTCCCTCACACCCTGCAAGGGAATGTATGGGTCGTCCCAACCTTCATGTCCTATTTCCTACAGTAACATTTAATTTAAGGTATATATCTTAAACACAGGGTATGTCATTTCCCTGCCATTTGCCTATGGATAATGATGAACTAGGGAGAAATAAGCATGTTTTTTTGTGACACACAGATGACTTGACTAAACATTATTTTACTCTTATTTCCTTTTGCATCACACTTTTTATCCCCAGGTTATTCAAGGAGGCTACTCCTTGACCTAATATTACCCAGCTAGCCCCTGACCTAATATCCATAATATCCAGTAATCATATAGATACTTTTTGCCTGCAGATTTGCTTTAATTCCTATATCTTCCATAACCAGAGTTTACTAGTATAGCATTACAGATTCCAACAACACTAGAAGACTTTTAAGATATAAGAATGGTATTCATATCCTGAGAAGCTCAGACTGGAGCTACAACAAAAAAGTCTCAGTAATTACACACACTCTTCAAACTAAGCATTATGCTTCTTTGAAAGCAAACATAAAGACAATGGACACTCTGTTAAAGAGCTTCTGAACACAGGGTTGCTATATATAGGAATTAACTGTGTCGTCCATTAGTCTGAGGACAAGTTCAAATGGGTATCCAATGAATTTTATACCGCCTATTGACACAAATTCAGTCCTATCCCCTTGTAACAGTTTCTCTTTAAAGAGTGTCTTCCTTTGTATGCTAAAACCATGTATAAATGACCTTTGGTCCTTGGCAGCCTTAAATGGAATCCTGATTGCTCAGAAGTTAAAAACAACAAAGCATACAGCAAAAGGAGGGGAGGGGGGGAAATAGTACAGAAAGCAAATTGAAAAGTAGTTCCAGATGTGTGCCAGATGCACTATCTGGGCAAGTTTTCTTGTAGGCAGAATCTACATAGGACAGAGTTAGAAAGTGGCAGAGAGGTTATCCATAACTTGAGAAAGCAAACCTCTCGTTTTAGCTAGCGATTTAGTAGAGTTGGGGGGCAGCGCCAAGCCTGTAAAATGGATTAAATGGATGAAAAGGCTCAAAACTCAAAGCAATTCTTCAAGTGAAATCTAAATACCACAAACATCTTCTCCAATGAAGGTGCACCAGCTCTAAATGGTATTTGAATCTCACTTTATTTTTCATTTTGCTTTGTCCCTCTGTTCATCACTGCGAATTGGGCGGTCATATAAATTTTAAAAAATATTATTTCTACCATTTTATGTTATTTTTTAAGCTGTTTCTTGTAATAAGTTAAGCCACCATTAAGATCCATTTTAAGTAATAATCCTTCTTTGAAGCTTTCCTTTTTTGAATGTATTTTTATTAAAAGCTTTTTTTTAAAATATAAAATACAAATAGAAATAAAGACAATGGAAAAGGGGGGAAAGGAAGAGGAGACAGAGTGAAGGAAGGGGGGGGGAAAGAAACAAAACAAAAAATAACTTCTTTTTCTGAAGCAGTAAGATGCGTGATAAAGTATTAACTATTTATTTATACCAAATAATAACTACTAGCCATTTCTATAGCAGTAACCCACTTAATTGTCAAAACCCAAAGTCAGAATTTCATTTTTCCCCTCTTTTGTGCAGAAAGCCCAAAAGCGGTTTCCAAGTAGCCATACAATTATTTTCATTCTTGTTCCTAATTAGTGCAGTCAACTTTGCCATTCCTACCAGTTCCATAGTCTTTTCAATCCATTCTTCCATTGTAGGAGTTAAGGCTTCTTTCCATTTCTGGGCATATAGAATTTTTACAGCCCTTTGAAGTTTCAGTTACTTTGAAGTATCTGAAACTACATTGACTGAGAGTAATATTTCCCAAGCTTGGCAAGTCCAGACTAGAATTTCCCAATTGGCATCACCATTGCTCAGAACTCTGGGAGTTAAAATCAAAACATCTAGATGTTGCCAAACTTGAGAAATCTTTACCTAGAAAAATGGACAGACACTGCAAGAGAAAGAGGAATCAGAATGTCCATAAAAGGCCTGACATTTTCTTTACTGAGAAATAGATATTGGAAAATAGGTCATTCTACCAAGAGTTTTGATCCTACTATCAAACATTTCATCGCATATTATTTTGAAATGCAACATACGGCTCACTAGTCATTATAAATACAATTAATGCACAAACATAGCACTTCAAAATAATGTCTTAAAGGCAACTTATGACAATTATACTGTCATTCTCGACTTCCCAGAAATTAACATTTGAATATACTGGCCAACACCAAATGATACTATTGAAATACCTAGTTTTTAGAGACCTTTGAATATGATGTACACAAAACCTTATTAGAAAATGTGCATTCTTAATAAATGAGTTTATTTGCTTGAATTTTGTTATGTATAAAATTAAAAACATACCAGACTACATTCAACAATACCTAAGGAAAAGCAAGAAACAAAAGCTTAGCAAGTCATACTGCAGAAATGAGATCAAAAGGTTGTTTAATAACTCAAATGCAGCACTTGCCATGCTGTTGTATTAACATTTATGCTGCTGGTGGGAAAACAGATAATCAGGGTAGATGACAGGTGCAGTCAAACAATTAGACCCCTTAAATAATGACTGACACAAGGGGGAAAAAAGATGAAAGGATATCCATACATTTGAAGAAAAAAAAAAGGTTAAGATCAGGTACTACTTAAAGTGTGGGAAAAATCCAAGAGACTGTTAAACTGTGGGGTAGCTCTTATTTCACGTGGGATTATATGGAGAAAAGGTTTTATACTGTCTAGAAATGTTAGCACATTTTCTGGCTGAATTTCAATAGATAATGACTAGGCCTATGAATAGACTGGTGTAGATTTATGGTATAAGGACACTTACTTCCATCCCCCATTAATCTACATCAGAGGTGTCAAACTGCTGGCCAACGGGCCGGTTTCATCATACCAAACCCGCGCCCACCCCATTGCCAGCAATGCAAAAAGAGTTGTGATACGTCGTGACACGTCATGTGACGTGGCGAGTTTGACACACGTGATCTACATAATCAAGAATAAGACCAGCACAAAGTAAGCATGTGCAGGTAAGCTAAAGAATAACAATGCAGAAAAGGTACCTCTGCTTGGGTGTCACAGTGGATAAAGCCTATGGCAAAAGATATCATGTTGGGAAAAAAACAATCAGGGCAAGAACATGGAATATATGAAACATGAAGTGTAGGAACTTGAATATTAGCAAGAAAGAAATGACATGGAACATTTTGGTATTAATAACATCAATGTCTAAAAATATCTATGTTCAATTAGATAAGTTTACAATATGATATTCTGGAAATGACAACATCAGAAGGAATGGAATGGAACTGGCAATGAAAAAGAAAACTGTCAAATGAATCGAACAATTCTGAGCAGCAAAAGGTAGATCAATGACTCTTTGAATCTATATACTACTAAAGTTCTCATTATGACCTTTACCTGGGCACACAGTGCAAAACGGGGCAACACGTTTTGATCCAAGGTACCTCAAATGGGCTCAATTACAGAATGTGTTCAAAACCTAGGATCCATGACTCTCGAGCAAATGAAATTTGGGAAAGTTGTGGCTGCTTCAGTGCTACTGGCTGCTGTGCCACTGGGCTGCTGCTGCAGCAGTCACATGATACCCATTTTCAACATTCCAAGACAGTTTTTCCAGGCAGTCTTGCAATCCCTCACTCCCTCCCTCACCCAGCAGCAGGGAATTGACTCAGCACATATGTCAGGCTAAGCCCAAGAATGATGTAAAACGTCATTATGTCTTGGCGGCCTGTTGGGGGGGAGAGGAGAACCAAGCTGCTCATGCAGCCCAGTTCCAAACAGATTACAGCCCAATAGTAGGCCACACCCCTGACATAGAACAATTCAGCCAGAGTTCAGTTCTTTGTTTGCTTACACCATAGACAGAATCTTGCCAGACTAAACCTTACTACTCTCACTCTAACAAATATATTGGGAACTTGTAGCAAACATTTATCCTTACTCTCTCTTTTCTATCCAGCATTATGATCCATGGTCCATATTGCAGGAGAAACTCAGCATGTTGAAAACACGGTATATGCCGTAAGAGGTACCCCAAAGCATTCAATGAGCATATAAGGTGTGGTGATGATTCATATCCTGTCTACAGCAGACAGTCTTCAGAAATGGGAGGATTTGGAGGACATCAAGTAGGATGACAGACTTCAATTACTCTTCTCAATGGGTGGTACCCTATAATGTGCAACTGTTGAAGATGTCCCTTTTCATCTCAATGTAAAAATATGCTCATCTGTCAAATCCATCAAATATGTCATCAAGTATACCACCCAGGGAATGATCAGGCAATTTTTGCACAGAACAGGGAAGACAAAATCACACAGTACTTGATAGGCAGATATAGTGGGCCCTCTGAAGCTGTTGCATTAATATTTGCATTTCGAATTCACAAGAGGGAACCAGCCATTGTTCATCTTCAAGTGCACCTTCCAAAACAGAATCAATATTCTTTCAAAATAATGCAGCTGTGCAACAGAATAATGATATGGGAAGGACCACACTTTTACAACAATACTGTATTATATGGATATTCCAAGATTCTACATTTGGACTAATAGGAGATGGGAATGAAGGAGGATTGGGAGAAGAAAACTTCAATACTGTAAATTTGTTTCAACGTCTTGTCTAGGATGAGAGTCCCATGGTTAAGAGGGAGAGCTTTGAAGCCATACCATTCTCTTCACAATATATACAACAAGAAAAAGGACTTTGGGAGAATGTTAACCATTTGCTGTTATGGTTTTCATCAGCCTTTACCAGTTGTAACAAGAAGAAATGGTCCCGATATGGAGAATTCAGGCATTAAAAAATCATACTTATAGAGATGTTTTGTCAAGTTTCAATTGAAGGGAAACGTGATAGAATGAGGGAAAACTAAGATATTCTCACTGGATGTTGGAAAAGACAAAATTCAGAAAAATCAAAATAGTTAAACAGAATTATTTGAAAATATAGTTCTGCCAGCAAAAAGTATGAAAGAATGTATAAATTTCGTTTACCACTTTTGACAATCCTGTAGAATTGTTCTCAGACAACTCTTTCATGGTTTCTCTCAATGAAATGATGATAAACATCATCCACGTGCATTAACTGCTTCCCCAGAATGATGGAAGAATATTGTTCCTTTAATGCTCTCAGTGAAGGAGCTAACACTATTCACTTTCCACAGCATGGAAGATAGAATCTCCTGTCATTTTAATAACAAACTTTAATAGGGAATTTTTCCAAGAGTTTGAAATGGAATATGGATCATTGTGGAAAAACTCTACAATAATATCATTGTAGCAAAGATAAACTTGGATGCATTAAAAATGACATTGTCATGATTCCAAGAATTACACTCAATTCATCAGAAGGTGAAGATGTTCTCAATACAGTCATGCTTTGCTGTCACGATATATAAAGAGCGAGAACAAACCATGGAGAATGATTTATTTGGAGAAACCAGTATTTCAGCATAGTCAGCTGTATGTGGCAGATCAATCACAACTGTTGTCATCAAAAGCATCCTTTGTTAAACAAGAAGCACCTATATTTGTCTTGCTACAGATCTTTTTTCTTTAATAAAATGATGGTTTCATTTTCTTTAATTTTAAAACCAAAACAGCAGCAATCACTCTGTTTATCTGTTTAAATAAGGAAATATTTCTAAAAGGATGACCCAATGGGTCACAGGTTGTTTTGTCCAAGATATACAGCCAAATGTCACAATTTCCAAAATTTATGCAGGAACAACAGAAACATTTGAATCAGAAATAAAACAGTTCTGTGCAGACATTCATGAAGTGCTACATCGAGTGCCAAAACATATATAGTATTCATTATGGAAGAGTTCAATACCAAAATTGATGAATGTCACTTGAATACATGGCATCTCAAAATGGACTGTACTACAACCAAACCAATTACATATTATACAGCCAACAGTGGGGAAAAAACATATTTCTTTACTTGCTGCAGACTGTGGCTTGGACCACAACTATTTGTAGCCAAAGTCTGGTTCAGATTCAAATTTGAACACCCAGGAAATATGATATCAAGAAAAGTTTATATGCAGCTGAAATTAAGGAACAATAATATGCTTAATTCTATGGAAGAACAACTAGATAGGAAAAAGGAAGAAATGAAAAACATCAATAAACCAGCTCAATAAACCAGTTCAGAAACATGTTGCATATCAACATTAAAAACAACTGAAAACAAGGAAATAAATGGTGAGCAGAGGAAACTAGTTGAATTGCTGAACCAAAAAGAAAGCTAAAATTATGGGCAATAGCGATGAAGCAAAACAGCTAAATGGAGAAGTTTAACATAAACTAGAAAAGTCCCCCCCCCAAAAAATAAAAAAATAAATAAAATTAGATATTACGGAACATGCACGTAAATTTCAAAATTATATTTATCCATCAACTTCAGTAAAACTTTTCATTGTACTGAATATGAAAAATTATGGAAATCCCTAAAAGAAATGGGCATTCCAAAACACTTGATTCACTACTACTATTCTATCGTTATTTCTATTAAATGTATATACTGATGCAGTTTTGAGGAACCTTAATTTAGATGAACTGAAAATTGAAATAAAAGCATCAAAGATATACAGATGACATTGCTGTACTGTAAAACTGAATAAGATATAAAAGTGAAAGCAGAAATTAAAAAGACTAGATTGCTTTTGAACATCAAAAACAATTTAGCAGTGATGATAACTGGAAGATAAAAATAAGTAAGAAAATTAATCAGTCCAGGACTTTATTTTCCTCAGATCCAAAACTGAATAAACAAAAAAATCAAAGTTAAACAATGGGAGCACTGCAATGACTATCATGGAAATGATTTCAAAAAGCGATGTTTTGATACCAAATGCAGAATAATGAATGCTATCATTTTTTCCTATAACTATCTACAGTTGCAAAACACAGTTTGGATAATAAGAAAAGTAAATTGGAAAAAAAAACTCCCTAAAATTATGGGTTTGGAGATGATTATCTACATCCCTTTGACAGCAAAAATGATGAATAAGAAGACCACATTGAACCAGAAATATCACTGGAAGCTAAGATTACCAAGGTAAGACTGACTTATTTTGATCATGTCATATATCTGAATTCCTTAGAAAAATCAATTATACTAGGAACAGTTGAAGAAACTACAAAAGAAGACCAGCAAATAACATCCTTGAGAGGTTCCATCAAGCAAAATACTGCTTTAAACCTAGAAATATTAAATAAACTTGTAAAATATTGGAAAGAATAATCTATAAAGTCTCTGAAAGTTGGATGTGACTGAACAGATGAAAGGAAACAAGCAGAGAAACCACTTCATTCTAAAATATAAGGAATGCATTTCATCTCAATAAAAATATTTTGATGTTTTCTAATATGGTGTACCATGATTAAAAAAAATGAAAATATCTTAATAGTCCTAACAACTAGTAGAATATAGGTCTGAATCTAGCTATTATGCAAATCTGACAACAAATCAGAAATAATATACATTTCACATCTCATTTTTATTTCCACTTTGGGATTCACCATATTTTATTATTAGACAAATGCAAAAGAGCAGTCCTGCTATAATCTAGATAAAATAATTCACCCGAGTCTTGATGAAATAAATAAAAATAAAAAGTAAAGATAGAAATAAAATGTACAAATAAAATAGCTTCCTCTAACAGTTTTTCCCATACCTGGGGGGTTCCAAATAGGCCTGAAAGCATCTTCATTTCCTTATTATCATTTAAAAGATTTTGTTCTTATCAACAGCCAGGAGAGAAAGCAAGGGTTACAAAATCTTCTTTAGAATATACTCAACCTTTAATTAGCTAAAATAATGTAGAAATATTAAGTTAGAAATCAACAGTATGGATAGTATTTGACTAGTAGTCTTCTGCAGCAGGAATATGATAATAATACACATAAACCGATTATAAAAACCACATAACACAGTCACCAAAAATATTCCCTGGAACATCTGTAAAAATTATCATGGGCACCAGCAATGAAAAACTGAACACAGAGTTGAAAAAAAGTAATAGAAAACAAGGAGGTTAAAATATTGTAGGATTTCCGAATACAGACTGATAGTCTTGGCTCATAAGATATAACTGTTTAAAAAGATGAATCTATGGGTAATTGATGTGGCAATACCAAGGAATGGTAGAATAGAAGGCAAAGAATTGGAGAAGATCACGGTATCAAGATTTGAATATTGAAAGATTATGGCATAAACTGGTCATGGTGGTTAGGTGCCATACTAAAAAAATCCTGATGGTCCTTAGAAAATCTGCACATTGACAAAATTTGTATCTGTCAATTGCAAACAGCCACTCTGCTTGGATTGCACATATATTATGCCAATGTATTATGACATCCTAGGTTCTTGAGAAGGCCAACACCAGCTAAAGAAGTGGCAGCTATGACTTCACATTCTTGTGAACAGATAATAATATATCAAGATTTCTCCAAACTTTTCATACCAAGCCCATATTGGTACTGGCTGCAGAGAGCCACAATTCATCAGCTTTTGGAGACTCCCAGATTCCGTGCATTTCCTATGTGGCCCCTTTGCATAAATTTATGTCTTAATTAAAAAATCAAGGTACTAGCAGTTTTGTCAAAGGAACCCATCTAAAAAGAGAGTGAAAGGGGAAATTATCAATATTTGTGACTAGGCCACTGCAAGAGCAGCGGAGATCTATCAGTTAACTATACTATAGTCCTCTGCTACTGAAAAGTGACATAAAGAGCTTTGTCATAGACATCATCTTTAAGAATAGTTGAGCTTTATGTCTAGTCTTTTTCCCCTCTTTTTTGTCCTAGAAATAGATTTACTGCTCATCTTGGCCACTGCAACGATGTTGCATAAAACAGAAAATCGTTTTAGAATGGGCTTGATTAACATGCATTGGCCACCAATTTGGCTGTGCGCCAAAGAGAGTGTACAACTCACAAAACATTTAAACCAAAACTTTTACAGATGATACACAATCAATACCATGTCTTTAGCCACTTTTTTTTTCTTTGAGAATTATTTTATATGGGAAAAATGTAAGGCATTCATTATTCCAGCTAATGAACAAGTTACTGAGTTGTGAAATAAGACCATTAACATAATATTTTGATGATTTCAATAATATCAAAATGCTAAATAAGTCTAAAGTTCTTAATGAAGTTTAATCATCCAGTCTACATTATTGTAACCCCATTAAAGATATCTTCACGGAGTTGATTAGCTTAGATTGCATAAAATGTTTCTATTATGTATTCTTTTTCATTTGCAATGTCCCCTTTATATGGGTCATCATAAAACAAACATCCTACCAGTAGGATGGTATACTGACTTCAATTAACAATATTTCTGAATAAAATAGCATTTTAATACCCTTCCAAATGTTTAGGGGTTCCAGAAGTCATTAACTATTCCTCCCAGTGGCTGGGGCCATGGTTACTGAGGCTATTTCCTAAACATTTGGAGACCACCATGTTGCCTAATTCTTTTTTAAAGTAATGTTTTTAGAAAAAAAATCCTTGATATCCAAATTGTTATCCAGCCCTCCATACCTTCAGTATTGCTAAATATTCCTCTATTCAATTGAATATAAACGTATTTATTTTTCCCCATATGATCATTAAACATCACATTCAATGTATGCCTTTATCCTTGTGCTGGTGCCCTATGGCAATGATTTTGTGATAGCTGGAACCCTTGTTTCTATAATAAATCTTATAATTTACTTGTGCTATTAGGCTAGGAGAGAGAAGAGCAACTTATGGCCCACCAAATGGTGCTGAACTACGACTCCCAGAAGACTCGCTATGTGTGTCATCAATGGTGAGGAATGAGCGAGGGGTATTTCAGCAACAACTGGAGGGCCACTGATTCACTTCTTCTGGCATAAATCCTCTCCGTGCTAAAATTTAAAAGCAGAGTATTCAGTTTGTCTGCAAATACTTACAAAGAAAAGGAGGTTGAAGAGGAAAAGAAAATATTTTGTGACTTTCAAGCAGCCTGATGCCATCTTTCTTTTTCTTCTTCAGACCTAGGAAGTAGAAAGAACCAGATGAGTAGTCATCCTTGATATTATTCTGCTTTTCTCACCCACCCCTACTGCATACCAGATATGCCAGGTAACACAACGTAGGAAAGAAAAACTGAAAAATCTTTCCTTTTTGGTATTTGTTTTCTAATAGATGATTTCCTTAGTGTTGGATAAAGGTATGTAGCTTTCAACTGTTAAAAGGAAATGTTTACATTCAAAATTTGTTTGGAACCTTCCAACCATACACAAACAGAAATGAAACAGCTGTGCAATATGCCTTAGTTTGTGTTGATATTTGAAAGTTGGAGACCAATGCTGAATAGAGACAATGTGTACTTGCCTCACTTAGTCAATCATCAGAGACTTTCACTTTCTATGACTCACCAAAATCTTACCTTTTCAGTAGCTGTTAAAATAGGAAATCAGCTGGCAATTCTCATGATCCCTATTGAGCAACTAGAATCTGACAACATCCTTAATGACCTTCCTTAACAATGCAACAGGAAATAAAACATGACAGTCTTAAGAGCAGCTAGCCCTTCAACCTGCAGCAGATCAGCTCAGAGCTTCCTTGTGTGAGATAACAATTCAGCAAAGGATAGTGGAATAAAGCCAGATATTATGCTCCCGTCTAAAACCTGCGTCTAATCCTGTTAGGTTATTTAGGTCAATACTAAGATCAGAATGGAATTGGAACATCTTTCGCCCCAGGCACTAGCACATTACATTATCTTGCACATTATCTTATACGCTACATTACATATTATTATATTCCATATTAAGGATGAAAATATTTAAACAGGATAAACAAACGGAAACACGTTACCGAGAGTAGCTGAGTGAAACCTGAATGCAGATAAGATGTGGTAGTGTATGGTCAGCCTGTTTTCCAAAATTGCTATTTTCTATCTTAAGCATTTCAGAAACAACTGTTCTTCTTTCCAAGATAAATAAGAGGAGGGGGAGGAAGACAACAATTTTCCTAAGTTTAAATTATATGCACATGGCAGAAAAAGTAATTGTTCCATGTATTTTAGTAGTGTAAGTATAACTGCTATTTATGTAAGCAGAATTCAGTTGGGAGCTCAGCCTCCATTCAAGATACTGCTTGAGCAAAATTCAAGTGAAGTTTGCAAATGCCACATTCAAGAATACACCATACTAGATTCCTCTAAGTAGACACCCTTCAGCAAAAAACCCTGAGCTCCCAGAGTTTCTAGTCAGCAGGAACAACAGCTTGGAATTCTGGAAATTGAAGTTCCAACACATCTGGAGGATGCAAGGTTGGGCATCAAAATGGTTTCCCATGGAAGATGGTATAACAGGTTATTTTGTTTAGGATGACATTAAATGCAGGATTTCTGGACATATTTAACTCAATACTTGGAGTGCACACTATCATGCACATCTTGTTCATTTGGGCTTTTTCAGAAAAGAGATGTTTTTTCTGTAGGTCTGAGAAAGAAAATTCACAATCTATTCATTCCGATTTCGTAATATAAACCCAGCTAGTCTTCTTTTTAAAAAAGCATACATCAATAAGACCAAACACATAGCATGTTTTGCTGCTCCACCTCTTTTTTCCTCCATGGCCTCAACTTCCAAATAGCCTACTGAAAGAAGTGTAAAAAGATACTGTGGGAAAGAGAGAGAAGGGTATGAGGAAATTTCCAGCTTTTTTTCAATGGAAAAAATAAAAGAATTTCAAAAGCCTCTGTTGAAAACTTCCTCACGAACCCCAGGGAAATCGATTAAACAAAACTACAGCAAACCTGAATTAGCACTGCATTATTAGTCCAAATTCCTGTTTCACATGTTAATGCCCAGCTATCATATCCTGCAACATGTACAATATTACAAGTACAAAAGGCCAACTTTGGACTTCATGCACAAAAATTGGTATAAGCGTCTACCCATAGACTGAACTCAACTCAGCCGGAATCTGAATCTTTCCTAAACAGAATTAAATCCTCATGTTTATTTAACAAACCATATTATCTTTAGCCCTAAGTTATCGAAAGAACCATCACAAATCTCTATCACCAGAATGTCACAGGTTCTTTTACCTATATTCAATTTACTGGGCTCCATACCCAAAAGAACCAACCACAACACACAATACCAACAACAGCCAACCAATACAACACACACAAACAAGCATTCACAGCTATTTTCACTACTTACCCGTACTCCACTTTTACCCACTACTACTGCTACTACTTCTACTACTGCTACTCCAACTACTTCTCATGAGTAATAGGAATAATAGGTTATTCCTACTCCTTGTGAGTTTTACTAGAGAAAATTATCCCTTTCCAGCTGCTTCAGGCTGCTTCACTTCCACACACAAACACACACCTCCTTCCCTCTTCTCTCTCTCACACACACCACATTCTCTCAGCACAGCACATCATCCTGGTAACTGGCTTAAAGTGACAGGACAACAGCAGCACAGGTGCTGGCTATTTTTTGGGTAGGTTGCTCTTTCTCGCCCAGAATCCGTGATATTATCAATTCACCAATGAACAGTAGCATGATATATGTTACTGGAGCAAGCCTATAACACAACTACTCTTCTATACACAAACTATTGTGGGCCCTCCCATATGAGAGGTACAGTATACTACAGGATCCAATCTGGGTCGGTCACTGGGACCAAAGGTCTTCCAAGCCTTCGGACTCATGCTGGAGCCCATCCTCAGGGAACTTCTCTCTACCAGAATATGTTCCTGCAACATTATTCTGGGATGCATATATTTGCCTTCACTTGTGAGGTATAGTATATGCTTGCATGCAGAAATAAGACATTCACAAAAGCTATAGTTAAAAAAAAACCTAAATAGAGAAACCACTGCACAAAGGCATTACCTTTCTCAAAGTAATTGTTTTTATGATAGGAGCACCACATTTCTTATAATTACATCCTTTACTGTGAAAACTGGATTCCAATCAAGAGGGAAAATACCATTTCTTGCCCACTAAATTTTTGGAAACCGTTAATTGCTCATATGTGTGTGTATACACATAAATACACACATTCCTTTTCCATTCAGAAAGATTGTTCCTTCTGTTAATAAAAACTTATTTTTGTGGTTCAAATCTTCAAGTCTGTAAACAAGTTATCTGCTTGTCCCAGTAATCCCTTGGGAAAGTTATTCAGCTGGGCCAGTGGGAAAAATGAAACAGCTCTCTGAAACTCCACAACTGCACATTGTTTTCTACGTTAGGTACACTCAAGAAGAAATTACTACATAAAGGGATCGTCTGAGCTTGTGTTGTCTTACCCATTGTGCACAAGGCATTTCTCTTGTTTCTGTATTACATATAAATTAACCCTGCTGATCTTGTGTAAGAGCCTAAAGACCTAGCTCTGTCTAGGCCTGCAAAGAAAAGATTTATAAACATAGATTTATCTCCAAGCTCTGTAATCAAGCTATATTTTTTTAAGTTAGGGAAGAAAGCAACTAAATGAGTAAGTATGGTGATCTTTTGAATAAGCGTTCTATATACTTTCCTTTTACCTGCAGCAAACTAATAAGCAGTGGCAGAATTAATAATCCCCTTGTTTATTAATAGGAGCCAACACATCCCTAGGGGCAACCAGCCAGGAAGTTTGTAGCTACCAATCAGATTAGCTTTGTCAAGTATAGTGAAAATGAAATATGCAAAGACAATTCCAGTAATTAAAAAGTATACCACATCAGAACTGTTTCATCATCTACCAATGAAACCTAGCTGTTAAATTAACTGTAAAAATGAATTGTGCCAAACATCCAGGAATTTTGGAATTGGACAGATTTCGAGTTTGAATTAACTGAATTTTATATTTGCAAGTTGGATTCTAGATGCAGAAGGCATAATGTCTGCAACACTGTGGCACCTGGCGGAACACACAGAGATCATAACAGCTATCTAATTCCACTGCTATTTTAAACCCCAGTTCCTACATGTCACTTTCTTTTGTGAGGGAAAAAGAATTTTGCAGAATTGTATGCAAAAAGTTAGCACCTGGTCAAGTTGTATTCATCACCGAACCCTAAAAGAATAGAAGCTGACACAATCTATATAAGGAACAGAGTTAAACATCACAAATTTGAATGTATACTTGAGTTCAGCTGTTTAGAAGCAGAAATAAGAATATAGCAGGTGTAGAGCTTAGACACTCTTTCAGTTAGTACTCTGCAACATCTCTTTTACAGAAAGAACAATTTCCAATCTATTTCTGAAACCAACCAGACTTTCTATTCCTTTTTTATTTATTTTATTTTTTTGCAACCCTTTATTTGCAGTACTAAGTCAGAAATATTCTTAGAACATTTGCATGCACTGTGTTGAATTTTTTCCCATCATTTATACTCAACTGTAGCCCTATACCAGGGGTGTCAAACTGCGGGCTGGTTGCATCATATGGAGGCCGTGCCCACCCCAGTTCCGGCAATGCAAAAAAAGTCATGATATGTCACAACACGTCACGTGACGAGTTTGACACCCGTGCCCTACACTATTCCCTATATCTGGATTATTCCTCCTGCTTTTTCTTGGCAATAACTTGTCTTCTCCATTTGTTCTTCGGGTAGCACCTGAAGTGTGTAAGCTTGAGATGTTCAATTGCATGTAGAATAGCTTTCAGAATGTCATAAGCGGAGTGTGGAGGGGGATTCACATAAACGCCTTTATACAATTAATGTCCTCTCTGAATGGCTTCTCCCCTAATTAGGGTCAATAGTGCCAAAAAAAAAAAAGCACATGAATACATTTTCAAAAAAAGCTGAGAGATTTATTATAAAAAAAAGCTAAGAGATTTATCGTAGCATCAAAACATAAGGATTTTTCCCCTGACTACAGACCTAATAGCTTATGCTAGAAGCATTATCTTCATTTACAAGACAAAGAAAAGTCCCATAGGCACTAAAGGATGATGTCCTTAGCACTCCAGAAACATATTTCAATTCTTAATAATCTATAGAAGGGGTCTCCAACCCCCCACCGTGGATTGCTATGGCCTGTTGGGAATCTGGCTGTCAAAGCAGTAGGTGAGCATGCAAAATTTCATTTGGGCATGCGCGGGATTTAGGTTTCGTGACCAAAACCATTCCTCCCCGGCCGCTGAAATCACCGAAGCTGCCGCCGCCACCGGTCTATAAAACCCAAAAAGTTGGGGACCCCTGACCTACAGCATAAATCTGATAATATTTCTAGATATAGAATAAATCCAAAAGGAAGGACTCACTTTTATGCCAAAGTAAATCCCCCAGTCTAAATTGTACAAAGCATGCTGAACAGAGAATCAAGGAGAGGAAAAAGTTTTACATATGGGAAGTAGATATGAAGAACTAGATTCTTTTGCATGAAGTTGTTCGGGCAAGAGTCATCAAATTATAAAAAACAAAAATAGCTGACAAAGATTGGGAAAGAATAATACTTATCATTCTTCGTAGCTAATTTTATTGCCGTGGATAATGTGTCACAAATGGAAAAGTTCGCTGTATAATGTTATACTATAGGTTTGTATAATTTTTCCTCTAGAAATTTTATTTCTTAAGTCCCAGTCACACTGAAAGATCTTTCACACCTTCTCATTCCAGTGAGCTGCAAAGTTAATTGTGAATCTGAACTGCACTAAAGGAAAGGATGATTGCAGACTTATTTTCTCTTTGCAAGCAGAACAATGTCTTGATCAAAAAAATTCTATTTAAACACTGTAAAAATGGAAACTTGAATTATTTTGTTCCTGACCTGAATTGGAATCTTTCCACACCCAGAATACATACTTCCACTGCTGTCTACCCACTCCTAGATACGTAACCCCTTGGAAACTCCCCCATGCCAATTATTAGTCAGAGACAGACAGAAAGACAGGCAGGCAGGCAGGCAAAGCCTTGAATCCACAGCATATTCTCTTTTAAGACAGGAACAGCCAACATAGGGTTCTTGGCCAGGGCATATTTAAAGTGCTATGCACCAATCTTATAATTATATTGGCAGACAACTTGCTGCCCATCTCCCCCTACCGATTCTTATCTTGCAACAGGAAGAACCAAATTGTGGTATTTGGACAAATCGATAAGAGAGACTAGTGGATTTTTCCTGGCTTCCTCTCCTCCAGTAAAACAATGCCATCTGGTACAAAAACAACTAAGTACAAACAAAGAAATTACCAATCAGTCTTCTTTACCAGTCTCTTGGTTTGAGACTGAAGCAACCTTAGGAAGCTTCTTACCAGCAACTAGGTAGGAAAACTTGCTTCCCACAGCTGATCAGGTTAAAGAGAAAGAATAGAATAGAATAGAATAGAATAGAATAGAATAGAATAGAATAAGAATAAGAATAAGAATAAGAATAAGAATAAGAATAAGAATAAGAATAAGAATAAGAATAAGAATAAGAATAAGAATAAGGCAGCTTTTTCAAAGCCCCAAGATTGCTGATCTTGAGGATTTCCAAGTAAGTTCTTACCACCTTTCCCGGTCCCATCAGCTGATCCCCAAACTGGGAGACATGGGAAGAGGAGAGAGGAAGCGGAAGGAACAAGTAGAAGGAATGTGGGACACAATATTAAAGAGATTTCCACTGCAGTACAATACCAAGCAGGGTGATGCAGCAAAAAACAAACAAAAAGTTTTTCTCATTGCATTGTGCAACCTCTCCAGTCTGTGACCTTGTCAGCTGAACAACATTATCTGTTGCACTGAGCAGCTGCTGAAAGGCAGTGGGAAACAAGTGAATGATTCTGCAGGAAAGAGTCACCAAAACTACATTACACAACCCGTGGGAAGCCCATCATGCTATTTTTAAACATGGGTTCAGCACTTTTAACCTATCAGCTGATAGGGTAACTTGGGTTGCACCATGAACTGAGATTGTCCCCATGTTACAGTCCTTCTCCTGGGTCTGTCAGCTGTTAAGTGGGCTACTTTCTCAACAGCACCAAATTGACGGGAAAAAGTTTCCCTCCTGTGCCATTGCACAGTTGTTATACAGAAAACCCAATTTGAAAGAACTAACTTTCCTGCTCTGCAAAACAAACTAGCCCTAGAGGACAGGGCTCAGTGTAGAATGGGCATGCCATCATCAGACTAAGTAGTTAATAGAATCTGGGCCAATCCTACCCATTGGGGGTTCATCTTATTGTGCCAATGACGGATCAGTCAAAGCATGTCAGGTTGCAATCAGTGTAAAAAAATGTGTGAGAAGGGAAAGCATTACTTTAACAGAGATACAGCTAAGGATGACTTAAGGTTGTCTCAGGCATGGGCTGAAGATCGTATGACTGAAACACCATGAGGACACAGCTGGAAGATACTTCATACAGTGGTTTGATGAAAGTAAGGAAGGGTTCTGACAGAGATCTTAAAGCAGTTTGAACTGGTTTCCTATCAAATCTCAAATATGGAATGGCTTTATTACATGTAAATAGAGAAAGGGTTCTTCCTGTGGGTTAAACTATGTAGGGTAGGCTACATAGAAATAGTCAATATGAAAACTCTTACAGGGTTAAGACCATTATTTTTCAGTTCATCAACCCAGGAAGAAAATTTTGTACCATCTGCATTAGCTACTTGCCTACTGAATTATAACAAGGAGATGCTGACATAATTACAATATACAAAGCTGGTGGAAGTTATCCAGACCAAAGCACGGGAAGACAGACACACAGCTACAAAACACAGGAAAATGTTTTGTAGTTCCCTGGAAATGCACAGCTGAAGCATCCATAAATTAAAATAGAAAGGTAGACTTCACTGAGATTCTTCAGATTATTCTAATTAATAGGGAGGGAGGATTTTTGAATAAGAATATTTATTGAAAATTCTTCAAAGAACATAAAAACTAAGAAAAAGTAAAAGGAAGAAGGGAAGGAACAACAAAAAAGAAAAAGCGCAGAGAGAAAGAATAAAAAGAAATAGAAGTAGTTTCCGATTTCCTTTCCATCAAATGTATATAAAATTACAAAGTTATCTTTTACTGCGTGGTTACAAAAGAAAACTATTTTTTTCTATTTTCCATTTTTTTCTGATCATCAAACCCACAAATCATAAATACATTTTTCCCATTTCATGCAAAAAGACTGAGTTTCTAGTCAAGCATAAATGTAGATATCAATTCTTCTCTAATCATATTCACCAATAATTCCTCCATTGTGGTTAGTGTTGAACTTTTTCATTTTTGAGCATATAATTATCTCACTGCAGTTATAAAAAATGTTCCATGGTTTTTTGGGGTTTTTTTGTAGTTGCTTATCCATTAGCTGCAAAAAAAAAGTTTCTGGTTTCAATTGTACTGTAAACTTTAAAATTTTCTAATTTAATGTTCATAATTCATAATTTTTTTCATTTAATTCTTCAGAATTAATATTCTCAAGAGTTTAATCTAATTGCTACACTGAGCAATTTGTTTTGCTCAAAGAAGGCACATAAGCCACACAGAACAAAGTCAGAAGACATTAATATTATAGAACAGGGGTATCAAACTCGCAATGTCACATGACATGGGCGCGGTTTCGGCATGACACATCCGGCCCACGGGCCAGCAGTTTGACACCCTGCTATAGAATGTTCTACCCAGTTTATAACCATTATGTTGGCTATGTGAACTGATTTAATCTCATGCACAAAAGCTTAAACCCAAGAGGTAATTTGTTTGTCCCATTTCCTTAACTACTATTGTAAAATTAAAAGGCTTATTCCACACTCTTGAAACACCCATAGTATGTTTAATCCTCCAATTTTACTGTTATCAATGTGCTGGAAAATCCAACATGACTTGTCCACTGTCAAGTTTCAAGCTGATTAATTAATGACTGTCAAGTCTCTTCTTAATTTAAATCAATTTAAATGCATTTATATTTTATCCTAAGATTGCATCATGGACCCCTTCTTTCCACTCTTTCTACACTTTCTAATTATCAAATCACAACTTCATTTTTTTAAACGTTTTCAACAAAAAGTCCATAAAGGCTTTCCTTGACACTGAAGTTGTACATTAAATGTCAGCATTGGCCCGGGTCCCCAAAGCTTAGAGGATGCTTTCTTAAAAATGCAAATATCAGCACTGATAGGTAGTGTTACCATCACCTAGGTACACCATCACCTAGAAGCACCATATCCCTGACCCAGGACTAAAGTCAATCCTATTAGCTGTTCTGTGTAGTTAAATGTGCTTCTTAGCATCCCATCTCTGAAATAACTGAGTCACATATACAGCAAAAGACACAGGAGGCTATCTATGTCAACCTCAATCCAAGTGCAGCCTGTATACATTTAATATTTCTAGCTTGCATGATTTAAAGGGAAACGTGTTGTTAGAATCAAACATTAATCAAAAGCTTAAAAACATTGCAAGTGCTAGATTTCTGGATTCTTCCACATTACTTCTTTCCATTATTTCCTAATAATAGCCTACATCCTCATTTCCCCCATCTCTCTGCCTTACCTCAAACAAACTTCTGACATCAGTACTCAATTTTCTCTAAAGCAACACATGTCATGTCGCTATGTTGAGCAGAAGTTGTTGTTCAGGCTATCTCAAGCTAAATGGAAAATTTCTGATTTTTTTTTTAACAAAGGAAACAAGGAAAATCTTATTAGCAGCATCACGTTGACGAACAGACTTTTATACTCACTGGACTGGGAATGAGAACAGAATGGAGCCCATTACTGAGTAGTTGGGTGATCCTAATGCACTAAAGTGGAACAGCATGAATACACTAGTTATTTAAAGAACTGGTGAGTTTCATAGCCAAGTCCCAACACTGATTTTTCGGCATTATCCTAAGTCTCCTCTACCATTTGTTGCACCATGGTCGAAAAGCCACAAGAGCATTTATCACTTTGACCAGAAGAATTTAAGCAGATGGAACTCTGGCTAAGCAAGGGGCTGGGGAAGAATATACATATGGTGTCAAGTACCACAGGAATTTGGCAGCTGAAGAAGAGGCTGGATTTATACAGGGAAGTACATATGGAAAGCCAGGGTGGGTGGGGTGGGAGGGAATCCAAGCAGACAGGCATATGTGATGCTGTGTTTCGGTCCAGATCGTCTGGAGTAGGGCTAACCAAGAACAAAAGCGGGCTGGGTGGCCTCTTCCAATTGCACAGAGCATTATGCTTTAAATTTGTAACATGGAGATCACGTGTCTACCAAGCCTGAATAGAATCAGGTTTGCACAACTCCAACTTGAAACTGGGCTTTTTAAGATGTGTGAGGACTGTAATCTCAAAAAGTTATGGCTCCCTCTACTACTCCTAAATTAATAATAAGCCAGTAAGTCAGGTTGGTAGAGAACTGTAGGAGGACCTAGGATTCTCAGGTTCTTCAAAATTAACTAACAAGGATACCTTTGTTTCTTGTAGCTGCAGGATGGAATAACACAAAAGACCCATGAGACAACAAAGGATGGCTTGGAATGGCTGCAAAAAACTTCTACAATTGAATACTGTATGCAAAAAAATAAAATATAAAAAATATTGTAGGCATTTTGTATAACTCTTCAGCCCAAAAGGTTACCAGAGAGGGTTTTTTTAGACTTAATGGCACATTCTTGCTCTCGAGCTAAAATGTAATTGACCTAGCATAAAAGGCAGAGAGATTGGGAAGGAAGAAGAAATAAGCATGTTCAAGCATTTGTTCCTAATTTAGCCTTTGGCAATTCACACTGAGGAAATTGATGCCATCAAGAATGCCAGAGAGTGGAGAGCTCTAAGGAAGGATGAGGCGATAAGAGAACAAAAAAAACATGTTTAGTACAAACTTTTGGTGTATGTATCCAAATCAAGCATTGTATTTACTACCTCTAGTCGATAAATAGCTGGAAACATCCACATTTTTCCACATCTGAATAGACTTAAATTCTGCATTCACAGGGTTTTAGCACTAACAACCAAAAAACACTGCATACCTATTCCAGCTTCCCTTTGACAGGTTGGGGGGGGGGGGTTAGAAATAAAAAAAGATACACAGACTGGTACTTAGATGATTTTGGCAAACTAAACAAGTTTGGATCTTGGGAACAGCAGACCATCAGAACATTCCAGTGCTGTAGGCTAGACCAGGAATCAGAAAATTATCCCAAAAATAGGCTAATGGCAAATCGCTTCCCTATTATTGCCAAGAAAAAAATATGGATGCATCCATGAAATCCACAGAAATTCAGCTTGAGCTGAAGGAGACTCATAAAAAGTGGAAGACATGGAAGGATTACACATAGAAAGCAGCCTCATTTGGATCCTCTGTGATGGCCAACAAAAGCCTAGTCTAAAAGCCTAGTCCAGAAGTTTTTATAAAAGACTTCCTGTGTATGTTCAAAACCAATTCCCCAAATTATTATCTATCTGTTGGCAAAAGTATTTATTGCCTGGAACTATGTTGCCCATCTGCATGGTGAATGTTTTCTTCTACAGAGAGCACTAAACGCTTAAAAGCACCACAAGAAACCATGGCAAGAACTTCAGGACCTCTTATTCTCCACCGTAAACGTATCCCAAGCACCTAGTGATGCTAGAACTAAGTAAGATTTGTGTTTGCATAACATGTTCTAAGCAAGGCTGCCTTCAAAATGAATTAAAAGCATTCGTTAGAACAGAATGAGATCTGGATAGTTGCAGGATCAAACCCATACTACACTAATTTGATACCAGCTACACCAACACCAGTTTGATTCTAGGTTCAATTAAAGTGCTGATAAGCTTGGAACCCATAAATGGCTATGAAAGACCATCAGTGTCTAACTGAATCCACTTAGAGATTAAGCATGGCCACGGAGGCCTGCATCTACACCTGTTAGTACAAACTGTCAAGAGGTTTTTCAGTGGTTGTCTGATATTTGAAGCATTCCTTTCTATGGTAGGCTGGCAGTTACTTTGTTTTTAAACTGCTTTTTTGTTGAAACAATAAGATGGAGTTTTTGAACCACCACTGACTTGTTTCATGTTATATGAATATGAGTTGCGACACTCAGAATGATTTTATATATATTTTTATGCAACCATTAAAAACATTTTATTATTTTTAAATGAAAAGGCACTAAAAAAGATTTTGTTTTGGAAGACGATATCTATACAAGGCCATAATCAACAGCCTCAAAATTTATGATAAGAGTTTCAAAACCATAGGCACACAGAATGACTATCAAAAATTAACTGGATAAAACAAGAACCAGGGCAGGGCAGGGCAAGGCAGCTGAGAGATCCAGGAACGCCTACTTATGTTACCACTTCATCACAAGAAAAAAAAAAAAAAGGGAGCAAAAATATGTGACACATTTATTTCCTTGTATGAATTTGCAGATCAAATGCAATTTACTTAAACCAATTACACTGGCTGAGTCAGCACCACAGTGGAGCGTGCTTGTTAGGTTAGAATGAAGATGCAGCAAAGAGCAAGAGGTTTAGGGAAGAACTTCTAGCCCCAGAATTAGCTATATATAGCTTGGAAGGGAAAGGCATGTTCAATAGGGTGTACAAATGGCTGTAATAGTAATCCCAGAGTTAGTTATTTGATTTAAAGATGCACTCATCAAAAATCAAGAAATTCTATTATGTACAAGAATGAATAAAGCACCTATTTATTTGGCTATAAGATCAGATGCTGCATGAAAAGTGAATCTGGGAAGATAATTATTAGACAGGGCAAATGCCAAGAAAATGTAAATCCTCTGAATTAATTTTTACAATGTAAATGAACATTGAAAGGATACCTTTATTAGGATTTTACAATAGCAAGCTTGACAGGACTTCTCTTCAGTCTGGATTTTACATTAAATAGAGGCTTATTGCCATTGTAGGCCACAATGTAATTTCAGAAATATAAAATATGTAGTTCCACAATTAAAATAGGAAGGCTATCTTTAAAGGTGGCCTGTTCAGGACACGGCCTTTCATAGGAGAGTCCGCCTACTTCAAATAGCTTCTGCCTGTCCTACAAGATCAAGTAGAGTGGTTGTGCTCCAGGTGTGTCCTGAAAAGCCTTGTTGTGAGGGCGAATGAAAAACCGTGGCTGACTTATGAGGTCCGCAAGATGCTGAAAGCACGGAATGTGGCTTTTAAATCTGGTGACATGCTGGCACTTAGAACAGCCAGAGCAAATCTGAAAAGTGCCATAAAAGGTGCAAAGCAAGCCCATTGCCAGAAAATTCAGAACTTTTTTTCTTTCTTTTTTTTTCATAACAAGTTTTATTAGTTTTTGTTTGTTTTACAGCCAAGTGCTTGTAACACATCGTGGAGATAGGGCACTCCAGGGAACACAACAAAAAATACAGTCATACATATACAATTTAAACTACTACTTTAAAAGTTCCCTCTTATGGTATACAATTCGAGCATTCCTAAAATATAAATTGTTTCTCACCTCTATTATTCCAATTTCAATTTATATTTCTCAATCAAATTATATCTCTTATTATATTTCACATACATATTATGTAAATAAACATGAATTTATATATTTTAAAACTATTTCATTAGACATAGTAATATAATAACATTATAATAATAATAATAGGACAATAATTATTTCTATCATAAACAAGTAATATAACTATTATATCTTAATATTTCTCAACTATATTCTATTTCATATATTCTATCCAATATTTTCATAGATCAGTCCACGTCCCTAAAAGATTCCTCAATTGTTTCAGTTTAATCCATTTAATATCTCACTAATTACCATTCAATTCTTATAAATAAAAATATCAATAATATTTCACCAGTCTCAATCTCAATCTAACTCCTTTAATTATAAATTTTCCAATTATTCTTATTGCCATTCCAAATCATACTCAAATCCATAATTTAAATCTAGTGTTGACTCATACCAAAGTGACCTTAAAGATCTCAAAAATATTAGTTCAATCAATGTCCAGAAGCCCTTTTTACCCATCAAATAAAATTTTAACTCTTATTTTTAAATCTAATTCTAGCTTTCTTTTTGTGCCAGGTAGGTTTCCACAACAGGGCTTCTAAGTCCTCCCATCTTAGTAACTGGCTAAAGGCCTTTTCCCACCATTGAGTCCAATCATATTCTTTTTCTCTTTTATCCAGTATTGTCTGTACTGTCATGTTGTCAACGTTTTTTGTGCCTCGTATTTGGAAGTCCAATCCTGTTGCTTTTAAAGTTGTAAATGTTTTAGTTGAGTTCTGCCTTTGATCATCAAAGAAATCCATCATGTAGGATGTGTCCTCTTCCTCTTCAATAAATTCAGTAGATTCAATAGATTGTAAATGTATTCCATCCATCTCATTAAGTTGTAGATCTGATTGTCTATCATAGTCAATCAAAGGTTGAGCTTCAATTTTTAATTCTGAGTCCTCCTTGAATCTAAGCGATCTAATATGTTCTTTAAGTTCCAGTCTTGCTTCCAAGATTTTTTCTAATATAAGTCCATAATTAATCTGTGAATAGGATTCCATCTTCTTCTTCTTTTTTTTTTAGAGAAGTTCAGCTTAAAAAATAGATTGCAGCGTTATAAAATATAAAATGCAGACAGAAATATATTTCCAAAGAAAGATAGAGGAAAAAAAACAACCAATAGTCAAGACCAGCACAGAGATAAAAACTGGCAGTCAGTTGTTATATTGTAATCCAGTCTGGGCATCAGGCCAAAATCAGGAAGTGGGAGTTCAAAGAGCAAGTTACATTGTATCAGTCTGTTTCTGGGCTTCATGCCAGGTCCCAGGATGCATTGTATCCAAAATAATCTACATAAGTCCGCCCAGAGAGCAAAAAGTTTTTTAGGCAGTACTGTTCAGGAGGGGGGGGGGAAACAAAGAACATTCCACCCCCTCCCTAAGGATTTTCACCTAAACTAAAGATAAACAAGCCAAAAGAGAAAGTCACAATAACCCGGATGCTCGAGTTCCAACTGCTTATGTAGACAAAATAAAATAGTAAAAAAAAAACAATAATTGTTTTTCCAAAGCCTGTTTTCCCCAGTAATCAAACGCTGCTTTCTCAAAATAGGGAAATAGTTCTTAAAGCTTTTAGCAGGGAAAAAGGTAAATTAACAAGAGGGAAGGAAAGGTCTCACCCGAATCTTCCACGGTGGTTCTTTTCGCTTAGATGTTGCTGTGACTTTCGGCTGGAGCAGCTGAGTGATCGGCCATGTTACATGGCCGATCTTTTCCCCGTCGGCCCAAAGGTGGTTTTCTAGGACCGCAGAGGGAGCCGCCGCTCCCTCCGCGATCAACGAGTGCCCTCCTCTACGGTGGTCGCCCCTACAGGGTGACTTTCGACCCTATCCAGGGTCTACCGGCGGGGGGAAACCGGACGGCCAAGAGAACGAGTTCTCTGCACGTCCGCGGGCACTGCGACCGGAACCGGAAGTCAAATTCAGAACTTTTTTCAGGATCCAACAAACACCAGGCGAATGTGGCAAGGGATCCAGGCCATTACGGATTACAAGATGGCTCCATCGAGATGCAAGGATGACACAGACTTCCTAAACAAACTGAATGCATTTTTTGGTAGATTTGAGGCATCAAATAGCACTCCTGCTAGGAAAGCTGTGCCCCATCCTGATGAGCAAGTGCCTAGCTTTGATGTCACCTCTGTCCGGAAAACACTGCAGAGAGTTAACATTCGGAAAGCAGCAGGCCCAGATAACATCCCTGGACGTGTCCTCAGGGAATGCGCAGAGGAGCTGGCTTGTGTTCTCACAGATATTTTCAACCTCTCATTGCAGCAGGCAGTGGTCCCATCGTGTTTTAAGACGGCCATCATCTTGCCAGTGCCAAAAAAGTCCACAATTACAGGCTTCAATGATTGCACGGTTGCACTGACATTCACCATCATGAAATGCTTTGAGAAGCTGATCAAGGACACTATTGTATCTAGCCTCCCGCCAGCATTTGACCCACTTCAGTTTGCCTACTGACCAAATTGCTCTACGGAGGATGCTATTTCTTCCGTTCTCCATCTGAGCCTGAAGTACTTAGAGGAAAGAAATACTCATGTGCGTTTGCTGTTTGTCGACTTCAGTTCGGCATTTAACACAATCATTCCCCAGCATCTAGTAGACAAACTGGGCCTTTTAGGCTTAAACACTCCTTTGTGCAACTGGATTCTTGATTTTCTTACCAACAGGCCCCAATATGTGCGAGTTGGAACAAATACCTCTAATACCATTTTCTTGAGCACAGGTTCTCCTCAGGGCTGCGTCTTAAGTCCACTGCTGTTCACCCTGTTGACCCATGACTGTTGTGCTAGGTTTACCACCAACCATATTGTGAAGTTCGCAGATGATACAACAGTAGTGGGCCTTATTCAGGATGACAAGGTAGAAGCTTACTGCAAGGAGGTTGAGGGGTTGGTGAACTGGTAAGGAAAACAGCCTAGTTTTAAATACAGGAAAAACCAAAGAGATCATTGTTGATTTCAGAAAAGGCAGGCACAGCCACACTTCTCTGTGCATTAATGATTCACCTGTGGAGATGGTTACCAGCATCAAATTCCTGGGTGTGCAGCTAACAAGTAGGCTGACTTGGTCGCTCAACAGGGAGAAACTGGTGAAGCGGGCACAGCAGCGCCTGCATTTTCTGCGTCGCATGAGAAAAGCACATCTTCCTTCCCCTGTCCTGACCACTTTCTACAGGGGGACAGTATTTAATATTTATTTGCTACGTATATGTAGGGATGTGGGTCTATACATATGTTGTTCATAGTATATTTAGGTGCGTGTCATGTATGTGTTTCACTTTGAGAGCGGGCAACTAAATTTCATTTTTGATGTGTGCCAGTGCCCACAGTAAAAAAATGACAATAAAGGTTATCTTATCTTATCCTTTTGCTCACAGCATCAGTGCACCCTTTCTGTTGCAGTATTTGCTCATTGGAATAGCACCCTACCTCATCTCACCCTCCCACTCTGAGATCTAGAAATGGCTCTCAGTATGAGGATGTTTGGAAAGGTTTGAAAACATATGGCACTTCTCTTAGACCAGGGGTAGGCAACCTTGGCTCTTTTATGACTCATGGACTTCAACTCCCAGAATTCCTGAGCCAGCCATGCTGAGGGGAAAGGGAGAGTTTCCAAGCTGAGCCATGCTGGCTCAGGAATTCTGGGAGTTGAAGTCCACGAGTCATAAAAGAGCCAAGGTTGCCCACCCCTGTCTTAGACCTTGAGGTAGGGTGGTGTTGAGCCCCTGTAGAATGTTATCAAATTACTTACCTTCCCTCTTCCAGAGGCACAAGATCTTCATTCCCATTGTTTTCCTGCTTTTAATGTCTATGGAGATTCTCAGTCATCCAGGTCATAGTTGTCCCAAAGGTGCTTTTTCAGGAGGCAACTGGACTTTCTTGTTTTTCTTTGAAGATGTGTCGCTTCTCATCCAAGAAGCTTCTTCAGCTCTTGGATGAGAAGTGAAACATCTTCAAAGAAAAACAAAAAAGTCCAGTTGTCTTGTGAAAAACCATCTTTGGGTCTTGCTTTTAATGTTGTAAGCTGACCAGAGTATGATGGAAATGGGCAGCTTCTGAATTCAAGGAAATGTATAGATGAATGAATAAGCTATATGGAGAATACATACACTTCCACTTTACCACAGGTGCCCATGGAGTGTTAAAAAGCAAACATGGTAGCTGCAATAGCATGATAAAACTTTTGCCACTTTTTTACATGTATTTCACACGCAAAGCCACAAAATAAAAGTTGGGGCTTTCAATCTTACAAAAAAGATGTTGAAAAGAGCAACTAAGATTATTAAAGGCCTGTAGACAAAAACAGAAGAATGGTTGCAGGATTTGGGTTTGGCTAGTCTAGAGCAGTGATGGCGAACCTTTTAGAGACCGAGTGCCCAAATTGCAACCCAAAACCCACTTATCGCCGGGTGCCAGGTGGGATGTGGCCCACTGGGTGGGCGTGGCTGTGGTGGTCATGGCAGACTGGGTGGGTGTGGCCAAAGTGGGCGTGGTCACCTCGATGTTGCTTGTGGGGAAGGACACCTGTGGGCAGGGTTGGGGGAGATCCAGGGGGTCTCTGGCAGGTGGGGCGGTGGGCAGGAGGCTCATCCTGCGGGTGAGTCGAGGCGAGGCAGGGCGGGGATACCATTGCTGCGGGGCAAGGTGAGGCAGGGGCCAGGGCAGCTGCTGCCTGACACCATGGGCCCCCGCACACAGAGGACAGCAAGCGCATGGGGGCCGCCGGTGTCCGTCAGCAGCCACAGCCTGCCGGCTCCTCAACCGGCGTACTCTGGGGCTCCATAGCCCACCGCCAGCAGTTCAGAGAAGCCACCTCTGAGCTGGACAGCTGGCCGACAGCTGAGGAGGCGATGCAGTGGGTCGTGCCCGGGAGAAGGAGAGCATGTGAGGCCAGGAGGGACGGGACAGGGGGGAGAGAAACCAGCTGTGTCGGGATGCATCTGGCCACGTGGGACCTCGGGCGGCTGGTTGAGGAGGGACGGTTGCCATCTCTGGGGCATGGCATGCGTGCCCACAAAGAGGGCTCTGAGTGCCGCCTGTGGCACCCGTGCCATAGGTTCGCCACCACTGGTCTAGAGAAAAGATGGACTAGGGATGACATGATAGCAGTATTCCAATATTTGAGAGCTTGCCACAAAGAGGAAGGGGTCAACTTATTTTCCAAAGCATCAGAGGGAAGGACGAGAAAGAATGGATGGAAACTAATCAAGGAGAGAAGCAACCTGGAATTAACGAGAAACTTCCTAACAGTGAAAACAATTAACTACTGGAACAGTTTGCTGTCGGAAGCTGTGGGTGCTTTGTCACTGGAGGTTTTTAAGAAGAGACTGGATAGTCACTTGTCTGAAATAGTATAGGGTCTCCTGCTTGAGCAGAGGATATCAATATCACCAATATCATCCCAACAGTGAAGCATGGTAGTGGCAGCATCATGCTGTGGGGGTGTTTTTCAACAGCAGGAAATGGGAGACTGGTCAGGATTGAGAGAAGGCTGAATGGAGCAAAATACAGGGATATCCTCAATGAAAACCTGTTCTACAGCACTCAGGACCTCAGACTGGGTCCAAGGTTCACTTTCCAACATGACACAGCATACAGCCAGGAGTGGCTTAGGGACAACTCTGTGAATGTCCTAGAGTGGCTCAGCCAGAGCCCTGACTTGAACCCTATTGAATATGTCTGGAGGGACCTGAAAATGGCTGTCCAACAGTCGCCATCCAACTTGACTGACCTTGAGAGGATTTGCAAAGAAGAAGGGCAGAAAATCCCCCAATCCAGGTTTGCAAAGCTTGTCACATCATACCCAAAAGACTCGAAGTTGTAATTGCTGCCAAAGGTGCTTCAACCAAATACTGAATGAAGGGTCTGAATACTTATGGCAATGTGATATTTCAGCTTTTTCTTTTTAATAAATTTAAATTCAGTTTTCACTTTGTCATTATGGGGTACTGAGTGTAGGGGGGAAAATGAATTTTAATTTCCACTGTAGAATCAGGCTGCAGAATAATAAAATTGACAACAGTGAAGAGGGTCTGAATATTTCTGAATGCATTGTATGCGGTTTACAGAGTCAGCATATTGCCCCCAACAATCTGGGTCCTCATTTTACCAACCTCGGAAGGATGGAAGGCTGAGTTAACCTTGAGCCAGTCAGGATCGAACTCCTGGCAGTTGGCAGAATTAGCCTGAAATATTGCAGTCTAACCACTGTGCCATCACAGCTCTTATATATGCAGTGCTTATGATATAAAGAAAACAGATTAATGCATGCACACATGAGCTAACCTAAAGATTCATTTGCACAAGTTTTATTCAATATAAGATAATAGATAGGTAGGTAACACAAAAAAAAGAAAAGAAAAGAGAGGAGTGTGGGATAAACAAAGAAATCTTCTGATAGGAAGAGACTGTTCACTGACTTGCTATTCATGACAACTTCAAGGAGCCCATCACACTAGTCAGTGTTTCTTCTCCTTTAGCTAAAAAATGCAAAGAAAGCTACAACATGAAGTTGTTGCCAATGCCAGCAGCATCAGAAAGTCCACTGAATTAGTTTAAATCTCCCCAAAGCATTTCAAACGTACCTAATTCAATTCAATGCCTCAAATCAAATCATCATTTCAAACATTGAGAGTGAATCTCTTTTAAATCATTGCTCCAAAATGAGTCTTCGCACAATTCTAATTCCTAGGCTCCAAGGGTACAATTTCCTAAATAACATTAAGTATAAAATTTGCCTGAAAAAAAATGCAAAAGTTACAGAATATTTTCTATTGACTTGCTTTGGCTGAGTTATATTCAATGATGCATGAAACCTGAGGTGTCAACCAAAAAGGTAAGAATGTTTGATGTAGGAGGTTCCACAAAAAGTACTAAAAATTGTAGTTATTGCAGTAATATTTCATAAAGTTCAAATATTATAAAATAATATAATAATCCTATGGATAAGAGCAGGGCAATTTAGTATCACTATTTTTCAGAATCTGTGTATGAAACCTGAATGATACATGTTACATTACTAACCCCAAATATTCTTTGATTTCTATTAGCAAAAGATAATCCCGGTTAACAGAGTTTTGGGCAGAGAAAAGAAACTAATTATAATGTTACTGAGTTAAACTCAAGCCTCTTGATATTTGCTTATTTTCATTCCAAAGAGAACACATGTTTTGTAAGGTTTAATTACATAACACTTTATATGGCATAACATGTAATTTAGAATTTGCCCTAGAGTGAGTAAGAATTTCTGGGCATCTTGTTGCTGGTGTTATGATGCAATTGGGGAATAAAGCTACATGCTTACTCTCCATAGTACCGTCTTAAAGACAGATCAGTCTTTATTGTATGTATAACTTCTAACTCAGAGGAGCACAACTTGAGTCCCTAAGACACCATGCTGTTCCCCTAATCATTGGAAACAATTCTTAACTTGCAATTAAATTATAATTTTTAAAGTGGCAGAAGGAGGGAAATAATAAATACAGGAATAATTATATTCACTAGATTCATTTCATTACATTTAAATTTAGATGTATGCCCTGACCTAGCCTTTTCAGAGCATGTCCCCCCAGTGTAGTACTCAAAGAACAAATGTGGGCCTTAATCTAAAAAAAAAAAGTTCCGTTTATAGCCTTAATTATAATTTTATTTATTTATCAAATTTATATAGTCATCCAAAAGCAATTTTGGGTGGCACAATTCTTAGTCGCTGGCGGGAGAATAACTAAGGGCATTATTTTGAAAGGTTTTTAAAAAGTTAATTCCCTCTAAAAATACAATGCACTCCAGGGGTACTCATACTTGGTGAGTTCCTTGTTGTGAGCCTAAGAGAAATCACTACAAAAGATGAAAGAAACCTGAATTGTTTTAAATGAACCTGCAATTCCAATTCTTCTGCCCACAGAAGTGCTGGCCATTATGGGACTGGACTGACCATCAAGGGCACAATTTTCTCAGTATTCAAGAAAATACTCTGGCTTGTGGGAATGTCTTCATTCTCAGTTGAAATTATGAATGGAAGGGAGAGAGCTGCGCATACAGTCTACTGAGCACTGTCTTTCCAGCAGTACTACTGAAATAACAGGTCTCGGGTCTGGGCCAGCTTCTACATATCTGATGATAAAGCTGTCTTCTATAGTGTTAACAGAGCAACAGTGTAGGCGGTAAGAAGAGTGAAGAAGTAGAACCACTTTCTCAGATCAAACAGGTAACTGTTGGCCTTCTTTCAAGAACTGTTACCCAAGGAGCTGGCAGTAAAATGGTGGGAGGATCACAATTCAATTCTGCTATTAACAAGAAGATATGTAACATTTCATGGGGGAGGCATATAATTATAAAAGAGGAGCCTAGTTAACTTATTGCAGGTCTTAATGTTACTTAATGTTGAATGATTTTATTTAGAAAGACAGTTACTCATGAATCAATCATCTAATCCAACCCTGAAGACTGTCAACCCAACTTCTTTTAGAAAGACAGTCATCAAAATAAGCTAAACAACAGGAGAGAAAAAGTGTGGCACTAACAATAAATCTGCACCATCAGGCTTTTAAAAACTGGTTGGTTTGTTTTAAAAAAAATGTAGTACTTGAGTTTCATATGATTTAATAATATTTTTTTAATCATTTTGAGAAGTTCAAGTGAAATACAATGTTTAGACCTGGAAACAGTCTAAATAAATAAAAAATAATATTGCAGGAATATAGCTTATCTTTTCTTAAAATAGTTTATTTTACTATCTTAGATTAGATGGCAAAAGCAAAATAAACTAGCCTCCTCATCAGCACAGAATATGGGGTTAATTAAAAAAAAAAGTTATATTATCAGTTAGCCTAAATCTGTACCGAAAAATATTAAAGGATGTTCAAAATATGGGATGTGGTGTTTATAGCTATTTTCTTCTGGAAATCAAATTGAAAAAGTGGTCACATTCAAATAACCAAACTACAGCTTAATACTACTTAAATGAGTCTTCCTCCTATTTGTATGGTCTACCTTTTCTTGATCACATAGTAACCAATTATTCTGTGCCACTCAGAAACACCATTTAGAATTCCTTGCAATTACTTTAATTTAGACAGCTGCAGTTTAACATTAACTTTTTAAAAAAATTATCCCTGTTGGATGTTAAACAAAAGATTTTGGATGAACAATAAGAAACCGTATTTCATGGTTAGAGAAGGGAAGAGGCTTGGAAGAAGACTAATGCTAAAACATAATTTAACAAGTTATGTACAACCTAGGCACAAGACATCTTCAATGCCATGACAATGGGCAGGAACAGATTATAGTTCCCCATCATATTTTGCTTCCCAAAGATAGCTGGCTGGCCATAAGGAAAAACAGCATGCTTACCTCTATAGATCACTAATATATATCAGCACTAATATATATCACTAATATATATCAGGTCCTCATCTTCAGCAACCCTCTACGCAGACTCCCTGGGAGACTTAAAGTAAGTATATATGTGTGTATGTATATATACATGCATACATACATATATGTGTACATAAACACACACACACACACACACACAAACACCATATAGATAAGAAATAATCCAATTTACTTTTGACACAATGGATCTATGAAAACCATTTCCTGCCAAGAATGCCTGATCGTGCCTACATTTGAAGGTTGCACTTTCTTGTCATTCTTTGGATTTCACCTAATCTAAAAATGCAACTCTTTACTCTCCCTAAATCAGACAGAGAAAGAAATGGAACTGAAGCTCCTCAATGCTTGAACAACTGATTCACTGAAACATGTTTATGGTGCTTTAATTCCCAGACAATCTTTACCTCGGTCGTATGTCCAGAGAACAGTTCTGACTACTTAACTCACCAGAGGCCCAATTCAGAATATTAATGTACACATTAAATAATGTCAAAAGCTTTAAGTTAACACATGAAGAGAATGAGAACATTCTTAACAAGATTCAAAATACACTATTATTTTACTTTTGGAAATATTTGGTTTGCAGTATGCATTACAATTCTAAAGGAAGGGAAGAGGTTGATGAAAATGCACTGAAGTATAAGCACTGAAGGAGATTAGTAAAGGCAAAATAAAATCAACCTTCTTGCATCAGCATTTTTCAGGCACCAAGACTTGATTTCCTAACCAGGAGATGTGTTTCTGTTTAATACAGAGCATAAACAAACAATCTAAACTTATGCAAAGGTACTTAAATCTGTTATGGAAGAAGACAATTACTTAATTTTTCCTTCCTATTAAGTTAGAATAAAAAATATTGTAAAAATGTGTCCCTCATTCTTAGAATAAGTCGATGTTATTCTTCATTCATCCTATTTCTCAAGTTGCAGCTCCTTTCCCCTGAGATCAATTGCTTATAAATATGCAGGTCTCTCTCTTTCTAGACTACACTTTGCACTGTATCATTGCAAAGTAGACATAGAAGCTGATATTTTGGTTGGCCTGTGAACACAAACAGAAACTTGTGTTCAGAGAACTTCATTTTGTGCCTACCAGGCCTTACCATTTGCTTTTTATTAAAGTTCTTTTTTTCCTTATTCACTCCGCAAGACAAATTCTGGTGTGGGTCCAGGCCATTAGCTGACTCCCATTATTATCCCCTGCTCATCATTCAAGTTCTATTCTCAGGGTCTGAGGGCAACAGTAAAATCAGGAAACCAGGAGGAGGGGAAACTGCAGACCACCACACATGCTGCATATTAAATGAAGGATTCTTTTGTAGTGCCAAGAAATGTATGCAAGCACTGCTCCCAGGAACTTCACAGGCTATGGCAAAAGAGAGAGAAACAAGAGAGAGGGAAAAGGGGAAACAACAAAAGTGAATAGACTGGCCCCAATCTACATTGCAACCATTGCTGATCTGGTACCATATTTTTATCTGATGCTCCTAGAACAAGAGAGTGCTGATCAGAAAGATCTGAATACCGTGTAAGAATTAGTAGAAAATTTCAGAAGTGGAAATGACCTTAAGAGAAATTTAATCATTAAGCTGTGTCTATTTGCACTGACAAGGATTCCCTTGGCAATACCTTTTTTTTTTTTTTTAACCAGGCTGTCCTTATAGGTTGCTTCCTCTTAATCTTGCATCTTTGAGTGTTTCATACATTCTTATGTCCTTAGAAGATTTCTAAGGACATAAGTACTCTTCTTCTTCTTCACATGAAAGAAAGATAACTTAGACCAATAAAGGAGACTATTTGTAGTTCAGGACTGAAATGAGGACTAGTACTGATGATGTTACCTAGTTTGGTAATGAAATGTCTCCAAAAAAACAACCAAGCTTAGAGAGCACCAATGTCCCCTCAGATAACTTAAGAGTGTGCTGCTTTTTTCATCATCTGGCTATGGAATTACAGACCATGACAAAAACAAGGCTCTAGTTATTAAGCTAGTTTCCTTAAATTAAAAAAAGCATCTTATTACTACTGTAAGACAAGCTTCAAACCCTGAGGAAACCAATACTAGATAACATAATCTTGCGGTATTTGTAAACATATGCAGGACTGTTAAATTACGTTATCTTTTATCTTCTCATTCAAGTAGCTCAAATTAAATCCCCAAAATTAGTAGCACAGTCTGATTTTACTATACCGATGAGTGTCTTTTCTTGTAGAGGGGCCCTTAAAGAGCCCATCAAGGTGGACGTTTCATCTGACACACCTCAGCACTTTGTGTAGGAACCTGGAACAAACAGTGAGGAGAGAGAGAGAAAAATGTTGTCTATTTCATAAATATTTGGAAAAAATAGGTTTGAAAGCGGCAGATAAAAGTCTCCAGTCCAGAGTAATACTTTCAAAGTAAACTAGCAAATAGCAGTCAAACTGGCAAAACTTGGTGCTGATCGTATAATTGGAGAGCTGAGTGATTCCAAGCAAGCAAGTTTGGTCTAGATTTGAGGAGTGCATTCTTCTGCCAGAAGTGTGAAGGAGGTATTTAATGCAGTAAGTATCGGATTTCAGGTTTAAAGTACTTAGGATATTCAGGTTCAGGTATTTAAAGCAAAAAGTATCAGACCAATTTAATATTTTTTGACTGCATGCACACTATTTCAGTCCCAGGCCTTTCAATACAGAGGGACTGTCTTGCAACAAAACTACCATCCCTAACTCAAGAGGTTCAACAGGTTTCCAAAACATCTACGCGAAGAGAGATAAAATAAGCTTTTGGCAGCTTCTGCAGAGGGAGGTTGGGAGGGCAGCCTTGTGCCAGAATCTTTGCCCATTTTATGACTGTATTAATGTATCACATGCACACCCCAAAGGGGCAGAGTCTGAGGTTCAACAACAAGATTGTCACCATGTTGACAACACTGGAAAGTCTCTGTAAATCCTAAGAAAGGTATTCTAACAAATATGGAGCAAATAAAATAAAAATCTGCCACTCATAACATGATCCTAAGCCAAGTTTAAAAGCCAAGTTAGCTGAAAAATTCAGATTGGCCTTGTTTACACATAATGCAGTGCCATGATGTATGGACAGATATATCATACCAAGCACAAAACAAATGGTTTTACTGCTATGCATTATGTGGAAAAGCAGGTCAGTCAGCGTGTGCAAAATATCTGGTTTGGACATTCAGGAGCAAACTACAAAATAGTGCTAAGAAACATCTAAGTAAGACTTTGAGTCAGTATTGACTCTTGGGCACTGCCTGGGTAAGTCGCTCAATGTTTACATTCAAAATAAAAACTGTATTAATTTTCTTAAAGTAAAATGATTTTAGATTTAGCTCTAGTCTTTAAAGACATCTGAAAAGCCAAAAAGGGGGCAATCCTATCATCCCAAGTATTTCAGCATTTCAGTAGTCTCACAGTGTTGGTGCAAATCAAGAACTCCGTGCCACAACTTGCTGCAGCTACTCACTGCTCCTTCATCAGTTCTTCATTTGGAAAATATTTATAAACTAGCCAAAATCTGGGAATTATTAAATAATTAGCAGAAGCTAAAATTGTTTCATACTGTTCCCTTGCATGGAAAGAGGGAAATTTTGCTCAGCCAATTGTCTTTTCCACATGCATCTTTTAACAACTGCCATATGAAACTCATTTTCTTTTACTACATGCTTTCTCAGCATCTTTCAAGAATATTATTTCATTTTTACTGTTGGTCCATACTTTCCAATTGATGGTAGTTGGATGTAAAGTAACATTGCAAGCTTTCTCTCCTCATCTACAGAATTTGTTATTCCACTCATTTCTCATATTAAAACTTGCTGAATACATGCTTAGAAATTTACAATCCTGGACTACAAAGCAATATTCTTCCTCAAATGAAATAACAGCTGTTAGAGACTTTATGTGCTCCACTTGGAAAACCCCAAATTTTACAATTGGAAAACAGCAAAATAATAGCAATTATGCATTTTTTTAAAAAAAAAAACGGGAAGGTGCAGATATTTCTTTCCCCCTAATACAAACAGCTATGAAGATTCACATAAGGAGGTTAGGACAAAGAAATAAGGTATGAACATCTATTACCTGTCAGTTCAGGATAGCAGACTCCAATCTCAACCCTCTCCCCCCAACCCCCTCCCCCCCTGCAAGATTAAAAATCTGCTACTATTTGATAGATACTTAGCATCAGAATATTTGTGAATATCATTTTTTCTCTCAATAGCTCCACATATTTTTACAATATGTCCTGTTCAGCTCTTTTCAAGTTGTATTACCATCAGATTCCTTTTAGATGTGAACATTACAAATTAATTGCAAAATTAAAATAGTAAATGAGCAAATGTGTCTGAGATAACATCTCAAATCATGTCAGCCACTATTTCAGTTCTGAAGGCCTCACATTAGAGATGTCATCAGCACCATATTGCCAATCCCTACCTTGTTTCAATTAGCCTGCATCTCATCTTTCCCTTGATCTTGCAAAAGCTAACCTAGCATTTGTGCATTTACAAAGGTCTTCAATCAGAAGTTGTTGGGTTTTTTGTTTTGTTTTTTTATGCTATGCTACTCTAGGAATGCTGCATATATGCATAAAACATTCTGACATATTGGCAATCGGGTTGAATCTTTGGTGTCTCCAGCTTAAAAAGGAACAGACGTGGATAAGATTCTGGAAAACACTGTCAAAGAGGGGAAGCATATTGCATTTAGGCTGAATGTCTGCATGAAGGACACCCTCATTCTTAGCCTAAGTGGCCAGAGAGGTTTTTTGTCATAAGCAGATTGAAGTCATGTGGAATAACAAGTTTCTCCAGACTGTTATCTTTTTGTAAGATTCACCATATCTGACTCATTGTTTACTGCAGTTGATCTGAACTATCCTCAAGGCCTCAAACAAAACCTTAGAAGGTTTAAAAGCAGAGATGAAACGTTTCCAGAAGTGACAGACTGGATTTTTTTTTACCTTTCCCTGGGGGGCGGGGAACTATTGAAAAACTGAAGTTTATGCAGGCGCTCATTTGTAAACATCACATTTTTAAAAAAAAAACCACTTTTCTCTAAAATGAATCATCTGTAACTTGGCAGAAAACACTGCTGTTTGGACTTTTCAACAGCATGAATTTTTTCCTTAAAACGTTCCTCTTTCTCCTCTGTCTAAACTTTCATATCTGTAACAGGAACAATTTCTTCTACTACAGGCACCAAAGCAACTTTCACACATTGTGTAAATCCATCGTTTGGTGATAAAATTGGCAGAGTCCATACCTTGCTAAGCCATGTTTTACAACCTAAAATGACTAGGTTCAAACTACTACTAAGCCTAAATCAAACCATCCCTAATTGCACAACTTATGAAACCAAACTGAAGGGTGTTTATAACAGAGTGCAGAGGTGTGTCATTAGGAGCAGAGACTGCCAAGTTTACCATTTTGTTTAGCAGACTGTCTTTTCCATAACACTATCAGTGCACACAGTGTTTAACATAGGCATGCAAGCCAAATGAAGTCCATACAAAAAGGAGATGACAAAAACATTTTGAAGGCAGTTCAGAACTTATGAAGAGAAAGGTGATACGAATAGCACAAATGCATTACATTTTGAATTTAGACACAATTTTAATGCATAGCTCCATCTATCTCCATCTATTTCCAATAATTTCTGACTATCCTGTACAATCAGTCAGACTTGGCATGCTCCAGGTCCTCTCTAATGACTGTTATCTTTCGTTAAAAGGGACCCAAAAAATGAACTTTCTCTGTTTCAGTATCCACCCTCTACAATAGGACAGTATCCTCCCAGAAATCTGTTAAGGCCCCTAGCCTGCATATGTTCTAACAGTCCTTAAAAAATAGTTTTTCCTCCAGACATGGATGGGTGGTAGGATTCTTATGAGAATATTTATGTTAGGTTTTATTCTTTATTGCTGTCTGGATGTTACTGTGCTCTCTTCTTTATACTATTTTTGCATTTTTAGTGTTATTTGCTACTCAGAATCACTGTGGAATCCAGCATCATTATACATAGCTGGGTAAATATGCAAACCAGATTTTTAAATGGATGAGTATATCTCATTGCTTAAAATTAATACCCTTTACCCCAATGGTCTCAGTTGCTGACTGAAGTCAGAGAACTGCGTGCACAGGAAATGTTTGTGAATGTTACAAGGCATAGCTTTGGCTGGTCTTCAGAGGGCACAATACACAATAGTCACAGAAGCAGCCAAAGTCAGCTTGAGATCTGACCCTAAAGAGTTGAAATTATCTCTCCTTTTGTACCTTGGATGGCTTTTCCATGTAGTGGAAGTTAGATATACACCAACCCTACAAACACAGTAATAACAGAGGCAGAAAAAAAACCAGTTGGCAGAAATCCTAAATTTTGCAAAATACTGTTCACACCATAGGCCAGCTATTCCCAACCCTTGAGACAACAATTGTGCTGAGATGACAAATTCCCAGTCAGTGTTAATCAATGTCGTTGTCCCAGTCAGCCTGAGAATTCTAACCTCAATGTATCTGGAGGGAACTGCAGAGCAGAGACCTCTTCAGAATACACATACACATACACAGTTTGACCTAGTCTACTAGAAAAACAAGTTGAACATAAAAAATTAAGGTAAATTCCTTGAGACCAAAATAGCAACCTGTGGCTGAAGATTTTATGCAACGCTGATTTTCCCCACTCACACTGGCAAGTAGCCAAAATCTTCAAACTCAGGGTGTCTAAACTTCAAGAAATTTCAACATGCAGGTGAGGCAAAGTTTAATGTAATTTCAGGTGGAAGAGAAGAAGCAGTACTTCATATACCATGCCTAACTCACTGTTTGCATAACCATGGTTTGTTGAGTAGGCCACAGGTCTCTGGATTCACACTTTACATTACATCACATTTACAACCACAGCAGCTGAGTTCACCCACAACACTATGCTGAAATCAAATAAATGCTGTTTTAACCTTGCCAGTCTTTTGATCTGAAGCAGCACTGTTTTCAGGTAACCAAGAACATATATTTGGCATCCTTAGGTGTCCAGTACCCAGAACACTGGTCTGCCAAGCTCTTGCCTACTTCTCAATCCTTCATTGCAATTCAGGAAAAGTCAGTAATGCAATATTACAGTACAATTCCCAAAGTACTCCACTCTAAATCACTATATCTAGAAAGATATCTCTAAGCAGCAAAATCCTTAGTTGGGGATAAGAGAACAGAGACTGAAGGTTGGCAAGGAGAGGCAAAATGAAAGCTGACAATGAAAAGATAATAAAATTCCATAACTCACTTCTCAGTGTTGGGAGGAACAGGGAGGATTGGCTGAAATCCTTCACTCATCTGAATTGAAATACCACTCAGTTCTCATAGGCAGATACAGCAGCCTTGGCAACCGGTACAAGCAGGATGCCAGGATCTTAGCAATATGAATGCTGTCTATGATTAAGATACCTGCCAAATTCACCCGTTGCTTGTTCTCTTGGGTTTTAGATTTTAATTCACAAGGATGAATTAAAGGAAAACAAACATCCCTCATGAATAATGCAGATCCCCATAGGTCTTGTTACAACTGAATGTAAAGTGTAGATGTACATGCAGGCACAGGAGGCATTGATATACGTTGTTTCCAACGCGTGCTATAGATGGCCTTATTAACGATATACAAAAGATGGGAGAATACTAAAGCAAATTTGTCCAGGTGCATAACTTCATTCTATTATAATGGTCAACATTGGAGAGATTAACATTTACTTAATGTAATAGCAATCTTGCCCACCTAGCAGTTCGAAAGCATGCAAATGCAAGTAGATTAATAGGTACCACTTCAGTGGGAAGGGAGCAATGTTATGTGCGCCTTTGGCATATATCCATGCTGCCCACGTGACCACAGAAATTGTCTTCGGACAATGCTGGCTCTCTCAGCAAAGAAACAGAGATGAACACTGTGCCTTAGACTCGGACATGATTGACAGGGAAACCTTTACCTTTTATAGCATCCAGCCCTGTGGAAGGTAGGTTTTGTTTTGTTTCTTGGCACTTTCAAGCCAGTATTGACTGCTGACAGTTGCGTGGATTAGTCCCTGCAGTTTTCTTGACAAGGTTCTTTGGAAATGGTTTGCCCTTGCCTCCTTCCTAGTGCTGAGAGCGTGCAACTGCCCCAAGGTCACCCAACCAGCTTTGTGCCTAAGGCAAGACTAGAACTCAGGGTCTCCTGGTTTGTAGTCTGATGCCTTAAGCCACCAAACTAATTCATGGAAGTATTAGGGATTTTTCCCCCCTCTATTTAGACACAAGTCACAGTTTGAACAATATCAAAAACTAATGTCTGGAGTCACTCAGTAATGGCTACATTAATGTTTATTGCACGAGATAAACATTTTCTTACTAAGTTGAAATATTCATACTGCTTCAGAGAACAGTACATGCATATGCAAAAATGAGGTATCTGATTATAACAAAAACGTGTCTGGCATGTCTATTAAAATTAAAATTCCTCATATATCTTAATTGGCAAGATGATGCTACTATAGAAGTTGTAGGCCCAACATATCTGGAAGGACCCACAGGGTAACAATTGTCCTATGGCATATCTGAAATGCTCAAGAAAAACAAAGGTTTATTTCCCTTTCCGATGAAGCAGAGATGCTTCTAAAGCAATTGTTTTTCATGTAAGAACTGCCTCTGACTCACCACTTTATATAGTTTGTAGATAATTTGAAGGATTACAAACCAACTTCTCTGGAATGGGTCAGCTGAGAATGCTTATATTTTTATGTTCTTGCAGAAAGCTAGTTTCTGCCCTGTATATTAATGATCCCTTTGCATGTATGGTTACAGAAAATTACTTGCTATCTTTTGAACCTTCCAAGGCTGGCCTAAGTCCATCCATAAAACTGCAAGCCATTAATTCTTGAAGTTTCCATTTCAGTGTTATGCCTATTTGGCATATTGGTGTGCCCAGCCAAGAAGCATCCAAGACTACAATAGCAACAAAACAAAAGGCAAAATGTTCAAGCCAACCTCATACTCATGGAATACAATTTAGTTCTTGCCACTATGATTTGAGACAGCAGGGCAGAAGTTTTTTGATCAGAAAATGTAAATGCACCCACAAATGAAAGCAAGCCATTGTGAAAGATTAAATGGAAGAGACAGATTAGTACATTCAAGAGTTACCAAATGAAAGCATGTAATTTATGTGTGGTGATCCAAATCTACAGGGAAAACTATTATTTCTACTGAAGCATGTAAAATTCTAGGCAAGGATGCTTTACTTCTTTCAAGCCACAATTCTCCATATTAAACTATTCACACCATCCAGGTTGCTATGATTTATTAGATTTATATCCCATGTTTCTCCAAGATTTCAAGGCAGCTTACAAAGGCTTTTCATTTCATCCCAACAACAATCCTGTGAGGTAAATTGGTCAGAGAAACAATGTCAGGGCCAAAAATCACCCAATGAGCTTCCATATATGATAGCAAACTTGAACTATAGTTCAATACCGAATCCAATACCTTAATCACTATACCTCATTGGCTGACTTGTATTCCCCAGGATGAGAAAGGAGGGGTAGTAATAGATTTTAGAGATAGGAAGACAACAGCTATATTTTAGGAAGTAAATCCTAATTTCTTAATAGCATCTGCCAATTCTTTTCATTCCTTGCAGAAGAATTCATTTATGTATATATTTAAAGTATTCCTAGCCTATTTTTCTATTAGCAAACACTTCAGTTTTATCCCAAATTTTAAACATGACAAGGCACTCAATTAAGCAACATGACAACAATCCCCAAGTACATCAACAGAATATCCTTTTCTGAACTATAGTTACATAGGGCTACAATTCATTAAGCACATAATCTCCAACACTTTAATCAAGATGGATAAGGAAAATCTTAGAGGTGACTCAAACTGGATCAGGAGAACAATCATATTTAGCTACAAAATGTACTAACTCATACAATTATTTGCCCAATTAACTTAATTGGTTTATCAACTCTGAACAAGAGGAACTTCACCTGAGAAGCTGCCTTTGTTGGGACTTTATAAACCATTCCTGCTTCAGTTGTTGTAACAAACAATGAACATAACACAGTTCTGTCCTAGTGTCACAGAACAGTGTTGCTGTTGCATTCCAGTTGACCTAAAAAGTCCTTAACAAAATCTCTATATATGAGACCTGATTTTGAAGATCCTCAGTTTCTTCATACCTCCAAGTTGCAAATGGCATACAAACCTAAGCCAAATATTACCACTATTATTTCAGAGGCTCATGCACATTAGGCTACTTCATTAGCAAAATATGCATGTATCACCAGGAGACACCTCTAGCTGAGACAAGCTTAGAAGATAGGGCAGGTGGAGATATTCATGGATGCAGGCCTCAGCATACAACGTCTGTGTCACACCTAAGGGTTTTTTAGTAGTACAGTTTCAAGGCCAGGCCTTTTTGTTCATTTTTCCTCTTCAATTGATCACATACAATCCCCCAACCCCAGCCCTACATCTAAAATGATGATTTCTGGGATTATTTTCCACTCCCTCCAAATATCCTCAGACTCTCAACAGCCAGCTATTATGACAATTATGTCTTATGAACTTCCAGTCTGCTACCAGTACCATCAGCTTACAATTTGAAGACTGACTGCATTTACCAACTCTATGGCATAATAACCCACTAACTCTTTCCACAGACATATACACACTCCTGAACGTCCAACTATACAGGACAGCAAACAATCAAATGGGTGTACTTCTCAGTTCTATCCTGAAAGAAAAAGAGGCAACTGGGGAAATGATCTATTGTAATTGTGACTCTTCTCTCTCTTCCCTCCCCTCTCCCAAAAAAGATGGAGGTTGAAAAAGAAAGCAACAGCAAGATCTTTCATCAAACCTTGGAATTTCCCTTGCCCAGCCAGTTTTCCAGTTTTCTAAAGACAAAAAAATGAAGTGATCCAGCAAACAAAGCAAAAATGTAGAAGACCATTAGATGGCAACAAACAGTTTCCAGCATCACTAGAATCAAAGTTGTTGATTGCAGGCCCAATATGGCAGCTCTGGTGTAGAGCCAAGAGGCAAACAGCCTCTGTTGTGCTCTTGATTTGCTTTATTCTGGGCAGAGTAGCATGTAGATTTGGCCCTCCATTCATTTTCTCATGTATTACCTGTTACTCCAAATACTTAGAGCTTCTCACCACATAGCAGCTGTTTTACATATTAAACCATCCTTTACTTTAACCATAATGTGTTGAACATACAGTAATGACTTCATTTATACACAAACCATGATTTACCAATCATCATAACTAGGTTGTTACAATCACAGTGCCAAAATCAAACACCATTGATGCACCCATAAAAAAAACAGCTAAACTAACTTAATCATAATATGGTAATCCTATCCCGCAGGGTTCACATGTTGTATGGAACTATAAGGAGATTGCTTACTTTTGGTTGAAGTTTGTCAACTACAGTGCCATGGTTTCAAAATCTTGGTCTCTGGTTTATGAATTGGAAACGTCAGCTGAATCAAGCAATTCTGATTTAGCTTCTGCAAACCAACATAAAAGGTGGCCACTAAAGAAACAACAATTTTCTCACTGGCAGAAGACTCCCAAGGTCCCTTCCAACCATATTATCCTGTGTTCTAAGATAGCAGAAGAGATTCTGCCCAGTAGTCTAAATCTTTCCTACTGTATTATTCCAAGTGATAGGACAGTGAGCAAGAGAAAACAGCTGCTCTTTCAAAAACAGAACTGTCACATCTATACATTTGCTCAGTCCTTGTGAGATTCTCTGACCTTCTCAGTAGGACTTGAAGCAATAGTAATGTTGTTCAGCAATTGCTTACCTCACTTGCCCTCTCCCTTCTGCCATAAACCACAGCTTCCCCAATGCAGTGCTTTCCAGGTGTGCTACACTAAGCTCCCATCATCCCTACTGAATGATGGGTATTAGTATCTGACATAACTGCAGGTTACCACGTTGGGAAAACTGGAATATCTGCATGCTCAGTCCTTCTAAGAGGCTTAATAGAAAATGACAGGAAAGAAGTAATAGACTGCTTAGTTGCCCACTCTCCCTCCACCTTAAACTGAACATTCTACCTGATGAATCACCTTTTCAAGAGATAATAAGAAGGGCTGGACAATTTGAGCTTAGCACGCAGTTCCAAGAGGCCAGATGGCTACTTCAGTGATGACCTAACCTCTAAAATGCCCTGCTGAGAGAGGGTACTAGCAGGATGTCTACAGAATGCAGAACTCATTCTCCATACTGAGATACCCCAGAGTGAGCAAGCAAACACAACTATCTGTTGTTTGCCTCCCTCCTTGCTCAGCCAGGAGTAGAGAGAGAAACCTGGGAATTTCCAGCCTAGGGCAGAGGGAAGCTCCCTGCCCTTCTCAGCTGGCAGTAAAGAGGAGCACCTTGTTCTTTATTAGTGGTTTGCCTCTCACTCCCAATCAGCTGTTTTACCTTCAGAAGGAGGGTGCGAGAAACTCAAAAGCCTACATGACGGCCTCGAAAAACTGACTTGCTTGCTTTTCATTCACCACCGGAGAAAGCAACAAGCCAACACTTTGGCTTCAGCAACTTGTGGGCTGGCAATTTGCTGGACTTCAGCCTTCATGCTCAAATAGCAAAGGGTGTGTGTCTGTGTGTGTGTGCATGCGCACACACTCGCTTTTCTGGGAGAGCTTTTCTGACAGTCCCTGAACCCACTCCCTTCTTACACCCTGAATAACAGCCAGCTAGCTTCCAAAGGGAGAGGGAGAGGATTAGTGTAAAAGGAATCCACCAGTTGCCAGTGGGAGGAAGTTCCCACCAACCCTTCTTCAAACCGGTGCTGTTTAACCTGGAAAATCCCTTCCTTTCTCAAGTGGAACCATTTCCTAGCAATGCCCTTGATGCCAGGAACAGTCTTCACCAACTGAACTTCTGCTTGTCTTGTCACTATTGTCCAGAAGCAGAAGGAGCAGAGCCAAAATAACACTAGTCTCAAAACTATTCGGGGGGGGGGGTTCTCTTCCTCCTATCCCCTTCCCTTCTTCCCTTAAGAAACAGTCCATTATTCCAAGAGGTGGAATAAAGAAACGACCAAGCTTCGGGTCCTCGGAAATAGGCAAAAAGACCAAAAGACCCGGGAAGAGGCCTTCGGATTTTTTTTTGTATCAGTTCTCAAGCTGGCTTTCCGAAGCGGAGACGTGGCCCCTCTCCTCCCTCCTCTCACATTCCCAAGTCCCTTCGAAACATAAACCGTTGCCCTACACAATCTTGCCTTCAGCGCGCAGCAAAAAAAACGTGGGGGGGGGGGACTCTGCTCAGGAAAAAAAACCTCAGCGTCATGTGAGAATGCTCAGACACGAGATCTATCCGGTCGAAAATAATAGTTGTGGGGGGAGTGGATTTTAACAGAGGGAAAACGTAAGGGAAAAGGGCAAAAGCGACGAAAGATCCTTAGGAGGAAACTGAAGGGGAGACGCTCCCTCGGTCCAGATAACCCCCCCCCCGCCCCAAGGAAGCAGCCGCCAGCAAGGGCAGGCAAGCCCCCACTTCACGGACCCCGTCCGTCCTCCCCCTCTCTCCCTCCCTCGCCACGAAGTCCCGCAATCGCGCAGCCGAGAATCACCCTCCTCGCAGGGGCAACAACGACGCCCGGCGTTACCTGAGACAGAAGCCCCGCCGTGCAATGAAGCGCCTGGCTTAGCCTCGCGGGCTCAGAAAATAACGCGAGTCGGAGGTGGCTTCGGCTCCGCTTGGCTTGGTTTCTCAGTCCCAGCTGCTTTCAGTCCGCTCGGGCGGAGGAGGTGGCTGCAGCCAGGGCCAACCTCTAGGGCAGCCCAGAGACGCCTTCCACGTTTAACCCTTGCTTGCCCGGAAGCAAAGGCAGTCAGCAACTCGGCTCGTAACTTGGAGGCCAGGGAAGGAGGAGAACGACACGCCTTATGCGTTCACGTTGACTTTAAGTGCTGCTGATCGGGTGCCACAAATACCGCTGGGACCTCCGTCCGCCCCCGCTCTTTTGCCTCCTTCCTTTTGTCAATCAGGTTTTTCCAGTATTGGATAACAGCCGCTTTTTCGCTTCTCCCGCTAGGCGTCTACACGGAAATTTCTGACCCCCTTTATAACGCGTGGGTATTTCGGAGCAAGCCTATTGCTTCAAACACACCGCGGGCCTCGTTTGCACCTTGCGCTGACCTACGCGCGTGCAGAATAAACCACGATACTCTGCACACGCGGATTTCCAGGCTTAAGAACCAGATTCACCGCCCATAAGTCAAAACCAAATAAGCCACGCTGTGGCTTTAGCGAAACCAGGGACAACCAGGATAACCAGGAGTTACGACCAGTGGGGTGCGGGGAAAGGGGCGGGGAATTCAGGCACCAACAATTATACAAATTTCTCGATCACGTGGCAGCGTCTCTGCAGGTGCACTGTGTAGCCTTGGAGGCGAGAAGGACTCTTTTCTGCGGTTTAGACGACGGCCAAAAACCCGCTGAGATCTGGGCATTTATTTCATATTTTTAGGAATGGAACAGAATCTTTATAGATAGATTCCAGAACCTCAATTAACAGCTATACAGGTCAAGGCGGTCATTCGGAAGGAACTAAATGCATTGCGATCCAGGTCACAGCCTGGCGTCCTCCTGTCCCTCGATTATATATGCACCTTTGGTTAATATCCTGAACGTTCCCCGCAGGCAGAGACGCAAACGGTTAAGAAATGCCCTTTGCATAGTTAGATATGCCTGCACATCATCCAGAGTGTAGGTGGATGGATGGGCACCAGAATGCCTGATAGGATCGGCGTAAAAAAAGACTCGAGTTGCTCCAACGCGGACACGCAGCAGCCTTCTTGCGCATGCAACCTGTGGTTGTCAGTGGCCAGGCCAGAGGAGAATTCTGGGAATCGTAGTGCTGGCTCCCCCACTGTGGAACACATCGCCGGGGTGGGGAGAGGGAGAGTTACATGTTTCAACAGGGGATGGGAATGTCTAACTTTCTGGAATGCTAAACATTTGCTAAACCTTGCTTATTTTTTGGAGGGGGGGGGAACCTTCATGGCCGCTTCATAATCTTGTAGTTATAAAGTATAAAACTGACAGACGCACCCGAGGTTTTTAAAATGCATGAGTAGGGCGTGTTCCGCAGCCAGCTGGAGGTCATGGCAGCTGCAGCCTTGTTTTCTTTCAGCCTGTGCATAATATTTCATGAATATCGGTTTGGGTCACAAATATGCCAGCAGCTGCCATCCGAGAGGATGTGTGGCAAATCCAAAATTTAAAAAAAAAAATCTATTCTGGGTCAAGTGGGTATTTGACTGCCAACTGTGCCCAACAGCTGGGCAAGTGCTATGATTCATAGAAACAACCACTTGTTGCTTATCCTATTTTCCTCCCAGTTGGTTGGTTTTGCACCTGCAAGTAAGTGGTGGGTGTGGCACTTTAGAGAATTCCAAGTATTAATTCTTCTTCTAAGCTTCAATCTGGGGATCTTTCTTGGTCCAAATAACTAGAGAAAACCAGGAACAGAAGATTCTTCATTGCTACATAAATTTCGGGAATTCTCTGTGGCTGGCATGCCTTTCCCCAAATAGGTGAATCTGGCCTTCCCTAAATTATTGTACTGTATTAAAAAAAACTCTTCTTTTCAGGATGGAATGTGTGTTATAATTTTCGTTGAATTGATTTTCACTATTCAGTTACTGTCCAATATATAATTCTTTACTGTCTTGAACAACTTCCATTTTCAACCCATTTTTGCAGCCCTTAGAAACCTCTGACCTCCAATCCTTGGTGGGAAGTCATGTGTTAGCCTCCAAGAAACTGAGACATTTAGAGAAGTAAAGCAAAAAGGAACCATCATGTCTCAAAACTGGTAAATTGTCAAACATTATGCTTTCTGCAGTGATTTCAGTGCACTATTACTGTATATTACTTATTACCCCTTTAAATGGGTTCATCTGAATGGCTTTATGCCTTTACGTATGGTATATACCCAAAAATGTATAGGGTGGTTGAGCGTGTTATCATTGTTCACAAATGTTTGGAAAACAAATTCAAGTATTGTAAGTTTCCATATAAGTGTGTGTTGAAATAGGTTCTCTTGTTTGAGAGCATAAAAAATGGGTTAATATTACAGGAAGAGGGATTGCAACGAAAAGGTAAAAGAGCAGGTCAACAGAGGAACCAACTATCCAGGGAGAGTGGTGGTGGTGGTGGTGGTCGGATCCCTTCACTGGATGTTGACAGACACTAGATAGCCATCTTTCTGCATAGCCTTCCTTTAAATGTATGCCCCAAATGGAGATTGAACAAAGGGACCTAAATGGCCTCTTCCAACTTTAAGATTCCAGAAATTAATATAAATGTTAAATCAACTATGAATTTAATCAGACTCAAAAGGGCAGGTTAATAATGGAGATTTTAATGTTTCGTTGTTGTTTTTTAAATCAGAAGGAATGTATTCTATAGCTTAGGAGCAATACAAGAGAAGGCACCTTCTGTGTTCCCAGTAACTGGACCTTAGAAAGTACTGGAAAGAGAGGTGAACTGAATGGATGAATAAATGAATGAATCGATAGATGGATAGATGGATAGATGGATGGATGGATGGATGGATGGATGGATGGATGGATGGATGAAGGCTTCCAGAAAACAATTTACAATCAGTTTTCTAAAGCTATCAAGATTATGGGCCTCAAGGGCAACCTATTCAGGTTACAGTCTCAATTACCTCAAGTCTGCAGCTGTCTTACACCAAAGCAGCCTTCTGCATCTTGGTACTGATCAGATGGGTTGGTCTTCTGTTTCCAGAATCCATAGACAACATGAAATCCAAGTGCCAGAGGTATCTGATTGGGAAAGGCTGCTGTGGATCATATGGTGAAGCAGACCTCTGGTGTTAGTCCAGGAGAAGTTAAGCTTGTAATTGGGGACAACCTCTTTCATATGCTTTCTGCAAATAACACAAAGTAGCACAGGGGCTGAAGTGCTGGACAGGCATTGTAGAGAGGGAAGTTCATGTTCAAGTCCATCTTCGGTTATGGAAATACATTAGGTGTTTAGAAGCCACACTTCCTCTTTTAGTCCAGGGCTATGCTTGTCTATGGAGATTCTCATCCAGGTCATGGTTGTCCCAAAGATGCTTTTCCAAAAGGCAATTGGACTTTCTTGGTTCTTTTCCTTGAAAAAGTTCTGCTTCTCATCCGAGAGGCTTCTTCAGTTCAGAAGCTTCTTGGATGAGAAGCGAAACGTCTTCAAGAGAAAAAAACAAAGGAAGTCCAGTTGCCTTTTGGAAAAGCACCTTTGGGACGGGGCTCTGCTTGCTGCTGTGAGATCTTGGATATAACTCAAACAAATACGGCAACCATTTTGAGAGTGCAACCCAGACATGGTAAATTCCAAATAAGCCCCAGACCTGAGAGAAGCCCTCTAGGGGGCTTCATTGAAATAAAATGCAAAGATTTAAACTGAACAAACTTTCTCCATTAATTTACTATATCCCTAATTAGGGTATTTCAGAGTTTCTCTTTTTGCGCTTTTTGAGAGTCTGGTGAAACCTGTGAATCCTTTCTTTGAAAAATGTTTTTTAATTGCTTTACAAAGGAAATCAACGTTCAAATTTATAATAGGATAGAATACATAACATTATAAATTAGGTTTATTAAAGTTAACAGTTTTGGAATCTGGAGGTCATAAATTAGGTTGTTTATCTACATTCAATTGAATGAAAAGCGAAATTTCAGTAATAGGTTAGACTAGAGAAAATAAAGTTGTAACTTTTTTTTTCTCCATTCAGGTTCACAGACCTCTAGAAAGCTATTCAGACTCTGAAGGAATCCATGAACCTCAGGCTAAAATGCCCTTGTTCTATTTTAAGTAAAAAACAAAACAAAACCAATTCAGACCAATATTCTGAACATTTAATCTTTATTTGTCAGTCCAGTAGTTGTGATTCATCTAGAGGCTAGCAACTTCGCATTATCTTCTGCTGAAAAATCTGCCTCCTAGCAACAGGACAATAATAGTAGTTGTCAATTTATCATCTCCAGCTTGGAGGACTAAAGTGCAAATTCAAGAGACACAATAGGGTTACAGAAACTGATAGTTTGATTTTTTTTTTTAAAAAAAATTCAGTTTACTTCATCAAGGCAATAAGGGCTATTGTCGTACTGTAATTGGCTTGCTGGTAACCATCTTGTTTTGCAAAATTTAGGAGGAATCAGATAGTTTTCAGACTACCAAATTTGGTTAAAAAGGCCTTTGCTTTTGTGAACTGCAGCTCATTTCAATAGATGCCTTTAAAAAAAAAAGCTGATGCTTTTTAAGAAAAAGAAATCAGAAATGCCTTTTAATGAAAAGGAATGTTTGCCTGAAAAGGCGCTACTAGACTCCTTGTGAACCTTGTTTACAATAGACCAGGGGTGTCAAATTGCCAGCCCACAGGCCGGATGCATCACTGGGAAACCGCGCCCACCCCATTGCCGGCAATGGAGAAAAAGCTCTGATACATTGCACGATGTCACGTGACGTCACGAGTTTGACATGTCTGCAATAGACTAACACAGGTCTCCTCCTATGTTTCCCTACAAGGCTTCCTCTCCAGATCGTCCCTTAAAGGATGATTCCACCTTTTGGAGGAAAAATCAAGCTATTCAGTTGTTACACAAACAGGCAAATGCCTGGCTGGTTGTGCTACCATTAAGTGCATGTTTAAGCAAGAATTGCCAGCTGTCATCTGGCGGTCTTCCTTTGCCTTCAACAGCTGCACAATCAGCAGGCACTCAACAGCCAATGTTTTTTTCTCATCACTTCTTTAACTCAGAGCAGACTGCCTGATAAATTTCTACTTTTTGAAAACTGAAAAGAAAAAAAAAGATGTTTCAATTTCTTTATCTATATGTGGTTGCTGAAATATTGGCCCCCAAACATTAAATGGGCTGCAAAAATGGAGAGCACCAGTAGGTAGTATCAAATAGCTTGCTCTAAATCTTTGCTGCCATCTAATGGACATCTAGATATCTACTACACTGGAGATGTTACCTAGTTAGGTAATGAAACAGTCTGCAAGAAAACAACCAAGATCAGAGAAAACCAAGGACCCGACATCTAGATACATGCGGCCCAGTTCAGGCTAAACATTTCTCACTCTTTCTTTAACAGGTCATACGTTTATTTACAGTCTGAAACTGCAGTACCCAGAAAATGTTTTATATTAGCGATGACACTCCAAATGTTTGCTGCATTCCAGCCTGTACTCCTAACATGCTTCATTATTAGCCATTTAAATTTAAATCAGAAAATCCCAATACTTTTTATTACTTTGCATCTTGCAAGACTTTATATCTAAGCCTTGGTTTCTCCTCTTGCCATGCAAATCTAGATATATCTTACTGCCAGTGCTTTTTTTTTTGTCATAGAACGCACTGAAACGGAGTTCCGGCACCTTTTTTCGATGGATTTTCCAAGTTTTAAAAGAAACTTTTGAATATTAGACGCTTGGTCCATGTGGACTTGAATCGCCCTGTTGAGCGTAGCAGGTCAGCGGCAAAATCATTAAAACGGTGCATGCGGCTGCTTGTGTGTCGAGTCCGATGCATGCGTACTTCATCCGCGCTGGTTGTGATGGCGCTGCTCTGCTTGTGGCACTGCTCGGCTTGTGATTGGTCGTGTGGTCACGCGCTGAGTGCTTACTTCGGGCGCCGACCATTATGTTTCGTTACACAACTGATCTGTGTGGGTGTGTGTAGAGTCATTGACTACATGCGAAAGGTAAATTATTTCTTTATTTTAAAAAATCATTGGTGAATTGAAAATCTTTTTAAAATTTTTCGTGTAAAAGTGTGACCCCAAATTTAAAAATGAAAAAAAATTACTAATTACTTCTCAACCGCCGGTCCTGCTAAGAACTGAATATATAATTTCTCCTACCTTAACATGTGTTTCTTAATTTCATTCCAGGTCTTAACATAATTATTTTGAAATAACATGCAATTGATATTTGTCATGGTAATACCTAAATATTTTACTTTTTTCTCAGCCTTAAAAAATGAGGGGGGGGGGTTGTATTAATTTCATTTTAAGGTTTTTTCATGTTTGTCTTTGTCTTTTGGTTATTAATTATAAAATCAGCTAATACACCAAAATCCTTTAGTTTTTCCATTAACATTTCTATTCCTTCCAAAGGATTTTCCAAAATTATGATTAAATCATCAGCAAACACCAACAATTTATGTTTCCCTTTTAATCTTCATTTCAACAATTCTTTCATCTAATGTTTTATGTCTCTGTTCAATACTTCCAAAACTAATATGAATAACAGTGTTAATGGGACATCTTGTCTTGTCCCTTTCTGTATTTCACAAAATTTGTTGATTGTCCATTTACAATTCTCTGTGCCCTTTGTGGGACATAAATTGATTTTAATAAAACCCTTACCAATGTCCATATCTTCCAAAATTTTATACAAGAGTGTCCAGTTCAAATTGCCAATGGCCTTTTTTGCATCAAAAAATAATCAATGCAGCTTGCTACCCATTGTGTTGTTCTAGGTATTCCAAACTATCTAATACATTTCTATTATTATCTCTCAATTAGCTTTTGAGTAAAAAGCCACACTAATTTCACCAATAAGGTCCTGTAATACTATTTTCATCCTCTCAGCTAAAATCATCATGAATAACTTATTGTCATTATTTAATAATGATATTGGGCTGCAGCTTTTTGGTAAAGTAAGATCCCGACTTTCCTTAAGTATTAATAGTATATTAGTTTATATTCAACTGTCTGGTGTCTCTCCAGTCTGTAAAATAAAATTCATAATGTAGTTCATAATGCAGATGTAATAATTTAAAATATTTATAATGAGGCTGATAAATCATCTTGCCAGACATTTCCCCTATTTTTACCTCTGTTATGGCTTCACAAACACAGGGTTCCATTCCTTAATTTTTTCTGTTTTTCTGTGATCTTTGGTATTTTTTTTCCTTTGGATATTCATCAACCTTTGCCAGTGAATATCTTCTTCTTTACATAATTTAAAATAATGTTGACCTTTTGGTATCTTTAAGTTATCTGTTACTATGGTGTATCCATCTTGTAATTATAATATGACCTGAGATAAATGAAGCACGTAGAAACAATCAAGATTATTACTAGATGCCAGTATTGGTTTGTTAAAAACAGATCATACCAGTCTAACCTTATTGCCTTCTTTGGTAAAATATCTAAAATAAGTGAATCAGAGAAATCCTGTGGACATAGTTTATTTAGACTTCAGTAAGGCATTTGAAAAAGTAGACCAAAGCTTACTTCTTGGTAAGATAGGGGGATAGATAGCATCATCAGCAGATAGATTCACAATTGGTTGACCAAGCACACTTAGCATGTAGTCCTCAATTGAACTACCTCTACAAGGAGGGAAGCATCCACTGAGGTAACTCAAGGTTCTGTCTTAAGCCCAGTACTCTTCAACATCTTCATAAATGTTCTAGATGAGGAGCTAGAAGGGAAATTCGTCATGTTTGCAGATGACACCAAGCTGGGGGAATTGCTAACACTTTGGAAAATAGATTCAAGATTCAGAACAATCTTCATAGACTTGAACATTGGGCCCTATCCGATAAGATGCAGTTCATTGATGAGAAAAGTAAGGTTCTGCACTTAGGCAGGAAAGACCAAATGTGTAGGTGCAGAATAGATGGTACTTGGCTGAACAGTAATAACAGTGAGAGAGATCTAAGTGTCCTAGTGGGCCACCACTTAAGTATGAGCTAGCAATATGCTGCAGCTGCCAAAAAAGCCAATGCAATCCTGGGCTGCATCAACAGAGGGAAAACATCAAGATCATGAGATGTGATAATGCTGCTTTATACTGCACGAATGAAGTCACACTTTGAATACTGTGTACAGTTTGGATCACCATGGTAGAAAAATGACATTGAGACCCTAGAAAGTGTGCAAAGAACATCAAAGATGATATAGGATATGGAAGCTAAATCGTATGAGGAATGGTTGAGGGAGTTAAGTATATCTAGCTAGCCTATCAAAAAGAAGAATGGGGCGGGGAGAGAAACATGATAATTGTCTTCCAGTACTTGAGGGGTTGTCACAGAAAAGAGTGGATTGACTTATTCTCCAAAGCACCAAAGGGCAGGACACGAAGTAATGGATGGAAGCTTGTTAAAGACTGATCCAACCTAGAAATAAGGAGAAAATTTTCCAACAGTAAGAACCATTAATCAGTGGAATAGTTTGCCTCCTGGAGTAGTGGATGCTCCATCACTGGAGTTTACAAAAATAGATTGGAAAACCATTTGACCAGGATGGTATGAACAGGGGTTGGACTTGAAGATCTTCAAGAGCCCTTCCAATCCTGTTATTCTATGTTCTATGAAGAAATGAGACTTCAGTGGATGGGAAATTACAGCTTATACACATAAATCCTTGTCAATGAATAGCAGTAATAAAAGTGTTAATATTTGTTGCACTGTGGAATTTGTTCTTTGTTGGATAATGGAGGAAAATATATTTTCAATCTTAGTGCTGGATTTCCCCTCACTACATTAATAACCGTCCAACTATATGCTCAATAAAAATCTGCAGATGATCTATTACATTAATATTTCCGACAGAGATTTAAAAAGCCACAGGGCTTCCTTTTCTTGTACTTTTGAGATAGTTACTTCTGTTTTTTTCCCCAGGAAGTTCCCAGTAGAGGTATCTTAATATCATAAATTATTTTAGAGTCACTAAAGAGTTAGGCTCCTACAGATGGCAGAAAATCATTACAATACTTTCATGAGCGTTCTGGAAAAATAATCTCATTTTTTCTTTAATCATTACTGCAGACTTTATCTGCTTTTCTGTGTTTATCCAGAAAGACTTGGAACTGAAGCATGTCTCTTGAAAGGTGTAGAAGTCTTTAGTACTTTTTAGCTCCTCATAATAATCATGGGAGGGTAGAGTAAGATCAATAAGTGCTATGGTCCACTTATTCTTCCTTACATAAAGCCTTTTGTTCACACCTGTTTTTCAACTGTGATCATTTGTGTTTACTGTTCAAAGCAAAAAGGGGCTGAAATGTGAAGGCTTTGATAGAACTCATCTGCTCATTCTTGTTTTCCCATCCTAAGCCTTATCTTGCCTCTAGGAATTTGTTCTTACTCCCTACTAATACCTATGCTGCAGGTATCTTTATGTGCTGCTCATGCTAACTAAAGCATTTGATTGATTCCTTTGGTTTTGCTGTCCGCCCCATAGACAACTGGAATATTTCAAAGTTCGTCAGTGCTGTAACACAATTGTTTTCCAGATAGCAATGTATGCCACCTTCTGGTCAAATTTAACTTGCACATGTGTTAAAATATTTATAATCATATGAATGGAGAAAAAAAATAGAGAAAAACATGCTTCATTCTTCAGTGAAGAGTACTTATCTAATTGTAAAAGAGAGGCTACTAGAATTCTGCCCAGAAACTTTTTTTTTCTCTCTCAATCTTTTTCATTCTCTTTTGGTCTTCATGTTTTGCCAGTTAATGGTTAAAATATTTCAATACTATAAATATAATTATCACTACAAGCTATTCCGTCATGTATATAAAGTCTTGCATTTTCCACATCTGTTCTTATCTCTTGCTATGTTGTTTTTTGGACGGGTTTGAAAAGCTTTTAAGTTTATGTACTGTATAGCTGAGATTATTTATTTTTTTAATAGCAAATTATACAAGTAGCTGCAATTTGCTCAAATTTCACTGGGTGTCACTCTGTAATCTCAAATGTTATCTTAAACAACTAGGTTCCCCCTTTAATAAAATAAGGAATTTGGGTAGGCAATGTTTACACTGTCTATACGATAATATATTAGAAAACACTAGAATAGCCTTTACAATAATTTATACAGGTCTGTTTCTAATCAGTTGCAATATACACCCACTAAATATATGCATACATATAAAAATACATTATATGTGTGTCTCTGTGTGTGTGTCATATATATTGAGCTGGGAAATCAACTCCAAACTGTAAGCCCATCTCAGACTGTAATTGTTATTACTGTGAGGTGCGTTGTGCTGAAAGTGACTGGTCCAAGGTCACCCTGTCAACTTTCATGCCTAAGGCTGGCCTAAAACTCACCATTTCTAGCTTGGTGATTTAATCACCAGACCAAACTGGCTTTATCTTTTTATTTATCTATCTAGTTTTTGTCCTGCCTTTTAAGTAAGTGTTTTTTTCAACACAAGTTACTATAAGACAGTGTATACTATTAAAAAACTATGTAATCCTAAGCATACCTTGCATTCATTTTGAGACCTTAATTCAAGTGACGAACAGAAATGGAATGATATAAGTATGGTTATGAATCCTTTTTGTAAAATCACAGAAGAAATTATAACAACTGATTGGTATTTGTAGTAGAATGGTGTGGCTAAAATGTTGGCCTTGCAAATGGTACTCTCAGGTTTATTGAGTTGGATCAACAAATTACTTTTGGCACACATTTTCTGTTGGTCTAACACACTAGGTTTAGAATTTCTATCAGACAACATAAAAACCACACAGAACACACCCTCTGCTCACTGGATGATAAACAGAATCCAGATTCAAACGGTGAACAGAACACTTTTAATTTTCCCTCTAAGAGTGCAGAGAGTGTCCATAGAGAGATGATCAAAAAAGTCAGGATGGCAGCAGACCACGTGATGAAAGTTCTATATGTAAAAAAATGGTAAGGCATCAATCATGCAGTTGTAGCTACCATTTGTGACAATACCTCAGTACCAGAATACCTCTAGGAATGCTTCTAAAACAGGGATGTCCAGTCTTGGCAACTTTAAGACTTGTGGACTTCAACTCCCAGAATTCCCCAGCTGAAGTCCACAAGTCTTAATGTTGTCAAAGTTGGACACCCCTGTTCTAAAGCATTGTGGGATCAATCCAGAGAAAAATGTTTTTGGGAATATTAAAAAGGCAGAATATATTTCCCCAAAGGAATAATGAAGAAGATCTTTTAAAAGGCAGACACTTCTCCACATACACACACACACAGCCAGACAACTCAGCAGAAACCAGCTTTTAGAAATGCAGATGTAATAATCCATTCAGGAAGGTTGGAGCCCTCCAGCTAGAAGCTGAAGAGATCAGGAAGACAAAGACCCTTAAAATCTACATACCCCATCCAAACTCTAAGACAGGACATAATAGGATTAACCCACCACCATCAGAATACCAGAAAGGTACACTCAGACTCAGGTCAAAGTTCATGATATAGGAACAACTCCAAACAAAAGCCCAAGAAGGTATAAAAACCCACTCCCTACTACATGTGCTCTCTCTTTTCTTCCAGAGCCATCTTTCTGTCTGGCTCTGCTCTTCAATAAACTACAACCTTCTTTCTAAAGCAGTCGCCATGTTGTTTATTCCCGGCTTGGACTGGACCCTGATGAAGACTTTTCCTTCAACAGCATCATTTTTTCCGTTACCCAAACCCTCAAATAGACACAAGTACTAATAAGGTTTCAAATGAATCAAGTTTGGAGTCACATCTATGAAAGACATTAACCGCCTTTGAAGAATGGTGTAGGCCTGTATAAAGCAAGAGCGATTTACTGTGATATTGTGTTGCCAGAAATTTCCTCATAGCACTAGGAGACCATTTCCGGTTACTAGAAATGCTCGAGAAGACAATCACTCAGTGAAGTGAATCGAAAAAACAAAACAGCTTTATTTCATTCTGGAAACAGGAAGGCATGTTGCTTCATGATGCAGCTTCTGAAAGTTTCAAAACTATTGTTGAAACAATGTTTGACACAGACTTAGAATTGTGTATATTTCTATGATTTATGAGCAAACATATTTTGCAGTTTCATATATTAATCGCAATAGGTCCTCTTGGAAATCTTTAAATTATCTTGAGAGAATTATCTGAGTTCTGAATAAGAGTCTCACTCAAGCCCTTTTAAAATCTATTTTAACAAGCTCTCAGGGATTTATCATAAAGATGACCTATAGGGGGTGTGAAAGTCCACTAAAAATGTACCACATTAATTTTGGTCCTTCTAGATTTTATTGATGCAGTTGTAGGCAAGATAGGATGTATTACATATATATTTTGTGAGGATGCATAATTTCTCATTTTGGTTTAACATCTGAAAAAAAAAAGGAAAAATTAACAAACTTTCATAATTTATTCTGTTTGCTGGTATGCATTACTATATAAGATATTGATTCACTTCTTGGTGTTATATGCCAGAAGTGTTACTGTTAAACATTGGAAAAGTAAAATACATTTTTCATGAGATTCCTAGAATTTCAACATGTAGGAAACTACTTTTGCTAAAAAATTAATATAACAATAAGGGATTTTGAAAAATCTTATGCTGAAGGAAATTGTCCTCATTATTTAATATCTATATTGACAAAGTAACAAATTAAACTGAAATGTCATTCTGAACATTCACAATAAGAAATGTGAAGGATTAAAATATTTATATTTTTCTGTAGTTCACTGATTATCTGTGTATATGTATATATATGTATCTATAATACCATGTGTATGTGTGTACATACCCAATGTTCTGTTTCTTTCTAAGTTTCTGTTTTATTATGGTTTTGTAGTATTTTTAATTCTGCATCTTTTTAGCTTGTGACTTTTTATTTTTAAAATATAAAAATAAAGAAACAGTTTGATCTACTATCTTCTTCTCTTTCACTGACTTCATAACATTGAGAATGAGACACAAGATAGTTCCCCAGGTCTTGTGTCAATTAAAAAAACATCGTACCCTCTATCTACCACACTTCATGCCGAAGGGAAAATAAAGGGTTTATAATCTTCTCTCTATATTCTCTGGTTCTGGTTCTATGCAAAGATATTTGAGAAGCCACCTTGCCCATTGGAAACCTGCTATGGCAGCTGAAATGAATTCAGTAAGTCAAGACCCCCCAACAAAAGAGATTCAGTAAGGCAAGACCCCCCCTCCCCAACAAAAGACAGGAACAGACTACCTGCAAGTTCCATAGCATTATAGAGAAAATACTAGCTTATTTTGCTTCCATATTTTCACTTTTCCTCCAACCATTTGCTTAATGTTTACCATTCACAGAAGACCAAAGGCCTGATGCTAAAAGAGCATTTACTGAAATAAGGAACTTGCATCATGACATGTTGAAATATTTCAAGCTGAACTGCTCAACTTCAAAGAAAGGTTGTTTTAAACATCTGAAAATTGCCCTGGTTTCAGACTCTAGTAAAACCAAATAGTAGCAGACAAGGAAATTTAAAATGCGTTCGAACATTTAAGTACAAACATTTCTCATTTCTGATATTCATTTTATCTCTTCAGGCAGATTGTGCTGATCTTTGGAGCAAATGTAACAAGAAATGTTAAGGCAGAAATGTGCCAATCAAGTAATGGTTCTGTTTTTCACCATTACTTATACTCTCACCTGATGTTGTCATGTTTTATAGTCAAACTTTTACTTGCTCAGTTTGAAACCTTTTAAGTTCTGGCCTCCTAAGCCATTCAAAATCTTAATTTTGAAGACTTAATTTTCTAGAACTATTCTGACTCAGTGGTATAGGGATTTTTATTTACTTGTTTGTTTGATTGATTTTTCTACCTGCCTGTCTCAATATATATATTGAGCAGCATATAAGTTTGATAAACAAACCCTCAAGGGGAAAAGGGCCAATTTTTTTAGGAGTTACAGATAGCATTACTACTGTTACAATTACTCCTTTACTATTATTACTAGTTCCTTGGAGGGTGCATTATCATGAGGGAGGAAGATCATTTTGGGGTCAGAATCTGAATCTATTGTAGATAGACACATTTATTTTATTTCCTATTGAAAACTGTTAAGAGTATTACACTTATTCAACGGCTTGCACCAAATTTCAGTCTATAATTTTGAAAAATTCACAGAACTGCAAAACAGAGTCACCTGTAGCCCACAGATTGCAAGTTGCTAATCTTTGCTCTAGAATCAATAGATTCGACTGGGTGTTTTCTAGCTGTCTGGAATAACAATTTAGTGATCATCAGGGAATATGTTCACAGGCCATATTGGTATTGGTGGATTTAAGTTCAGCCCAGGTGAGAGAACCAGGTACCAAGAAATTGTTTATGGATGTTATCAACTGAAGTGAATGAATTTAATAATGACCTAATTATCTTAGATGTTGATGCTGGCCATAAGTACAGATGTTTCTGTGTTGCTACAAGTCCCACTTGTTTATGAAAGCATTGAGGTGAACTAAATTTGATGCTATAAGAAGGAAGGAAGTTTTCCAGAGGTGACTGTGATTGTTGCCCTCCTGTACAGAATTTCTTCCCTTAATCCAGCCTCCATGCCTGCTTTTTTTTCTACATCACCTTAGCTTAGGTCACTTGGATCGCCCTATGCATTTCTTTTCTCCTCTCCTTCCTTTGCACTTCTATACTTCAAATATACCAAACAATTATTGTTAATTGTTTTCCTCACTGCACGGAGACTGCTAAGCATAGGTCTTTAGATATGGTGAAGCAGCCACCCCCCTCCCCTTGCCACCAGCAGAGGCCCTTGAGCAGAAGAGCAGCAATTATTGTATTTCACACTGTTTCTACAAACCTTCTGCTCAGCTAGATCAGAACATTCCCATGTATCAATTCAAGAAGGATGGGAACCACCAAGAAGGCTCTCCCCCATCTTGCAATTTCTGAGGCAGTGACTCACTTGGGAACTATCACAATCTGGAGTCCAGGGATGGGTGCTTCTTTAAAGTGGGGTGTTTAAAAGTAGAAATATAAAGGGGCACTAAATTGTGGTCAGGAATTCTGGGAGTTGTTCTCCCATCTGGAGAGCACAAGGTTAGGGGGGAAAGGCTGTAAATATTTATGGGTTGAATCAGGGAGAGAAAAAAATGTATAAGCTTATCCCAGTCTTATGCAAAAGGAAGAGGAAAGGCTATTTTATTTCTCAGGATTCAGGCAGAGAAGTGAGTTCTTCCCATGTCATTTTTTTCCCTGATGAATTCTGCCCAAGATGTGCCTGGATAATTCTAGTCCTACAGCCTGCTCTCCATCTGTGATTCTTTAGGAAACTGTCACACATTCGGCTGCCTTCATCCATCTCCCTAATTCCTTGGTTACAGTCAAAATAGTTTGAAAGGCTCAATTCCCACAATGGAAAAGGAACTGGGATGATGCCTGGCAAGCACAACTCTGGTTAAAGAGCAACTGATGCTTGTGGAAACTTTGAAATGCAAGGCTTTCTCCCGCAGCTGAATCAGTTGTGCTGATGTAGCTCATGGTTTTGGATTGCCTTTCGTCTCCCATTATAGGCACAGTTTCATGGAAAGCCATCTTTCATCCCTCCATGATATTTCTAAAGTACTAGCAAAAAGTGAGAACACTTGTCCTTGGTTCTAATCTCAGTAGTCTAACCGTCCTAGCAAATCCATCCATCACTGTTTCTTCTTCCAAGTCCCAAATCATTTGATAGCATCAAGCCAAGGTTTGTTGGAGGGTGTATTCAGCAAGAATCTTCAGTAATTACTCAGCTGGATGTAGACAAGTTTTGCAATTGTGTGGCTTCTGTAAAAACATCTAAAGGACCATAGGAAATGCTTGATCCAAAAGTTGAGAGAGAATTTTTCCTCCAGGGATAAAGCCAGTGTTAATTACTATTGCCTGCCACCCCTGCTAATCTGAAATGCCAGCTGCTGGGCCTTCAGGAACCACATGAACATACTCTCCTAACAGCTTTGCCATCATTTTGAACCAGCAATGTTGCATATTTGCCTATTGTATAACTATGCTGTTGCCACAACAGAGGCACTTCTGTATAGAAAGTCTTAACGGGAGGAGAGAAAGCGAAGAAGCAAGCAACTTAGTGGGGAGGACAGGAAAGAAGAATATCAGATTAATAAGCAGTATTACAGGAAACTCTGCCCACAGCCAGGAGTTCGATCCCGACCGGCTCAAGGTTGACTCCATCCTTCTGAGGTTGATAAAATGAAGACCCAGAGTGTTGGGGTCTTCCATTTAGAGAGGGCTGTAAAACTCTGTGAAGCAGTATATAAGTCTAAGTGCTATTGCTAATCATCATCATCATCATCATCATCATCCGACTGCCAGTTGTGACTGGATGCCCCAGTTGTAATCGGATGGGTGATAACATCAGAAGAGGCAGAGGAAAGGAGAACTAAGTCTATGTTCAGTGCAGTACTTCATATCTCATTGATGCCTTCCCAGACTCACTCTGTGTGTGTGTGTGTGTCTGGTGAACATATTTGGTTTATTTTTGATCTTCCTGCAGTGTGTTTCTTTATTTAACTTTCATTCTTCTTTCTTCTATTTTTCTTCCTTCTCTTCTTTTTGCAATATATTCTGTTCCAAGTTTTGGGGAGGGGAGGAGACAGTATTTATTTGGTGTTTATTTAGAGGCCATTCAATTCCAGATGATTCTGGACAGCTTCTAAATTACAAGTAAGAGAGGTCTGTAAAAACTGAAAGGAACTATGCATATCCAGAAAAAAAAACATGCACTATAACAAAAAACAACCAAGCGAGGCCCAGCAACCCACCTTCTGCAAGGCCTGGGAGAATGTCATCAAGGTGGGAGCCCTACAGATCTCTGGGGAAATGGCAGTGGAACAACCAGTTCTCTGTGTGGATGCCACTTCCGGAACTCCATTCTGGGCCTGGGCAACAAAAAATTAGCTACCGGTTCTGCCAAAGTGGTGCGAACTGGCTGAATCCCACCACTGGGAAATGGTGTTCCAGAGGACAGGGACCACAACAGAGGAGGCACACCTCCTAGGTCCCAATAGGTGACACAATTTAATCAAAGGGTCTTGGGACCTGTGCCTAATCTCCCTGGATGAGTAGAAACAATTGGAGTTGCATAACTCTTTTTTTCTTGCATGACTTCCCTTGTTCATTAATCATTCTCACAGATAATTCCTTAGTTTGCTTGTTGTTGTTTTTTTAAAAAAAAGTTTGTATGTGTGTAAATCTGTCTATGCATGCATAGTGTAATTGGAGAGAGTGAGAATTGTGCATACAACTCAAATTGTGCTAGCAAAAGATTACTGATCGATTTTGAGAATGCTGCGCAAGATAAGATTGTGGCAGCCAAAATGCCATGCTGCTTGAAACCATTGAATTCTATGAACCTTGGCATAAATCATCCCCTCATAATGTCTTGCAATATTCTTTATGTTCTGAGAGAAAAGGAAAAAAAGGGGGGGGAAACCAGTTATGCTACTTGAATAAACCAGAATTTGAAGGAATGTATGTCAATTTAGCATCAATTGCTATGAAATTTTATCGTCTCAGTATTTAATCATCCTAGCAAATGGTGCCCACTTTTGGTTAAAAAAAAAAAAAGCTGGAACGTCTAAAGGCACCATTAAGCACTTAAATTTCCCTTGTGCTAGAGAACAGAAGAAGGCACTAAATTTTTTCAGATGCAAATTCTAGGGATCAGAATGGGCTGCTGCATTTCCAGAATAACACAGATCTAGCCATGTAGTCGAATGGGCAGCCCAGCAACTAATGAACAGCTGTTAGTACAACTGCTACATAAGAGAGATTTGCAGAGCTTCAAATGATCTTTCAAAGTATATTGACAAAGTGAATGGTCTTTCTCCTCTGAAAACTGGATGGTCTAAGGGAGAAGAAGGCTTTCCTGAATGCAAAGTAGACGCAGAGAAACCTTGTTTACTGAGGGGACCAGTCATGAAAAATCAATCTCACTTTAATCCCTGGGTAAGGCAGAGTGCCACAGGACATCAGGAGAAAGCATCTTGACAAACCGGAATCATGCCATTTTTGCTCAACCTACTATCTCTCCATATAATAACAAGAACCACCTTAAATAAGAAAAGATTTTCTTTGAAATATATACAGTTAAGAACAAATTACAAGGGTTTCAGATCTGTATTTGCAATCAGTCCCCATTCTTTTTTAATGGGATATGTGCTCTTTTGGCTAGGGATAAAAATAATTACTATTGTTATCATTCCTTACCATCTCCAATTTGGCTTCAGTAGCTTTTATTTTAAATGCATAAATCATATTCCAGACATTTCGGCATAGCTTCCTCCAATTATATATGAAGTTAAAAACTAGAGTCAGTAACAACTGGAACACAGCAGAGGAGATGAGCCATTGAAGATGTACCTTATGTCCATTCCGTACTCTAATTTTCTGATTTTTGTTGTTGTTTAATCTTCTCTTTGTTCATTTTTTTTTTTGGCTTTTGCTTTTGGGCTTTCTATGAAAATTAATTTTCAATCAATTATTTCCACATTAAAATGCATATGATAAAATTGCCAGTTTATCATATTGAGAGGAAGAAGACAGTGAATGGCAGAGGAAAATGTTATTTATTCTAATATTAAACAGCCCTGGTAGCACAGCAGTTAGAATGCAGTATTGCAGGGTAACTCTGCCTCAGCCAGGAGTTTGATCCTGACTGACTCAAGGTTAACTCAGCCTTCCATCTTTCCAAGGGTGGTAAAATGAGAACCCAGATTATTGGGGGCAATATGCTGACATTGTATACCTCCAAAGAGTGCTATAAAGCCCTATGGGGCAGTATGTGTCTAAGTGCTATTGCTATTATTTATTTATTATATATATATACATACATACATACACATACATACATACATACATATAAATGTATAAAATCACAATAAAATAAAAATCTACAAATTATAACTAAATGTAAAAGGTGGGGAGGAAAGGAGAACAATGCAGGGGGAGGAGGACATGGGAGCTGTTATTGGACGATCAACCACCTTCAGTGTGGTACTCCCACATTGGAGCCCCAAGCAACAGGACAAGTAACAGTTGAAATTTCTTGTAAAACACCTGAAAAAAAAATCAAGGATGAGGAGATCAGAGACCACAATAGATATTATCTGTGTCAATGCTTCCTAAAGGCCACCCAAGTGAAATATTCTATTCATTTCAGCTGGTTGCAAATTTATGTTAAACTGTGTGGAGTGTAAAGAGCTCATAAAAATGGTTTTCATTTAAAAAAGTTATTTTCCTTAATTGAAGCTAATAATATTATTATGTACAATCCCTACTCTCTTTGCAATAAATCATGGATATCTTTCATAAATGATGACATCCTCATTTATCAATTTCCCTGCATTCCCGTCCTTATTGTCATGGTCCAAGCAACATTTTGTTTAGTTGATTGAATTCTTTTGCCAGCTGAAAAAGACTAATTGAAGCAAAGTCTGCATTTTTCCGCTTTTCCTGTAAAATATGATGGAGGGAGATTGAAAGAAACGCTTCATATTCTGCAAAAAAGAAAAAAGAATAGCTTGATTCGGAACATTTTCAGAAAGCTGGAGTGGGAGATTCATTTTGAACCAGAAAAAGCAATTCATCCAAGAAAATAGAAAGAATAAATATGTGATCTAAAAAAGACAAAGCATGTGAAACCTTTGACAAGTAAACCAAGAAGAGAGACTAAAACAATTGCAGGGAATCTGATAAAAAGATATAGTTGATAAAAAACTGAAAAGCATTGTGATATCTTATGTCTAAAAAACATTTACGGCACAAACCTTTATGGCCTAGATCAGGGGTTCCCAACCCCCGGTCCATGGACCAGTACTGAGCCGCAGCATGCCAGCAATTGGTTCGCACAAACAAGCAAAGCCCCATCCGCGGGATGCAGGCAGCACACAAAATCATGCACCCTCTAGTCCGTGGAAAAACCTCTCTCCAAGGAACCGGTCCCTGGTGCCCAAAAGGTTGGGGACCTTTGGCCTAGAGATTGACAAATACAGTTACCTATGCAGAAGAGTAGAGTATGGTTAGGGAAGTTGAAATACCAAATTTTAGATTCTGACAATATTATGACAATTATATTTAACACTGAAATGCCTTGAAAATAAACTACAGGTAGTCTTTGACTTAAAATCATTTGTTTAGTGACCATTTAAAGTTACAACAGCACTGAAAAAAGTGACTTTTTCACACTTACTACTATTGCAGCATCCTGTAGTCACATAATTAAAATTTGGACATCTAGCAACTGACATGTACTTATGACTGTTGCAGTGATCAATTTTGGTGACCTTCCGACAAGCAAAATCAATGGGGGAAGCCAGATTCGTTTAACAATGAAATGATTCACTTAATAACTGCAGAGATTCACTTAACATCTGTGGCAAGAAAGGTCATAAAATGGGGCAAACACACTTAGCAATGGAAATTTTGGACTCAATAGTAGTTGTCCTCAACTACTTGTATTCAGCTATTGACCTGTACATTGACAAATTCAGCATTTGCAGGAACTGGGCAGGATCCAGCCCAGAGAGATTGATCTAGAAAAGTGTGAAAGCCTGCATTCCAATGCTGCACTGTTTGAGAAAGTTGCTCTTTTATATAAGCAATTAATCATGAAAATGGCCATACAAAAAATCACCTTGTTGATAACAAACATTATCTGAAAGAAGCTCAAATTGAGAAGGATAATCATTGTAATGGCAATTTCCTTGGCACGTAGAAAACAGTTGCAACATCTCAAGGACAAAAGTTTATCAGGTCTTTCCTTTCATGGGCATGCCATCAGAAGATCTATGGGGCAACTTGGCACCAAAGCAGGGCAATGCAAAAGAAACACACAAATATGGAATCATTTACAGTATACACTGTAAGGACTATAAAAGCCACTATGTAGGAAATTTCAGCAGAAAATCAGCAGAGTGCATCCACAAACACCAGTAGCAGTCAGAAGACACAAAGGAAACTCCTTAAATCTCACAACACATGGACAGACTCAACCAAGTTTCAACTGGGAAACCAAGTATCCTAGACCAGGGCTTTTCAACCTGTGGTACGCGTACCACTTGTGGTACATTAACGAGTGGCAGGTGGTACGCAGCCCTGCCTAGCCAAGTGTAGTGGGGGAGGGAAAGAGCCAGCGCAGGCAAGGACTTACAGTGAGAGAGTCCTCTGGAGCTGCAGTGGCTGGGGAGAGACAAAGGGCCCAGGCTCAGTTCTGGCTCACCCTCCCCCATGAGAAAGAGGGAGGAGATGGAGAGTGGAAGGATTCTTATGTGCTTTTGTGACTTTGAAGTTCTGGGATTTGTGCAATGTGGGCTTTGTGTTCTTAAGGAGTGTTTGGCAATTTCTATTTGGCTGATGGCTGATGGCTGATGGCTGATGTCTTGTGTTAGCTTCTATTGCTCTGCTATTGTTAGCTGTAAGTTTTGCTGCAAGGGATTTTGAAGTATTTTTCTCCTGAATGGATTTTGCGTGTAGATTCTTTTACTTATGAATGGGGCCATTTGGGGAGGCTGCCTTACTACATTTTTTTTTCTTCCTTACTTTCCTTTCTAGCCAGTAGCTAATTCTTAAAGGGAAATGTGCCTTTTTAAGCTAGTTCACTCAGCAGTTTGTCTTTTCTGTTTCTGGAGGCTTTTCCTTGTTTGATGAATATATGGAAGAGAAAAAATATGGGGGGGGTTTTCAAATTCTTCCTTCAGAAGGAGGTGGGCATGAGAAAGAGGGAGGCAGGAAAGGAGGGAGGGAAGTCCTGCCTTAGCACTTGGCCACCAGCAGCCCTGCCATTGACTTTACTTGTCAAAAGGTTGCAAAAGGGGATCACATGACCCTGGGACACTGTGACCATCATCAATATGAATCAGTTGCCAAGCATCCAAATATAAATCACATGACCCTGGGCATGCTGCAATGGTCATAAGTGTGAAAATGGTCATTTCAGTGCAATTGCAACTTTGAACAGGTTTTTTTTTTTTGGTCATCAAGTTTTTGACATCTTGCTAGGTGGTACTCGAATATTGCCATATCCTAAAAGTGGTACAATCGGTGAAAAGGTTGAAAAGCCCTGTCCTAGACCAAGCTATCTCCAAAAAATATGAATTCCTGGAAGCTTGGAATTCTGACCAATCAGCCATCACAGGCACATAAACAACATTTACATACCATTAGAAAAAGACAATTAAAAAAATCTAAAAAGGAAACAAGAAGACCAAAAGCCCTCCTTGCCAGCATTCAATACCCAGATAAGCAGGAATTAACACCAGGCAAACAGATAAACAGAAAACAATATCCTAATCAGGGAACAATCAAGGAGAAAACCACACCCATATGATATTACCTAATCAGATAATGAAATGTCTGCAAGTAAATAACAACAAAATGAACTAATGGGTTAAGATAAGACAGCTTCAAACAATGCAGTGCTTTTTGAGCTCCCAACATGTTGCATCTGACATAATGTGAAGTATGAGCAGCTGAAACTCACTGCCATAAAACCAATAACTAATGGCCAAAAGCTGAAATATTCCAAGAATAGCTGTTAACAATTGGATTTCTATGCTTCAATCCAAAAAATATTGGTGGTTTGGAAATATTTCCTCACCTTCTTTTTTATGTATTATTAATCAGCTGAACTCTGTATCAGTATGTTGTGGTCAGCTTCTGGACAAATGGAGAAACTAACACCAAGAAGCAATTGCCCTGTATGGTTGATGGCTTTATCCCAGATAGGATTGCTCAGTGCAATTGCTAAATGTTGGAAGACAAAACAGTAGGGCACAGAGCTGTCAGTTCTCTCTTTACTCACTGTACAACTACATGTCTGTAAATAAGGAGGGGCAGTTTGCAACTACTCTGGTCAACAGAAGTACTTCAAGCTGTTGATGTAGTGTGCCAATTGAAGCGTTCATATTTCTGCTCCCAAAAGGGATTTACGGCTTGGCTAGGATCTGCAATGAAGTGTTAAATATGCAGATTATGGTACAAATCGAAAGGAGTCAGGGCTCAGTGCCAGCATTTTGGGTGTAACACACTGGAGGTCTTCCTAAATTATGGTGTGTGTGGTAAATTGATGGCTGGAGATTCGTTGCCATCAATGTGGGTGTCATACTTTGCAGCTAGAGCATCTGCAGCATCAGGTAAACATTAGCTCCAGAATTATTAAGGCATTCAGAACCATGGGGGTGCTTTTTTGATAAGAATGTTAAAAGCACTAAATAAAAGAAATATTCCAGAATTGATGGGGGTCCGTTACATGTTGCTTTTTATGGAGCTTGGTTATTTTTGTCTCTGAGCTTGGTTGTTTTTGTGCAGACATTTCATTACCTGACTAGGTAACATCTTCAGTTCTAGAAGGGAATAGGATTTGCTCTGTTTACATACAGTAACTTGCCTGTCAGTGTTGGTGGGTTTATTGTTTTCTCCTTGATAGTTCCTTCACTAGGCTGTTGTTTACTGCTTACTTGTCTGAGTTGGTAACTCTTGTTTAGGGTATTATTTACTGCTTGATTGTACTACATGATCATTGATTGCTGATAATGAGGTGTTGTAGTCTTTCTGTTTCCTTTTTAGTTTTTTATTATTGTATTTTATTGTAACATTCACAAGGGAAAAAGAAAACAACAACACACTACTTTTCCTGGATATTCTCTTTATCAGAGGAAATGTCAGCAAATTAGAAACATAAGTCTATTGTAAAGCCACCCATTCTAGTTCTCCACTACCAAAGTAAGAACCCAACATCCTATAAGAAGAGGCATGTAAGAACATTATTCAGATGAGCACAAATACACTATAGCAAGCTAGAAAACTAGTAAAGAAACAGTTCACCTATACACAGTGCTTTTTTTGTAAAAAAAAAAAAACACAAAAAAAACAATGTGCCGGAACTCACACACGTCATACAACCCGCCTTGCCTACCCTACAAGGTTCCATCCAAAAAAGGTGCCGGAACTCCGTTTTGGGCATTCTATGACAAAAAAAGCCCTGCCTATACAACATCTTCCAACAAAATGAATATCCACACAACTTTATCAAAAAGTGCCTGATTATCCAACCCACAGCAGTATAACTAACACAAGCTATGAAAAAGATAACATCAGAAGCACCAACAGATTATTACAAGCACAATGCATCACTCTAGCACAAAAAACAACTAAAGCCCTCCAAAACATCCTAAGTAAACCAAAAGACCCAGGAGCCTCAGAAGAAAAAATAGGAATCCTCTACAACATACAGTTTAAGGACTGTAACAGCCACTATGTAGGACAAACAGGCAGAAGACTAGCAGAGCGTATCCATGAACACCCATTAGCAGCCAGAAAACATGATGAAAACTCTTTAATTTCACAAAATATGGACAGACTTAACCATAGTTTCAGCTGGGAAACTGAATAAACCAAACTAAATCCAAAATGACTAGGGAATTCCTGGAAGCTTGGAAACTCAGATAAATCAGCGATCAACAGGTACATATATAACAGTATAAATTTACAAGTATGTAAACAACATTTACATATCACTCAACAGAAACAATTAAAAAGCTAAAAAGGAAATAAAAGACTAGAACACCTTGTCGCCAGCAATCAACAACCAGATAAGCAGGGATTGACAGCAGGCTTAACAACCAAGAAACAATCAAACAATACCCTAATCAGGAATTACCCACTCAGACAAACAACCAAGCAGTAAACAACAGCCTAATCAAGGAACTATGAAGGAGAAAACAACACTTCCACCAGGTCTGATAGGGCAACCTATTGTAAATAAACAGAGAGCAAGCCCCACTCCCTTCTAGCCCTGAAGATGTTACCTAGCTGGGTAATGAAATGTCTGCATGAACCAACCAAGCTCAGAGAGAACCAAGAATTCCACAATTAAGCCCTGAGCTACAAATATTCTCTTCTATTGGTTATGCTTTTTTGTCAGCTAGTGCCAAGGTCTCATAGTGCACATACTGTATAGCCACCTTTTGGCAGCATTAGCAGACAATGTGCCTGCTAATCAGCTGTGGGTCCATGTAACTAAGCCCCCAAAGTAGAAGCTATAATGGAAAAAGTACCTCCAAAAATCTGCAACAAATAAAGGATGAGCAGCAGAAAACAGAAATGGAAAGAAAAGTGAATAATTTCATCGTTAAAAGTCATCCACTTCCAAGGGAATAATCCTGTTTCATTCTAAAATGGAAATGAAACATATTGAAAGCAACTTCATTGCAATAGAGGGAGTAAACATAAGCCTCCAGCTGATGGAATTACTTCAAGCAATGGGAGGTGGCTATTACTCCTATGTCATCAAATTTGTTGTAGATCAGGGGTGTCAAACTGGCGGCCCATGGGCCGGATGCGTCACACACAGGACATGCCCGCCATGGCTGCGCAAAGGCAAAAAATGTCACAATACGTCATGACACGTCACGTGACGTGATCGAATTTGACACTCATGTTGTAGATCATTCTTCTATGCTCCAGAGTATATTTTGAAGAAAAGTAAGGAAGGACAAATAGCATCTTCCTATCTCCATTAAGGATGGGAAATGAACACTGGGTTTACCCATTAAGTTAGGTCACAGGTCGGCAACCCGCGGCTCCGGAGCCGCATGCGGCTCTTTGAGCCATCTCCTGCGGCTCTGGAGCCTCCTCCGCCATTTGCAGAGAGAGACAGAGACAGAGAGAGGCACTTGCACTTCCCCTCTCTGTCTCTCTCTGTCTCATGTGGACTTGCCCCCTCGCAGGGCTCCTGATTGGCCCTGCGCCTGGGTGCCCCACCCCCTAGGAGAAGGGCAGCCAGGAAGTCCCTTTCCCGGGCTGGCCCCGTCCGAGGCTCATGTGGCTGGGGAGCCGCACGGGGAAGCTCCGGGATCCCCGCTGGGAGCGGCCCGTTGGAGCCTCCGCTGAGTGGGCCAGCCCTCCCACAGGCCGCAGCCCCAAGGGAGAGCAGCCCCTGCGATGCCCAGCCAGCGCGACCGTTGGCCAAGCAGCAGCAGAGCTGGAGACGGACGGTCAGTGGCGGGGGGAGGGAGTGGGCTCCGAGTCCACAGAGCGCCGCCGCGAAGCGGCCACAGGGCAGATGGTGCACCCACCAGCTTACCTGTACCAGGCGGCAGTCCCGGCGGGGGCATCACTTCCTGGGCCGTCCTCGGGCCGCCGAGCCGGCCACATGTTTCCCCGGGCCGGACGGCAGTGTCGGCTGGGGTGGCGGGGGCATTGCTTCCCGGGCCGCCGAGCCGGCCACGCGTTTCCCCGGGCCGGGCGGCAGTGTCGGCTGGGGGTGGCGGGGGGGGGGGGCGGGCATCATCGTCGTTCCCGGCGCCGGAGCCAGCCAAGTGTTTTCCTGGATGGGCGGCGTAGCACGCTGAAGGGGCGGGGGCGGAAATAAATCATCACTTCCGGGCCAGCCGGAAGATGGCACGTGGTTTTCCCCGGGGGGGGCCCGTGAAAAGGCAGGCAAACGGGGGCAGAGGCGATAGGCGGGGCCAGGGCAGGAGGCAGTGGGGAGAGCAACTATGGTGTAGTCGGCTGGACTTAGCTGGGGCGTGCGGGGATAGGGAATGGGGGACGGGGCATCGCTATCCAGAGGCCGCGAGCTGGCCAAGTGTTCAACCGGGCAAACTACTGCGGCAGGCTCGGGTGCGAGCGGCTGGGTCGGTGTGATTTGGTAAGGCGAGGGCAGGGGGCGGCGGGCGGCGGGGGCATCGCTTCCCGGGCCGCCGAGCTGGCCATGTGTTTCCCCGGGCCGGGCGGCTGGGGCGGCGGGGGCATCACTTCCCGGGCCGCTGAGTTGGCCAAGTGTTTCCCCGGACTGGGCGGCAGGCGGCGGGGGCATCGCTTCCCGGGCCACCGAGCCGGCCACGTGTTTCCCCGGGCCAGGCGGCTGGGGCGGCGGGCAGTGGGGGCATCGCGTCCCGGGCCGCCGAGCCGGTCACGCGTTTCCCCGGGCCGGGCGGCAGTGTCGGGTGGGGTGGCGGGCAGCTGAGCCGGCCACGCATCTCCCCGGGCCGGTCCGTGGTGCCCCGGGTACCTTCTGCTGCCTCCCCCCCATGCTTGGCCTTCCCTGGACCTCCGCCCATTTTCCCATGCCCGGAGCAGGAGAGGAAGCGCTGCTTTCTCGGCATCAGAAGGGGCTTCCCCCTCCCAGCCCCCCGTCCACTGGGGCGGGGGCGCTCCTCTGGACCAGGATCGGAGCTGTGCGCCTCCTTTCCCGCCGCCCAGCTTGACCCGGCTGGCCAGGAATCCCGTCCGGCTCGGCGGGGAGCTCGGGGGCCACCTGACCGCCATGGGGACGTCCACATCAGCTGCCTCCTGGCGGGCCTGCTAATTGTGGGCTCCCGGCCGGCTTTCTCCGTGAGTCAGGCACCCGGGACTCTGCGGAGCCGCCCCTAATTGCGCCCTGCGAGGCCCCGACCGAGCCCCAGCCTGATTGCCCAAATTCTTTCTGCCTCCTGGGGTAAGTTGTGCCTCGTGGCCCAATTATTGTGGGCATCATTGTTCTTGTGCATCTAATCACCAAACGCCTTTGAAACGTGGGCCAGGAGAAATCTCATCCATCCCGCCGCCAAACTGAGTTGGGACCCAGGGAAAGGAGGAGAAAAAAGGAAAGCAGGCAGCGCTTTGCTAGAATGGAGGGGTCGGAGGCTTTGGAGCAGGAGCGTCGATGGGGGGAAAGAGAAGCTCTGCTTTTCAGGGGCGCTGCCTTGCAAGCAGCCCAAATTTTGGCCCCGTGTTTGGCCGCCCCATGTGCGAAGGCTGCCGCCGTGGCTGTGTTCACACCTGCGGCGCTTGGGTAGTTTTCTGTCGCAGCGCGAACTCAGCCACATCGGCCTCCTGGATGCCAGTGCCGCGAAGCTGGGCTCGATTCCCCCGGAGCTGTTGCGGGGCGCAACCAAGAGCGAGCCCCGCAGCCGCCTCGCCTGTCCCACCCCGCCATCAGCGCCCCCGCCAAGCCTTCACCGCGAAGCCATCTCCCCCCTTTGCCCCCCCGAGGTCCACCAAGCAGCGTCCAATCAAACAACTAACAGAAGCACACGAGGCAGCCTCGTCGCTCAATATATCGGTTTCTTTTAATATAAAAAGTGTCTATTAAAAATTCCTTCCTAAATACACAAAAAGACCAATTGGGATGCGGGAGAGGGAGCAGTAAAAGAAAAAAGAGAGTGGTGTGGGGGGACTCGGGGGCTGGACGAAGACGATTTTTTTGGCCAGGGAGAGGAATCAAGCAAGCAGCAGCGGCTTAGATGGTGCCAGTCCGGAGGATTTGAGTGTGTTCATCTCAAAGCAACTACCAAGGCTGGTATATTTGCATAAATGGACAACACAGGAAAAGGAGGGAATAGAGAGCAGGACAAAAGGTGGGCAGGGGGAGCGGGGAGTCGCACTCATGCGTACACGCGCACGCACACACCCTGAGCTCAGTACTGGCATAAAGGGGCGCCCGCAGAGGAGGGAATACTGTACTCATTTGGGCTTACAGGTGGCCAATGAGAACTCAGAAAACTTCGCTCCCCTTTCCCCCCCTCTCCCTCCCCCCTTCAGCGAAAGGGTGTATTAGCTTGTCTATTTTTTCCCTAGTTTTTTTTTTTAATACAAACTTGGGTCTTTGGGTGTGTCCTGCCAAAAAAAAACCCAAACAAACCCAAAACAATTTTTTTAAAATTCCCCCAAACAATAGAAAAGCAACTGAAAACCTCAATGAAACCCATGCTGAAATTTGCACATCACAAAACCACAGCAGATGTACAGATGCAATAATATACAATTCATGATTTATAATAAAACATTATATACAATAAATAGGTTCGTTACTTTTTTGTCGATCTGCAAATAGATTTCTCAGTGCATATCTGACACAATTAGCTTCTTTTAGATTTTGAATGTGCGTGTGTGTGTGTGTGTGTGTGTGTGTGTGGGACTATACATCTTCATGGTGTTTGCTCTTTCGTAATTTTTTTTTTCTTTTTACATTTTTGAAAAATATTTACAGTTGCTGGTTTTGTGCAGATAGAAAAGGGCCATTTCCCTCAGCCCACCCGCCCTCCTTGCTTCCAATGGAGAAGACTTGCGTGCTTCTCCAGGTCAGATCCATCCAGCACTAAGGGGGCAGAGAGGGGCAGTAACAGAGGAGCTCAGCGGGTCGCTCGGGGGTTTTGCGGCTCCCAGTGTTTTGTTTTCGGTGGGAAACGGGTCCAAGTGGCTCTTTGAGTGTTTTGGGTTGCCTACCCCTAGGTTAGGTTATAACAGATATTTATCAAAAAATTTAAATGGCTAACCTACTAAAATATTGATTCCAAAGTATGCACTTATTGGTTGTTTTCAAATAATTTTCATATCCCAAATATAAGTTACTTATACATATAACCTATAAATATAAGTTGCTTCCACCAACATAATATACTAGGACATGGGTCGGCCATCCGAAACGTCGGATGAGCCGCACGGACCCGTTTGGCCAAAAAAAAAAAAACCCCGGGAGCCGCGCGTGCGCGCACCGTGCGCACCGCGCTGCGCGCGCCCCGTTCGCGCACGCGAACCCGCATGCGCGCCCGTACGTTTCGCGCATGCGCGCTAGCGCCCGTTAGTCAGCTATGCGCCCACCCCGCACGCGCACCCCCCGCAACCGCCCGCGCATGCGCGCATGCGCTCGCCAAAATGGCGGAGGAGGCTCCGGAGCCGCAGGTAAGGCCTCAAAGAGCCGCATGCGGCTCCGGAGCCGCGGGTTGCCGACCCGTGTACTAGGAGGACCATTTCATCCTCCATAAAATGAAAAGGGAGTATATACTATTCAACATTTTTCAACTAAGAACAAAGAAAGAATATAAGGGTTTAAAAAGAAGTCAAGCTGATGAATTCTACAAATGTTGCTATTACACACCACTTTGGAATAGCACAATTCAGGAAGAGATGATATTGTTTATGAACAGATACACACCAAACAGCTAAAATACTGCTTGTTAAACTTTTCTGGACAACTTGGGACAGAAAGAAAAATGGGAAAATAAAGATTTACTGGAAATTATCCCTTGATACTGGTCCAAATAGATTCTTGATTGTTCTAATCCCTAAGAACATAGCAGGCTTTATCTGCAAATGGTAGTTGCTTTGTTTAACTGAAAAAAGGGCTATTCCTACCAAGCCCCAAATAAGGATGTAATTGTCTTAGATTGGCTGGCAATGGAAATGCAAGCCTTTTTTCCTGTCTAACTTTCCTTTGGCAGTTGGAGAAAAGATACTAATCTTAAATTTAGAGACATATTCAGTATAACTATATGCAACTATAAAGATAGATAGATAGATAGATAGATAGATAGATAGATAGATAGATAGATAGATAGATAGATAGATAGATAGATAGATAGATAGATAGATAGATAGATAGATAGATAGATAGATAGATAGATAGATAGATAGATAGATAGAGATAGATAAATATAATCATGTATACAACTAAACACAGTGTAACCTCTGATTTATCCCCTTCCCATCAGCCTCCATTATAATTTGAAAGTCATACTTTATGGCTTAGCATTTTGGTGAGCCAGGTCATTATGGTTTGTTCACCAAACTATGGCTAAGGCAAATAATAGCTTGGCATGATGAGTGTTCTGTTTTCGATTGAGTAGACATCGAAGAGACTAGTTTTAACAATAACAAGGTTTATTCATTAATACATACACAAAACAGAACAGAAAACGAAACTAGCTCCCTCCTTTTTATACACGGAGCTCTGGTTAATCTTAACCAATTGAATGCAGGGATTTCTCCCACGCTAACATAAGAAGTCTGCCCGGGCCCCAGACATTCTGTCTCCGCAGTCATCACGTGGCCACCCTGCACCTGCTGTTTCATACAACTGAATACATTACACCCCTCCCCCCTTAGTGAGGAGCATACTGTACCCCCTTTTATTAGGTTACTTAATAAGCCGCCCCTGGATGGAGGCTACCCATTCACCTTATTTGTAAGCCGCTCCCGGAAGGAGGCTACACATTTACTCCCAAACCTTAGCCCAGCCTGCGACCTTGTAGGACGAGGCACTCTTCCTTTGTTCATTACAGCTTTAACAAGCAGCTAATGGAAGCTTTTGAAAGCACTACTGGCAATGCCAGTTTGTGTAAAAGTATTTTTTTGTACCTCTGAGCACGCTTCAATGCTAGCAAGAACTCCGAACGCTAAGCTAGCACTGATATAGCCCTCACATACTCCTTCAGGAACTTGGGAGGTCCTCGGATTCGCTCCGATCTCCTCGGAAGTGCCGCGGTTGCCTGATCTGCAAGCTTGCCCCCTGGGCTCGGCAGACCAGGACTTGGGGACCCGTTTGAAACGGTCGGAGTTGGGGCCTGCAGGCTGGCCTGTTGGTCCAGCTCTGGTTGCCGGGTTGGGGTAGAGTTCCCCGAATGAGTGGTGATCCCGGCAGGGGTGGTATTCCCCTGAAGAGGGGTGGTGTTCCCCTGATCTGCAGAAGCAGATGGTTGGGGGTCGTGTCCCGGATGGGCAACCCCCTCCCCGTAGAGAGGCATGAATGGGGGTCGTGTCCCGGATGGGCAACCCCCCCCCGTGGAGAGGCTGGAAAAAACCAACTCGCCCAATGTCCCCTGCGTGTGGTACCTCAGTCAGGAGCCGCCTCGAAGGCAAACCCCTCAATCGCTGTTTGCGATGAGCCATATTCTGGGTCTTGTTGACCCAGATCGGGACGATCACTCTCGGGAGCTTCCTCCCCCCCCCCAGAGCAGAGCCAGGAGTGGAAGAGTGGCTTGGCAACCTCCAGCGAAGCTGGTCGATATGGTGCCGCAGCACCCGACTGTCTTCCAACGCCACTTCATAGGAGAGAGGGCCAGTGACCCTACAAACGACAGCCACCACCCACAAGTTACCAGGCCCATAGTTTCGAGCCCAAACCGGATCGCCCAAGTTCAGCCACCTCGGTGCCCATGGTTGGGACACCTGAGATGCAACGCAGTCCGGATGTAACCTATCCAGCTTAGTGATAAGCCGGCGACCCCATCGGAGCTCAGCGGGGCTTTTGCCCATAGCAGTACATGGAGTGGTGCGGTGGCACAAGAGAAAGTCAGCCAACCGGTGATGCCAGTTGCTGTGCATTAGTCATTTCAAAGAGTATTTCGTAGTTTGCACCATGTGTTCTGCTTGACCATTTGACACCGGGTGAAAAGGCGCCGACGTAGCGTGGCAGATTAGATTTGCCCGCAGAAAGGACTGGAACTCCGAGGAAATAAATTGTGTTTCATTGTCGGAGACAATTACGTCCGGCAGTCCGTGAGTGGCAAAAATGCCGCGCAGAACCCTGATGGTGATAATGGAAGTGGCAGCGGACACTGGAACCACCTCCAGCCACTTAGAGTGACTGTCTACCACAATAAGAAAGAGTTGCCCCTGAAAGGGGCCAGCGTAGTCGATATGGATCCTCGACCAAGGATTCTGTGTTGTTTCCTACCTATGGATGGGAGCTTGGGGCATTTCTGGCCTGGACTGTTGGCAAACGTGACACCCTTGGACCTGGGCTTCGATCTCCTTATCGAGCCCTGGCCACCACAGGTGACTGCGTGCAAGCGCCTTCATTCGAACTATTCCCGGATGTCCCTCATGCAGAGATACCAGGACTCTAGTCCTCAGTGAGGTTGGGATGACTACCCGACTGCTCCACAGTAGACACCCTTTGAAAGTGGAGAGTTCCAATTTTCTCCTCCAAAACCCCTGAAATTCTGTGCCCGGACACGTGTCCGGCCATCCTGATATCACTCAGTTTAACACGCGTATTAACGTGTTGTCAGCAGCTGTCTCCGCCACTACATTCCCTGCATGGAGAGGGGATTCAGGCAAATCCTGAATGGAAAGGATATGGGTTGCCGGAGCAGGAGCAGGCTCTATATCCCTTAAAGGCAACCTACTGAGACCGTCTGCATGGCCCATCTCTTTGCCCGGCTTGTGAATCATGCAAAAATCATATGCAGAGAGGAATATGTACCATCTCAACATTCTAGGAGAGATTATGTGGGGTGTCTGCTTGTCAGTTGTAAACAGCCCCAACAGTGGCTTGTGGTCTGTGAAGACCGTGAAACGGCGACCATACAAGAAGTCATGGAACTTCTTGATGCCCGCTACGATTGCCAATGCTTCTCGATCTCTGTGCATAATTACGCTCTGCGGCAGACAGGGTTCTGGAGTAATAGGCTATCAGGACCTGAGTCCCATCTGTTTTAAGATGACTTAAAACAGCTCTGATCCCGTACAGGGAAGCGTAGCACGCTATGCAAACAGGAAGCCGCTCATTAAAATGAGCCAATACTGCGTTTGAGGAAAGCAATGCTTTGACTGTAGCAAAGCTTTTCTTGTGTACACTGGTCCATGCCCAAGTAGCCTGCTTGTCTAGGAGCCGGTGTAACGGCTCCGCCACGGCTGCCTTGTGGGGAAGGAATGCGTGATAGAAATTCAACAGTCCCAAGAACGCTTGGAGTTCTGTTTTTGTTTTGGGATTGGGTGCTTGCTGGATCGCCTCCAGCTTAGACTAAGCAGGGTGTATGCCTTCCGTGTCTATGCGAAAGCCCCAAAACTCAGTGCATGTGACTCCAATCTTGCACTTATCTTTCCTGAGTTTCAGGCCCACTTTGCGAAACCGCAACAACATGGCCTTGAGTCTCTCAGCTAGATTCTCTACTGATTCCCCTGTGATGAGGACATCATCGAAGTACGGGCATACGCCCGGGAGGTCTCTGAGCATTCGCTCCATGACACTCTGGAAGATACCTGGTGCTATGTTAATGCCGAATTGTAGCCTGCGCACCTTGAAAGCCCCCTGATGGGTCACAATAGTTTGTGCCTCTGCTGTGGCTTCATCCACCGGCAGCTGTTGGTAGGCCTGGGCCAAATCAAGTTTAGCGAAAATACAACCCCCTTGTAAAGATGACTACTGGCACGGGATAGGAGTGTTGCTGCAGCGCTTTATTCAGTGTGCACTTATAGTCAGCGCAGATTCTGACCTCTCCGTTGGCCTTAAGTGGCGTCACTATGGGGGTTTCCCATGGACTGCTGTCCACAGGCTCTAAGATGCCCTGCTGCAAAAGTTTATCCAATTTTGTGCTTTAGAGCGAATGGCACCTGACGAGGCTTGATTCTAATCGGTGCGACAGAAGGATCTAACCTTAATGCAATTGGTGGCCCCTTATACTCTCCCAGTTCAGTGGTGAACACGTCTGCAGACTTGTTCCAAACTGGCCATTTTTACGCTGTTCAGCCCCATTACCTGGATTCCCAGAGCCTCGAACCAATCAAGCCCGATTAGGCTTGTCCTGTCCCCATTTACCACAACTACAGTCAGCATTCCTTTGAATTTCCAAAATTCCACCTTTATAGTGACCTTCGCTTTTACTCTGACCGGGGAATTCTGGAAATCAGTCAGAATTAGATTTGATGGCCTCATTTTCAGCCGTTGACCACTCTGGCCATAAATTCTATTAAGGGTGCTCTGGGATATGATAGACACGGCAGACCCCGTGTCCAGTTCCATCCACAATGGGACCCCCTGTAACCTTACTTCGAGTTGCAGCTTTTTCTTTAAGGGCCTCTGTCCCCCGGTTCTATGGACGCTGCGCCTGCTGGCACAGAACCCCACCCTGTTTTGGCTGGGTACCCCGGTACCTTTCCGAGGCAACTCTTTCTTGGCACTCTCTTTTCCATGCCCTAAGCACACAACAGCAATATGGCCTTGCTTGCCACATGCTCAGCAATGAGCAGTCCGGAACTGGCAGTCAGCTCACTTGTGGCGACCCCCACACCCCATGCACCTAGGGAAGGGATCTGCCTTGTCAAGGGGTCTCGACAGTCCTTTTGCCAGTAGTTGTCGCACCAGGTCAACTTCCTGGTCCAACTTGGCCTCTTCGTCAATTTCAACGTCCTCGTGGTGGACGGTCTGCGATGGGGAAGTGTTCTTTGAGAGTCGCAAGGCCCTTACAGCTCCGCCGGCTGCTTCCTCTGCGGTGACCTCTCGCAATGCCTCTTGGAATGATACCATCTCCTTTGCAAAGATCTTTTGCTGCAGCTCTCTGCTCTGTAGTCCACAAACCAAATGGTCCCGTAACCGTTCCTCTAAGTCCTTGAACTCACACAGCCTCGCTGCCTGTCGGAGGGCTGCAATAAATTCGGTTACGGACTCTCCTGGATGCTGGTCCCTTTGCTCGAAGGCGTGCCGCCATGCAATGACCGACAGCTTTGGTTCGAAGTGCTCCTTGAGCATCTTTTTTAGCTCTCCGTAGGGCACTGTCTCCAATGGCACTGGGGACATGAGGTTTTCCGCGATGTCGAAGATGGCTTGGCCACAGACACAGAGTAGCGTGGCGGCCTTCAGCTTGTCTTCCACGATGCGGTTAATGCGGAAGTAGTTCTCGGCCCGGGCGACGTACGAGCTCCACCACTCCAGGTGAGCTATGTCGAACTCCGCTGGCCGACCCAGCTTGGCCATGACAAAGTCTCTCATCTATCAGTGCTGCCACAAGTTAGAGGGTTTTCCAGGCAGTTCCTCGCAGCACTCTCCCCCAGTGTTTGCGTACTGGTGGGTGAGTGAGCCTCAAATAGGAACGCCATTCCTCTGCGTGTCCGGTCCTCCTTAGGTTGATTCAGGGCCTTCTTTAAGGTGGCAGCAGAATCCTACCTTCGTCGCCAATTGTTCTGTTTTCGATTGAGTAGACATCGAAGAGACTAGTTTTAACAATAACAAGGTTTATTCATTAATACATACACAGAACAGAACAGAAAACGAAACTAGCTCCCTCCTTTTTATACACGGAGCTCTGGTTAATCTTAACCAATGAATGCAGGGATTTCTCCCGCGCTAAAATAACAAGTCTGCCCGGGCCCCAGACATTCTGTCTCTGCAGTTGTCACATGGCCACCCTGTACCTGCTGTTTCATACAACTGAATACATTACAATGAGTAAAGCCAGATATTAGCTTACTAAAAAGTTTTTTTTTCCCAACCCAGAATTTAGCTTTGCTGTTTCTTCTTGTTCTAAACATGGTCACAAGCCACGATTATTGAAGCATCTCATTGTAACAAATTAGAATCCAAAAACAAACTACCCTCTTTCCTTCCAATCAGTACCAAATTTTAAATGACTAGGAATGAGCCCAACTGGGGCTTCAGAGAAACATTAGAGAAAAGGGCATTCTGTAAGGCTATATTAGAGAATTGTGTCCAGCAAAATAATGTTCACATCTCATTAATATAGTATAATGATGCATGCTTGTAGCCAGTTAACCACATAATTCAGAAGGCTGTCAGCTGAACTGTCTTATATAATAAGGAATATATTAAAAATGCTGGCAGCAAGATTCTTTTTTACTATTCCGGAATTCTTCCTCTTAAAAGAGAACACTCTTGGGACTGCCTATACTGCTTAAAAAAGAAATAAATAAAGAAGTTTGTTGACTGCATATGTAATCTGCAATATGTGTATGTATATGTACACACACACATCAAATGATACTGGAAACAAAACGTTAGAACATTTGTTTTTTATTTCGGGTTGTTTTTTTTTAGAGTTTTGCAGATGCTCACAATTTTGCTTATCCAAAGACCTTGTTTGTTAAAAATGTTACATTTCTTCAGATGTAGACCAGATTAAGACACAATGCTAAATACCAGTTTATATAGTTGAAGTCTGTTCCTGTCAAAATTCATTCTTGCTAGCAAAACAGGATCTGAAACCATCGTCTGAATTTATTTTGCAAATATTGGCTTGCATTAAACTATACTTTCTTGTTACATATAAAATCTACATTCTGCCTTCGTGTGACTGTTACTTCACACTGCCAATGCTGCCTGACTAGAGAATACTACAAGGCTTTGAACATGTTTAAAGGAGCCAAAGGGGATTTATAAAGACTAAACAGATATTTTGCTTTTAGCAATTTGTACTGATAGTTCAATGCATCTGATTTATATAAATGTTTCCTTAACTACCACACTTTCATGCTCTGCAATATTCTAGACATCCACTGATATTCAGGAGACTCTACTAATATCTGTCATGCTTGTCTTTCTGAGATCAGCCAAGGCCACCTAGGTCACCACTGGAAACCAATTTTTCCTAAGGCATCTATCAGCTTACCAGATCTAGTCTGCCAGGTGGAGTACAGTAAGTTGATTGCACTGGGGAGGGGAGAGGGGATAAATCTCCTACTCCCATCACTGAGTTTCTAGAATAACCCCTTTAAGTAATGGAAAAGATAATGTAGCTACAATATATGTAACATTTCAAGCGCATGTCCAGTTTCTCCTTTAGCCATGGAAATAAAACATATTGCCAAAAGATACAGAGGTGAGTCCTTGACAATTTCAGATATCATTTATGGAAGTCATTGCATGCAATTCTAAAGTATGTTTATAAAATGCATGTATTATCGTCATGCAGTAAAAATAGTACACATTTTCCAAAATTTGTCAATTAACTGAAGCACTCTTGCTATAAGCATTTCAAGTAAGTGCTGAAATATTAAAAAAAAAAATAAGAATGATTTATTGACATGCCTATCCCTGTAATAATGCATAAATAACTCAAGAACCAATGTTATTAACATGACTGTGAGGGATTATGGTAGCTGTAATCCCAGTCCTTCCAGAAGGTAGCAAGTTGGAGAAAGCAAGGGTGCACTAACCAACTAGATGGATGAACCAATTCATAATAACACAGCTTCCTGGTTTTTTTCCCCCTCAAGTTTCAGATTCATAGGAGCTATTGCTCTACAATAGTATTTTTCAACCTTGGCTGGGAATTCTAAGAGTTGAAGTCCACACCTCTTAAAGTTGTCAAAGGTGAAAAACATTGCTCCAGGATTAAAAAAAAACACAAGGTCACTCTATGTCCTATTTCTTGTTGTCCAAAAATCCTCTCATAGAAGTGAAGGATAGGTTAAGCTGTAGCCTATGTCTCTTTTCAGGTCACCATGGAAGATCCTTCAGGCAGAGGGAAACTTGGAATCCATAGAGTACCATTTAATACAAAAACAGAACAAAAAATGAGATAGGGGTCTGTTTAATTGGAATGACATACATAAGATATATATTTAATTATCATAAGAAAGAACTTCATCTCCTCTATTCATTAATGCAATATGGCTGTAAGTGAAAGAAAGCCATTAATCTTCTAACGTCTTTGAAAATCTGGCAGTGGTCTGAACTATAATCCAATAATGCCAGGAAAATATTAAGGAATTTTCCCCCAACCTCTTCAGAAACCTGCAATACACATCTAGAGCAGCTGATCCCTAGGGAAGCAGAGGAGTTGAGTGAGGGTTGCCTGCATTAATATCACAGGAGTGACAGATTATAATTTGATGACTCTCCAAACTTCTTTTCTTTCTTCCTTTGATGATTGCAGGCGAAGGGAAGAAATGAAAGACCAAGAGGAGAGAGATAGAGTGTGATGGGGAGTAGGAGGGAAGGGGGTGTTTTGAAATCTGCTTCCTTTTGGCCACGCTTGAACTTTCAAGGATCTGCATTTGACTGACATCTTTAGGAAACAGGGGAGAAACTCCATGCTGAGCCAGTTCTTGGCTGGGCTTAGAAAGGAGGAGGCATCTGGATGCAAGGAGTCACAATCAAAGACTTTAATATGTCTGTCATTCTGCCCTGCAGAGGTGCATTTAAGTTTGGAGGGATTCTTCTAATGGAATGTTCTATTCCAGAGGCCACTGAAGAAATTTCATCTTGGAGGGAGATTAGATTACCGGGGTGCATCCATTAAAAATATGTTTTGTGTGATTTGCACAAAACCAACCATAAGAAAGCTGTTATAATTAGCATTGAACTGTATCTTTAGGATGATCTTACTAGTCCCAGCCCTCTGGAGATGAAAAGAGATAGATGAGGCCAAATATTAGGAGTATGACAGGAACATTCAAGTCCTTGGTGCATTGAACCCAAACCAATATATAAACTACTCCAAGACATGACTGAAGACATCTTTGCATGCCACACATCTGTCACTCTGGGATGAAACCCTAGGGATTTAGCACATGTGTAGGACATCTGACATTGCTATGAATAGCAGAGGATGCTGTTGGAAGTAGAAAATAACTCTTCTGAAAAAGCTAAGCGGCTGTACAGCAAATCCATCATTAAACAAAAACACTAGTTCTGGTGAAACCACTTATACTCAAAGAATCTTCCCTTGCAGATTCACTGAAGGTTGCTTTCTGAATGGTAGAATCCCCTAGTTCAGGGGTAGGCAACCTTGGCTCTTTTATGACTCGTGGACTTCAACTCCCAGAATTCCTGAGTCAGCATGGCTCAGCTTGGAAACCTCTCCCTTTTCCCTCAGCATGGCTGGCTCAGGAATTCTGGGGGTTGAAGTACACGAGTCATAAAAGAGCCAAGGTTGCCTACCCCTGTTCTGGGTGATCTTCACTGATGAGAGTCTCTGCAGCATAATCCAATTTCTGCCAACAGGACAAGATTTTTGGAAAACACGATAGAAATATTTAGCTGTTTTACTCATGAAGAAATATTACAGAGCTTACTCTTCCAAATTTCAGATTGTATTTGTTGTGTTTGGTGATCGGTGAGGCATTGACGAGGCAGCAGGTGCAACAACAATTCTTTATTAAGTTCTCAACAGAAGCCTGGATAACGGCCACTCTACCCCCTATTTATACACTCAGCAATAGGCGGTGGCCAATAGGATTCAAGTATTATTTCCCGCTTTAAACACAAGTTAACGAGCATGTAGACAGAAAGTCTGGCACTTAACTGACACAGTCTTATGACCGTTTTTTCAACAATTCCAAGTAATTCATTTCAATACATTACAGTATTATAGATGAAGCTTTTTAACAGAGCTGATTAAATCTCTAAACAGTAGGATATCAATAATGGAAGGAGCTGGCCTAGTTAATTGGGACTATAGATACAAGGAAACAAAAGAGAATCAAGCCTAAAAGGACACATTATAAGTCAAAGCTTGATAAAATTATGGAAAATAATAAGGTCAACAATTTCACCATTAGCCTCTTCTCTAAATGCTTCCCTGGTTAAAGATACAGTAACAAAAATACAATTTACATATGCAAACATGGTCCATCCAAACCCCATGAACAGATTAACAACACAGCAAGAATTACTTAGCGAAGGCCAGGTCATAACATGGCTGATGTATCTACACATTGTTGGAAAAGTAGTCCGACCTTTAAAACGAGGAAGGGACATTAAGAAACAAAATCAGAATTTGAATTTGCAATACTTATGAATAATCAAGACCCCATATATTAAAAAAACCCTCTACTTAAATATGGTACCAAAACAGAGTAAATAAAAACATGTATGATAAATTGGGTGCAAAACTTCAAAGAAACAGTTCTAACACAACAATGGGAACTCTGGAACAAGAGTATAAATTTAACCCAAGCTATAGTTTGAGAGAGAACTGGTATGTTTTACAGATGGCATACAACCCTGTTAATAATTGTCAAAATAGATAAATCATATAGTATAATACATGCTGAAAATCTCACGAGACAGAAGAAGCATTCTACCATATTTGGTGGATATGCAACCCCCCCAAATATATATATTTGATTCCCGAGAACCTTGAAATATTGCAAAAATACGAATCCCGGGCATATCTGTTCAATGACACAGTCCTCGATCTCCGGGAGAAATATAAACCAGCTGTTTATTGTTAAAAAGTTTAAAAGTTTAAAACAATAAAAACAACTATTTACAATATTAAAACAACTTAGCTTTCGCTGGTCCCCTGCCAGCGTCCTCAGGGTGAAGTTTTGGGGTGGAGATTACTTTTATAAACATTGCTAGCCTAATTGCTTACTCATTGACCGTGTGATAGGGCCATCCGTCCTGGCTGACCGTAATTGCCTTAATTGTCCCGCCTCCTCTTTTTTGCACTCCAGTTCTCCAATCTTCCTCCCTCCCATCCTTGTCAATCCCCTCCTTCCCGGCGCTGTTGCCGTTGGCATGCTTTTGCACTGGAGTGCAAAAAAGAGGAGGTGGGACAATTAAGGCAATTACGGTCAGCCAGGACGGATGGCCCTATCACACGGTCAATGAGTGAGCAATTAGGCTAGCAAGGTTTATAAAAGTAATCTCCACCCCAAAACTTCACTCTAAAATAAAATAAATAAAATAAAATAAAATAAAATAAAATAAAATAAAATAAAATAAAATAAAATAAAATAAAATAAAATAAAATAAAATAAAATAAAATAAAATAAAATAAAATAAAATAAAATAAAATAATAAAATAATAAAATAATTAAAATAAAATAAAATAAATAAAATAATAAAATAAAATAAAATAAAATAAAATAAAATAAAATAAAATAAAATAAAATAAAATAAAATAAAATAAAATAAAATAAAATAAATAAAATAAAATAAAATAAAATAAAATAAAATAAAATAAATAATAAAATAAAATAAATAAAATAAAATAAAATAAAATAAAATAAAATAAAATAAAATAAAATAAAATAAAATAAAATAAAATAAAATAATAATAAAATAAAATAAAATAAAATAAAATAAAATAAAATAAATAAAATAAAATAAAATAAAATAAAATAATAAAATAAATAAAAGTATGTATCATCATTTTAGCCATTGTCTATCCACTGCAGGATGAAGGTCTCTTCCACATGTTTCCAACCAATAAGGGTTTCTTTTGCCAATTGGACCCATAATACTTGATATCATAGATCCATCCTGTTTTAGGTCTCTTTCGTGGATCAAGTGGGATCCATTCTATCAAGTGGGATCCATTCTATGACTGCCTTGGTCCACCTGCCCTCAGTTTTTCCTGCTATGTGATCAGCCCATTTCCATTTCAATTCTTTTACTTTCTTGATGATATTGTATACTTCCGCTTGTTCTCTAATCCATGTGCAGGTCTTTCTATCTTGTCTTGTAATGTTGAGCATGTATCTTTTCCATGGCTCTTTGTGCCACTCATAGCTTTTGTATCGATTGTGAGGTTAGTGTCCATGTTTCGCCAGCTTTAGCCAGGTTCATTTCAGAAGTTTACACATATGTTAGAGCAGGTACCACACACTGATTGAAAACTTTTCTCTTGAGGCATAGAGGGAGGTTGTTCTTGAAAATCATGCTTAGCTTGCCAAATGCCTGCCAACCACATTTAACATGCCGTTCAATTTCCTTTATTGTATCACCTACCATTGAGATCCATTGGCCAAGGTATATGTAGTGGTTTACTACATCTAGTTCTGATATAGATATAGATATAGATATAGATATAGATATAGATATAGATATAGATATAGATATATAGAGATAGAGATAGAGACAGAGACAGAGACAGAGACAGAGACAGAGATAGAGATAGAGATAGAGATAGAGATAGAGATGATATAGATATATTTCTTCCTTTGGTGAATTTATGAAACATAACCTGGCTCTTTTTCAGGTTTATTTTTAAGCCAAATTGTCCTCCTACTTTGTGCAGCGTATGTATGTATGTATGTATGTATGTATGTATGTATGTATGTATGTATGTATGTATGTATGTTACAGCACTATTTGGTCTTCAAAAATCTTTTTGCTTTGTTTGGGAATCAGTTTATTTTTCACAATTTCATCCCAGTATTAAGGTCATTGAAACTTTCAAAACTCAGAAACTTTCAAAACTCAGAGAATGTTCCACCTAAGTTTAACATATTTGCTCCTTTTTTCACCATCCTTTTCCAGCTCAACATAGTTCCAACTTGGATATTTTTCAGTGTATATTTCAAGCAGTGTTTGGAAGACTTGATGTTATTTGGGGGTATCCAATTGTGCTTGTCAGCATCATTGCCAAATCTTTGGAATAAGTTGCCATGAACTTGAGTGGCTTCTTACCATATTTAGAATACACCAAAGTTATAGCCCTGTTGTATTGGCTTTTTCCCAAAGTAGAACTCAGTCAAAATGTTACCCAGTAGCTTCTTAATGACTATATATATTACTTGAACTTATTAATAATCTCATTTGAATCAGATGGTGATCTTTTTATATTTGAAATTGCTAAATAAGTGTTATAGTGTGGTCATTTATGTAAGCATATTGTGAAAAAGAGTCATGTTTTCAAACTGTTTACTATCAGATAGGTTATTCAACATGGGGCCATCTGCCAAATATCTCTAGTACAATTTGCATAGTACTGGTATGAAGTCTGTTTACAGTCTGTTCACATGACTCTCTGGCCAGTTCTTTAGTACTTCACCATCATACCATTGTAAAGTAACAGTTCTCTTTTACAGTCATCCAGCACCTACTTTTTAGGAGATCTGATTTGCAGAGGACAAATTGTCCTTCAAAAGCTCTTATTAGTGGACGCTTACAAAATCCCCATTGCTATCTTAGTTAAGGAACTTTCACTTCAGAAATGTTGAAGTAAATAATACTTCTTGATAGCAATTTCCGTGCAAAAGTTGGTGATGCTGAGACATTGTTTGTCTTCTGTGATAATGCACTGAGAATTGAATTTTGATCTCCTTTGTTCAGCATCATTTTTCAACCATACTGGCTTTTTGCCAGGAGTTTGTCTTTCGGTTCAGACAAACAAAGTGAATTTGCTATCCGTTGGTAAAAAGGTATTAAAACCAGAAGCTTGCCTCCTTGGGATGTCATCCTTATGGTTAAAATAGAGCATATTTATTAATTGCTTGTGGCCAGTCTCCAGGTCAACATCCTTTCTGGCAGAAGGCAGACATGATGAGGCAAGTCACACGTTTCCAACTTCCCATGTTTCAAAGCCAAAGAAAAGCCTGCTCTGGTTGCTAAAAGATGGTAAGCTTATACTTATCCAGAACCTGCAATGACAGATATAATCCATAAAAATCAAACTTGTTCCAAGAAACAAAGAACGATTTATCCATCTCTAGAGAGTTTAGTTGCTTGGAGCAAAGAGGAAGAATCCTACAGGAGCTGTGGAGCACACGTCAAAACCCTGCGTCACCCTATGCACATTGCCCAGGTTTCCAATCCAAAGACATCATGTGCAAGATCTGGAAACTTCTGATGAAGCCAAGCTAATAAGCAAGAGAAACAATAAATTACACAGAAACCATCATTACATGTTTTCTAGCCCTGGGCCTGGTGCACATGGCATCTTGTTGTGAGCAAACACTTCTGGCACCCAATTACTCATATTTAACCCCTTGTAAGGGAATCCAAAGCGTTCAGGCAAAACATTAATCTTTGTAGTGAAGAAGCCTTTTAAAGTCCCTGTTCCACAGCTGTTCTTTTTATTGTTACAATGAACACATGGATTACAAAGCTGTTTTATTTATTTTCAACATTTTAGGGCACCAGAGTAGAGGGGGAAGGGTATTTGGCTGGCATTTTCCAAAGCTGTCTTTACCAAATTCAGTCTTCTAAGTGGTCAACAGCAGGTTCTTTCCAAAGTTTGTGATTTTCTTGCTATCACACAAAAGTGAGAATGGAACAACAGCAAACGCCTTGGGGGAAAGAGTGTCATGAGGCAAAATCTGCATTTTTGTTTTCAAAGAGGATATAAGGCAACAGAAGGCAGCTGGAGCATCCTAAATGTGGAAGAACTAAATGTGTGTTGGAAGAAATACACTGAGCAGTGATGGGTAGAATTTCATGCTATCTTGCTTGATCCCAAACTCCCCTCTGTTGGAATTTTCAGGGATGGGTGCATTTTCTGCAGAGTATTAATGGTAAATATTTTATCCCTCCCGGTTTTCCCAATCCTCATCCTTCTTTGTTTTTAATTAGAAACAGGTTTTGAGGTCCCTGAAGGGAGAAACAGTGAATACCAAAATATCAAACTCACATACTCTTCTCTAGTTCAGGGCTTTACAATCTTTTCACCCATTGTACCACTTTTAGGATATGGCAACATTCGAGTACCACCAGTCACCTAGCAAGGTGTCAAAAACTTGATGACCAAAAAAAAAAAAGGAAAAAAGTGATAAAGTACAGGTAGTCCTCGACTTCCAACAGTTCGCTTAGTGACTGTTTGAAGTTACAATGGCACTGAAAAAAGTGCCCCCCAAGCCACAGCCAAGCAAGACACCTGCCTGCCTGCCCGGCGGCGCTCTTCCTCCTGTCCGAGGTTTCCATTGTTGTGAGCATTTCTGTTGAGGATTGGCAGCAGGGGTGGGGTGGTGTTTGATTTTTATTCCCCCTGTCTGTTGGGTGGTTGCAGCAGGTTTTGGTCACTTCACATGACCCTGGGACACTGTGACCATCATAAATATGAATCAGTTGCCAAGCATCTGAATGTAAATCACAAGACCCTGGAGATGCTGCAACATTCCAGCTGATCGGTGCTTCTTCTGGGCTCAGCAGAAGCGCCAGGATCAGTGCTGCTTTCCAGCTGATTGGTGCTTCTTCAGGGCTTAGCAGAAGCATCAGGATCAGCACCGAGCTCCAGCTGGAGCCTGGCGCTGATCCTCGCACTTCCACTGAGCCCTGACAGCCCCGAAGAAGCGCCGATCAGCTGGAAAGCAGCACTGATCCTGGTGCTTCCGCTGAGCCCTGACAGCCCTGCAGCTCCAGCCATCTCTCGCTCAGGCTTATGTGGTGCTGCCACTGGTTCAGCTCATTCCCCTCCCCCGCTACCACTTTTCTAGGATGGTCACCTGCCAGGTGCCAATGTACCACAGGTGGTACCCGTACCACTGGTTGGAAAGCCCTGCTCTAGTTTACCCTTATAGGAGATAATTTCCAATATTTGTGATACACTTACAAAGACCCACTGTTTTCTCACAGCGTATTTTTTTTCCTGCCTTTAAACAGAATGACAAATGAGAGGCAAAGATGGAGTTGTCATTCAGCCAGAATTTGATAACCCAACTAGTGTCGCATTGCTCTGAACAATCATTTATCAGACCAACTAGATTAGAGGTAAAATGAAATATTCAGTTTCAGTCTCTTACCTCATGAAAGATTTTACTGACAGTTTAGGCAATCAGCAGAAATACAATAAATTTAGTTAATAGTGCAATCTTAAATAGATTTACTGGGACAGCTTTTTCCTTTACTGGGATCTTTCCAAGTGGTTTGAATAACAACTTCTCAGCCAATGTGACCAGTATGTAGGGATACAACGATGACAGGAGCTGAAAACTGAGAAAGACCCAGATTAGGAAAGGCTGATTTGATTGCTCAGGAACATTTATTCCTGAACAAATATGTTTAAGGTTGGGCTGTATAAATTTGATTATCATTCAATTAATGTTCATCAGTTGACAACTGTAAAATAATTTATCCCACACTCTTCTTGGGTGTTTTTTTTTTCCCCTCCACATTTTCAGAGGTCATGTTGGCAAACATTTATTTTTACAAAGAGTTGCTTCCCAACAGTGTCGGTTGTATATGCTTAGAGTCACCATTTTTGGGTCCATTTTAAAAATAGAGCAAAGAAAAGGGCTGCTGTGTATGCTTCACAGCATCCACCTTTTATCACAAGAAGTGTAAACAAAATTAACTTCAGGAGACAGTGATGTAGGCATGTTCAGTGACCACTCTGGCCTCATCCACAGGTCCTGCTTGCCACGACCCAAAGGCATTCCACTATCCTTTTGTAAAAAAAAAAAAAAACCCATGTCCTCATAACATCTCCATCTCAATGTCACCCTGTTCCCAAGGTAGCCTGAAGCTGACATAAAATGTTTTCCCTTCTATTCAGATCCAAGAGTTCCCATGAAAATATTTGAAGGGACATAAGGAGGGGCCTCTGAATATCCAGGCACCAGTTGGCTGGCAGATCAGCTGTGGGATTGTCCTCTTGCATCCAGTTAATAAGAGTCTGCTCCTCCATGGACATTCTGTCTGGGACAGCCAGAGAACCTAGACACCTGGCTTGTGTGGCATATTTCTTCTGATTTTTGTGAGACGTGGGATTGGTTACAGGCTTCCCAAGACTCAGATTAATATTCCCATTAGTACAAAAAAATAAACACTTTTTTTTAGTACTCACGTGGGAGCTCTGCTCTCTGATTGTGCAAAAGTATTTACTTTCATTTTGTGGGATGTCCCTCCTCCCAGTGTGATTTCCAGTGCCAAGTTTGGGGTTGGCTGATGGGGAGGAAGTCTGGACACTTCTTTCCAGTCCAGCCTGTACAAATGTGGCTCCCGTCGGTTCAGAGGCTGTAAGGAGATCAGTTTCATTCAGCCAGAGCAACATTCAGCTTGGCGAGTGATCCACTCACTGGGTGGTCTTCCTTCTTGCCATGATAAGCACACAATGAATTCATAAAACTAAGGAAAAATCAAATATATAATAAAAATGACAGCTCAAATACTCAACCCTGCCCTACCACATATTCAAGAAAGTGGCTGGTGGTTGGTTTTCCTGCCAGTTGGTGATGCTGAGTGGGAGGAGAAGGGACATCCATGAATTGCCACCTTGAAACTGTTCCATACTCCTTTGAGGTCAGCAACTTTTTGTGAAGGTTTCATTCTTGATGTACAGTAAAAGTAGATAGCATTTTTTTTAATCGACGCGAATATTGTTCTTTAAGTTATAAAGCATATTTTATTCTCATTATTTTAGCACCTGCAAGCCTGCTAGAGTCTACGAAGATAGATGAAATAAATGAATCGCATAAACAAAATTACAATAATTCATGTAGTCCTCGCTCAACTGCCCTTTTTCAGTGATGAAAAACTAACTTTATGATTGATTCTCATACTTACAACTGTCACAGTATCCCATAGTCACATAATCAAAAATTTTGGCATTTCTCAACCAATAGGCTCATGCTTCACAGCTGGCTTCCACCAAGCAGAATGTATGGAGAAGTTGGTCATGAAATCACAACTTGCAGTCATGCGATGTCTTACTTCCCAACCACGGCGATTTGCTTAGTGATAAGAGTTGCTTATCTCAATTGTCATTATGCAAGGACTGCCTATAACTAGGTATCGACTTTTCTCCTATTTTTAAGGAAAAGGAGGAGAGCACATTCAAGAGGCTATGAGGAAGAGCCCACTCTAATGACAGAAATATTTAAAACAAACAAACAAACAAACAAACCTTTGGAAAATGCAATTCCCTAGGGAATCACAAACCTGTCCCATATGTGTCTAACAGTAATAATCAGAGGCAGTTTTGACCATGAAAAGAAAAGCAAAACAAAGAAAATCTTAATAATATTTTCAGAATGTTCCATATTGAGGACCATGAGAAAGTGCTTTATACTCACTCAGATCTGTGCCTAATCCAGTCAGTGCCACAGTATTCATCGATTTGCTTTGCTTTCCAGGATTTCAGGAAGGGATCTTCTCAGCCCAGTCCTGCATGCTGATGGCCTAGAAAGCATACATACCAAACACATGTTCCTCTGCCATAGAGTTCCATCCCTGGTCCTGTTTTAGAGACCGTATCAGTGGTGGGATTCAAATATGTGAGCAACCAGTTCTCTGTGTGGATGCCGCTTCCAGAAGTCCATTCTGGGCCTGGGCAACAAAAAATTAGCTACCGGTTCTGCCGAAGTGGTGCGAATTGGCTGAATCTCACTACTGGACGGTACCAAGGGAAGAACTAACTCAAACTAAACTTCTGAGCTAAAATAGAGTGATGAGCACACATCGGAGATTAATATAGGTAGTCCTCGACTTACAACAGTTCATTTAGTGACCATTCAAAGTTACAACGGCACTGGAAAAAAAGTGACTTATGACCACTTTTCACATTTACGACCATTGCAGCATCCCCATGGTCAGGTGATCAGAATTCAGACACTTGGCAACTGGTTCATACTTATGACCATTACTGTGTCCCAAGGTCATGCGGATCCCCTTTTGCGACCTTCTGACAAAGTCAATGGGGAAGCCAACTAGTGGTTCACTTAACAACCGTCGCAAGAAAGGTCGTACCATGAGGCAAAACTCCCTTAACAAATGTCTCAACAACAGAAAATTTGGGCACAATTGTGGCCTGTTGAACTGTATGTATGCTAGGTACAATTTGATCTACAGTGGCTGCTTCTCTCTGCAGGATGGGGAACCAATTCAAATAATCACTAATGGAATATGAAGAATTCTGGTGAAATATCCCAGTTGGTATGATTGATGCTCCTATGATTCTTCAAAATGAAAAAGGTCTTCTGCAGTCACGACATAAGCCTAAGATTGAAAATCAGGCTTGTCAAATGTTATATTTTTTCTATCCTGCTCTATGGAGTAGAGAATTGGTCTCTGACAGAAGGCCACCTGAAGAGACTAGAAGCATTTGAAATGTGGATTTACAGGCGGCTGTTACATATAAGCTGGATTGACAAGATCAGAAATGAGGTGATAAGCCGCCTGGGAAAGCCAAGGGAAATCATCAAAACAATTAAAAAACGAAAGTTAGAATATTTTGGACATGTGATGCAACACCCAGAAAAATACGGCATACTCCATTTAATCCTCCAGGGAAAGATTGAAGGCAAACGAGGTCCAGGCAGAAGAAGAACATCATGGCTTCAAAATCTAAGGGACTGGTTTGGACAAAACTCAGCAGCACTTTTTCGTACGGCTGCTGATAAAAACAGGATCGCCAACATGATCGCCAACGTCCGATAACGGATATGGCACAAGAAGAAGAAGAAGTCATTACCCTGATCCTATCATGGAATGGCTATTCAATCAGTTCCATCAGCTATTACTACTCCCATCTCTTCCACCTCAGATCCCAGTTAACTGAGCTGTTAGAAAAGTTTCATGGTTCTGTAGTTTTATAAAACTTGTCTGAGATCCCAGCAGATTGTAGGTAATGTCTTGAATCATATTTATTACAAATGAAAAACAAACCAGAAATATTAAAATCCGAACTTTTTTATCTGGAACTTTAATGTTCTGTATCTTTGTAAACATGCTAATCATTTAAAGCATATATTACAAAATAACAAACTAGTAATATTAAAATTATGAGCATGTTTTTTATATAAGTATTTGTTAGTTTTCAGATTCATTAAACTACAGTTCGTTGATACACTGGGAAAAATCAAATGAACTATAGTGGTTTTTTTAAATAATGTTGAGTGTAAAAATGTACGTCTTTATTTGACTGTATTCTATCGAGAAAATCGGTAATTTTTGAAATATGATAAAAACTACTGTCCCTACATTGCTGTGGCTCTAAATTAGTTATGTTGTCATTCTTCAGAATGTTAAAACCAGAGCTCAGCTAAGAAATGGGATACAGAGAGAGTTTTTAAGAGAAAAGATAAAATTACAACTTTTTTAGGGATAGCTGGGCTGAGATTATATAATGAACTGATAACTTTCTCCCCTATTCTTGGATGTAATTGCTGTGCTTAAAGACTATAATTTCTCTCTCTCTCTCTCTCTCCCTCCCTCTCTCTCTCTCTCTCTCTCTCTCTCTCTCTCTCTCTCTCTTCTCTCTCTCTCTCTCTCTCCCTCCCTCTCTCTCTCTCTCTCTCTCTCTCTCTCTCTCTCTCTCTCTCTCCTAACTCCAGAGAGAGAGAGAGAGAGAGAGTCAGACAGACAGACAAACAAGACAGACAGACAGAGAGGGAGATATAGTATATAAAATAAAACTTATACTTGTCACTAGCTATAACTCAAGTTTTTTATTATAATCATGACCATATGGGTAATGGGACTTAATATACCACTATTAACCTGGGCTCTGCTTCTCAGATCCATAGCCTTTCCTTGGCCCCCAGATCCAGTCTTCCTCTTTTTGATCAAGTGCAATTTCATTCTATTTTATAGGTAAGCTGCTTCTTACTGAGAAGGAATTAAATTCCTGTAAAGTTGATGATACTGGATTTGTGTGGTACATAAAAAATATTCCATGGCCAGAAAATGCAAATAAAACTATTTTCCAAATGGATCCAAGCAAATTGTTGCATTCACATTTTAGTTTTGGAATATGTGATACTGAGTCTGAAAAATGGTCTCTTTAGGAATATGATGTGATTTTTACTTTATGGTTTTTTTAAAACCTGTTATAGTGCTCTTTTTAAACAAAGCCATTGAATGTATTTTGACTTACTGATCTAATCATAACTCAATAACAGAAACAAATTATCCAGTAAAATGAGGTTTCACTTGGACATGTTTGGATACACTGCACTAATACAGTATATGAAAATGAAGAATTACATAATGTTTTAGGTCTCTCATAGATTCATGCCATCTTCTCTATTCTATTAATGTTATATACCTATTTACAAGGGATGTGTAAAACTTTCAGTTCCCCCTGTTGGCCATGGCAAGCCATCTCCAGAATCATATTGCTCTGGGCTTGATTTGGCATATTTTAAAAGATGCAAAACCCAGCTCAGAGCAATACGATTCTGAAAGTTTCTGCCAATCCAGAAGCACATCAATGTATTTGAATTCCAATAACCACTGAACTACTCCAGAAAATGTAAGGGCTAGGAGGAGATTCAGTCCAGAGGAGAATGCAATACCCTGGAGTTTGCATATCCCCCACCTATCCATGTAGGAATTCCCCCTTGAAAATTAGCTGCTGAAAATGCAGAAAGGCTCAAGCAACACTAGAGTCTGCACACTTCAGCCCTGCAAAATGGGTATGCCTTTGAAGATTAGCTTGAAGACTAACTAATGATTGGGAAATCTCTTTACCTGGTTAATTTAACTATTGCAATCCCCCTTTTCATCTCTCCTCTGTCCACTTACCTCTTCTCATCTCCATCCTGTCTGTTCACCATAGCTTTTCCTTTATACAGCAGTCTCAGTGTCAAGGATGAAACTTTGACAGCTATGTGCCTCTGCATTTCAACTTGCCTTTAGATTAAGGAGGGGGGAAGGTATTATTTTCAAGTGGATTAGATCAGAGGTCCACAATCTTTTGGGCAAAAGGGACCAGTTATGCGGATAGAGGTTTTTCCATGAACTGGAGGGAGCGTTGCTTTGTGTGCTGCCTGCATCCTGTGGATGGGATTTTCCTTGTTTGTGCGGACTGGTTGCTGGCATGCAATGGCCCAGTACTGGTCCACGGACTGGGGGTTGGGGACCCCTGGGTTAGATGGAGAAACAAAACTTCTATGATTCAGCTGAAGACAGTTGCAGCCTAAAACCTTTTCAAGGACACCAGACTAGGTGTGGACTTGAAGCAGATAGCTCCCATAACAAAGAGAATTTGTTTATATGGACTATGAAAGATGTTAGGGGTTTGGCTAGGAAAATTATTGTTTAAGTCTATGAATTGGGGTTGGAATCTCAGAGTTAGTTTTGCTTTGACATACCCATGCAGTGTATTCAATAAACAGTAAGATTTTCGGAGACAGAATGAACATGGAGTTTTATTTGGATTCTTGAGCTGGGTGTTGACACTCAGTTGTTCTCTGTGTTTCTTCTATTTCTTCCTATTTTTTCTCTTATTTTTTGCAGCGGGGGCTGATTCTGGAAGGAATCTGTGTTTGTGTATGTGAGAGACAGAGAGACAGAGTGAGAGAAAGAGAGAGAGAGAGTTTATTTCTGTTTTTCATGGTGTGAGTGATCTAAGTCTCAGATAGAAAATAAAGAATATATCTATGCAAATCTATTAATTATGTAAACATAGATCATCTTATAGGCAATTACTTTTAATGAATACATATTTTTTTCCAATTAATATATACATTTTCCTAGCCAAATCTCTTTTATGGAGTATATGAACACACATCTAAAGCTAAAACTGTCATATTTTGGGGGATGTTTGTGCAATCCTTTCTAGGTAAGTGCTGTACCTTTCCTGCTCCAGATAAGACTATGGTATGTATCATTGCTTTCTCTAATATTAATCAGGAGCAACTCTTAATATTTTCTAAAGTCTGTTCTCAGTATAGTTATTCTGTATATCATATTCCTACAGAGAATATGAGGGCATTAAGAGGATGCGATTCCTTTCTCTAGAACAGGGGTGTCAAACTCGCAACGTCACGTGACGTGTCACGACGTATCGCAATTTTTTTCCCATTGCCATTTTTTCCCATTCCCACGGGCCGGCAGTTTGACACCCCTGCTCTAGAAGAATATTGGGTTTAATTATTGAATTATTTAAACAATAATTATTTATCAATATATATTTAAGCTAATCTACAAAATCAATGCACAGTGCAGTACATGGGGGGGAAATAATTCTTAATCCGATCTGCATATCGGGTGAAATAACCACACAAAACAACAAAAACAGATCAGGGAGCATAGCTCTCTCTATAAGAATAAACTAAACAAAAAGTCAGCTGTTTATTTATATACTGGGAGGGGGCTTAAATGAAGACCAGTTTGTTAAATCATATGTGGAAAACTGGCAATCACACAGGAAGTATCAGCTCAATGTAACATTCAGCAGATACCGTCCATGCTAAATGTCTTTGCATCAGGAGAGGAGATGCAGGAGACCTCTTAAGTATTGTGTGCAAGGAGCTTGCCCAAAGGAACACAAAGCATGTGTGATTTGCTTCCCAAATGCTGGCTCTGTTTACAAAGCCAGCTGCACTGATGTAGTTCTGCTCAGAAAACCAGAAATCAAAATCCAGACGTGGAAGAAACTTACACACAAATCAATAGTGCCCTTCCCTAATAAAACATGTCTGCATATGTGTTCAGTCTGCATATTCAGACTTTTTTTCTCTCTCTCTTTCTGCTTTCTCTCAGTGTATTTAGAAGTGGCTACCCATTGCCTCAATCAAAAATGGTATCTTACAAAGACATACTTCATTCTTTTGGTTTGGTTGAGCCCCTGCACACATTGAACTGCCATATTTTGCCTTGTTGGCAGAGGTTGCTTGGCTAGGAGTAATGAAGCCAATGTTGTGATAAGAACATCCTCTAAACAGGTCAGAGGAAGATGCTATATAGCTGCCTTTCGTTTCTTAAGAATGAGCAAAGTCTTATTCTGTCACTTCCTCATACTCTGTTGCAGTAATGAGGACCCCACACCCCATTAGATCTTGCTGGACTTCAGTCCCCCTTCTCAATGGATAAGAAAAAGTTGAAATCCAGCATCTGGAGGGTCACATATGTCCCATTGGCTCAGCTGATCCTGGCTATTTCTGATATTCTAGAAAAGCCTCAAATGTACGCTTTCCAGTACAAAAAGAGGCAACTCCAAGTGAACTCCAAATGAATATGAGTTATCAGCAAAGAACAGGCACTGGACAAAAAAACCACACCCCAAAAACAAATTCTTAAGTGTGAGTGTATATGGGGGATCAAAGAAACTCAGAAAAAGAAACTACAGGATAAATAGAATTCCATATAGTGAATATTGCAAGAAGCTCAATCTAATTGAAATCTGAAGAAAAAAGATGCTTCCAGATAAGCCATAAACTAATAACTTCAGAGAAACATCCTTATATGCACACAGCAAACTCTATTATCCACGTGCCAGTTCTTTATAGATAGTCCAAATATATATACACGTATATCATATATACAAGGACACACTTATGTGGGGGGCAATAAGAAAGAGCGGGTTTCAAGATTTGGAGAAAGACAAAACATTTTAGCAAAACAAAGACTCTGAGGAGACATCAAAGTGACTGAATCTGCAATGCTCAGAAACTGATTTATTGGGTGAAAATGTGGAGGAAGAGGTAATTAGAAAAGAAGCACTGTTGGAAAAAAGAATGATTGATTAATAATGAAAAATCATGGTATGGATGTTATAAATAATCCCACTGATGGTGAGAGGAACTAAGTAATACTCCTTCAATCAATGGCTTTCTAATATGATTTCGCATCTTATAATCCATAGCCAGTGCAGCTAAAAGCCATGCTAGCTGAGGGAAATCTGGGGAAGGCAGAGCTGAACTATGAAACTCCTACAATTTATCAATTTACTCTTGTTAGACTTTAGGAAATACATTACTTCAGCACTGAATTAAAAGCAGGGGACAGGGATTGCCCTTTCTGGGTTGACCTAACATTAGCCTAGCTCATACACAGCCTATTGAATCAGGATCTATCACTTTTTCAACAATATTAGATAAAGATCCCGATGAGATCTTGCAAAAGAATTAAACATCATTTGCATTCATGGTGCGTGTGTGTGTGTGTGTTCAACATCATTTTTCCTTGCCCATTTCAGAGGAATTCTTATCATCCAATCAACTTTCAAAACTTGTCATTCCCTCTGTTGGCCACAAAGAGGAGCTCGCATTGCTTATGACTAATTCCTCTGCTGAAGTCTGAGCAGATGAAGTGCAGCTGAAGAAAATGCAGAAAAGAATCTTTTCTCTCTGCTGCTAAATCGATAATAAAGCAAAGTATGTAGAGGGAACAGGCTGTTAATAGGTGATTCATGGCTCATAGGTCAAAGAGGTTAAAGATTCTCATCTGAAGAGGATTAGATTATTTTTCAGGAAGCTCACTCTCCTAGCCTCCAGCCTTCCCTTGTAGCTTTCAGTGTCTCACAACCTGTTTTGGACCTTGTTATCCTGTCCCATCACCATAAAATTCCATATTATGTTCTAGCAAGACTGGAAGTGGGGCAGAGAGAAAGAAAGTAAAGGGGAAACCTATTCCACATGAATGAAAAGAAATGAATATATAAAATGAATTTAATTCTGAGGGGACTAGCACTGACGATGTTATCTAGTTTGGGTAATAAAACATCTGCAAGAAAACAGCCAAGCTCAGAGAGCATCAAGGACCTCTCATTCCAACCCTGAGCTGCAAATATTCTCTTTTATTGGAATTTAATTTTCTTCAGTAAGATACTTTCACAAAGAAGCATCCAATTCTATCACCAATTTACCTTGGAAAAGTTCAATATTCATCAAATATAACATCATCAAAATCACTATGTAGAAACAAATGTATACCACACAAGATCTTTATGAAATTATTATAAATAATGAATATGTCATGGCTAAAGAAATCTATTCAATTATTGTTATTATTGCATATAAATTATTCCTCTAAAATACGGTATCTGCTGTACAGAGATCACAAAATTTGTTTCTCTAATCTCAAAATAGCATTTTCCTTTTAAGTCTTCTTTTTTCATCAATGTTTACATGTGATCTAATTCAAGAGTGTCCTTTTGGTCTTGTGCATTAACATCTGGAATGCATGATCCATTGTTCTCAGGTTGATTATTAGTGGCACATATGTTTTGGCTCTTACATCTCTATACATATGCATGCATGTATTCATTCTCCATCAGGCTTAGACTGACACATAAGAATCAACCCAACCCAATCGAAACTGCAAGGTACCTCACTTCAGTGAGTCTCTCAACTAATTGTTGGGAGGGTAATTAAAGGTAACCTATCTTTCTTTCCATATTAGGGAACTATGACCACACACAAAACTCTTTTACAGAAAGGCCACAAGAACACATGCAGGAACTGATTTAGAACATAGACTAGAGTTGGAAGGTACCTTGGAGGTCTTCTAGTCCAACCCCCTGCTCAAGCAGGAGACTCTATACCATTTCAGATAAATTGATGTCCAATCTCTTTTTGAAAGCCTCCAGTGATGGAGCACCCACAACTTCTGAAGGTAAGCTGTTCCATTGGTTGATTGCTCTCACCATTAGGAAATTTCTCCTTAGTTGCTTCTCTCCTTCATTAGTTTACATTGTTTCTTATCTTGCTTTTTGGTGCTTTGAAAATAGTTTGACCTCCTCGTCTTTGTAGGAGCCCCTCAGATATTGGAACACTGCTATCCTGTCTCCCCTAGTCCTTCTTTTCGTTAGTCTAGACATACCCAATTCCTGTAACCATTGTCAGGGACACTACACATCTTCTCCATGACCAGTTTTCCTTGTTACATTCTGGGAGGAAGCTTTGCGGTATCTGAAGCAGAACATCCAGATTCAGTCACAGCTTTGTTCCATGTAGTATCAACCTTGTGAACTCCCACGTTTTCTCTTTCCGCTATGTATTCAAAATGGACAGTGATTAATGTGTGTGTGTGTGTGTGTGTGTGTGTTTGAGTATAACATATTTTCTTTTGAAAGTGGGCAACAGAATTCCATTTTTAATATGTGCCAGTGTGTTCACAGAAAAAAATGACAATAAAGGTTATCTTATCTTACCTTATCTTATATATTCCTTAGGAACCACGAATAGCTCTCTATTAAGGATTCACAGAAATGCAAACCTACTCACATATGTATGTATGTATATGTTTATCCTGAGGCAGCTCCTCCTATATTTGTACTATATAATATGTAAACTTCAATTGTCCTTGGTCTTTTAATGTGTCACATCCAAAACCTTCACTTTTTAAACTTTCATTAAGTATTTTCTAACCTATTGGAAAAGTTGCTATTATAAAATTGGACATTTATTAGTATCATGAAAACCAGAAAGGCAGTTGAAGTGCACCAAGTTGTTTCTTGAGACCTTTGGAAATTTTGAAATGTGTCATAAAATTTAATGTAAACTCGGTCTTCTACTATTGGCTTTCATTTCGGTATAAATAATTCCAGAGCACAAGCTTGATTGTTCCCTAGTTTTTTGTATCATCTTTTATTTCTGTCATGCATTTCAACTGTGTTATTAGTTAATGCCAATTGTTTTGCAACTCAGTTTTGTAAATAAAAACTGTATTCTGTGATAATTGATGTCTTGCTATTATTTATCCCAGAAAAAAATGGTTTCCATCACATTAGCAAAGCTGAATATGTCAACTTCTCTTCCTTTAAGGAAGAGATTTCTTTCTCTTAAAATTATATGGTTGAATGCCTGTGATGGCATTAGATAGAGGATGGGTGGTATGTGAGTATATATGTACATTTGTATGCAGAAACACCATGTTGTGGGTTAGAAAGTCAAAAGTTTAGATAAATGATATGATGCTATGAGTATGAATCTGAAAATGTATCTAACATTGACAAAGTAATATCTTCTGTCTTATGACAGAGAAAATGGAATAAATGACTGCCAATTTTATATTAATTGTTATAATATTGAACCCATATTAATTTGCATATATTGGTAGAATGTTTACTAAAAATGGGAAAATGTATGGAGAACTTTTAAGATGGTGATGCAAATACCTAAGTAATATCATTTGCATCATGATGTCATGATGCATGAATCACGGTGTGTCTTACTCCCACCCTTTCAATTTTAGTTTTATTAAAAGATCTTACATAGGAAATAAGAAATGCATTCAAAAAAAGAAAAAAATATACAATGTGGGGGAAAAAACAGAACGGAAGATAGAAAAAGAGGAAAATAAAGTATAGAAAATATTCTTATATTTAGATAGATTTTTGTTGTTAAATCGCTAAGTCATCTCCAATTCTTCATGGCCCCATGGACCATAGCACTCCTCTGTCCTCCACTGTCTCCCAGATTTTGCCCAAATTCCCTGTTAGATGAGAGGAAGGGAGGGAGGGAGAGAGAGAGAGAGAGAGAGAGAGAGAGAGAGAGAGAGAGAGAGAGAGAGAGAGAGAGAGAGAGAGAGAGAGATCCAATCTATCTCTTATGCATACAATTCTACTCACACTCTCTCTCTAAGATTTCCCCATGTACAAAAAGACGAGGGCTTTTCTTGCCTATTTTTAAACCCTTCTTATATACTTTATTGCCCTGACAGCTAAATACGATCTTTATACTATCCAGTGGTTTTTCCTGAAGTTACTAAAGAGATCTACTGAAGAGTAATTTCTGGCATAAAATGCAAGATCTCAGATTTTCTAAGGCTGTTAATTGATGGGATTATTTAAAATGGGATCCAAGTTTTTGGTTTACTTTCTTATACCGGGGAAGTACCTGGGGATTGGAAAAGGGCCGATGTGGCTCTCATCTTCAAGAAAGGGGAAAAAACAGACCCAAGGAAACTACAGACCAATCAATCTAACATCAATACCTGGGAAGATCCTGGAAAAGATAATCAAAAAACATATCTGTGAACAACTAGAAGCAAACAAAGTTATAACTAGCAGCCAGCACGGGTTTGTTAAAACAAGATCATGCCAAACCAATGTTATTTCATTCTTTGATAAAGTGACTAAATTAGTAGACCATCGAAACACTGTGGACATAGTATACTTAGATTTCAGTAAGGCATTTGACAAAGTAGACCACAACCTGCTGCTTAGTAAGCTAGAAAAAGGTGGGCTAGACAACATCACCACCAGATGGATCTGTAGCTGGCTGACAAATCGTACTCAGAGAGTAGACCTCAATGGTATTACATGGAGAGAAGTAAGCAGTGGGGTACAACAAGACTCCGTCTTAGGCCCAGTACTCTTTAATATCTTCATAAATGACTTAGATGAGGGAATAGAATCAAATTTGCAGATGATACTAAACTGGCAGGAGTAGCCAACACCCCAGAAGACAAGCTCAGGATCCAAAAAGATCTTGATAAACTTGAACAATGGGCCCTATCCAACAAAATGAATTTTAATGTGAAGAAATGCAAAGTTTTATATTTAGGCAGGAAAAATCAAAGGTATAAGTACAGATTAGGTGAGAGCTGGCTCAAAAACAATAACTGTGAGAGGGACCTTGGAATCCTAGTGGACGATCACTTGACTATGAGCCAGCAGTGTGCAGCAGCAGTCAAAAAAGCTAATACAATCCTGGGTTGTATAAACAGAGGCATAGAATCAAGATCACATGAAGTATTAGTACCGCTTTATAAAAACCCTAGTAAGACCACACCTGGAATACTGCAACCAATTTTGGTCACCATACTACAAAAAAGATGTTGAGACTTTGGAAAAAGTTCAGAGAAGAGCAACTAAAATGATCCAAGGCCTGGAGACTAAAACATATGAAGAACGGCAGCAGGACTTGGGTTTGGCTAGTCTAAAGAAAAGAAGAAACAGGGGTGACATGATAGCAGTATTCCAGTATTTGAGGGGCTGCCACAAAGAAGAGGGCATCAAACTATTCTTCAAAAGCACCAGAGGACAGGACAAGAAACAATGGTTGGAAACTGACCAGAGAGAAGCAACTTGGAATTAAGGAGAAAGTTCCTAACAGTGAGGACAATTAACCGGTGGAAGAAGCTTGCCTCCAGAAATCGTGGGCACTCCATCACTGGAGGTTTTTAAGAAGAGACTAGACAGTCACTTGTCTGAAATGGTATAGGTTCTCCTGCTTGAGGGTGGGGCTGGACTAGAAGACTTCTATAGTCCCTTCCTATTCTGTTCTGTTCTGTTCTGTTCTTCTGTCTGTCTGTCTGTCTCATAGCTTCTGTGTTATCTGAAACCAAATTGAGAGCTTTACTGCATCTTGATAACTTGATGGCTTAGAAGAGGAAGCCATCTACCTGTCTTCTTCCACCCAGTCTTCTCTGCTGCCTGTCTGCTCCCTTATGGAAAGTGAGACGGGAAGTTTCAGCTGCCCCATCTGGCATAAAGAGCCCAATCTTAGACTGGGTGAAGCTAATGCTTTAATGACACTAGATGAAAGACATGATTCCAGTAACTTTCCCTGTGCCAGTTCCCGCTGCTTTATGAGGTGTTGTACCTTTTACTTACTTCAATTTATTTATGGTTTTGGTTCTACTGATAGGAGTCATTAAACCATTGTAACTAAAACCATGAAAGGGGGATAAATATGGCATGTATATTTGTGAGTGTGTGTGCAGGTATCTATTGATATCTCAAAGGCAACCTGAGTATCTCAATTTTTTATTCAGAAAGAAGAAAAAAGCTGGGATCAGATTTAAATAGGCACCACTTAGTGAAATATCTACCTTTATTACTCCATTACCTATTCATCCTGATTTCTCTCCCTAGGTAGACATAAAAGTCACTGTATCCTTTTTATTTTTACTTGCTTCCCTGATACCATTTCCTTTACCAGTTCATGTCTTTCTGGAGTTCTAATTTATTTTTATTTTTTTCTCCATTTCGAGTTTCAGTTGAATATGCCTTAATTTCTGTTGCTAAGCTCTGTTCAGAGCTTTGGCCTATTTGAATTTTTTCCTATTCATTTCAAGACAGGCAAAAGCTCCATCTACAAGTATTTCTTTTTTATTATTATTATTCGTTTTATTCATTTATAACATAAATTGTGGAAATACAAAAGCAAATAGTAGGGGACAACAGTAGAAAAAGGGAAAACAAAAAAGGTGTGAAGAAAGGGAGGGGAAGAAACAAAAGGCATTGATTTCTGTTGCATTAAAATCAGACATTAAAATCAAATCTCAACTTTTTACATTTTTAAAATAGCCATTTCTGTATCGGCAAATCAGTTTAATCAGTAAAACCCAAAATCATAATATCATTTTTTTCCACCTCAAGCACAAAGTCCAGAAGCGGTTTCCAAATGGAAACAAAAGTACTTATGTTCTTTTCTTTTATCAGCACAGTCAATTTGGCCATCTCTGCTAATTCCATCAGCTTTTGTAACCATTCATCCATGATAGGAATCGAGGCATCCTTCCACTTTTGTGCATAAAGCAATCTTGCTGCCATCACCATATATAAAATCAGAGTTCCATTTTTTTCCCCAGTTCTCTTTCCATTAGACCCAGAAGGAAAGTTTCTGGTTTAATCTTTATGTTAACTTTAAGAATTTTCTGCATTAATATATGAATCCTACTCCAATATTTCTTGTCCTTATCACATGTCCACCATAAATGATAAAAAAATCCCTTCTTTACATTTACATTTCCAACACATCTGCAAGTATTTCTATTATTCAGAGCTGCTATCTTCACATAGACAAATGGAAAGAACCTGACAGGCATAGAGGCATGTTGTGACTTAGGTAGAATCACTGTATCTGGCTAAATATGCTTTAAAACAAACAAGTAAGCAAGCACAGCTTCAGGGAGAATCACTGGTTCTACTGCCTTCAAACCACAATTAATATTCCCTCTTTTTCAATAGCATCCTAAGGAAGTAACTGGCAGGGACAGAAAAGTTCAGGCATCAAGAAAACTTGTACTTTCCTTAATGGGAGAAGATTGATTGTTGAGGATCATGCAAACAAAGTAGCAACATTCCCACATTGCCCTCTGTTACAAAATTAAAATAAAGGGACGTTTTGCAGAACAAATAGTCCACGGCTTAACAGCCATTTGTTTATCGACCATTTGAAGTTATAATGGCACTGAAAAAAGTGACATATCACTGTTTTTCACACTTCTGATGACATTCCCATGGTCACATGATATCCCCATGGTCACATGATCAAAATTCAGATGCTTGGCAACTGGTTCCCATTTAGGATGGATGCAGGGTCCTGGGGTTATATGATCAACTTTTGCAAGCTTCTGACAAGCAAAGTCAATGGGGAAGCTAGATTCAATTAACAGCTGTGGCAAGAAAGGTCGTAAAATGGGGGCAAAACTCACTGAACAACTGTCTTGCTTAGCAACAGAAATTTGGGGCTTAATTGTGGTCGTAGGTTGATTGCACTGTGGACACTAGATAGAGATTGGGAAGGTAAGGGGAGCTGCTTTACCTAGCCTAGTCAGAGACTAAAAGAGTGCCCATTGGGAGATGTAACAGTTGAATGGAGCCAGAACTTTTAGTGGGGAGGATAGTCCATCGACTTAACCATCATCGGTGGAGCAACCACAACATTATCAAAAATCAACCATTGCCTACCAGAGATCAGGTCAGTCCAGAAGCCCAGGATAAAACGGTCACCCAGAGGAGCCATTGGGGAAGAGGGGACATGCAGCCAATCTGAGCTGAAGCTGTTACTAAAATGGAACAAAGCTCTGGAGAACATCTATTATGAAGGCTTAAGGCAGCTTGGGTCAGGAAACAGGCATTTTGAGTTAAAGTTGGGAATCATGGGTGTGGGCTACACTTGCAGTGGGCCAGGAATAAGAGGAGGAAATGACAGAGTTGGCCAAGCATAGAAGGTGCATCTATTCAAAAAGTGGCCAAACAACAAGTATTATTGCTCAATCATAGAAAATAAACCATAGTTTTATAGTTGGACCTTGTGGTGTGTATGGGGGAAAAAACAATCTTTTCACAGCTTCTGGAGGCAGGTTGTTCCACTGATTAATTGATCTAACTGTCAGGAAATTTCTCCTTAGTTCTAGGTTGCTTCTCTCTTTGGTTAGTTTTAGTCTTTTCCATGTACTGAAGAATTCAGGAATGCAGTCGTGTGATTGAAGGAAAGAGACAAAGCTGAAGTAAGTTGGTTCAAAGAAGGCATCATTGCTATTGCAAGTTAGAGGGTCCAGAATTTATGTAAATTAATAAAATAGTCAAATGACTTTGTAGGTTAAGGCTTTGCAGGTTAAGGCTTTCTGTGTTATTTGAAACCAAATTGAGAGCTTTACTGCATCTTGATGGCTTAGAAGAGGAAGCCATCTACCTGTCTTCTTCTACCCAGTCTTCTCTGCTGCCTATCTGCTCCCTTATGGAAAGTGAGATGGGAAGTTTCAGCTGGCCCATCTGGCATAAAGATGTAATCTAATGAACAATTTTCAATTATTACAAAGTATTATTACAAAAACCTTCTGGATTATGCCCGAGGCCTGCCTTGTCTAGTATCCTGTTCTGAGATGTGATATTGACTCCAACTTGAATGGTTTTAAAACACTGGCTTCAAATCCATGGAAGACACATCAATTGATGGTTGCAGATCATCTCCATAGTTGAGCAGTACGATGTTTCTAAATATTATTACAGGAGAACAGCAGAAGAAAATGACAGTCCCTCAATTTCTCAGACAGAAACATCTGGTGGGTCATGGTGTGAAACAAGATGCTGGATTAGCAGGGCCAACAGGACTTTTATTATATTCTTGGTTCCCTATATGACTATCCTTTACTTAATCTTGGATCAGCTAAGGGCTCAGGTCACAGGCACTGAGAAATGCATGCCTTCTCTGGCTTGATCTTTGCTCTTACTTACTTTTCTATCCTTACTGGGCACACATGACTAAACATATGCCTTTTTTATTTTGAAAGCTCAAAAATACAATTACATGACTTTTTTGAGCCAAAATAGCGAAGAAGCTATTTATTTCTCTTAAGAGCAGATATTTCTTTTTTCTTCTGTACATAATAATTCTGCAAGGTGGTAAAAGATATCAGTGTTGAAAAATTTACAAATTAGTCATTATAGTACCTTGAAAGCATTTCATTCTGAGCAATGGATCAACCAAACCAAAACTTTGCTCAAACCACTTGAGTAAAGTGAAGTCCTAGAAGAAGGCATCACACTGACATAGGGAGTGCTTTGAAATTAAATTAGTATTCAAGAAGTTTTTAAAATTATTGATGCCAAAGCATTTACACTATTGACCTGTTATTTGTTACATGAGGCATGAAACGGCAATATCCTTCATTGAAGAGACAATGATTAAAGTATCTTTTTGAGCTTTGATATGCCAGTGGAGGTATAAACTATTTGACACAGGGGAAAAAAATACAGCACTATTTAATGATGAACTGCTTAAATATAATCATGCTGCTAAACATTCTATATGAAATGAGCCATCTCCACTGAGTCTTATGATTAATCAATAGATATCATGGTAAACACATTTCTTTAATATTTTTGTCCATTTCTGTGTATAGTAAGAGCAGCAAAAGTAGTTAGCACACGGCTAGTTTTGATCATGACTCATTTTCATGTACCAAGAATGTGGCATTAATGTAATATACTTCCCCCCCACACACTCCTATTGCATTAAAAAGTAGTCATAATGAACTATGATTCATTTAGCCATATAATAATAATAACAATAACAACAACAACAACAGGACCTGTTAAGTGGATAAAAATGCCAAATCCAGTCTGACAGACCATGTGACCAACCATAATAATAAAAGCAAAGTTGGTGCCAATAGTAATAGGCACCTTGAGTGCAATCCCAAAATAACTGGAGAGCTTGAATACGATCGACACTGACAAAATCACCATCAGTCAATGTCAAAAGACAGCTTCACTCAGAACAGCTTACATCCTGGGACAATACCATCAGACAACAATATCTGCCTATCCCAGGTCCTTGGAAAAGAACTCTGTAGGTGGATAAAATACCAAATTCAGTCTAAACATCTGGCTGACTATGCAATCAAGTGTAATTTATTAAATTTATATGATTCTTATCAACTCTCTGAAATTTTTCATTGCAACTATGATTTTGGGGGGTGGGGCAATACTAATGCTTGATATCCTCTCTTACCTCAAGAGACTCCCAGAAGGCCCACTTACTTTTAAAACCCCAAGGATACCTTTTCCCTCTCAAAGCACCCTTGAGCCAGAAAAGGAGAAGCCCCTATTTACACTATGCACATATTTGCTTTGCTATGTTTGAAAATGCAAATATTTTCACTAGTTTCCCTAACTCTGACATTGAACATGTCCTTAAACTGACTTTAAAAGAGAGATCAACCCTTTCTGATGGAAGTGGCTACCTCTGAGAAAGGTTTTGATGAGCCCTAATGTTGAGCAAAGTAAAAGCATTGCCACAAATGTATGGATGTTGCCATACAAGGACAGTGATCAGTCTGTGCAATTTATCAGAGCAAGAGAGACAGATTTTCTTCTTCAAGGCCTGAATTCAATCTGATCAACCTGGTTACTTTGCACTTTTGCAAAGAGGGGCACAAGACTTGGGCACTCTCTGCACCCTGATGCCACTTGTGTTAGTCACACAGAACTGATATATACAAAAGGCAGCAAGCAAAGAACCAGTCAATATCAAGGAGCAACTTTCAGAATGGAGGGGAGAGGACAAGGCATATTAATTACAATTAATGTGGATTGCTTAGCTCCAATAATGAGCAGAATGGGAATCTGCAGGAAGCTTCTAAGGAGCAGGAAAAATGGGAATCACAATATGTATTTTTTTGCTAACCAAAATCATATTGGCTGCCACCCTGTTAGTTTTTCGGAACACTACAAAAAGATAGCTTTCCTTAGGTGCTGGGATTTTTGCAAATGCAACTGTAGCTGTTGTGTTTTTGTTTTGGAAAACTTATGGTAATAGGGGAATGTATATCACTCACAGTGCTTCTGGATTGGAAAGACATATAAAACCTAAGTAAAACTAAGTAAGTAAAGAGCCAAAGACTAGCTGACTAACTAAAGAGATTTATGTACCATAGTAGACTGCCAGCAGTGTGCAGCAGCAGTCAAAAAAGCTAATACAACCCTGGGTTGTATTAAACAGAGGCATAGAATCAAGATCATGTGAAGTATTAGAACGCTTTATAAAACTCTAGTAAGACCACACCTGGAATTCTGCAACCAATTTTGGTCACCATTCTACAAAAAAGATGTTGAGACTCTGGAAAAAATTCAGAGAAGAGCAACTAAGATGATCAAAGACCTGGAGACTAAAACATATGAAGAACGGCTACAGGAACTGGGTTTGGCTAGCTAGTCTAAATAAAAAAAGAAATAGGGGTGACATGGTAGCAGTATTTCAGTATTTGAGGGGCTGCCACAAAGAAGAGGGGATCAAACTATTCTCCAAAGAATCAGAAGGCAGGACAAGATACAATGGTTGGAAATTGATCAAAGAGAGAAGCAACCTGGAATTAAGGAGAAACTTCCTAACTGTGAGGACAATTAACCAGTGAAACAGCTTGCTTTCAGAAATCGTAGGTGCTCCATCGCTGGAGGTTTTTAAGAAGAGACTGGACAGTCACGTCTGAAATAGTATAAGTTCTCCTGCTTGAGTGGGGGGCTGGACTAAAAGACCTCCATGGTTCCTTCCAGCTCTATTCTATTCTAGAACTGTTAGTTTTATCCTATTCTACTCATTTGGTCTAGACAGCTGGACAAAGTCATATATCAGTGGTGGCGAACCTATGGCACGAGTGCCAGAGGTGACACTCGGAGCCCTCTCTGTGGGCACGCATGCTGTTGCCCCAGCCCCGACTCCCCCCACAGCCCCCTCCTCACCAGCAGCCCCCCGGAGGAGAGTCACCCCCAGGTGCGGCCCGTGTGGAGCAGCACAGCCAAGCACATGGCATCTGGGCAGCAGATGATGCTGCGGGGCGCGGGCGGAGGATGTGGCCAACATGGGGTTGCAGGGCTGCCTGGGCGATCTGCGGTGGGCCATGGATGGCCCTGAGGGCGGGCGGGGTGAGGGCGGAGCAGGGCAGGGGCAAGCGGGTGGAGCGGGGCGGGGCGGTTTTTGGGCACTCAGTCTCTAAAAGGTTCGCCATCACTGTCCTATATGTTAAAAGTATGGACCCCCAATTAATTGCCCTCCTCTGGGACTACAACTTCCCAAATTCCCAGAAAGCACACTCACTTTGGAAATGTACTCCCACAAATTTGAAGGTGTCAAACAATGTTAATGCCTTGTAGAGCTCCAGATACCCCCTCTCTATTGAGATTTTCCTCTTGATGTACTGTGGAAATACCATGGTAATCGCAGTATAAAATCCAGGGCTCCAAACAATTCTTTTTCTTTCCTAACATACCTAAAACCCTTTCTTCCTCTCTCATCATCTTCTTTTTATTGCATAGGAAGTTTTTCTTCTTGCCATCACCAGCCCAGTCTGCAACATGGGCCGCTGAACTACCTTGCAGCCCAATTCTCCTCTCCCTGAAAGGAAATAAGCCTTTAATGAAAGTCAGATGTGCTCAGATCGTGGACCTCTTGCATTAGTTCTGCTTTAGCATCAAAGCCACGATAAACGGGAGGCCAAATGCTGCAGGCCATGATCACTCTGGTACCTAGAATCTCACCCTGGGCTAACATATTCTCTTTCCTTTGAAGGAAAATGCTACAGGACTTCCCATCATCTTAAAGTCCTTCTTGTTAGCAAAATTGGATCTCAAAGGAGGGAAATCCTCCTCCTAGTTTGGTAACAAGTTGTTTTTCTGCCCTGTCCTTTCAGGAAATGGGTGGATTCTAAAAGAAAAGCTTAAGATGATCTTAAATATTTATAAAACCTGTCAGTCTGAGTTAGCTATGGCCATTGACTAAATATAATAAGTGATAGCCTATATAGCTTATTAAAACAAAAAAGAAGGGAAATGGAAAAACCAACAGTGACCATATTTGTTAGGAAAAAGTTAGAGATTTACTCAGTTCTTAGCTATCTACTGTTAATGTTCTGTAATCAGCATCAAAATAGTAAAATTAAAATAAAATAGAATATATATGCAATCATTTCTTCCTGCATGGTACATTTCAGCACAGTGGGTGTGCCCCAGATCCCCTCTATTAAATGCTGTCATTTTGTGGGACCAAGGAAGCATGCATTCTCCGTCATGGCCCCCATTCTCTGGAGCAGCATCCCCTAGAGCAGGGGTTCCTAACTGGGGGTGCTCGCACCCCCTGGGAGTGCGAGACGATATTCCAGGGGGTGCGAAAACTTTTCAAAATTATAGTGTATGTGCATAATTTGTTGCCGTTATTTCAAACTTTTGTAAGGGGTGCGAGAATATATCGGAAGCGTTCTAGGGGTGCGGGGTATAGAAAAGGTTGGGAGTTGCTGCCCTACAGATAAAAATGATGCCTTCTCTTCCAGGGTTCCAGGAAGTTCTTAAAATTTGGCTTTAGTCCCAGGCCTTGGATTGATGTATTGTTTTGGATGGAAGGCTATTCTGTTTTATTTGATTTGTGTCATTTTTAGATCATTTTTGATCTGGGCTGTCTGTGTGGTTCTAGATTGATCTACTTTTAATGGGTTTTTTTTGTTTTGTTTTGTATGCCACCCAAAGTCCATGGGAGTTGAACAGCTATAACAAACTTGAATAAATAACTAAAGTTAGGAAGCAATAGAGTTCAAGAAAAAATTATTGAATAATCAGGCATTGTTGAATATATTTTTGGAAAGGGCAACGTTCCGAAATTTCTTTTTCAAAAAAACGTTAGAGAATATCTATCATATCTATTTGATCCCTACAACTACAGGCATATTACTGAATTACCACGGTTCTTATGTCATGGAAGGAATCCTAATCTTGGGATTTCATAAATGATCCTAAGAACTAACATTTTATGAGCTCTGTGGCAAATCGTTTGCTTGGAAGGTTCAGAAGACTACCTTTTACTCAGCTGCCTGAAAGTTTTTCTTTCTTGGGCATACCATGTCTTGACTGTCTAAATCTGGAAGACTACTAGTTGACAACAAAGAGTTAGAGTTTTTGGCATCTCTGTCCTTGTCATATAATGACTAAACAGATTTTCCAGCCCAGAAATGGTATGCCTAATTTCTCTCACCCGCCAACCAGGAAGGAGGAAGGGAGCGAAAGGAGAAGAGAGCTGCTTGCAGGTATTCCTGGAGAAATCGCTAATCACTTCTAAGCTATTTTCACACAACACACTGAAATAAGTTAATGACAAGCTTGGTCAAACTTGCCACAGAATTCAGAACTTGATCTTTTTTTTTAATTGATTTTTGTTGCTGTTGCTTGATCTTTTTTTTTAATTGATTTTTGTTGCTGTTGCTGTTTGATGACCTAATCTGATCTGTGTCTGGGGGCCATTTTGGCTGGTTTAGGATTCATTGTATTATACAAAATGAGTTTTTTTCCCATAATCAGATTTAGAAACCTGATTATGTTAGAAGACAACATAAGGAAACGTAAACTGGAGCAAAGCAATTTTGGGGCCAGGGAGGAGAAGGGGAATAAAAAGAGGCATTTCCCATCCTTGCTAAAATGAATTTGGCAAGGACTCAACAATCATACTCAGGTTTCTCACCTTGAGTTGCCTCTTGAGTTGAGCATTAATCCAGAAATGTTTTGTTCTGGCTTAGGTCTACAACCTGAGGACTGCATTTTAAATGACAGAAGACATTTGTGGTTTATCTAGACCAAATTGCTGAACTCAAGTCTTAAACATGCAAGTTGAGTTAGAGTTTATTAGGACTCTCTCTGCTTTCAATTTAATTTATTTTTATTATATAATTTGTTTTTATTATTTTATTTTGTAAATATTCATTCTACAAGAGCACTCACAGGGAAGCTTTTGGTGTACATGGGCAATAGTCACATACAGCAGTTCTGGTTGCTACCGACGAACAATAATCAAGGAAAGAGGAGAGGCCCCAGACAGCCACTTCTTGAGCAAGATCCAGGATCTGGATTAATTTCTTGCAGAAATATTATAAAGTGACCAAAAGCAAATGTATTGTGACCTAAGATTTAAATTTAATTGGATTTGAAGAAATTAGCTCTGGGCCATGTAACAAAGAACTGCTAAATCCCTTGCCAAGGTGGGTAACCTGGCTGCAATTCTTGGTTGTTGTTCCATTTTGACTTTGACTTTTTGAATGATCTTTCCTTACTAAATGAGGGAGTGGTCTATACATAAAAGCTTTTACTTTCACCATTATGTTGCAGTCTTATGCACAGGGCCTTCCACCTCATTTCCTATCATCCTTGGCTAATTTTAAAAGACTCTCTGGAAAACAAAATGTACAAACATCTACTTTATTCCACCAATGACTTAGATCCCATTTATTGCCCTCTTGCAACAGCCAGTTTGGTATAGGGTTCTATAGGCTAGAACCCAGAAGATCTTGAATTCTAGTCCCGCCTTAGGCAAAATGCCAATCTGGTGACCTTGGACCAATCAATCTCTTTCAGCCCTAGGAAAGAGGCAATGGCAAACAACCTCTAAAATCTTGCCAAGAAAACTGCAGAGACCTGCCTAGGCAGTTGTCAGAGTCAACACTGACTCTAAGGCACACAAAAAAAGCTATATTGCAGCTATCATCAGAATATTCTAAGAATACATTCTAGACAGGAAAACAATCTCCGCCTTCCTATACTTATTTCGTATTGGGTCCTATATCACATTAGGCCATTGGTCTATCAAGCATAAATGTACTATCATCCAACCAATAATGATTCTCAGATGTGTGAGATAAACTTCGAGCAGACTTTATTAAATTTCTGGGATTTATCAGATCTCCTTATTAGAAGAATTATTTGGTCATATTTAATACTGTGACCAGGGAAAGTTGAGAAAGAATATGAAGAAAAGACCCAACGAAGGATTCATTCAGAGCAGTATGGTTGCATCTGCGGGAATGAAGGAATTAAGGTGGGCATATAAGAACTGCAGATCAACCTCACATAAGGGAAAGCAGTTAAAGAAGACCTTAAGTGGGCGGTCTTATGTGTTGTTACTTGGCAGCATTAATCACACACCACTCTTTTGACCAACTTCATGCCTGATGAACAGCGAGAGAGAGAGAGAGAGAGAGAGAGAGAGAGAGAGAGAAACAGGATGCATTTGTTTTTTCCAGGTTATTCAGGAAAGAGGTTTCATGTACCATCCCACTGCCATCTGTGACTGAAGAGCCCATTGTAACTCACTGATATAAATTTGACAAATAAATAAATAGAGGTGGAATCCCACGTCTGAAATGCTTCCTGCTCTTTAGGGGTACTGCTTGGTTCTTGGAGGTGCTGAGAAATGACCATGGCCTTTTCCCCATGAAAAGCAGGTCAGCTGGAAGTAAGAATCCTTGGTTCTCCAAGTGGTATTGCACAAACCAGGGATGCCCTATTTTCCAAGATCCCGGTCCTTAAAAGGGAGTAGGAACAGATTTAACAATGAGTTAATCTTATACATTATTTCAGAATTCAAAGAATGGCCATATAAATCCTGTAAATATTTTCCTTCTACCACCCAAAGATAATCTTGGGGACAAAAATAAAGTTTACAAAATTAAAGGGCACCATCTTGTCAATCTAAACTCCACTTAAAGTACTAGAATCATTTTTGCCATGAATCCCATTATTTCCATGGCAAACAGCTTGATTCACAACTGAAGTGATTCCAGTATTTTCTCTCTTAAATTTTTTGGGAATGTATATATCTCTACATTTTAATTCTTTGGCCATTTCACAAGTTCTACCTTCTTAAAGGAACAACAGCTTTCTCTGGGGAGATGAGTTTTGACAGCTCAATAAATTTCTTACCACAATGCTTTATTCTAAGCATTTTCAAGAAGCATTAGTTGGCTAGAATTTCTGTCTATAATTTAAATAACACATCCAGTATTTTTGAGGGCCACCATGACTTTTTCATTGAAATCATCATAAAATAGCCAGAGGATTAAAACCTCCGCGCCGCCCCCCCCCAAACTTTTCCATAACAGATATTTGTTTTAATTCATTATTTCTTCCAGCTTCATAATGATAAATAAGTTTTGCTCTCTGTGGTCTGTAAGCCACATGGTGCAGACTTCTCTTAGTTCTGGGAACATCTTCCTCCTCCCCTTCTCACAAGTAGGATTCTTCCAAGATGGTTTGTTCATCAAAATGATAGGATTGTGCAGCTCCCCCCAAAATAATGCTTCAAAACGTACAAAAACACATCTGAAGCACCGTTTCAGAATAGTGTAAGCAGCTGCATCTTTTTCCAGGTTTTCATGGAGAGGCACTCCTACTTCCAAAGCTGCTGCTGGCTGCCTCTGCATAAGTGCATTGGTTTACTTTGCATTTCTCCATGCACATCCATGTGAAGATATCGAGGAGCTATTTCCAAAGCAGCAACCTTAGGGTGGAAAATGATGTGGCTGCTTTAATTACTCAGAAACAATGGGAAAATGTGAAATGAACTGGCTGTGCATACATGCATATGAAGACACCTGGGAACAGATTCTGAAGTAGATCAGAAAAAGAGTCTGCTGCTTTTATAGTTCCAGAAACAGTGTTGCATACATGTTTCTGCACATTTTTGAACATTTTTTTTGCAAGAATTTACACAGCCTTATTAAGTTGGGAGGTATATGTGCTTGTACAGGTGAAAGCAAAACATTTCAGGAACAGGAATATTCACCCGTTTTTCATCTGTTCATAGTTGTGCATAAAACTTCGTCCTCACTCTGATTTTATTTTGGTATTATAATATAATTTAGTAGAATCCAATTAACCATGCAATTGCACAGTTGCATTACCTACATTGTGGGATTTGCCATTAGAAAAAGCATGTGTTTGGAAACCACACAGTGGTGGGATTCAAATATGCGAACAACTGGTTCTCTGTGTGGATGCCGCTTCCGGAAGTCCATTCTGGGCCTGGGCAACAAAAAAATTAGCTACTGGTTCTGCCGAAGTGGTGCGAACCGGCTGAATCCCACCACAGAAACCACGGTATTCAAACTGGGGCAGGAAGAGTTACAAAAAGTAAAAGAAAGCAAAGATTGAAATTATTTCCCTGGTTGTTTTCTTTTGCCTTAACAATTTTCATGGGCGAAAATCCAGTTGTTTTGCTGTTTCATATTAAGGGTCCTTCTGGAATGTGACAAATATTTCTTCCTGCCAAATAGATTTACATCAGTAGCCTGTCTAATTAAAAGGTTTACTAAGCAAATGCTAGGGACACAAAGGAGGGAAAAGCTGATTCATTCAAACAAATGAGCCACAGAAAATTATTACATTTTACTACAAAGTTGGAACGTTTCTGTTGCTTCCTTCACACATAAAAATCACTACTTCTAATGAGAAAAGAAACATTGATATCAGCAATACGATGGCATGGGTAAGCCACCTATATAACAATTCATTTATAAAGTAAGCTCTAGATTGCAGAAGATTGGAATTCAAAATTCAGCCTGTCTGAAAATGTTACGTAGATGGAAGAGCTCAAGTTTGGATGGAGGATTTAACAATTAATGTGTTTAATTAAGACTGTGAAAATATAGATTGTAGACCCCATTTTATATGCCATGTGACACTGAACCAGTCACAAACTTCCAACATAACCATCTCACAGATTTTTGCAGATATCTTTAGTACTATATTAAATATCCATGTTGGAAATGTCCATATTTGCTGGTTTTCTCTTTTTCTCCTAAAGCTTAGCCACCGATAAGAAATTCTGTTTCATTTGAATTTCACCTGGACTGCAATTATGATTTTGCTAATTTGTTTTTACTACTTCTTGTTATTTGAAGTTCCCCTGACATTCTAATTGGGAGATTAGTATTGGCTAGAATGCATGATATTCAAATGAACGCCGGTCAGTTTCAAAAGAAAAGTCATTAGCGGTTCTTCATCAAAATTGGACAGAGGTATTGTGCATGGTATCATGAGATTCATCCTTTTTTTATCCAATTACTTGGATGTGGAGATGGAGAGAATCTTACTGAATTTGCAGAAGATCAAACACAGTGAAATAGCTTATAAACAGGAAGTCAGAAATAAGATTCAAAATGTTTTTAATAGGTTTAAAACAATGGGGTGAAATTTATCAGAGAAAAACTATGCTTATAGGAGCCAAGAAAATGCACAGTTATAGAATGAGTGATGCCTGCATTCACATGAGTAGTGATGAAAAAGATCTTAGAATACTTATCAGTTACAAACTAAGCATCAGTTAGCAGTTTAATATAGTTATTAAAAAGACAAATGCAATTTTTAGGCTTCATCAATATAAATACTGCCCTTTGGAACATCTTGTCACAGGAGCTCTTTTAGGCCTTAAAAGCCTTAAAACTTGGATATGCTAGTTGGCAGGGGGTCCTGAAGGAGAAACGACTGGCTGGAAGCGATTGGTGCACTAATAAAAAAAGGGCATCCCACCTCTCCCCTCCAAATCCTTTAATTTGTTTTAATTTTTGTAATTTTAATCAGTTTTTATATTTATAATTGTTGAATGTGTGCTTTAGTTATTTATAAGCCGCTGAGATAGCCTTGAACAACAAAATGGGCTGCAAATAAATTTGATAAATAAATAAAAAGAAGTTAAAATCCGCTTTTAAGTTATTTGTAAAAATAATAAAGGCAGGAAAGAAAGAAAGAAAGAAAGAAAGAAAGAAAGAAAGAAAGAAAGAAAGAAAGAAAGAAAGAAAGAAAGAAAGAAAGAAAGAAAGAAAGAAAGAAAGAAAGAAAGAAAGAAAGAAAGAAAGATTGTAAGTATAATAGAAAGATTGCTCAATTTTATTCAGCATTATAGGGTTATTTGCCTATCTATCCCAACAAGAGGAAGAAAGGATTCAGATTGGCCAGCTTGATGACAATAGCAAACAGATTTCTGAGATAACTTATTGACCAGTCATTTTGTGAACATTATTTATAACCTGCTGCAATCTTTAAAAGAATCTCAGTGGCTCACAATCAGAAGCCCTAATTATACAATTTTTATCCTGGCTCACCGCAGAGTCTTTCTTTACCCATATTAGATGAAAGGTATAAGAAGATCTTTAATACTGATGTCCTTGAGTTGATGCAGAAGTAAAAAAAAAAAAAAAAAGCAATTATCAAGCATATCTGTCTTTATTGGCTGTTTTACCCAGCTATTCATAACATTCTTATTTTCCTATCACTTATTAGGCCAACAGACAAATTCTGTAACTACTTCCTACTTTCTGACAGAAATTCCTTTCTAATTTAGGGATTGTCTGTCCCTGTCTGCCTAGTGAGGTGTGCTAGAGTGGGCATGTTCTGGTGCCATCAATCAAATGATGTAATTTTATAGTTTAGCCCTTCTATGATTTATAATTTCTTCTATTTCTTCTTTTCTTCCATCTCTCTCTCACACACACAGACACACACACACTTAATCAGAACCAAACTGAAGACACACACAGAGAGACATGCACATCCATACACAAACACCAAGGAACTCAAAATAGAATCAAAATCACAATTTAATGATTCCATTTCTATACCGCAAGGCTATAAAACAGCTCTCCCCAACTTGGTGCCTTCCAGATGTGCTGAGATTGCTACCTCCCAGAATAATTTGTTGCAACTGCCACATGCAGAGGATAAGTGAATAGAAAAGTCTAATCTAGAACGGTGTCTACAGGATGAATGTATCAGCAAGACACTACTGCCAACTCAAAGCAAGCCTAATAAAGATGCTCCACCCATATATTATCTTAAATATGTGGGGAGTTTTACCACAGAGCTAAGAATATAATGGCCAAGCAAGGATTCTATTAATAATTAATAATGATAGCATGCCCAGGAATGTATGAATTGACTACCAATTTTTCTCTCTTTTCTTTGGTTTTGAAACCAAAAATTCTTTTGGTATAAGAATTCATTTACATAGCTTTTTAAGAATCTAAAAATCAAAGGGCAGAATTTATGATTAGTGACTCTACCGCTACTTCTACAAAAGTTTGTGAAGTGTTAACTAGTGGTCCTTGGAAAGCTGTGAGATCACATTGTGTTGGCTTTTCTCCCTGTTTCCAGCTGCTGAATTGTATTAAAACCATCTAAAAATATACTACATTCTTTCCTAACATTGCTTTTCCTTGTAAGTAATTGTTTAAACTTACCACAAGTCATACTACACATGGGAAGAGGGTAAGTTCCTGCTATTGCTAAAAAAAAACCCAACAACAATCCAATCTACCTTGAAAGGTCTACAAAAAATTGCAGATGAACTATTAAGACATGTGTCTCTAAATATTCTTGAGTAACCGTTTTATTTTTGAGGAAAAAATATTGTCAGCATTCTAAAAACCTTTACCATGATTTTTCCCAAAGTCCATATATATAAGACAACCAAATTCCAAGGTATTTTTTTCAGCGATGCATGTGAAACTAAGTGGACAGCAAAAAAAATGTTCTGTGGCGGAAGCAGAACATTCAAAAAGTCCCTCTTCTCAGAGAAGGAGTCCACCAGACAGTCATTCTGCTGTTCCTTGGCCTTGCTTTTGCTTAGTGGATGGGAAGGACAAGAAGCAATGGAATGTCCACTCAGGTCTTGTAGTGGCCAAATCCACAATAAGCACAAGCCCTGCTCTGTTGCCTTCCCACTGCAGTCTGGACTAGAATTTCTAAAGTTGGCTGAAGAAACAGCTGGAAGCAGCATGAGGTTGCATTGTGCAATTGTCCAGAATGACCTGGCTGTTTCACCAGACTTGTCAGTAGTAATGGCTTGAGTTATTTCAAACATATGCTTGCCTCACCAATATCTAACCACATTGTCGTCTGTAGCCTCATTATTATTGCCTTTGATTTTTCCAAGCATCACAGTTTGATTTTATTTCATTTACTATTGAATGATTTGTTCTTGTAGTCCAAAGTGCTCTCGACCATTTTTACAAAAACCATCTTTCTTCCTTGTGGAATCCACGCATTCCACAAGTGTATCTTAAAATTGGGAAGATCATAACTTGAACTTTATACATGTTATATTTCTGCATTTCAATATTTTATATACATTTGTCACAATCCTTGTCCCAAATGGCAGATATTACCTTTTCATGGTTTCAGTTACTATCTCTGTGAATTTTTGAGCCTAGGAAACTGAGGTCTGTTAAGACTTAAACTTCTTTTCAGCCTATTTGCATTGGGTTTACATGGTCTATTGAAATAGTCTTATATTTTTGTTTTTTATTTGTTTGTTGTTCTTTTACTTTTGAACAGCACATTGGCTTTTGCACTCTTTTTAACTTTTACTAAGGGATAACAAAATAACAGAATAACGGAATAACAGAGTTGGAAGGGCCTTGGAGGTCTTCTAGACCAAACCCCTGCTCAGGCAGAAAACCCTACACCATTTCAAATGGTTATTCAATCTCTTCTTAAAAACTTCCAGCATTGGAGCATTCACACTGGAAGTTTTTAAAAAGAGATTGGACAACCATTTGTCTGAAATAATATAGGGTTTCCTGCCTGAGCAGGGGGTTGGACAAGAAGACATCCAATGTCCCTCCCAACTCTGTTATTCTGTTATTCTGTTATCTTGTCTTCTTCACTTCAAGCGATCAACATGATATCAACATATCTCCCATTTTCTATTTCTTCTAGTCATACATTTCTTATATTCCTTCCCAGTGAATAGTTATCCCCAGTATTTTTGCATGACTTAATTAGAGATCAGCCCTTGCAGTCTCTTCTTAAAAACTTTCAGTGTTGGAGCATTCACTGCTTCTGGAGGCAGGTTGTTCCACTGGTTAATTGTTCTAACTGTCAGGAAGTTTCTCCTTAGTTCTAGGTTGCTTCTTGGTCTTCTCATCTTTTCTTGCAAGTTGTATACTGCCAATTCAATGGCAGTATTAGAAATCCAGGGATAGCCATAACAGATCCAGTGTCATCCATATATAAGAATTGCTATTTAAATTGTTTAAAAAATATGCTTATAAGCATTGCATGTTCTTGCCAAGAATGTTTTATTCTGCACGTATTACATTTTACCCAGCAAAGTGAAAGTTTCATGTTATTCCAAAATCTACTTTATTTCTTATTTAACATTGGCAGATTCTTATAATTAGTATGGTAGTAAATATGACAGTAGAGTATTAAAAATATGTTACAATACTTTTTTCTTAATTGAGATTCTATGAAATTACCTTCACAGTTTTGCCTAAATGTAAAGATTTATTTTTTTTCAAACTTACTAAATTCTTATATTATTCAGGCTCTTAATGATATTTTGCAGTTTTAAATTTTTAAAGTAATTGTATGTGATTAAAAAAAATATCAGAGTTGTTTGTTTGTTTTTAAATCTTTTGCATTACTTTATTTATTTATTTATTTATTTTAATAAATAAAAAATATTCAATAAAAATGAATACTTTTTTAAAATTTCTATCCCACCTTTGTTATTTTTATACACACATAATACTCATTTGTCTTCCTGTTTTCCTGCACAACAATAACCCTTTCAAGTGAGTTCAGTTGAGAGAGAGTGGCTGGCCGAAAATCACCCAGCTGGCGAAGTCATTGAATAAATTTGTGGCCAGAATTACTAAAAGTCAAAAGTATATACATATGTTTTTCAATTCTGTGATGTACTACTTTGTAGCAAAATGTTATTATCTTGTTGCAGCATTTGATTCAGGCATTTGTGCCAGACAGTGACTAGTTACAGTGAGAGCCTTTTGAACATTGCTGGTTTTATCCAGCTACATGTAACACATGATTGTTAATGTTTGGAAGCTAGGAATTTGATTCTTCTTGGCTTCATCCTTCATTTTTCATTCTTTCTCAGCCTCCAGGTGAGTTAGAGTTCATGTTCCAAAATTGGGGGCAAAGAAGTTACAAGAGTTGCTCCAACACAGACAGAGAATATCAATTTGAAGAAAGCTGTGTATTGTTCCTTGTTTTTAAATGTTTTTAACAATTTGTAAACTGCCCAGAATTGCTGGAAGTCGGGCAGTATATATATTTAATAAATTAGTATTATGATTATTATAAATTCAGGCTGAAGATAGATGTTACAAATTGAATAGGTTGATGAGTGTTGTCAGTTATTCTTAGCTAGAAGAAGAAATGATTGACAGTGCAGTAACTGCATTCCTGCCACAGCTTATAATAAATTATTATTGTTATTGTTATTGTTATTATTATTATTATTATTATTATTATTATTATTATTATTATTATTATTATTATTATTAAAATAATAAATAAAAATAAAAATAAATAAATAAAAATAAAAATAAAAATAAAAATAAAAATAAAAATAAATAAATAAAAATAAAAATAAAAATAAAAATAATTTCTGCTCAGCAGGAAACCCTATACCATTTCAGACAAATGGCTGTCCAGTCTCTTCTTTAAAACTTCCAGTGTTGGAGCATTCACAGCTTCTCACTCATAGAACATAAAGGTAAGCCAAATGGCTATGAAGGCTGAATCAAGGGCAGCTATATCAAAGTGGGATCCTTCTTGTTTCTGTGTAGGGCTCACAGAGTAGCTTAAAAAAGTAGTTGGCCTGAGCCATAGGGAATAGTCCAAATATGCCATGATCCTGGGAGTCATGACCAGGGATGGTAGTATAGTAAGGGTGGAGAATCACTCAAAGGACAAACTTAGGAAAAATAAACAAAAAGAAAATCAGAAGGACAAAAGAGGGAACTTGGGCAGAAGAATAAAGGCAGAAACTGAGTCAAGGAATACACCAGATTTTACGATCAGAGAATAATTAAAGTTTAGGACGAATAAAATAAATCTTGATGATGTTCAATAAATTTCAGAAAATGAAATCCTTCGCATAGCTTCCTATACAGAAGGGCACTGTATAGTATTTTATTAGTAGCCTTTTGAAACATTTTAACCATCTGAATGGACAATGCATAAAAAAGTTTTCACTAACAAAACATTGCCAGTAATTTGAGGATCACTAATTATCTGTTTATACTGCTCGGTCTAGGCTGTGAATTTCTTCAGATTTGTGACGTGCTCACAAAACTATTTTCTCCTGAAAGTACTGTTTATAGTAGATTCAAAGTGAGGGTTTTCAGCAGAAACGATTTTTTTAAAAAAGTCTAGAATCAAGTTTAGAACAAACTAAAATAAAAACGCAAAACAAATTCGAAATGCTCATTTTGTTTTGTCCTATGGTGTAAAATGATGCATGGCTACTTTGAAGGCCAAATATCGTGACTATTTTTGTAAAATAGACTCTTTCAATGGAGGGGGAAAATGTGTTTTTGTATAAATAGGCAATCTTATAAATAGCAAATTCAAAACAGAAAGACAAATCCTTAAGGGTTGCTTGTGAGGATCCCAGTAGGATTCTCACTTCTAGAACAGCTATTAAATGTCAAAATGTTGTCTTGATTCTGAATATCATCTGAGTGTGCATTCTTTTGGAATGAATAAATAGAGCATTAAAACCAGACAATTTTCTGCGGTTAGCCCATTGCCCTTCTTTTTCTTCCCTGTTGCAGCTTTGTTGCCAATGTGTATGGCTTTCAGCTGCAACTGAGGAATATGGTAGAAGATTCTGAATAGTTAAAAGGATTCATCTGCTCAGACTTAATTATGCAAGAAGATGAATGCACAAACTCAAGGGATCAAGCATTCCATTCCATTCCCTAACCTTCTTGTTAATCAGAGGGCTTTGTTACTCTTCACTGTGACAAATTTAAAAAGAAGCAAAGCAGTATTGCTTTATTTTAAAATGTCTATCCTCTATCCCACTTAAAGTTTTTCTAAAAAGAGGGGGGGGGGGATAGAAATTTTATCTTACCAAAAGATATAATTCAGTAAATATTTCCCACCAAAGTTTGATCCTTTCTTAAGGTATCAACATACCCACCTATAAATTCTATTTTGCCTTTCAAATTACATTCCCTCTGGGGAAAATAATAATTTCTCAAATTGCTTGATATATATATATATTTTCCCCATTACAATATACCTATCAATATCCTCTGGTGTTCAGAAGCTGCTATTTATAGGTTTTGTGTTTAGAATTATTATTAAGAAACAGGAAAGCTTACCAATTAAGAAATGGAATATTCCATAGATCTTGAAGGGTTGCTCCAGAGGAAAGGATATGAATTTGTTTTCCATAATGTCCAAGGCTAGGGGAAGAACCAGGCTATGGAAACTTTACAAAAAGAAGCCCGAATTTGAAATAAAGAGGAATTTCTTGACAGATAGGGATTTATAAGCATTGGAACAATCTTCCTCCTGGAGTCATTAATGTTAATGTTAATAATAATAATAATAATAATAATAATAATAATAATAATAATAATAATAATAATAATAATAATAATAATAATAATAATAATAATAATAATAATAATAATAATAATAATAATAATAATAATAATAATAATAATAATAATAATAATAATAATAATAATAATAATAATAATAACAATAACAACAACAACAACAACAACAACAACAACCAGAACAACAACAACAACAAAGGTGGAAGGGATCTTGGAGGTTATCTAGTCCAACCCCCTGCTCAGGCAGGAAACCCTATACCAGGGGTAGGCAACCTTGGCTCTTTTATGACTCGTGGACTTCAACTCCCAGAATTCCTGAGCCAGCATGGCTGGCTCAGGAATTCTGGGAGTTGAAGTCCACGAGTCATAAAAGAGCCAAGGTTGCCTACCCCTGCCCTATACCATTTCAGACAAATGGCTGTCCATCTCTTCTTAAAAACTTCCAGTGTTGGAGCATTCACCGCTTCTGGAGGCAGGTTGTTCCACTGGTTAATTGTTCTAACTGCTGATTATGTGCCATTAAATGAGTCTTAGTGACTATATAGCTACATTTTCTTTATAGCTGATATGCAATATTCAATAGAGGTAGACCTTGTTCAGCAACTTCAGTTGGGACTGGTAACATGGTCTTTAAGGAAAATGTTTGCTAAATGAAACTTGCATGACTGAAATTGTGCTTACATTTTTACTTCAGCTTTGTTTTACAGCATTAGAAGGATATGATCCCAAACAGCCAAGTAAGCCTCCAAAACTCTGAAGCTTCACAAGGAAGATGAGTAAAAGGGCAAATCTTATAACAGCTTTTCCCCACTTCCCTGCCTTTCAGAATGTTCACTGGGTACTGAGATAATTAGCAAGAAGGGAATTGAGGTTTGTACTTCCATTCTTTGGAGAGGAAGGGATTACAAGAGAATAAGCTTGCACACAATGGGAAATGCACATTGATACTGGCTAGGCTTGCAGCTCCCAACAAAAGAAAAAGGTGTGAAATTTATGGGTCTTGTCAGTTACAGGCAGGGTTCTAATCAAGTAATCCGGGTCATATAACTGAGCTTGATAACTTGTGGTTAGCACTTCTTCTGGGGATAAACTGCACTGCAGAGAAAAACAGCTCAGAAAGGGTTAGCTTGTTTATGCTCCCTGCACTGCAAAGGGAATAAAACAAAAATGGGTCAGACATAGAATAATGATACTGACTGACTGTAATGACCAATGTGTGACTGATAGAGAGATGCTGTGAAGGTTCTAAATGAGTACTTTGGTTACTTTTTCATCACTGTCAACATTACCAACAATTGCTCATTTACTGAGGCAGCCACTAAATAAGTATTACATATAATAATTAGAAGAGATACATAAAACATCGATGAACATTTATGATGTCAGCTAGAAAACTGTCTCAGTGATGTGGCTGATGAGGGTGCCAATAATTTGTCACTTCTCAACACTTTAAGCTACTATAGCAGATCCTTGAGCAGTGCCATCAATGGCCTTTTTGGCTTATTCTGAATGGACCCACTAAGTTTCTGCAGAGGTATTGGGCCAGTTTACCATATGTTTACTATCTGACTAGTATTTTTCAAAGTGAAAATCAAGTTTTACACAGCTCCTTATATAGATAAACTCTTGAAAGAGTGCTAGACTCATTTTTTAAAGAATTTAATCCTGTGGTGCCCAGAAGGCTGATTTAAACTGGGAAACACAGGGGGGGGAGGAGGAGGAGGAGAGGAGGAGGAGAGAGGCGGAGGAGGAAGGAAGAAGGAGGAGAAGCAGAAGAAGGAAGAAGAAGGAAGAAGAAGGAAGAAGGAAGAAGGAAGAAGAAGAAGAAGAAAAGAAGAAGAAGAAGAAGAAGAAGAAGAAGAAGAAGAAGAAGAAGAAGAAGAAGAAGAAGAAGAAGAAGAAGAAGAAGAAGAAGAAGAAGAAGAAGAAGAAGAAGAAGAAGAAGAAGAAGGAGTAGTGTTGAGTGATGTAGTGATTTTTTTTATCATAAACAAAACTGTGCATTAGAACATGCTCTGGAATTACCCATTACAGATGTCTGCCGTCTGTGCTTACCCTGGGGGTATCTGTGATGACAGTCTGCATTGGCAGGGGGGGGAAGCGACAACACTCTGGACTCAATGTGCTGTTGTTTCCTGTTTCATTCATGGAGGAGTCAATGTCACTTCCAATCCACTTGGAAAGCACCAAGCGCCCCTGGAAAGCCGTGCCGAGTTTCCTCTGGCCAAGGTAGAGATTTTGACAGATTGGATGGAAGCCTTCCAAGGCTCAGCCCCCCCAAAACAAGAATAAAGAAAAACTGCCCCTTCCCAAGGAGGGTGGCATGGGTCAAAAGTGCAGCAGACGAAAGACAAACAGCCCTGAGATCCAGATAGTCCATGGTTCTTATCTCTTATCTTTCTTGTTTCACTTGCTGTCTCTCTTGTAGAAGTTTAACACATAGCCAGGCTGGTAACATTTGATTTGTCAATGCTTTCTAGCACAAGGTACAACAGTGGTTTCCCTTCTTGTAGTGAATATCATTTTCCAGCAGCTTCAAAACATGCAAGCATTATCAAGCAAACTGTTTCATTCATTGATCCCCAACTATTGACTTTAAAGATTCCTGGCTACGAAGCATACGTGAATAGTGTATAACATCTGAACATAAAAAGACAGAAATGCAGTGACTTTGTGAATCCTGACAGTTGTCACAAACTGCAACTTGCAACATCCTTCCCTGCCTCTCCTCCTCTCCCTCCTGCCCTCCAGCAACATTCTTTATACTTCCAAAATATGGTTAATTAAGACACGGACAAACAGCAACCCAAAGCTTTCATAAGCTCTGTGCAAGATCTATCCTGGAGCCCCTTTAATTAAGGCAACATAGTTGTGGTATTTGCTCCATCCAAATGTGGGCACATGGTAGTAGATTATCTGCATGTATTCACAGCATGAGCAGCAGCCGCTTACCAAAGCAGGTTTGGAAAAAGTAGGATGTTTTGAAAGAATTTCACCACAAAGTGCCCCACACGTTTTGGTTGCTGTGAAGCCCTTGCAGAATTCTGCATATGAGGGATTGCTTTCCCAAGTATACAAGCAATTTTATTATTTCAGAGCAATACATACAGATCTGCTATGCTGTCAGCTTGCAAAGTCAAACAAACATTATAAATATTCCTTCAGTCCAACAGCCCTGAGGATTTCTGAGCTGCTGGGGAAAAAAGTATCTAAGTATTTAAAGTTGATGCAGTCCTTGTTCATTCCCTAGTTGTCTTTCTTCCTACTGGTCACAACTGTCTTACAAAGCTTTCTCTCACCTTCCATATTGGAAACTGATCGCTCCTGGTTGATCAGAATGAATGGGCTGCAGATACCCTAAAGTATCATCATAAACATAGGCAGTAACACAGGGAGGCAAAATAAGTCCAGGATGATAGGCTGTGGATATAGCCTGTGAATAGTGAGTTAGATAAAATCTAGCAGTGCTAGAATAAAATCCAGCTCTGTTCTGTTTGATGAGTTCACAGCTATTAATCAACAAATGTCTGGGCCCCATCCTTTAATTTTAGATTTACTGTCTGTTAACTGCACTAGATAATGTTATTATTTGGTATATCAAAGTTTATCTGGTCCACATGGAAATATTTTTTTATTCATGAGTGATCGTTTAATGTTTCCTATTCTAGGCATTATCATGAATATTCTAGGCCTGACCATGGCAGATCCGAAGAAGGTGGTACAAAACAGAGGGGCATGGAAAGTGCTATTCCCTAGAGCAGGGCTTTTCAACTGGTGGTACTTTGGCACCTGGTAGGTGGTATGCGACCATCCTAGAGAAGTGGTAGCGGGGGGGGGGGGAGAGGAATGAGCTGAAGTGGTGGCAGTGCTGCACAAGCCTGAGGGAGAGACAGCTGGAGCTGCAGAGCTGTCGGGGCTCTGCAAAAGCCCCAGGATCAGCGCTGGGCTCCAGCTGATCAGCGCTTCCGGGAACTGGAAGTGCCCTGAAGAGAAAAGGAGAAGCAGGGGGGGAGAGAGGAGAGGGTATAAAAGGAGGTTTTGGTGGGACAGGGCCAGTGAGGGCCTGCTCCCACCCCACCCCCTGGGACGTGAAGAGGAGGAGGCGAGTGCCCTTTATCCCTGCTGACTATTCCTGCTGACCACTGAGAAAGAAAAAAGGCAAGAGAAGCATTTTCCTTTCCCCCAGGATGCCAGCGCTCGCACACTCACTGTCTTCTCTGTGCACCCCCAGGGGGTAAGGCAGAGACAGCAGGGGGAGACCTCGCTGGCTCCAGGGCTAAGCTTGTTCTGGCTTTGATGGCCCCCACAGTAGATCAGTGCCATGCCCACTCACTGACCTAGCCTCGCAGCCACCAGGCTTCCCTTTGACCGAGACCACCCCTGCCTGCGTGGGATAGCGACGGCTGGCGGCAGCATGGCCCCCAGCAGCACTGGCAATCTCTCCCCCTCCCATCATCCCTTGGGAGGGAGGGAGGAAGGAAGGAAGGAAGGAAGGAAGGAAGGAAGGAAGGAAGGAAGGAAGGAAGGAAGGAAGGAAGGAAGGAAGGAGAGGCAATTTGGTTGGAAATGTCCCAGTTCAAAGGACAAAGCAATTTTGTGTTCTGTTTTGTCGCAGACAGAACTTTGTTGGCAATCCAAGTTAACATTGATATTCTTGAACTTTGAGCTCTTAGGAAAGTATCTCCTCCTTGTGTGTTGCAAATAGTCATTTCCAGTGGGGAAAACAGGACAAAGCAGAGTGGGGAAAAATATTTTCCTTTGCTATATTTCCAGTCTGAATTAGACCAAGCAAGGGTCCCTAAAAGACAGCCCTTTTAAGGATTATGTATTAATAGAAAAGCAACTAAGCTACTGTACCTCTGTTCCTAAATGCTAAAGCTGTTGCACATAAAAAATGGAGGAGCTCTGATCAATTGTCACAGCCACCATTTTGACAGTTTTGCTGTACTGTTGTCTGTGGACGACCCCATTAAAGGCAAGCACGGGATAAACTGAGCCTGGTTTGTTCTCAATCTTTTAAGTGGCCACAAACTACTAACAAAAGTGGCATTTGATCACAAGGCAAGAAGGCAACGAAAAATGTTTCCCCTTTTGCATTTGAGCATCCAAGAAGGGACAGGAAAGGAGAAAAGGAAAGAGGAAAGACAAAGAAAAAGAAGGAAAGAGGGGAAGGAAGAAAAAGGAAAGGAGAATGAAGACGGAAGGAAAAAGAAGAGGAAGGAAGGAAGGAAGGAAGGAAGGAAGGAAGGAAGGAAGGAAGGAAGGAAGGAAGGAAGGAAGGAAGGAAGGAAGGAAGGAAGGAAGGAAGGAAGGAATATTATAATGAGAGGGAGGGAGGGTCTGACAGAAGTCCTGCCTTAGCACTTGGTCACGACCAGCCCTGCTGCCCTTTTGCCATCCCCTTGTCCCCTCCTCCTGACTCTCCTGGTGGTCTCCCATCCTATCGCTGAGGATGCTTTGGTTATAAAGCCAGGTCTCCTCGCATGGAGAGGGAGTGAGCCTCCTCCTCTGACCCACACATTTTGCCCTCCTGCACACACCATGAGCAACCTGGCCAAGGAGAGTGAGCCAAGCAGCAGCAGCCTCGAGGAGAAGGTAAGCCCAGCCGGGGACCCCCTTGGGGAAGGCTGGATTGAGCTGGGCCCTTGCCCTCCACTGCCCAGGGCTCTGGGCAGCCTGCACCGCCAGGGGTCCTCCGCGTGGCCTGAGAGCAAAGGAATTGCCACTAAAGAAATTAAAACTGGTACTTTTTTCCTTTTTTTTTTTTTATGGTTTGTAACATTTTATTAGATTATGGAATAAAATACAAAAATACAAATGCAAATAGTAGGACACAGTGGGGAGGAAGAAGGGGGGGGGGAAAGTGAGGGGGAGAAGGGGAAAAGAAAAGGTATTGACTTCCAACTTCCTCTGTTGCAGTAGAATGAAGCCTTAACATTGAACCTCAACTTTTTACTTTTCCATAATAGTATAAAACTAGCCATTTCTATAACAACAAATGAATCTAATCAGTAAAACCCAAATCCCCCCCCCTTTTTTTTTCAGTCATCAAGTTTTGCACACCTTGCTAAGCACTGGTGGTACTCGAATATTGTCATGTCCTAAAAGTGATACAATTTGTGAAAAGGTTGAAAAGCCCTGCCCTAGAGTGGCTGAGGGTCAGGCAAGACTGGATGGCAGACAGCAACAATGACAATGCTAGGTAACCTGTGATGTTGTTTTGGTACAGTGTGTTTTTAGGCACACAATGCATTCTAATCAGGGTGGTTTTTTTCCCCCAAAAGAAAACAAGGGATAAAATGCATTTCCTGAAATATTTCGCCCTATTCCATTTGTTGTATCGGCTTTCAGTCTAAAGATCCAAACTTTTCAGAAATGTGAAAACAACTTAAATCCTTTTTTTAATCCATCTTTTAAATAAAAAACATAGATTGGATTTTCCCTCACTTATTTCAACTTTTCAGAAAATAGAAAAGAGCAGATAAAATACTGTTGTTCCCAATTTTTCCATGTTTTCTTTATAGCTCGCCTCTTTGCATCTTTGTTTAGTTAAAAAGATTTCTTGGTCATGTAACAATTTAAGTTCAAAAGAAAAGTATAAGGGAAGGGCACCTGTAGCACCTGTAAGTGCTCCTTAAACCATAAGCATTGGTTTGACCAGGATTTTGCTGAATCCATGGGCAAAACAACAGATGCTCTTTTTTGCTAGTATGGTTACATGTGTACCCTCTTTTCTCTTCAAAGCAAAAGTGTGGCACAATAATAGTTTGTAATATAGACAGTTACATCCTTGATATCCTTGCTACTAATTACAGGCAATTATTACTATGCAACCCCTTCACAAATACCGTGCACTAAGTTTTCAGTAATTTTAATGTTGAAGCTTCAACCTTTTCATCTTGATGTTGTACTGTAAAACCTAATTTCCTATTCTAATATTGTAAAAAAAAATCCTGCAAATCATTGGAATCTTTTAGATTTCCTTTTATTATTAAAAATGAGCCCAAATAAAAGGAATCAAAAACTAAAACAATAAACAAAGAGAGTTGTCCATCATTAAGGCAAGGCAACCACTCAAAGCACTTTTAAGAAGGCTACAAGAAGGCTGCAATTCTTCATCGATTCATGCTTCTTGATATCAGTGGGACTCATTTTCAAGCATCCCAATTCAGAAAAACACTTTTCAAATTTTGAAATGGAAGCATAGTTTTAAACAAGTACATATATTTAACTTGATGGCCCGTAATACGTATAATCTTAATTTAAATCTCGTAAGATTACTAAATATCAAAGCTTGCCTGTTTGGATTGGATCCTAGGAAAATGTATATGTTAATCTTTTAGGGGCTATAGGATTTGTGAATTTGGACAGCTATTCAGGAGCTCCTTTTCCACACATATTTCCAACACAGCTGAAAGAACATTGACATCATCTCCCAAATAGGCATAACCTGACTTAGCCTGCTCCTTTTTCATGCAGAATCAGCATAGCAACAGGAAGGGAAATGACCCCCCATTCTCAAAAATATTTTTGATATAGGTGCAGACAAATGATGTTCTGATAATTTCATCAGCAGGGACAAAAAAAAAAAAGCATTATTAGCTCAGCTGTCTTTTTACTCTTCTTTTGATTGCTTGTCTAAAAGAAGAAGGTATCATCTTCCCCTATTTTTTTTTTGCTTATTCAGGAGACCTAACAACCTTTTTGTAACTATGCTGTAGAGGAAATCTATGTCCAATTCAGTGACGAAGGGTACTGTGTCAATGGGAATTAATTCTCACTTGACATCTATCCTTTGCTTACTTCTTTGTGAAGGGAAATGGTGGCTCCATTAATAAAATTCCACAAATGCTGTAGCCAAGTAAAGGAGAAGAAAATATGCTGTCAAAGCAAGCCGTTCCAAGAGCAAACTGACATTTTGTAATCAAATAGTAGTCTACTAGGACTACTTTTGTCAGCAAAGTAGAGAATATATACAGTAGCTCCAATGACTTCTTCCTATCCAGTGCTAAGAACTTTCATTTTAATCCTAAAAACAAATTGGATTGAGGTCAAACAATGGGCATGCAACATGCAGGTGAAGTGCCCTGTAGAGGGAGTCCTGCAACCCTTACATAAAATATACACACATACAGTATATCTATAAGCTACCCATAAGTTAACATTAATTTGTGAAGACTTTGCTAGGAGATAACCTTATCATGTCTTGAGAGCATGAGAAACCTCTTAAATGTTGTTTAAATTAACTATAAAGAATTGCTGGGAGTCAGGTGGCATATAAATTTAATAAATTATTGTTACTAATTATTACTAAAATACTTTAAATTGTATTTTATTTAGTTTGTAATATTTAGAGTGTACCCCAATCCCAATGTACAGTGGGCTGGTTACAACAAGAGAATAAAAAAGGAGACATTATATGCAGATAATGATCATCAATAAAAAAATCTAACCTATCATATGCACCCTACTAAATACCTGGTGGAACAACACTACTTTGATTCATTTTCAGAATGTTCATAGAGTAGGGGTCATCCATACCTTCAGGGGAGAGTATCCATAACATAGGGGGTACTACTGAGGAACAGCCAATTTGGTGTAGGGGTTAAAGCATGAAGCTAGAAATCGGGAGACCATGAACTTTAGTCTCACCTTGAGCACAAAGCTCACCTCGAATGAACAGATGACCCCAGCAGTGTAATGGCATGTAGGAATGACCTTGAGAGAAAGGAAGAGTCACAGACTAAAGAACAATGAGACAAGCATCAACTGAAACCACAGAAGAAATGGGGGCATGGCAAATGTCTCAGAAGGCACCTTCCCTAGTTTGTTGTAGGCGGTCAAGCTATTCTCCAAAGCACCTGAAGGCAGGACAAGAAGCAACAGATGGAAACTAATCAAGGAGAGAAGCAACCTAGAACTAAGGAGACATTTTCTGAGAGTTTGAACAATTAATCAGTGGAATGACTTGCCTCCAGAATGTGTGGGTGCTCCAACACTGGAGGTTTTTAAGAAGAGATTGGACAACCATTTATCTGAAATGGTACAGGGCAGGCATGTCAAACTCCCGACATCATGTGATGTTACGTGACATATTGCGACTTTTTCCCCATTGCCGGCAATGGGGTGGGCACGGTTTTGGCATGATGCTCCGGCCTGCGGGCCGGCAGTTTGACATGCCTGGTATAGGGTTTCCTCCCTGAGCAGGGGGTTGGACTAGAAGACCTCCAAGATCCCTTCCAATTCTGTTATTCTGTTGTTTTGTTGGATTGTAAAGGCAAGGAAGGAGAGATGTACTTTCATACTTGCAAGATTCTGTTAATACAAATTTACAATAAAGTTGGAATTAGTACTTTGGGGTACACTTCTTGTATATATAGGGGATATATGTGATGTTCTGAACATCAGTGTACATAATAGGGCAGTGATGGCAAACCTTTTAGAGACCGAGTGCCCAAAAACTGCCCCGCTTCCTGCCCCGCCCACCCGAAGGGCCACTCACCACCTCCACGGCCCGCTGCAGATTGCCCAGGCGACCCAGCAGTGCCATGGTGGCCACGCCCTCCACCCTCCGTGCATCATCTGTGTGCGACAGGGCATGAGGGTGGACTCTTGTCCCCGCTGCCTGGCTACCATGTGCTTGGCTATGCTGTTCCACATGGTCCGTGCCCAGGGGCAGCTCTCCTCCAGGGGAGATGCTGCTGAGGAGGGGGCTGCGGGGGGAGGCGGGGCTGGGGCGACAGCATGCGTGCCCACAGAGAGGGCTCTGAGTGCCACCTCTGGCACGCGTGCCATAGGTTCGCCACCACTGTAATAGGGCATTACAATGGCAAGATAAAAACGGGATGCACATAAACAAGAATGAATGAAATTACTGAAAAAAGTTCCAAAATAGCAATGATTCCAGTGATGCATTTTTATACATTATGAGCTTATAAATTAGAGGCCACTTTGGAGTAGTGGTTAAAGCATCAAGCAGAAACTGGGAGTTCTAGTCTCAATACTGGGTGCAAAACCAGCTAGGTCAGGGGTCCTCAACCTATGGTCCATGGCCCACTGCCGGGCCGTGGCCTACTGGCCACTGGGCTGCAGGACAGACTGGCCAGTGCGTGCATTCACCCCCACTTGCATTAGAGCCCGCAGACCCATTTGCACATGTGCGCGGGGCTAGCAGCGGTGGTGGCTAGTGCCTGTGTGCCTGTGCAAACAGGCTGCTAGTGCCATGTGGGTTGCACAGCCCATTCATGCATGTGCACAGGGCTAGCAGCAGTGGCAGCTAGTGCCCGCACGCATGGGCAAACGGGGCTGCGAGTGCGCAAATTTTCCAGCTTCTCCCTTTCCCTCTGGGCCACCAGCATGAAAAGGTTGGTGACCTCTGAGCTAGGTGACTTTGGACCAGTCACTTTCTGTCAGCCGTAGGAAGGAGGCAATGGCAATGACAATTTCCAAACTCTTACTAACAAAACTGTGGGGACCAGTCCAGACAGTCACCAAGAGTCAACACTGACTCAGAGGGCCCCTCCCACCTTATAAATTATGTATTTATGATACACAGTATGCACTTAAACAAAATACTTCTTTTAAAAACCTAAAATATGTATTTTTTCTGCAAAATTATATTTTATAGTTTTATTTACCTATTTAAAGTATGATTGTTCAAAATTATGTTGTAAATTCATGTCATTTATCATGACTGCAGATCAATGGATCAGTTCTAATTCAGTGTAAATATTATTCCCATCAGTACTGAATTTACGTATCCAGCAGATGCATTTTATTGACCATGAGGTTGGGCACACCAAGCACTGCTGAGCCAAGACTGCTTCAAGGCCAGTTAAAAATAAAGCACACTTCTTACAGTCATTGAGGGGGAAATACTTTCAGTTCTAGAAATGGGGAAGTCTCGAAAATCCCAGTGTTCACAAATGACGTTAGAATTCTTCTAAGAACTACATTACATGACTTTCGACAAACCCTTATCATATTGGCAGAACTTGCTATGTACAGAAGTACATAGCATGCTATGCTACGTACAGAAGTACAACTTGCTATGAACCAAGCCAAATACAGCCTTCCTAACATACATCCTAAGCCCTTTTGTGCAGAAGAACCAGAGCTTGTGAAAAACAGCACCAAGAAGACAATGGTTGGCTGTTGAGCCATGTTAACCTTAGCTTAAGTCCATCAACAGCTCCCCTTGTGATAGAGGTACCTTCTATTTTTGAAAATAACTCATTCTCATCTCCTTTTTCTTCATCCAATTGCCATTTTTGAGAATATTCCCCCCCCCCATAAAGCACATACAGATGTTGTGTGTCTGCCACAATCAGTAGATTCAGGTAAATAATGGGAAATGGCAGCCCTTGGCATGTACTTGTTTGCCTTAGTGCAATTTCCCCATAATTACACTTCCTAACTTGTCAGCGTCTGCGAAAGATCAGTTTGTGACACAGCAGAATCTGCCTCACACTTTTTTGTATTTTGGTCCAGACTGTCCTTTCTGTGCCTTATACAATTTAAGTACAGATTTGGAGGGTGGTAAAAGGTGAGAACATTCATCTTTTATGCATAGGATTTAACTCTGAATTTTAAAGCCAAGCAAACGCCAATCCTTGAAGCTCGCTTGGGTACTATCTAGTCTTCTGCAGTTTAATCATACTGGTGTAGGGGTAAATGAATACAAAACAATGGATAAAAGAGAGAACAAATCTCAAGTGTGGGCTGCAGCAAAAACAATTACAAAATAACAAATATAACATAATATGTATGTAAAATGTCTGTGGAGGTCACTTGGACAGGTATCTTTGTTTATGATGGAAAGAAACAAATGTCATTCCAATAAGCAAACTGAAAAGAACTAAGATACAAAGCAGAGCAGCCAAGGCCCCTTGAATCCAGAAATACGAGAAGCACATGAAAAGAATTTGTATTAAAATTTGAAAGGCAACCTGCGAGTCACAGAGCTATTTGTAGCCTTCAAGCTATGCTCAAAAGATATATTTTTTTTGCAAATAAGCAGTTTGTAAGTTTAGAAAGAACTATCTATACCCTTTTCTAATAGTTTGCTTTGGAAAGAAGAAGAGAAGGGGGGAAAAGAATGCCAAAAAGTGAAAGAAAAGTGCATATCAGAAACAAGGGGAGCAGTGATAAAATTTGTTCTGAACTTATTCCTGTTTGCTTCAGACCCAGCGCTGACATGCAATGCAGCCCTAACACATTGTTCGTACAGGAAAGCATCTTTCAATAGAAAATAGGCTGGCTGTCTTTACCCTAAAGATAATAATAATAATAATAATAATAAAGTTGGAAGGGACCTTGGAGGTCATCGAGTCCAACCCCCTGCTCAGGCAGGAAACCCTATACCATTTCAGACAAATGGCTGTCCAGTCTCTTCTTAAAAACTTCCAGTGTTGGAGCATTCACCGCTTCTGGAGGCAGGTTGTTCCACTGGGGTTAATTGTTCTAACTGTCAGGAAGTTTCTCCTCAGTTCCAGGTTGCTTCTTTCCTTGACTAGTTTCCATCCATTACTTCTTGTCCTGCCTCAGGCGCCTTGGAGAATAGCTTGACTCCCTCTTCTTGTGGCAGCCCCTGAGATATTGGAATACTGCTATCATGTCACCCCTAGTCCTTCTTTTCATTAAACTAGACATACCCAATTCCAGCAAACGTTCTTGATATGCTTTAGCCTCCAGTCCCCTAATCATCTTTGTTGCCCTTCTCTGCACTCTTTCTAGAGTCTCAACATCTTTTTTACATCGTGGTGACCAAAACTGGATGCAGTATTCCAAGTGTGGCCTTACCAAGGCATTGTAAAGTGGTATCAATACTTCACGTGATCTTGATTCTATCCCTCTGTTAATGCAGCCCAGCACTGTGTTGGCTTTTTTGGCAGCTGCAGCACACTGCTGGCTCATATTTAAGTGATTGTCCACTAGGACTCCGAGATCCCTCTCACAGTTACTACTATTGAGCAAGGTACCCCTATACTATACCTGTACATTTGGTTTTTCTTGCCTAAATGTAGAACCTTACTTTTTTCACCATTGAATTTCATTTTGTTAGATAGCGCCCAATCTTCAAGTCTGTCCAGGTCCTCCTGTATCTTAAGCCTGTCTTCTGGAGTGTTGGCTATTCCTGCCAGCTTGGTGTCATCCGCAAATTTGATGAGTTCCCCATCTATCCCCTCGTCCAAATCGTTGATGAAGATGTTGAAGAGCACTGGCCCCAGGACAGAGCCCTGGGGCACCCCACTGCACACTTCCCTCCATGTAGATGATAATACTCAAGTATGAGATGCTTCCCTGGTGTCATCTGTGAATTTTTATTATGTACTGTTAATATCTCAGTGCCTTTATCTATATTAAACAAGCCAACGCCTATTACTAGTAGATATGTATGTGATCACTGTGTCAAGTTGTAGGTTTCTGTAGCCTGTAAAATTTAGAGAGCAACACTATGATGCTGCTGCTGCTGCTGCTGCTGCTGATGATAATAATAATAATAATAATAATAATAATAATAATAATAATAATAATAATAATAATAATAACAACAACAACAACAACAACAACAACAACAACAACAACAACAACAATAACAACAACCTTGGAGGTCATCTAGTCCAACCCCCTGCTCAGGCAGGAAACCCTATACCAGGGGTGTCAAATACCATGCGTCATGGCAAAACCGCGCCAAACCCATTGCCGGCAATGGAAAAAAAGTTGCAATACATCGCAACACCCCTGCCCTATACCATTTCAGACAAATGGCTGTCCAGTCTCTTCTTAAAAACCTCCAGTTTTGGAGCATTCACAGCTTCTGGAGGCAGGTTGTTCCACTGATTAATTGTTCTAACTGTCAGAAAATGTCTCCTTAGTTCTAGATTGCTTCTCTCCTTGGTTAGTTTCCATCTGTTGCTTCTTGTCCTGCCTTCAGATGTTTTGGAGAATAGCTTGACTCCCTCTTCTTTGTGGCAGCCCCTGAGATATTGGAACACTGCTATCATGTCACTCCTCATCCTTCTCTTCATTAAACTAGACATACCCAATTCTAGCATCCATTCCTTATATGTTTTAGCCTCCAATCCCATGATCATCTTTGTTGCTCTTCTCTGTACTCTTTCTAGAGTCTCAACATCTTTTTTACATCATGGTGACCAAAACTGGATGCAGTATTCCAAGTGTGGCCTTACCAAGGCATTGTAAAGTGGTATTAACACTTCACATGGTTTTGATTCTGTCCCTCTGTTAATGCAGCCTAGCACTGTGTTGGCTTCTTTGGCAGCTGCAGCACACTGCTGGCTCATATTTAAGTGATTGTCCACTAGGATAAGGTGTAGAATCTTTCAGATTTAATATCAAAATAAAGCTTTTGAGCACATAGGACTCCAAGCATAGCACAAGTCTGGAAATCCATAAAGCAACCATATCTTTTCTTTTGATTGCAAAGACTACCCTCTGTAGATGCTTTAAAGAGTTGCTGACAGGTGCTACATACATACATAATCCTACCTGGAAATGAATTTAAGAGAAATGAAAGCTAGATCAATACCTTAGTTTCATTGGTCTATGTTCCCAAGTAATAGTTAAAGTAGTTTCTAGATTCTGCTTCAATTCTTAGACGAAAAAATATATCATTTGAAGCCTAATTACTATAGGTAGCCTTCAGCTTGGACAAATAAGCCTCATGACTGTTTTCAGTGATTGCAAGACAAACAATATCACCATCAGTGTTTCAGCCGCTGACCTGCAGTGCTGTAGATTGGAAAATGTGAGTATATTGACAAGGACAGGCAGAAAAATGCCAGGTAGATTATACTGAGCAGCAGTATGATGGATTAGACATGGTTTCCCTTATTATCTTTGCCAGCCAACCCTTAACTCCAAATATTTACTAATAGCCATGCAATAAGAAAATGTTAAGGTATATCAGCTTCTGGGGATACATTATCCACTTAGTATAGACCTGAGTAGAAACCTATTTTCTGCCATGTAATGATTTGCCCATGACAAGGAAGCAACCTTAAATCCCCCAATTAACATTAACATTTAAGAACATAAGACCAGCCATTCAAGATCAAACCAAGTCCCATCTTAGTTCAACATTTTCTTTTTCATGTGGCTAACCAAATGTTGCTGGGATACTCAAAAGTAGGAGATGGAGACATATTACACTCCCACCACTGTTCCCTATAATTGGCATTTGAAGGCCTGCTGCCATCACCCCAGAGGTAACAATTAGACTTCAAGATGAAGTGTCCTTGACAGAACATGACTTTATTCAATTCCCTTTTAAAGCCATCCAAGTTAGTGGGCATCACCACATTATGTGGTAATAAATTCCACAGGTTAATTATGTGTGGGTGAAAAAGTACTTCCTTTGGTCTGTTTTAAATCTTCTTCCAGTCAACTTCATTGGATGATCTGTGGTTTTAGTATTTTGAGAGAAGAAAAAAACCTACTTCTCCCTGTCCACTTTTCCCATGCCATTTATGCTTTAATACATTTTGATCGTTACTACTTTATTTGCTTTTTTCCATGCTAAAGAGTTCCTATTCCCCAATCATTTTGGTTGTCTATTTTGTACTTGTTCCAATTCCATGACATTCTTTTTCAAGTTTGACAATTAGAACTGTACAGCGTATTCCACGTATAGCCATAGTGTGGATTTGTATAAGGATATTACAATGATGGCTTTTTTATTCTGACTAATTAACTTAGTCAGTTTTCTGCTTAGCCCTAAATCAAGCTCATTTATGGACAAGTTAAAAAGTATTATTACTAAAAGGTTGGGACAGGATTTGCTTTTGCTTGCACTTTTTTCCCCCCTCCAAGTGACTAGATTTTTTTTAACCATTTTACTAATCTGCCCAAAAAGGATATCTTAGTGACTGATCCATAATCTCCTGGAACTTCCTATTATTCTTTTTAAAAAATTGGTGAGATGTTGGCTATCCTCTAGTACTCTGATATGGAGTCTAATTAGACTAGGAGACTAATTAACTAATTCTTGCTGGGAGACTAATGACTTTGCATTGGAATTATTTAAGCCTTGGAGTGGTTGCCACCAGAACCTATGATTTTTACAGGGTAGCTTTTAACATGTCTCGGAATATATATTCTTGTTACTTCAACTTGCTTTACTTGATCTGAATCTTTTCCTGAGAAAGTCCAAGCAGGCTCAGGTATCTGTCTATTTTTGCTGTAAAGACAGATGCAAACAATCAATTGTGATCTCCATATTCTCCTTGAGGATCTCTTTCAATCCATTGTCTCCCTGACTGATTTCTTACTTCTAATAGGTTGTATTTGCATTATCACTTGCACTTTTTCTGCCAGATGGTTTGCTCTTCTTTGTTCTCCTCATTAAGACAGTATTTCCATTTCTTCAAAGAAAACTTCTTAAGCCTTTTCTCTTCTATCAAAACCTTCTTAACTCTTAAAGCTTCCTGGATAGTACTAGAAAACCATGTAGACCTTTCCCTTAATTTGGATAACCCTTTCTTACACAATGGAATATATTCAAGTTGATCATCAATTTATTGTGGTTTTGAATATCCTCCAGGTGCTATGAGAAAATATGCCAATTTGCCTTTTCTTTTCTCTCTTTTTTCCACCAATCTTCTCACTGGCATTATCACTAAATCTTGAAAGCAATTTTAATCAGCTTTAAAATGACAATAAGTCTTATGGAATAAAATCATTTGAAACAATTCTATTACTCTTTTAAGGTCATTTTCCCAATTTGGAGTACCCTGGTACGCTGGATTCCAAAGCTCATGATTTCAGTACCCCCAGTGACCTCACTGATTAGGGATAAAGGAAATACAGTTTGATATATCTAAGGAACACTTGGTTGAGGGAGGGTGTCTTTAGGCAACATAAAACATTCTTTAAAACATTTATTCATTGATTTATGTACGTGCAGGAGATCCCTTAAAACTGCTTCTTATTGTATTCTTTCAGCAGCTCTATTCTAAAGGAAGGGGCAGTGCTGATTTGATATAAGCTTCCTGGTGGTATTCCTATTATATAATTGAAAGAGGGATTGGGGGAAGGAGATAATTGTTCCAATTATGTTACAGGTTCCTCCTAAGCTACTTGGCCTATAGTCCAGTACTAACACAAGACACTGGTCCATCCCTTTCATCTTGTTCTCTTAAATCCCCACCAGACTGATTTGCTCTATAAGAGACAGAATCTTGAGTCAGTCAAGAGTCAGCTGGAAACAATCTCTCCTAACCCCAGCTCCTTAAAAGCTACAGTCATTCACTTTGATAGTCCCAAATTGCATCTCTTGCTCTCTTTCCCCACTCCCCTCCCCTCCCCAGAAGACCTGCAAATGGTAAGCTGACCCTCGCTAGTCTAACAAAAGGAGACACAGAGCCTCTTAGGCTATCAAAATGATATTATTCAGGCACAGGTCTTGGACTTGTAGTAGTCAGCTCTAAATTGTGGTCTGGAGAAATACAAGAAATTTCATACAAAACAAAAGTGATGGGTTTTAGTTTGGTTTGTTTTTTTCTTCTTTTTCTTCCTTTGATATTCAGGAAACTGTAATTTGGTTTAAAAAGTGTCCCGAATTTGTGACTGGAGTAGACTGTACAGATCAGAAAAATATATGTACTTAATGTGTGTATTTGACTGAAGACAAAATAAACCTTACAAGTCCCATTTCTAGCAGAGGAACTGCGGTTCTGCAGCTGAATAATTGTTTCAATGCAGGAGAGATAGCCATACATATAGCAAGAACACTAAGCAGGAATTGGCCTTCAGAAGAGAAAAGGGCATGTGGTAAAGGAACTACCAATCTTTCAAATCCACCCTAAAATCAATTGTCATCATCTGAGTTTGATTTATGATTTAGAATTTAGACACTTATTCTTTTCAAAGGTTCATTGCAGTTGCCAGCAAATGTGATTATTGATACCATATACCAGTGATAGCAAACCTTTTAGAGACTGAGTGCCCCAAAAACGCCCCCACCCCACGCCCCACTCTGAGTGCCCCCTCTGGCACGTGTGCCATAGGTTCACCACCACTGCCATATATAATCATTGAAGAAAGTAATAGGTTCTGTTCTAATGTCAGTTTTACTAAGTTTCTATTAAAACTGACCTCATCTATGGTAGTCAGAGTCCTGGAAATTCCTGACAGAAAATAGTGGCCTATTTCACAACTACAGAGTATTCATGCAATTTTTTTTCTTACTTCCATCATCCCTATCCTCTCTATTGTATCATGAGTTACTTAAGGGACTTTATACAACCCTGTCACTTTTATATTATATTCAGCGGCATGCTGAAAATGCTTTGTTTTTGGCATTTATTTCCTTTGGCATTTGACCACTTGTGGCCATTATTCGACTCTTTCATGTGCTTTATTGGTGTAGTTTACATCTCTTTACATTAATGTATGTTTGTTATATTATCTTTTTTTAAACTGTTGCAAATGGTCTGAGAAAGCTGGGTTATCACAGGTGGACAGATAACTTAAATACATTTCTATTATTCAGCCATTCACTTATGAGCATTCTGTGGTGGCCTTCAGAAGCCACCAGCACTGCTTGCAATGATGTCTGCCATTCAGATGATTGCCAAACTTTGGTAAAAATACTGGACAAGCTCCAAGAGCCATGCTGGTGCAAGTGGTTAGAATACAGTAGAATGCAGAGGCTAATTCTACTGACTGCCAGCAGTTCGATTTTCACCAGCTCAAGATTGACTCAGCCTTCCATCCTTCCAAGGTCAGTAAAATGAGAACTCAGATTGTTGGGAGCAATATGCTGACTCTGTAAACCACTTAGAGAGGGCTGTAAAGCACTATGAAGTGATATATAAGTCTAAGTGCTATTGCTATTGCTACAGAGTAATAGTAATGATTGACGGACTGTTGAGGAGTTGCATACCCACATCCCAAAAAACTAACTTCTGACTGCTGAAAGCATATCAGTAACTCAGTCATATCAGACAGAAAAGCTGTCTTTCATCTCTCTACTAAGCTGAATTAGGGAATTTTCTTGGAGCTAGATTATGGAGGACAGCCAGATTTGTGGTGTTTGGCGGTGTACTGGTTAAGGCTGGAAACTGGGAGACAGCCTTAAACACAAAGGACAATTGGGTGACCTTGGACCAGTCTCACTCAGGCCTAGGAACCAGTCAGTGGAAAACCACTTCTGAAATCTTGCCAAGAAAACTGTAAGGACTGTCCAAAGGGTCACCAGGCATCAACACTTGATTTGAAGGTAAAAAAAAAATTATGTGACCAACCATACTAATAATATGGAGATACCATCAAACAAGAACAACTGCCTATCCCAAATCTTTGGGAAGGACTTGATAGGTGTATACAATTGCCAAGTCCAGTCTAAACATCTGGCCAACTGTACAATGAACCATATTATGGAGATTGGTATTTCAGTCTATTTTCTGCAGCGAGTTTTCCATAAACCAAATGACCATTCTAGAGCTGAAGTGGATGTTATTTAAACCTGAAAGGATGACCTCACCAGTTAAAAGAACTTCATCACTGGTCGTATGTGCTGAAGCAGCCAAGCTTCAGAAGCAAGATTAGTTGGAACATGCAGCCAAGCATCATTGGTTACTATTCTCCCTCTGTTTTGGTTTGTTGATTTCTTTGCAAGTCTTAAGATTCTTAGTCATTCTTTGAAATAAAACCATATCATTTTTATATAACAGTTAGGGACTTGTTCCAAGTTACAAATTTCTTATCCAACCACTAATTCGTATAGAGATGTTTCATCCCTTTAGTAATGGGAAGCTTGGCCCTGTGCAAGGGAAGTGTGGCTTGTTCTTTATTAATCCAAATCAAAACCAATCTGTATTGGTTATCTCTCTTTATGAAGAGATCTTGGCTGCTGTAAATTTTACAAGCACCATTTTGTTGCTATAGCAGCTAAATATATTGTTGCAATATAAATAATACTAGGTGCTCCCAGTTTCTACAATAAACTTTAATACTTGGCATGAGAATAGTTTGTTCAGAGAAAAATTGTGACAGTGCAATTTTATTCATTAAATATGATCAGTAATATATACAGTATATTAATCAATACTTCTGTTTCTATATAAAATTAATGTACTACTGATATTATGTGCTTATCTATATAATAAAAATGTTGTGTACGTTTATAGCATTTCTTCTATCATTAAAACCTCATAACCATTGGGGGGTACAATGACCACATTATCTAGCTCAGATTCTAATGTAATTATTTGAAAAATAATGTGACTCACACTTGAAAGCAACCCACCCAATTTGATTCAAATGTCCCCAAACAAGGTTTAGAAAATGGAAGCTTTATGTCACCTACTGACTACTATGATAAATCCAATTTGTGTGTTTTAAACTTTGGTGGGACTAGATGCAGTTGGTAGGCAAAGTATACAGTTTTGAGAAAGTAAAACTTGCTGTCTTTCAGGTAAATAGGTACAGGGGTTTGAATCTTAGGTACCCAGAGATGTTCACCTTTCTTTAAAACAATGTCCTTCAATCATGCAGTTATAACCACCAGTTTGACTTTTTTTTACCTACCCCTTGCAGATACACTGGGAATATGATTTGCATGATTGGCTATTGTATGGGAAGCATCCAATATTTTAAATTAATGAATTTTGACATCCTTTTTTAGAAGTTGGTATCTGATAAATGAAAGAAGAGTATTAATATGAATGTAGTCAATGAATGACAGCTGGCATATTCCAAAAACTGCAGAACTGTACTGCTTAATATTTTATTAATTAACTTATTGAACATCTATCCAAGCCATGGTTTAGAGTTACTAGATGTGGGCTGCCAAAATCCAGATGTTCACTAGGAAGTGGCAAACAGTTACTATTCTTTGTTTTCCATGATGGTTGACATGATACCTTGAACTAAAAAATAGTTGGGGTTAACATAAAATTCTAAGTCAGAAAAAAATAATCATACTTAACACTTACCAAGTTTTGCACAGTGCAAATGCAATATTTCAGCCTTTACCTGGCCTGTTTAACCTTGTTGTAT